>JAIFZK010000013.1:18287500-18887500 GCA_027481765.1 Tenualosa thibaudeaui
AACTAAGAAAAAAAAAACCAATAAATAAAATAGTAAAAAAAAACAATAATTACTTACAAAAATACAAACATACATACATATGAACACATCAACACCGTTTTCACCCAGTACAGTAGGGAAAAAAAAGACCTTGTGGCTGGCTCATGTTTTCTCATGAAGAGACTATAGGCAGAAATTGCCCATAATATTCTGTACTGTAAAATCCTGTTGATCCTTCCTACTGTCATGGTGTCAACACTGTTTAATCATTCGATAATCCACCTCAAAATGCAAGATTTGTAAGGGGTAAATCTGACCCTTTAAAACTCTCTTGTTTGTGTCAGGTGCTTTGGATTTTCAAATGTGTGTAACAGGCTCTCTGTGTCTCTGTGCTTAACCATGGAAATGAGAGGCTTTGCCTCTTGACGGTGGCATACCGCTCAAGTGAGGACTGGTAAGGATCCAGTGGACGCAGTCTGACTGTGGCATGCCATATTATCTTCTTGACACATTGTCAAAGAAGAAATCAAGACATCCCTCTCAAACAAGGGCTTTGCCTTTTTTAGACAGCAGATGTCCGCTCCCCCCTTTTCCCCCACACTGACACATTTAGCCTTTTATGCATATGAATACACAAATACGCACACACACATGCACACACACATATTCACCCATGCTCACACATACATAAATACTCCACACTCAGCCTTTTATACACATGCAGACACCAATACACACACACATACTGTATATTCACACATGCTCACACATACATAAATACTTCCTCTCACAACAGCCTATCCCAGCTGGGATTATCTTGCTCATACAAAAGCTAAATGGCTTCATCTTTCTGTCCTCTTCATCTTATTCACTCTCAGCTCCATTTCTCTGTGATGCCAGAAAGAACTTGCATGCCTCGGCCTATTTGAAGGGGTCAGTTCTTAAACATGAGATTGTTCATGAAACCCTTGCTTTTTTGTTTCTTTTCATTGTGTTTTCGTCAAAGATACGCATCTCAGACCATATAAGAACTGCCTGTGGCCCAGACCTTGTTGAATCGCACAGAACTGTTGGTCAATGGCAATAAATGTAAACAAGATTCATAAGATCAGATCTAGTTAGCCCAAACCCTAAGTGTTGTATTCATTTATTCGGTGGTTTAGCTGTAAATCAGAATGAATTGCTGAATTACTGATCACAACACGAGCTATTACTCTCTAATAGTGTAATAACCATCACGGAGCTCACTCTATTTCAGTCTGATTTAAACTGTTGCTATGACCACACACAGACAAACACACACACACATACACACGCACACACAAAACCACACACACAGTACAGTCATACAAGTGCGTACGCAAGTGCGCGCACACACACACACACACACACACACACACACACACACACACAGACACATGCAAACACACACCTTTGAACTCTTTTTCTCACTGAATCTATGTGTACCATAAAATATGATCAAACTACTGACCTATTTGTGTGAAGAATGCGCACTCTCTGGCTGCTGTCCAGGGTCCTGAAGGGCTCAAAGGCATCATATTTTTCATCTTTCTGTGCATCCTTTGACTTTCTGACATCGGCTGTACCTTATGTGAAAACCATTAAAATTGAAAACCTTATAGAGTTATAAGAGAGAATTCCTTAGAGACAGAACTGAAAACCAGTTGTTACAGAAAGAATTATTTACAATCAGAATTCACACTGCAAACTTACTGAATATGGCCAGTTTCACAGTTTTCAATTACTTATTTTGCCTGTTACAGTTGCTTATTACAGTAAGTCCATACAGCATGATATAGTTGATACAGCTACTTCTGTTTAGCTCCCTCTGCTTCCCACTCTGTTTCTAAATGTTTCAGTGAAGGTTTTTTTTATTCTCTTGCTTATTCTTTTCTTTTTCTGTGCTAATCATACAGCTTTCTGATTACACACAAAAGCGGGTAGCTGAGGAGGAGTGTGGGGACTTTGACTGTGACTGTGATGACCCTTTATCAATGGCAAGCAGATGCTGCAGCCCAGACATCCAGGCCTTCAAGTTCCCTGCATGATTTCCCCAGATAGCTGGTGCTAACAGCCGGTCAGCCAGAGTCAGCTCTCTGTCCTGAAGCACTGATGGAGATTAGCGGATTCTCTCTCTCTCTCTCGCTCTCCCTCTCTCTCCCTTCCACTCGCTCTCTAACTGCCTCTCTTTCTTTCTTTCTTTCTTTCTTTCTTTCTCTCTCTCTCTCTCTCTCTCGCTTGTACAGCAGAGTATTGTAGTGGGCTGACATGACCTCCCATAGCAGCACAGATAGGGGGTGGCTATGCCTTTTATAGGGGGGCAGGATGACATTGTGCCCACAAATTCTAATTGGCCATGGCTCAGGGCAAGCTGATTTTGAATGGGTGGGTGCATCCATCCACTTCCTCGATTTCCTTGAAATCTACTTGAACATCCTTGGGCAGATCTGCTGACATGCTTGGACCGCAGGTCCATTGTGAGCTGCCTGGAAGAGAATCCTGAGCTCTTCATGTCTAAAATAGAGGTGGAATTCAGCATGGTGGACAGATGAGAGCGAAGAGTAGGCCTGCCAGCACAGGAGAGGGCAAACAACCACATCACTTTGGGATTAAAACGCATGCCTTTCCCCCGAATTAGCCTAGTTTACATTCATTAGTGCTCAGGTACCTCAAAGTTGGCTAATTACTCTCCATTAAGCAAAATCACATAAGAGGGAGTATGCATTATGTACTAAGGTCTAATTGGGAAAGATGAGGAAAAGCGTCCTCCCCCCATCTTTGGTGATTGGAATAGCTTTTCACTCTCACGTTTGATCTTAGTTTAATTATGTCTACGTTCAGTGGCATCGTGGCAGTTTGCCATGTTTCTTTTTGTGAGTGGCACACTGACTTGAATGCTTAAGAAGCTTTTCCAGAAAGACACTCTAATGTGTTATCCCATACATGCATGCATCTTCAATTGATGGTAGAGAATAAACGTTCTCAAAGCTGCATTGCAGTTTTTGTTTTAAACCTGTCACCTGATCATGTCACATCTAAAAATTCAATGAATGTCTTATGAAGTATATTTCAAATGTCACTTTATTGTTGCTAAGACAACCATAGATACTAAAACACACAGAATCCATTCAAATGGGGATTAGATTTGATTGTCAGTAGATGCAGGAAATGTACAAACATAAGATTAAATAACATACATAAGATTAAAAAAAGACGCACACACACACACTGGAAACACACTGTATTGTATTGTATTAAATTGTATTGTATTGTTTTAAAATCCTTGTAGTTATCATGACACAAATGTTGTAGCTTACCATGATCTGTATCAGTTTTTTAATAGAAATGAAATAAAACTGAATTTTAAAAAAAAGAAAAGAAAAGGAATTGTACCAATTGCTTGCTACAATGACAGCAGGTGGAAAAGGGGTTGTTCAAAGTTATTCACTGTTTCAAATGTATTCAGATCTAAACCTTGCCTGCGTTTTATGATGGTCATTTTGTTGGCATGGCCTCTCACGCTGGGAACCTTCGCCTCGTTACCCCAGTGCTATAAATGTCCTCTCAAATTGAACATTCAGTACAACTAGAATCATTAGGCAACCGGGCTGTCATTCAAAAAAGGGAGACGCATACACTGGCTGCAAAATGTACACAGACCATTGCACAGCATTAGTCTAATCATGATGCCTGCAGTCATCAGTCCCACTCTTTTGTCCAAGCTAAAAGACCATGTGTTAATCTTATGCAGACTAGCAGGGCTTGTAGCTTGCTAAATAGATGGGCTGAAATTGAACCGAAACCCCATCACTAGGGAATTGTTTTAAGGGTCAGAGGAGAGTGCAAATGAGAGCTACTGATATCATGATGTATGAAATGCTGATTATGGAGTGGATGCAAAAAAGAAGGGAAAAAAACATCAAATTGATGTAAATGTAGTCAGCGAGACCCAGCCATCTCCATTCCTTCCTACTTTCATCACCTCATCATTTCTGCACACCCACTCTCACTGAATCTGTCCTTCGTAGGCATACACACACAAAGATGCACACACTCACGTACTCATACACACACACATACACTCAGACTCATACTTTCAGACTTGTGCACACATTCAGACACATACAGTACCTATGACGCAAAAACACACACACGCATATACACACACACACACACACAGACACACGTGCATGCACACACAATCAAAGCAGGCTCAAGTGTGTGATGACAGTGACACCCCAGCTAGGAGCAGCAGGGGTTGTCTTTGAAATCATTACCATGTTTCAGCCAGTGCTTCTTTGAAGTTACAGAGACGAGGCACGTGTTCCGTGTCAGTTATTGCAGGCAAGCATGGCAGTCTGTTGGGAGGCCACAAGCTGGCAGCAGCAGTGGTCGGTTGTGGCATGCTGCTCGCCCCGGGATCGGACTTTTCAGCCCTGTGCCTCAAATCATTAAGCAGCGAGCAACACTGTGATTGATCTGACCCTTGAGCTTTTTCAGATAGACACAGACAGAGACAGAGACGGAGTGATGTAGAGAGAGAGAGAGAGATGGCTGATAACTGTGTATATCTGCTGTGGTTGTCTGATCTTGTTCCCCGGCTATGTGGAGATAGCTGTCTTTCATCAGTGTGAGAGAAAGATGAGGAACATCACTGGAAACATGTCACGTCCCCTGGGCACAGTCTGTGAACATGAGTGGCCGTCCTGTTTTTTTTTGTTATTTTTTTTTCTTGTTCTTCTTCAAGGGAAAAAAATGAGATTTTAATGTAAAAAACTACATTTTTTTTTGTTTAATTTTTGTTTAATTTGCCCTTAAAGCTTCTCAAGCTCTATAGTCTCTGTGTTTTCTCCCACGTATCCTTTTCTAAGTCCTGCCATAGTGTGAGCCTGTGCCACTTCTACATAAACATGCTAAATACTTCCTCTGTGTGTGTGTGTGTGTGTGTGTGTGTGTGCATGTGTGTGTGTCTTCCCCTACAGCAGTAAACAGTCTTAATGGCAGGACAGCAAAGCTGCCTTTCACTGTGGTGGTGGCTTAGTCATCTCTCATTCTCATTCTTAGCTGACCTTGAAGTATTTGTGGCGCTTATCAAAGTGGTCCCTCCACCACAGTTTTGATCTTGATGGAAAATGTCTCATTTTACACAAGGGAAAGGATGGTGTGAGGAGGAAGCTGGCCTCATGCACACAGCCTCATGCGCAGGTCAGAAGATGAAGTGAGAAAGATGAAAGGATGACAACATTTTGAAAGGATAGGAAAGTGGAGTGATGGAGGGGGTAGAGGGAATATACAAACTGCTATGCTGTTGGACCGCAAGAGGTATAGAATGAACGCTTACATGCATGTTTCGTTAGATGCGTCAGCCATGCACAAGAGAGAGAGAGAGAGAGAGACGCACGCGGGTGAGATTAGGCATGCAAGCTTGCCTTTGACGTTGAGTCACTCTTAATTGGCATCCAGTGCTTGCTGCACATGGAAATCTGTAATGCAGAGGAGAGCTAGGAAACGTGGCTCTGCTGAGCTGACACCTGTCACAAACTGCAGGATCTTAATAAAGAGATGTCTTTCAAAGGCATCGGTCACACTGTCCATGCATGTGGCTACGCAGCTTATTCAAATGTGGCTGTCTCATCCAGTAACTAGAGTCCTACAAATCTGAGGTCCTTGTCTTTAAACTCACTGAAGGGAGAACTATTCTGGTAAACTGAAACAACAGAAACAGTGACTTCTGTGGGCCGTTAGAAGACTATCCTTCAGAAAACTCTGAAAAAGGAGCTTGGTCAACCAAAGCACTGGAAAAAAAAATGTGACTTCACTGTAGAGTATTAGAACACTATCTTTCAGGAACTCCAGTAAATAAATACCTGTCCATCTGAAGAAAAAAAAGCCCTTACAAGTTGGCTTTGACATAGTACTGCAAAGCCCCCTAGGGCAGCAGGGACTTCTGATTTACAGCAACCTGCTGGTCAAATTACAACCCTTATGCTTCCCCACATAGTCCCCCCTGTGCTCTAGAAACATCTTGGAGCTTTGCTGCCGAGTCTGCCTTATTAAATGCACAGTGTCAGAGATGACATTAATTATAGTCATTCCTCTCCCAACCTGCAATTTCATCAACCTAATGATGGCTGTGGCCATCACCGACTGATCCCAACTTTCCATCAGTAGGATTGACTGAAATCATTAGTTGTGCTAGCTGCTAGCAAGACCAGCGTAGTAACGCAAACAGAGAGCCCCGGCGCCTGCTCCAGCTGTTGTTCCTTACAGGCGCTGTTCTCCTTGGAGACAACTTATCCCAGCCAGACACAGAAGGGGTACTGATATGAAAAGCTCTTTTGATGGAGCTGACGTGTCTGCCTGCACTGTTGCCGTCAGATTCGGCGCAAGGATGCGTGTGGGTGGAGGGAGAGTATAGAGAGCTGTAAGTTCAAACCACCCATAGGGCAGAGCCTCTCCACTCGCCACTCGTACTCTCCCTCTCTGTCCCGATCTCTCTCTCCCTCTCCCTCTCTCCCTCTCTCTCCTCATGTCTTCCCCCTTCTTGCTGCTCATCATGTGTGTGAATGGGTGCAGATGTTATCGGAGGGGCCCACAAGGGGCCGGGAAGGAGGAGTCAGAAGCACTTAGCGATGGGGAACACAGTCAGTGCTAAGCTCGCTTCAGGTCAATCCTGTCACAGAGGTTGGGGCACTCACTGTCTTGCTTAGAATGTGTTGCCTCGGGATGTTTGTGAGACTGCTGGCTTGTCTTCTTTCCTTTCTAATCTCCTTCTGACTCGCACTCTCAGTCTCTCTTTCTCTCTCTCTCTCTCTCTTTCTCTTGCTCTCACTCTTGTTCTCACTCCCTCCTCTTCATTTGATTGGATTCAGAGCCTGAGGAGACCAAGTGTTGGCCTGATCTTGGCTTAATGAGTGTGTGTGTGTGTGTGTGTCTACGCTCGCATGGCTGCATGTTTATTCAGATCAGAGGGAGCGAGACATCTTCCCACCCCTAATGGACTTAGGATCGCAACAACACCACAAAGAGCGCAAAGCAGATTACATAGCTCTGGATATCTGCAAACCATTTCAGTGTTGCTTTCAGCATTCAAATATTAATTACAACACTGAGCCATCATGCTCGGGTTGGGGGACCTGCAGAGTAAGCTGCACTTGGCAAATTGGGGAAGGAAAATTCATCAAGATTTTATTTTTCCCATTAAGATATGGCAATTAAGTGTTGCATTTCACTCTATATATCACACCAGTTCATCTTTCGAAACTCAGCCTGGAGCATCTAAGCGTTTACCGCAGGAAAATCAGGTTAGTGTCTGAGATGAGATCAGAAGGTTGAAAATCCAGTGATGTGAGGTGTTATACCACCTTCCTGTTGATGCCGAGAGATATAAAATGCTAAGCATGAAGGATGCTAAGCTTCTCTTTGTGTCTCATTGGTTACTTCTTTTTCTTGCTTTGGCTCTTCTGCATTCTTCCCCATGGTAGCATGGCAACACAACAGACATACGGGCAGGGTCTGCAGGTTGCCTTTGATTACAGAAATCTAAAGCATGTGTTGAGACAGGGTTGCTAAAGCTGTGAGAAGCTGCTCCCCCTTTGAGCTAGTGTTTTTTGCCCACCCGTGAGTGTGTGTGTGTGTGTTTGTGTTTGTATGAGGTTGGTGGGTGGCTGTGTGGGTGATTTTGTGTGGGAGGAAAAGAGAGAAAGAAACAGACAAAACAGAAATACAGAGAGAGAGAGAGAGAGAAAGAAAGTTTGTGCTCATGTCACTCCTAAATGCAGGCATGACGACTCAGGGTTTGTGAGTCATTTATCACCGGCAAACTTGCTAAGGCACCTGTTGAGCCAACAGAGGTCTCGCTGTATTGATTGTGAGGAATCACAATGTAACAGCCTGCGAGACAAGACGGGGAATAGCACAAGGAGGGCTCCTTGTGGAAAGTGTGGCATGCATTCCTTTTAATGTGGAGATTGAGCTCCTTGATTTTGAACGTATCAGCATCTGTGGAGTTGACCTCATCAGGAGATTAAATTCTGTTGAATTCTGTTCTGCATTTTTACTTACTGTTTTACACTTTGTGTGTGTGTGTGTGTGTGTGTGTGTGTGTGTGTGTGTCTGTGTATGTGTGTGTAATTAAATAAACATTAAGATACTTGAAACTACATAATAGCCTGCACAAGGTAAAGAGCTTTATGTGTGAATACCAAATCACTCCTAAATTCTTTATTTATCAAGGTCAGCTACTTCTGTGACTGTTCTTAAAGAAAAAAATTGCTTTTGCAAGAGGTTTTCTTTTTTCCACACCGTGAATCACATTCAGAGCTTAATCCGTTTCTCTTCAAACTAGCACTGTGTTGCAATCCTCGAGTGCTATGGTGCTGATGCTGGGCCCGGACCATTACAGTTACAAATCAATAACGGAGATTGACTGGTCATTGCTGTAACAGGATTTTATACTTTTGTGCCAAGAATCCAATCTCAGCTGCTTTCTTTCATTGCAGTGTTGACCTTCACCTTGTCAACTCAGTGCTTCAGTCTTTTCTCTCTCTCTCTCTCTCTCTTTCTCTCTCTCTATCCCCTGCAGCCAGCCTTCCCCACATACCAAGCTAAAGAGTCTGCTGTTATCAGCTGGCCTTGGAATTGGCTAATCAGAGAAAATACCCCTCCTCCCCTCCTCCTCCTCCTCTCTCTCTTTGGGAGTGCATTGTAGCCAGTTGTTGTCCTGTTTAATTTTCTATTCACTCCTTTTCCTTCATGAGCCCCCTTGACCCTCACCATAGACTCTGTGTAGGTGGGAGGCGAGGGAAGCATTTATGTGAAGCACACAGTCGGTTGGCAAGACCTGCAGCTATGCCCTCTGCTCTGATGAGCTAGCAATCAGAATCATTTCTGCTCTTCTCTCTCTCTCTCTCTTTTCTTCCACCTCACTTTTACTTGTTCTCTCCCTCCTTCCCTCTCTCTATCTCTTTCTCCCTCCTTCTTTCTCTCTCTCTCACTCTCTTCACTCTCACTCTTTACTCTCTAGCCTCCCACCCTCTCTCTTTCTTTCTGTCTCTCTCTCCCTCCTCGCTCTCACTCTTTCTCTTCTTCCCTCCCTCCCCCTCTTGATCTTGCTCTTGTTCTCTCTCCATCTCCTACTCTCTACACTCTCTCCCCCTGAATTTTCTATCTCTCATTTGCGAAGAGCTACGAATCAATACGCAGCCTCTGGGCCTCCAAGGTGCTTGGAGTGTATCTGGGCAAACTGCTTCTTATTCCAACCTCAGTGGCAGCTACTGTTGCTGCTCCAGAAAGTTGCAGTCAGTGTTTGTCCCCCCTGGTGGATTAGACATCACAGGAGTGAGACTGATGAGAACGTTTGGACTGGTGCAGGCTGCCACGCTCACACTACCTGCTTCCATTTCTGCTGTTTGTGCAAGGGGAGGCCTGCCCTGTGTGTGTGTGTGACGCTCACACTACCTGCTTCCATTTCTGCTGTTTGTGCAAGGGGAGGCCTGCCCTGTGTGTGTGTGTGTGTGTGTGTGTGTGTTCACCACTACTATATGATACAGTGCACAGTCTCACAGGTCATTGAGGTATTCAGGATGCGAGTGGTGTACTCAAGTCTGTCCACCCACTCTCCTTGTCTATCTTTCTCCTCTTTCACAGCTTTCACAGATGCATGCACACACAAACACACACACACACACATTCAGTCTCACACACTTCCTCTCTCTCTCCCACACACACACCACACACACACACTCCCTCTTTTTCCAGCTGATGTTCACACACACACACACACACACACACACACACACACACACACCAAACACGACACACACACAAATGCAAACACACACAGACTCAAAATGCTTTTTGAAAGCCCTCTGCTCTGGAAATATTCTGACGCAACTGACCATGCTGACCATGTTAATGGGGTTCTGACAAATCATTGCAACCCTCAACAACATCCTCTATGCTGTTCCCCGCTTCTGTAATGGCCTGACATACAAGTTCTTATTTCTGGATTACCTGTCTGAACCCATGGATGCATGCCGAGCTGCACGGCTTCGAATCACGCCACCTCACACAGAGAGAGTGCTCTCATTTTTGGATCGGCAACCCATGCTCCCTCTCTCTTTCTCCCTCTCTCTCTCTTTCTCTCTTTTCCGTTTGTTGAATAATTCATGCTCTCCTTCACTAATGACTTGAACCGCCTGTCTCTTACATCACTTCTCTTCAAGAAGGTTTGAACACTTTTTCCAAGTGATGAAATAAAGCATTCTGCGCATTCAGGGCCATAATCACTCGGCACAAAGTAGAGAATAAAGGCGTTGTATGGCAATGCCAAAAAGCTATGAAACTTTCATAAAGCAGGCTTAAGCAGGCTGGCAGGGAGACTGAGCAACAATGCTTTATATGCAGAGCTGAAGACTCACTTCTGGGGCGTCATCTCAGGTAGGCGCGTCCCCACACTTGTCATTGTGCAGGAACACTTTCAGCCTTTGAGAGAGACAGGACAAAGGACCAGCCCACGCACACACATGTGCACATGAGCACAGTTCAGTAGACACACATACAGAGACACACATGCACACATGTGCACGCGCACACACACACACACACACTCAGACACACAGATGCACACACACACACACACGTACATGTGAGCGCAGGTCAGTACACACACATACATTAACAGACATACACACAGACAGACACACAAACACACACACTCAGACACACACAAACACACAGATGCACACACACACACACACACACGTACACATGAGCGCAGTTCAGTACACACACATACGGAGACAGACATACACAAACACAGACACACAGGCACACACAGACACACACATACACATACTCAGACACACACAAACACACAGATGCACCCACGCACACACACTTACACATGAGCACAGTTCAGAAAACACACGTACAGAGACAGACAGATATACACACACACACACACACACACACACGCACACATACTCAGACACACATACAGTTCCACAGGTATGATTAAAATGCTATGGAAATCTGGTAATGTGCCTCGGAACGGCCTCCCAGGCACTTACAGTAAATGATAATTCCACAGTGAAAATGATGTGTTTTGATGGTGGGCGCTAGCTGATGAGAAAGGAGTGAGAGCGAGCTCTGCATCGTAAATGACCAGGGGAAAGGTAGGATGAAATTACACATGGGGAGGAGAGATAAAAAAAGCTTCTCCCCCTCCCCTCCCCCCACCTCTCTCTCTTACTCGCCTGCGGGGGAACCTGGCTGAGAGCCTCTGCTTCTAGTGCCGTCCTGGTCCTGGGCACAATGGAGATGCCCACTGGTAGGGAGAAGGGGAGTGGCAGTGGCTCCCTGTCTGCCTCATCCCCTCTCGCTGTAGCCTGTAACCCCTGGTGCTGGTTTAATCACAACTCAGGGAGACCATTTCATTCCTCTTTCAATCACTCACTGCTTTTGTTATGTCTGACATATTTCCTCTGTTACATCCTGTATGGGTACATACGGTCTCTCTCTCTCCCTCTGTCTCTTTCTCTCTACCTCTCCTTCCCACTCTCTCTCTTTCTCTGTTCCTCTCTCTCTCCCTCTCTCTGTTATCCCTTTCCAACTCTCTTACCCACCTTCTGTCATGGTGGCAACCCTGCAGGCAGACTATAAATACCAGTTGAAAACATGGCCCCTAAGCCCCCTGCTAGCCTGCTTGATTTACCAAGATGGTGTGTATGTGTGTGTGTGTGTGTTTTCAGATTAGTCACACAGGTCCAGCTTGGCACCACTTGTAATGTCATGAAAAATCTCGAGTGTGTGTGCATTTGTGTATATGTGTGTATGTGTGTGTGTATGTGTGTGGGTGTGTGTTTGTGTTTGTGTGTGTCCATGCTTGTGTGTGTGTGTGTGTGTGTGTGTGTGTGTGTGTGTCTGAGTGGGTGTGTTTGCATCTGTTTAATAGCATTGCCACTGGCCCATTACACACCAGACAGCTCCTGCTGGTACCTGTTCACACGCTTTTAAAGGCCTGCAGGTTTGCATTCATGGGAAACCAGAGTGGTGTGGAAAACAGATTGTGCAATCCCAATATACCATTACATGATCAATACAACCAGCAGCTCTGTTTTGAGCACTGCTGTGGGAGCTCACCCTGCCCTGTCCACCCATGCTGTTTCCAAATTGCATGTCTTTGTAAAACCTGGACATTTTAACTTCCCAATGTCTCATCCAGGGATACAGGAGTCTTGCAGGTGCCACTATAACTCTGATACGACCTCATGCAATGCATACATAGGCATCTCCACACTATACACTGTTTTATTTAGTCTTTGTATTTGTTTTTTGTTTGTTTGGATTTTAGTTAATGAATCCATTACAGCCCTGCAATATTATCCCTACACTATGTTACAATAATCTCCAGTAAAGATGGAGATGTTCTTCTGGTCTACAGTTTCCAATCTCCCTTCTTCAGCATTACCTCCTCTATCTAAATATCATTTCCTGCCTACCTGAAAATACCATCAGCCCTACTCTAATCAGCCATGACTCGCTGAAGCAGGAAATAAACAAAGCCCTTCTTTTATCAGTGGGTCTCCAGTAGTTTTATTCCAGGGAGCAAGAAGCATATTAATGAAAACGTGCATCTGTACCACAAGTCGTTTTGCATAAAAGCATCTTCTAAGTGAATAAGTAGTGTAAACAGATTTGGTTTTCTCTTGAATTGGAGCCAGTGCTTGAAAGCTAGCGTGTACACACATATTTGGTGAATGCACTCTGGTCCACACACAGACATAATCTGTGTTGTGCACATTGTGCTCAGACTGTGACTGTGGGAGAGCCCCTTCTGCCTTAATCTATGGCCCGCAGGCAGAGAATGCGGTTGCGGTCACACCAATGTCAACTTGCGCATTTAGTCAGATCTTAGGCATCAGTATTGTCATATTATACTATTTGTAAATATGTGTGTGCACAGGTCTGTGTGTGTGCCTGTATGTATGTGCATACGCTTGTGTGTGTGTGTGTGATGTGTCTGTGTGTGTACATGTGCCATGCACTAGCTGCTGGGCCAGTTTATTGCCACCAGATAAAGATGCACCCATTCCACAGGACTCGGGCAAGTTAAAGCACTGTAGGTGATGTAGCATTATCTGCTTTGCCCTTGGAGGGGGATCTGCCACTGTGTGATTGGTGACAGCACTCCACCCCAAATTGAGAAGCCCATAACCTGAGCCCACAAAAGAGAAAGCTGCCAGTGTCCTTCGTAGAGCGAAATCTATCGGCTTCTCTGATCTTTGTCGTCACTGGAAAGTAATGGCCAGCTTCCCCCTGAATTATCTGTGCTGTAGTAAGGTCCCACCGAACACTGAATAGCCAAAGATAACACAGGGCTTGACAAATAGCTAAGAATCTCGTGTTACTGAACCCAGAGGGGCGACTAAATCTTCTCTGACTTAAACCTCTAGTGCCTGTCTCGCAGTCCAAGTTGGGGCTGAGGGATGTTTTTCCATGGCTCTGGAGATGTGCTAGGTCATAGAGGGGCTGCGAAAGATTTATGAGAGTTTGTGTCTTTTTTCACTGGTGAGAAAAAAAGCCTAGCGTCTCCACAAATCCGAACAACATAGTGCACGTGCAAAGTGACACAGTTTAAAGTGTGACGTTGTTTATTAATCGAGTATGTTAAAGTGTAAATGTGGGAAGTGGAGATGGAACCAGATGCAGCAGTTTCACTTTGAAGATGTATTGATGCAGTGATCTGTGAATTAGCCCAGTGTTATGATCTCCTCAAAGTGAACCTTTTTACAACATGTCACGACTTCAAAGTCTGCTCGTGTATCACTTCCCCTCTTAGAACAAACTTGTCAGGACAAATGATGTTTAATATCAATGGTTGACACATTTCCTTGTGCTCCACAGGCACTGTAACAGTGATTTGCCACTGCTGACTGGATGCTCTGCTTTGTATGCAGGTGCATGTATTGCTGCATTTTACTGTCATTTCTCATTATGTTTCATCCAACATAAATTCTTTGCTAGACACAATGGAGTTCTTGTCATGTTTATGAGCGATAGTGGCAATGGCAGGGGCATTCATGGATTTAAATGGCCTATGTCCTGTTCAATTGTTTTTTGAAAGGATATTAAAGGTGTAATCAAGAAGAGGCTATTACAGGGAGCCCTGCGACTTTGTTTAGAGAGTAGAAAAGACAACAAATTGTCCATTATCAATTGGTTCACTTCACAAAGTCAGAACTCTGAGGAAGTAAACCACAGATGATTAGCCGTCACTTCTTATGTTCCACATAAAAAAATAATATAAACAAAATTCAAGTGGATTAACTGACTATCAAGAAGAAGAAATCGATACTCATCTCTACAGTGCTTTGACAAGTGTCCCCTACTTATTGACCATCTCAGTCATACTTAAGTCATCTCCTGTTGAAGACTAGGCCTACACAAATTACCCCACTATATTAAAAAAAACAGAGAACTAGGACAAGGCAATAGAAATGGAAGGACAATCGAGAGTCATTTTGCTCGCAATTAACCCTGATGACCTCGTGTCTTTGAGATCACTGGGTGTTTATGTTCCTCTGAATGCACAAAGAATTCTAATCTCATCATTCTGGTCATTTAGACAGGGAATCCAATTGGCTTAGAGGGCAGCATAAAATAATTAAGAGATAACTAAGAGATAGCAATCTATCTGTGAAGCACAATGTCAAAACCAGAACATTAAGAAACGACTATGTATGTAAATTCATGACTTTGTCCCTTATAAAGACGTGAGAAAATTGCTCACTTACAAGTTACCAGAAACACTTGCTGTTAAACCAAAAATTCTAAATGGCTAAATTCTGGTTTTCAGAACTACAAGACAAGCAAATGAATAATAAGGAGCAGAAGGTGTTTGAAATGATGAATATGACCAAGATGGCTGCAGATGGTTTCATGAGTAAAAAAAAGAAATGTCTTTCGCTGCAGTATTATTCCCCTCACAAATTAAGAAACCAGATTAGTTCAGATTTCTTTTGACAAAGAGTGAGAATTTGTCAAAAATAGGTACTTACATTCTCAGTCAGTAGCAGCACTGCTAAATCACTCCTATAGCCACAAATGACAGACAAGCACAATGGTTATCTCATCTCCTCTTATCTGTGTACACAGATTCATTTGCTGTTTCAATGAGGCTGTTCACTTGCAAATGTGGAAAAAATATATTGATGTATTATGATCCAACAGGATGTCAAGGCATGTAAACTGCATTCTTAAATGGTTACTGTAATTGAATTTCTTATGTTCTGACGTTTCCAATATCCACCTCCTCACCTCTTTATATTCTCACCCTTTTTCATTCTCAGTCTCATCTATAGAGAGAGTTTGATTATTGACATCTTATTATACAGCTCTTCAGAATGCTGCGGGAGGTTCCATTCACTTTGAATGGGCCTTCCCAACGTTCGAAGGTCAGTTACTTCTGTATAATCACTGCTGCGAAAGTATAATGACCGCTGTCAATGGCAAAGGATTCTTTGCTTCAGAATCACATCTGCATATCATTCCGTGAGTAGAGATCACTCAAGTTGCATTGTAAACTATTTGTTTATCCACAGAAGCCACGAAACGGTAACAAATAAAATATAAAAGACGTTTGTGTGAAATTTCTGTTATCATTTTGGCTTCATTTTTAGAGGCCCTGCCACTCAGACTTAAGTCAATCTGTATATACTCTAATTATATTACCTATCAGTCCTCATTAGGCAGAGCTTGCTGCAGTGTTTCAATCAGTTCTTGTACAACAGCAAACACACCAACACAACCCATCAATATAGTTTGATAACAGTTGCTTCAATTTCACATACTTGGTTTTAAGTGCATTTCTGTATACATCAAGTATGTGGCAAAAATAACAGTGTTTTTTAGTCAGAAAACATTGTGTATGCAGTATGCATGTATGCAGACTTGTAGGAGGATGTGTTGTTTTGGTTTCCTTCTCCCATTGGTTTTGGACAGCAGCCAAGAGAAGCTATGACCGTTTTTTGTGAGGGGGCAAAAATGGAAAACTTTTGCTTCTGTGTGTTGGGATCACAATTAATGTCACTGTTGAGTGTGCGTTTGATGGCAACGAAGGCACACTTAAAAGCCTACTCTGATGGCACGACTTGTTTTGATGAAGTCATGAAGCAGTCACTTCGCCTTTTTTTTCATCAGTCCCTTCAGGGGCTGCTATTAATGTGCACTGCGCCTATCCATGGTTCACTTCCTCCTTAGCAAAGCCACACAAGTATTTTTGTCCCTCTCTTTTGGGTTTGGCACAGCTTCTTGTGTAGCTGGAATTGAATCGATGTCTCGTTCCATTCATCTGTCTGGGACCGGCAGTGATATCTCCATTTACTTTTGACTGGCCTCCATGAACAAACAAGAAAAGGCATTGAAAATATCACCACCTGAAATATATGAGAGACATCATTTAAGGCAGAGTAGTGTAGTTCAAGATTTTTTAGTAATCTTAATGTCTCTCCAGTGAAGTGCTCAGGGAAATGGTATTGAAAAGCAATAGTAGGCTACCAGGTGGATGTTCAGATCTGTTGTCAGCCCCCAGCCAAGCCTATTTACCTTGTGATACAAACAATTACTTACAAAACACAGCCCACCCCTAGACCCAGATGTGGGCCCCTTGCCAAAGCAAATAGCTTAAACTGATACAAATGTCCCACCTTGGGGATACGAGTGTCCAGAAACCACAGCAGCACTGCCCTCTCTCTCTCTCTCTCTTTCCCTCTCCCTTCCTCCCTCCCTCTACCCCTATTGGCTGTTGACAAATGGAGAGGCTGCCAGGTCGATCACCTCGCCAGGAAATCTTTAGCGCATCATCACTCACCCCTGCTGGGCTGCTGGATAGAGCAGCAGGCTGTTAAAGCACTGGGAATCTTCCCACTTTTAGGGAGAGAGAGACAAGGTCTAAACGCCTATAAACATTAACCACCTGTTCTTTAAGCCCAACCGTAAAACACACACTGCAATCAGGAACAGTCACTAACTTTTCATTTCACAGACTTTACATTGTCATGCCAATAATGTTACTACCAACTGAATAAGTGCTCTAAGTTCTCTCTCTGATGAGTGCTTGCTGCCATCTGTAATGAAATTTTTTTTGTATATGTTTTGTTTCCTTTAATCACACAGAGAAATAACCGAAATGACTGGGAGATAGAGGGGGGAAAGATCAGGGAATTACCACAGGCTGCAGGGTCCACAGATTTATGACATGGATGCCTTAAGGTCATGGTTCATATAGAGCTTTTTTAGCAGAAAAACACAGAGAATCGCTTGATCCAGCCCTTGTCCAGCGCTTTCTCAAAAAGATCTTCTGTTAGTTTTTATGACAATTAGTTTGACAACATAATGACTGGGGTAGTTAGCTTGCTAATAACTTGAATGCTGACAGACCACTTCCAAATTACAGTGTACATATTATTGTGTAAGAACAATGAGGTTTTTTGGTTGTGTAGTTACAACTTCTCGCTAACTATGTAAAAACATTCGGGGGAATAGGCCAAACTAAAGATATACAACTTACAGTATAAACACTGTGTCTGTATATGTAAATATTTACACTGTCTAGAGTTGAACTCTGCTTGTTTGTTAAATCCTTGACCTACCTTTAGACAAGTGAAGACAAGTGTGAGAAATTTCTATTTTTGAATGCAGCACACAGCCTTAAGAGCAATGTTTGTGCATCGCTTCATTTTGCTCTGGCCATCTCCCATTTATGCAGAAATACTTCAGTAGGCCCTCAACATACTTAATGCACTGTCCTAACCACAATGGTGTGTGTGTGTGTGTGTGTTGGGGGGGGAGGGCACTATCCCCAGCCTCAGTTATTAATGACAGCATCTTCTGGATGACTGGATCAGCAAATACTTCAGATTCCTCAAAACACAATCACATACTGGCATTAAATAGACATGTTAGTACACATTTTTTAAAAAGAAAGAAAGAAAGAAAGAAATGTAGTCCTTAAATTGCATGTATGTGACATAACCGCTTGTGCTGTAAACACACAGTAATAATTTCACACTGGAGATGAAAAATCCATTGTCACCACCCATCCTTGATAAATGACTAAATGAAGAATGCAACGAACAAAAGAATCACATTGGTTTCCCCCAATGGCCTCCCTGCCCTCAATGGGAAAGTGTCTTTTTCATCGTGTCGCCGTTAACAGACAGCTGCCTCGTTTTCCCCCTGGTCTCCAGTCAGCTGCGGATGCCTGTCCTTATGGCACCCAGGCAGACTGACAGCAGCAGTGGGATTTGGGGCCTTGCTGCACCCAGCGCTGATCTGGGAACAGATGCTGGGAGTGATTTGTCTGACATGTCAGAGGGGAAGGCCTGAGAGGAGGGCATCTCATCTGCTCCACCATTCTATGCCAGGGCACAGTGCCAGTCTCTGTTATTCACTGTGCCAGTCTCCCTTATTCTCCCCTATTCTATCTCACTCTGTCTCTCTCTCTCTGTCTCTGTCCTTTCTATCTGTCTGTCTCTCTCTCTCTTTGTGTCTCTGTCTCTCACTCTATCCTCTCTCTCTGCCTCTCTCTCTCTCTGTCTCTCTCTCTTTCTCACTCTCTGTGTCTTTCTCTCATCGTCTCTTCTCTCTCTCTGTCTCTCTTTCTTTCTCACTCTGTCTCTCTCTCCTCTCTCTCTCACACTCACTCACACACACACACACATACACACACACACACACACACACTCTCTCTCTCTCTCTCCTCTCACCCAGTCTGTCTATCTCTGTCTCTCTCTCTCCCTCTTTATGTCTCTCTCTGTCTTCTCTCTGTCAGTATCCCTTGCTCTCTCTTTCCTTCTACATCTGTCACTGTATTCCTGTACATCATCTTTTTCACAGTGTATAGTGTATCAGTCCCTAAATACAGAGATGTCTCCCTCCATCCGTTTGTTTAGAAGTCCCACAAGACTAACCAATGTGTCTTGATGGGTCAGGATCTTGCTTGGTGATAAAACAGTTATGAATTTGTTTGGTTGTATTCAGCAACACCGTTACAGCAAGACACTCAGAACACATTGCACTATGCACAGAGCCAAATATAAATAAATTACAACTTCAGTTGTCCCAGATACACTACCCTTAAGAAAGATGTCTGGGCTCTTTTGCCCAAGTCCATTGACTTTTTTAGAAGTGCAGTGTGAGGTTATATAAGCATGCTATTACTGTAATTAAACCTCGCTTTGTTTACCAGCACATGCACTTGAATTGTCAAACATTACATGGTGTTTTAGTCCAATTCTAGGAAATTATGTTATAAAGAGCTTGATATTGTCTCCACTGCAATTACTAGACAAATCATCCAATACCATGCACATTGCAAAACAATGCACTATGTACACATTTCTGACATTATTGCTCCAAGTATTAGAAAAAAACAATAATCGATTACATTTCTACCTAAACCCATTCTCACAATGAACCATGCCATGGATCTATCACAGTGGGGTATATTGAGATTTACTTCGGCAGACTACCACATGGTGCGGAAATTGCTCTAAAATTGTCTCCAAAATTGTGTCTCCGTTATGCTCAATATATACATCTAGCTCCACTTAGCCACAAACTTACTTTCTGTTTTTAGCCTTAAAAATTACTTTACTTAAGATAAAGATAAATTAAAGATAAAGTTCAATAATTGCAAATTGTATTTTTTTTTTATTTCATTTTTTTTAATGCTCCTTAAAAAAAAGAAAATACTCTCTTCCTTAAGAGCAGAAACAACACAAATGAATGCCAGAGATTAATGGGTAAGTAAGAATAAAATTGTGAATATACAGACAAACATTAGAGGAATTTTGCAGACTCTATTGGTTCTTGCTTGAGGGTCCATTGTCTCACATTTAAAACAATAAATGTATTTGGTAAAAAATAAAGAGTATCTTTTAGTTGATTCATTAATCAAGGCTATCCCCAGTAAAAAAATTAGCGCTCATTCAGAACTTTGGCAAGGCAAAATAAATTGATATTTCCAATAAACCTCCTCAGAGGTTTTGAACGCTCTGGCCTGCTAACACTAAAGGTACGCAAAAAATATACATTTTCTCCACTCTGTTAATTTCACCTTAAGAAGACTTGCCTTTGCTCTTGCTCCATGCTTTATCCCCAGTAACCCCTCCTCATCTATCACTTGACACATTCTGAAATAGATTACCCCCCAACCCATGGTGTATTTTTTTCTCACCTTTGTTGGTCTTTTGATAAAAAATACATGCTTTGTCCTTGATAGTTGTACAATGGCATTTGCAGAGTGTGTGCTGAATTTCTTTGTCTAGACAAGTCTAGACTGGACTTCTTTAAAGTTAATATTCATTGTGTAAGGTCATGGCTGAGTGCCGTGGGAATTACTTTTCACTATCATTATTTACCTGTACTGAAAGACAGGGCTCACTGAAGACATTTTGGATTCATCAACCCATTAAAATTCTCACAATTGGCTCGGAAATTCATCACACATCATTGCAAGGCACGTTTTAGATAACATTAGTTCCACCTAAAAGGCCATTTTATGAAATACCAGCAGCTGGATAGAGAGAATGCAGAGGAATATATTCGATTACTCAGCAGTATTCTTTTAAAAGAAACTCATTTTGAACAAAGGCAGCTATAATATTGTCCCGCAGAGGTGAATGTCACCATTAAACAGAGGTGTGATGGCCAAATGCTACAAAGAGCAGCAGTGTGCAACTTTTCTTTCTTTTTCTGGTCACGGGAGCAACCAGATACATGTGGTCTATTAGGATCTCCCTTGGCCCCTGTCAAAACAGCACAGGTCAGTGCAGCTGATAAAGTTTCAACCTCATTCTCATGTGTTCCCTTGAGGCGTTCCATAACAGTCACTGCTTCAACAGCCCTATCTCAAATGCATTCATCTGGTCAAATTTTTCTGGTTAGGCTTACATTACTGTGATCAAGTCTTTGCGGCCTCACCTTGCCTTCCTGCCTTGACTTATCTAACCTACATTCAGTCCTCTGTAATAGTTGTGGCAACTTCACCATCTTAGCATTCCACACATCCTTCATCTCTCTCTCTCTCTCTCTCTCTCTTTCTCTCTCACATACACACACACACACACACACACACACACACACACACACTTTCTCTCTCTCAACCCTGGCTCTTCTCTAAACCATCACCCCCTTTTACCACCCCTTTTCCTCCGTTCACATTTACCCTCAGGCAGCGTCTCAGAGAATGGATTTCTCTCTCTCTCTCTCTCTCTCTCTCTGTGTGTGTGTGTGTGTGTGTCTGTATTTTCTCTCTCTCTATTCTTTCATCTTGGAGGGAAAGGCCAGCTCAAGAGTGGTGCCTGCCAGAGAGAAAGGCATAAGAAATTGATTGACGTCTCTGAGACAAAATCTCAGCGAGGTTTCAAGCTTGTGCAGGAGCCATCTCTATTCCGCCCTTTGCCGAGTCAGCAGTGGATCACCCGCCAATGGAGGCAGATGCCAGTGTGGCATGCAGTCAGTTGCACGAGGAGAGCACAGATAGAGATGCTGGGAGAGTATAAAGGAGAGAGGGGAGATAGCTCAGAGAGAGCTCAATGGCTCAGAACAGCTAGCCGCCTTGCCACAGATTCGACAGCTGCTGTCATAATAACTGATGTTTTGTAAGATTAGTAAGGAATATCAATTGTCAGATGTTAGCTGAGAGACGTGACCTGAACTGCTGCCAAAATCCTCTACAAGCCATAAATGGAGTTGCTGTTTAGGGATTTAAATCATCCTGTTTACTTTTCAAGATGGAAAACATGCAAATATTAAACATTTTGCTGACACTTTGATATTTAAATTTCTAATTTGAGCCAAAGACCTTAGTTCAGCAGGTTTGCTCAACTGACGACGTTAAAATGGAGATCAGTGTCCATTCCCTCCTGTCCTTAATGAGAGATCAGCTTGTCATACCCTAGAGAGATGATGGGATGCCTTGGAAAAACACTGCCTCTCTCTCTGTGTGTGTGTGTATGTGTGTGTGTGTGGTGCCTGTGTGGGAGTACACACAAATCTGCAGCTTTTCAAATGGGCTCATCTTGCACTCCAGCCAGGAGTCTCCACCTTGTGGGACATATCAGGAGAGAGCTAAAAGGTTCAATTATAGTAAAGGGCCTATCTGAGATCCATTTTCTTTTCTCTCTCTCTCTCTCTCTCACTCTCTGTCTGCAAGGCAATTTGTGCACCTGTAGAGAAGAGCTGCCCTACGCCTAGCTGACAGATATGACAGCTATCTAGGAGT
This sequence comes from Tenualosa thibaudeaui, assembly GCA_027481765.1. Taxonomy (NCBI): domain Eukaryota; kingdom Metazoa; phylum Chordata; class Actinopteri; order Clupeiformes; family Clupeidae; genus Tenualosa; species Tenualosa thibaudeaui. Next base: position 18,309,792 of record JAIFZK010000013.1, read on the forward strand.
GAATGCCATGAATGCTCCTATACTTGTCCTTTCTCATCTAGCAACTTTGGCCTGATTCATCTGATTGTGCTCAGATGCTGTGTGTTTATATTTGCCCTCATTTGTTTGGATTTCGCTTGTGTTAACGCTTGCATGAATATATATAATAATATACAGATATTTTTTTGGAGGGAGTTACGCTTTGGGGGTGCAAGATGGTTGGTGTATGTGGCATCCTGACTCGGCATGCACTTGCCAGCAGCCATGTTTCATCTTGCCAGCAGGCTTGCCAGCAGGAATTGCTTCGTGTCAGAGAGCGTTGTTCCCTAGGGAGCCCAGCCACAGCTTCCTGGCTGGCAGCTTTCAGGTAAGGTGCGGCGCCAATGAGATTCTTGCTCTTTGCGTCAGCCAGGCGGCTGACGGTGTGTCTGACTGATGCCGACTGACAGTCAGCAGCTCAAGACTGGACAGGAGATTTTTGCTGCTTCCCCTCTGTATGCAGCCTTTCAATTAGCATTGTACACACTGGCCTTGCTGCTGCCTCAGTGCTGTTGACCATAACAATACTGCTGAAGTAGGTGAGAAAGCTTGTATAAAAAACAAAATCTTTGAAATTAGAGGACATCAATTTGCAAATAGAAAAGACGAAGACAGTATAAAGAATAGACAGTGAAAGGTGGTATATTATACTGACATTTTGCCTCATATTAGAAAAATAAGCAGCTCCATTGCAAGATGAAGCTTGAGTCAGCCTTGAAATGTGGGCTAGATAAGACAGATAATGAACCAGTTAGATAGTTAAACAGAGGAATGTGCTGGGGTTTATGGCGAAGGAGTCCTGGGGGCTGTCGCATGTGTTGGACCTGGGGATTAATTCAGCCGTCGATATCAGCTTAATCACTGGAGTGGTGGCAGTTAGGTGCCATTTTTCTCCCCTGCTGTTGTAATTCTAAAAAATGAGACATGGTCCCTGTGAGCCTACTGCTGCTTTAGAGACACGAGCACTCTGAGGAATGAGGGGCTGGGATAAAGCAGAGAAAAGGACAGGAGGAGAAGGAGAGGGTAAAAGGGAAGGAAACGGAAGGGGGGGAGAAAGAAAAGAGAGAGAAAGAGAGAGAGAGAGAGAGAATATAATAAGGCGGGGTAGTTGGAGTGGTGACTGTGCAGGGGACTAAACATTGAGAGTGCATAAAAGACTGGGAGAAGTTGCAGATGGGCAAGAGAATGGAAGAAAGAAAAAAAAAGAACGAAAGAAAGAGGAAGGAAGGAAGACATGGATAAGAGAAATACAAAGCACCAGATTTTATTATAGAAACACAACAGAGCCACATAGGCAAAAAGAGTGAGGAAGAGGGAAGAGAGCAAGGGTCTTTTCAGAGTTTAGTTTCGAAGTAAGATTAGTTTAAAAAAAGGCTATTAGATTATGAAACTGAGGATGTGCAGAGAATGAAGGGGAGAGAGTGAATGAGAGAGAGATTTACTGATTCAGTCACTTGACAAAGAACAGAGAGAGAGAGAGATAGAGAGGGAGAGAGAGAAAATAGAGCAGAGGCCAGGAAGAGAGAGAAGAAAACTGGGGCTTAAGAATGGAAGAATTGAAGGACATACAGGGTGATTATGAGACGTGCTTTTATTGTTACTGCCCAACAGGGAAAGAGTGAAAAGGGGGATTTTGCAGTGTCACCCAGTAAGCATTAACACATGTAAAAAAATATGTTGTGTTTCCTCCATAATATGTGTAGACCTGTGTATGTTTGTGTGTGTGTGTGTGTGTGCTTCTGTCTACAAAGAAAGCAGATGCTACGTTCTTACCCATTTATTTGGTTTTGTACCTGTTGGCAAAATACGGTTTGTACCAGTCTCTGTGATTATCTTTCTGTCTCTCACTTTAGCCTTTATTGTGCTGTGGTGGCCATGGTCCATCGGTCTTCATGTTTGCACTCGAGTTGTTCTGCCCTCTTTCTTTTCTACCTGTGACCCCTCAGAAATTAGCTTTGGAATGAGTGGCTTGGGCAGGAGGACTTGGCGACATGGACAGGAGCATTTGGTGTAACAGCGCTCACAAGGGTGATTTGCAGTCCACACAGCTGCAGCACAATGCGGCCTGTCCTAAAGCCCAGACATTACCCCGTACCACCTGGCATAGAAAAACTCATCTCCTGGTAGCAAATTAGGTACTGGCACTTTCTTTTCTGTTCTTGCTTTTTTGTTAGCTGACACTCAGATGAGTAACAAAACAATTCTGTTCTCTCAGTATTGTGAATATGCCAGTCAACATGTCAGACGCAGGACAATGATCTATAACCATGCCTGAATGGAACATTTAATAAATTATATCAGTTCTGAAGACAGCGCCATGAAACACACCGGCACATCCACAGTGTACAAGGACAGTGTCATGGCTTTTGCGTGCGTGGAAGACTTTACGTATTATGGTCACTTTTGTGACAGGAATTTTGATGTCTGGAGAAGCAATCTTTTATCACCTTTTGTCTGTTAGAAGGGGTCGCTATGAAATATGCCCTGACTGCACCCTACGTAAAGCTATCATAGGCTGTTGCCTAGGACCAACTGCAGACAGTATTGACTGCCTCAGGAGATCCTCTTGAACCGCTGCCGCCAGTGCCATTTGCAGGCTGTCTGTTGTGTTGCCAGAAACTCCCGGGAAAATGTTTTTGAATGGGCGATACACAGGGGTGCTATTTGTAACTCAAAGCAGGGGCATTATGCCCAAAGCCACTTGCCCTTCTATGTTTATCTGCCTCTGTCTCGTACACTTACACATTCACTCATTCTCATTCTCATGAGAATGAGAATTCTATTCAGTATTTACACTTATGTAAATGTGGTTAAGCAGTGAGTCTGTTTGGACTTTTCCTGCTGCTCCTGTGTCTAGTTTATTTATATTTATCTTTGAAAGTTTCTAGCACAATAACTACAAACATACACTAGATATATGCATGCACGTATACATAGATTGGTGAAAGAATGACAAGATCCACATATCATTGTTAGGATCATCCAGCTGTGTGCATTTTGGATGTATGAGCAGATCAATTTATATACAATATAAATTGTATGAAACGGTTAAAACATACAGTTCTTCCTGTCAGCCATGATGTAGGCTGCATTTGCAGGTTTGTAACACATTCATGTTGGCCACTAAATTTTGAATGTATTAAATTTCAGGCAGTCATGGCAAAAGCGCTATTTGCAGTTGCTGGGTCATTTTGAAACCATATACCCATCCATACCCAAGGCTGTGCTGCAAGTTACAACTCACAACTAAACACTATTATTATAAAAGCAGTGGCACAGTGAGCTGAAATATAAATCCCGTGGCCTTCATCATTTAGGCATATGAACAATGCCTGCTTGAGGCGTACTGCCCTGAAGTAAGTTAGCTTACTTGAAATGGAAATTCTCAACCCAGACCTTGTTTGAGATTCTCACTTCTCAGACATAAATATACATAAAGATATAGACATAAATGAACAAGTCAGAACAACAAAACCTGTTGCCCGACACACCGTTATCCAATGCAAGCTTAAATGCATTTGGGAAGCAACAAACTTTTACCACTGCCTTCTCAAATATTAAAAGTATTTTGGTAAGATGGGGGTCATCCCTAGAGAGACAACCATGCCTTTGTTTACAGCTATACTTGTAAAAGAAAAATAAAATGTTTGTGTGGTTGATGGCTTCCATCCATCTTCCTCAGAGTCGGTGATTTAGTCCCCATTGTGCATAGGAGCTGCATTCTGATTACTGGGCAACAGGCACTGAATCAGCTAGTAGGTGCCGTGTACCAATGTTCTTTTAAATCTGTAGTTATGCTGCAACTATCTGTAATTTCTTTGACAAACAGTTATGTTTATAGAAACAGCAGTTCTCTCTCTTTCTCTCTATCTGTTTATCTGTCTCTCAGATTGTACAATTTAATAATACTGCTGTAAATTGCAGAAAGTGTCTTTGTGAATATTTTTTCTTCATTCTATTTTTTTAACTAGAGTTGACGAATGTGTATGACAAATAATTATGATAAGTAGGTAATCTTATTCTTTTCGATGTTACTAAATCCAATATACCAGAGTCTATACTGAAAAGAGATTACAGTCACTGTAAGAACAAAGCCATCCAAAATGGCAATCCTTTTAGTTCCAATAAATCCACAAAAGTTCTATATAAGCCAATCATATAGCCTATGTGTAAGCAAATCTGGTATAGTTAAAATATGGATCCTAGTCTAACCAATTACTGGTCTGGACATAACTTGCTCCATTGACTCCCAGGAACCCAAGCACATGACAGTGGGGATTTAGTGGACTTTGTGGCAAAGTAGAGTGAGTGAGTGAGAGAGAGAGAGAGAGCAGGAGGGGGAAAGGGAGAAGGAGGAGGTCAAACCAGCACCTCAGATTTATAGAGTGCGGCTTCACTTTTTAAAAGCCAGCCCATATTGCATTAACTCTAAGATTATGTGGGCATAGTGGGAGCAGAATGGCACATCACTAAATCACATCCACTTTTATACAGCGCCAGTTCTTTATTGATGGATAGTGTTTTCTGGTCCGTGTTCTGAATACCACAGTACCACAGCACCCCAAGAGTTTCTGCAAAAAACCTGTTTATCAGAACATCTGTGAATCAGGAGCGTTACAAAATACAGATAAGACCAAGAAGAGAGGGGGAGTGAGTGACATATTCACTGTGAAGTTCATATTAGCATCTCTCTGCTGTATTTTAAAACAAACAGACATTATCAAGAGAGCTAATGACTTTCAAAAGATAAAAGACTTTTGAATGAGTGTATAAACATCTTCAGATACTTCAAGATTCATTTGAAAAGAAATCATTCTTCAGGGTTTTCCCACTGAGAACAATTCTTGTACTGCCTGCAACTCAATATTTGTCTTACTTTGGGAACAACAGCTTATGATAATGCTGTTTATGCTGCTTACTGTATATGAGAATAGTTTATTAAAACAGTGGGTTTAAGAAAGTTCAAAACAAATATGTGTATGTAGTAATATGTATGATGTATGTATGTATGATGTATGTATGATGTATTGCTACCCAGGTTAACCAGTAACCTCGCTTAGTAGTACAGGCCCCAGTTCTACTGAATGTTTACCTCTGTCAACAGCAGATAGATAACTTCCTCCACTGACTTCAAAAACCAAAAAAAGTGTAGCACCTTCCTCTGGCCCATGACAAGCTTATTGCACCTGAGCCAGCCTGATTGGACTCCCTCCCTCATCTGCACGGCTGATATGAGAGCTCATTTCTTGCTACTCAGCTTCAAACGTGCTGTAATTCCAGCATCCATGGTGGGCCAGACTAGGCCTTAGGGATCATGACCTGATGGGTCTGATATATTTTTGAAAATAGAGGTTGTGGATTCTAATGTTAGAGACTGATATAAGGCATTTGTGTTCAAGAGGAGCTATTTACTTAACAGCTTTGTTGCTATTTACTTTACCACCTTTTAAAGATATCTTTTTATAAGCAACTGGTAGGTATCTTCCTATTTTTTATAAGCAACTGGTAGGTACCTTCCTAATTTCCTGATCATTAACCGAGGTTGATACATTGATTTTGCAAAATGTTTTCATCTATGAGGTTAATACATGGGTGAGGGCTATATACAGGATAGCATTTCTTTTCATCATTCTACTTGATCTGATCTGATCGTGATTCAATAGGTAATGTTTAGTAAACAGAGGTTAATACATGGGTGAGGTTAATACAAGGGCAAGCTCAATACATGTTTTTGTTTTTCTTTAGTTTGCATAAAACACTGGCCTGAAGTATATATTGTGCGGCTTATATTCGGGAAATTACTGCACTTACTTGCTACACTAATGCTGTTGAATGACCCCTAATGGAGCAGAGCATCTCTCAACATGAAGGATTTGTGGGAAATCAGGGGAGCAAATGTACATTATATATTGATTGTAATGGCTTTCATCATGTTCATTTAGCTGTCATTCAAGTGGATAATACAGGAAATCCCTGGTATGTGTTCATCATCATCCAGTCATACCCACTTCCACCACAACCATGATCACTATTAACATTGGTAACAGCAGCATTGTCATCATCACAACATTATCACTTCTGTCTTCACATCAGTTTTATCAATGTATAACAGCCATCTTCACTTTCCTTTTTGATAGACAATGATGATTATGCCTGCTGATTAATTAAACTGTCAGATGTATAGTGTTCACATAAGAAGAAGCCGCTCCTTTTGATCAGTGTGTTGTTTTATTAGATCTTATTTATTTTCAACCCCACCTAATGAAGCACTTCACAACACATTGTGATCCAAAATTCAGAGCTCTTTTGAGATGGAATATCCATAGTCTACAATTCATAATCTGATTCATATTCTGTTTAATTGAGGGGGTTATTTACACTCATCTTTATCATCCTGTACAAAACAGCTTCAACATCGATATCACATGATGCAGTCAGTCATAATCATCAAAATGATTCCCTTACGTTATTATTAATTTCCTTGATATGTGGGTCATTTACATTTTTTTGGCAATTTCAAAATCAAATATCAGCTCAAAATAAGTGCATTTGGAAAAAAATATTATCTTTATATGATAACGTGAATATAATACATTATCATTAAACTGAATAACCACAAATGAAAAACAAATTACATAACAAATGTTTCACAGATGATTTTAAAAGAATAAAAAAGTGTTGTAGCCAGTATGTCAAAACACACACACACACATGCACATATGTGCCCAATTGCAGCTCAGTGACAGCAAACAGCATCATAACATCAGAGATACAGCTCTGCAAAGTTAAATAAGTAACAGTAAAGTAGCAATGAAGTTTGTTCAGACTCACACTTATCCCACATTTTGGATTGAGTGGAGTGTAGTTGATTACAGGCTCAGTAGGCTAAGGCACCATACCATAACCAGAGGACCGAACCTGGTAATTTCCAGAACCTTCCAACTCTCTCCAACTCATTTCCTGTCACTCTCTCCTGTCCTATCATAATAAAGGCAAAAAGGCATTTATCAAGAGATACAGCACTGGCAGCCTCCTCTTTATATCAAAGTAAAATCAGTAGAGGGGTATGGACCAAGTTTTACAAAAGCAACAAATGTTAAAGTAAAGCTTGTCTGTCCTCGAATTTAAAACAAAGGAACTTTCAGAGGGGAATGCTAAAAACAATAACGCACAACAGGAATCATGTAAACAATACTATTCTTAGCCTCTAGGTCCCAAACACAAGTCAGAAAACATGTGTATCAAGGGATGCAAGCTCATGACAAGTGAATACTAAATATTTTATCATACAGAATATTTGATTTTTTGATTTTGTGAATATTTGATTCATGTTTTCCACTGTGGAATGGGATAGTTTTAGAAATGATTTAGAGGCAAAGCTCATTACCGGTGAAGTTGAAATAACCTGATTAAATGTGTTCAGAGCATACAGTACATGTATGTTACAGACTAAAGGTGCATCCATAACATTGTGTGTAAGCCTTGAAAAAAAGACTGAATGGGCTGCTGCATGAGCAAGTCATGCCAATCTGTTATCATTCACAGTGTAGTGTTCTTGAAAAAAACTATGTAGCTACATGGGTTTGTGTGTGTTTATGAATGTGTGGTTCAGTGTGGTACATCTGCTTACAGCAGCTAAAGTAGAAACTTCAAGGCTTTCCTCTGTGTCTCTTTATTCCATCACATTCAGAACACAGTCAGAATCCAGTGAACTCATTCCATTTGGTCTCTTTTTTCTCATATTACATGCATGTCTTTGTCCTTCGGTTAAAGAATACAATGAGATGGAAATACTGAGCTCTGACGGTAAACAAATATGGCACTAGTATGTGTTTATGTGAATGAGTGTGTTAGCTGAAAGACATACCTCCTCTCGGTTAAACCTTACTGAAAGTTAATTATCATTAATCTCACTTGTGGTGTAAAAGGGTTCAAACACCTCAATGCACTGAGATGCTGAATAGGGACTGTGTGACCATATAGAGTATTTAAATTTGAGAGTGCTAAACTGTTGCCGGGGGCTAAAGGGTAATCCTATGCTGTACCATTCCAGAAGCTATACAGTGAGTCCTCATTTTGCTCTCTGAGGTTCCCTTACCATTAATTTCATTGTTTTCTTTGCATAATGTTCCTTAGGTAGTCTCAGTAATGACATGTCTTATTAGGACATCAGATTAACTTATTGTAAGAATGCCAAAGTCTGATAGAAGGTAGGAAAAAAGAACAACATGGGCAAATGGTTTCTTGGCCACTAACCTTCTGCACAAAAACTACAATTATGCAGTGACTGCAATGTGCACTCAACTTTAAAGCAATTTAAAGGATCACCTATGTAACACTGAAAAGAGCCATTAAGCCTGGGGCCTTCAAGGTTGCACAAAGTCTATTGCATGCAATGCAGCAACCAAACATCTTTTGTGACGGTGCACATTGCAAAGTGCTGAGGACACATAAAGACGTGATGGCAAAACAAAGAGTGAAATGTTGTCAACTCAATGTAATGCATACAGTATGGGAATGATACAGGGAGACATAAGTATGAATGATAAGCTACAGCATGAGAGTCAATAGATCCGTTTTCAGAGGTTATTTCTTTAACATTTTGCACATTTCATTACACTGCTTCTGTGGTATGTTGGACAGGGCAGAGACATTGTCAGTCCATCACAAAAATAGTCTATTACTTCCTAGAAATAACTTATTTTCAGTACATGCCACCTTGTCAGCCTTATTCATCCCTGGTCAATGCTGCCAAAACTGCACTTGTCACATAGTCATGGAGCAATGTTTTTATTTTCTATAAAGAAGAACGAATACGAATACTTACATACAAATGAATATACCAATTCTCTAAGTCCCATCCATCTGCTGTTGTGCTTTAGATGTCACCATAACCCTGCACTTCTCTCCTTCACAATAGATACTCTAATATGAATATACTCTTTCCTGCATTATGAAAAGGTGTCTGAATTTATGTTGATTCCAGCCATTTTAGATGTAGTTCTCATCTTGAAGCAATACTTTGTAAGCATTGACACATTTTGCATCATTTTTTAAAAGCAGAACAGTCTATTGGATTACATTTCACATTGGCAAATGGCACTGAAGGGGCATCCTGTCTCTCTGAAAATTATGAAAAGGTTCATCTTCGTTTTACAACAATTACATAGTGCAACAAATTACATTGTGCAACAGCCATGTAATATCCATGGTCAATATGCCATTCTCCCTATTGTAAATCAGTTAGCCACTATTTTTAGTTAGTTCAGAGAAGAGTTATGTGCACGTGGTATCCAACCTATTTTGAGGCCAAGTGCAGGACAAAGATAGCCAGGCTAGCATTGCCTAGTGCTTCCACTCAATATCACATTTCAGTACAGCACTGTGTCAGGGATCTCTCGAAAAGCTTAGGTTTCGTTTGACAAATTTTTGGCTGGCCAATCAGTAAACAGAGCGCATACGCCGGTTGAGGGATCCCAAGCTTTGCACAAAGCAAAACTGCAGGAAAGTGTGTGGACAAGCTAGGACAAAGATGTTAGGACAAAATGAAGAATGCATTTCTGCACTGTAGTATAGCTCCCAATATACACTTGACTTTAAATTTGCAATATTTGAGCCCAACAGGGTCCTCTTCAGATAAATGGAGAACAGCTTGTAGTCAGATAAATATCGGGAGATATTCTCTCCAGTCAGTTTATTCTTTTTTTATCTATTCTATTTGGACTCTTGTTTTACTGACATGTTCTCTGTTTTTAAATGGCTTAATTTTGTTGTTGACTAATGTTTGGAAGATATTTGAATAAATACTAGTTAATACATCCATCACCTGCCTTAGCGTTCTGTCAGTGTCTCCCCTGCTGGACGGATGTTCCAAAGTATCAAGTGTTGCTAACCCTATTCCCTTGCCATTCTGCCACGGGTAATTGAATTTATTTCAGGATCGTTGCACTACCACCAAACAAAGCCCACGAGCACAAGAGTACATCATGTCCCATCAAACATGTCTTTCCCCCTTCACTCTGCTGTATCTGGCTTTGGGGTCTTTCCCTCTGAGGCTGCAAGAAAGGAAGGGAGAGAGCATGTAGTGTGTGACTATGAGAAGATATGGTGTTTGTGGCATTTGTGTGTGTATGTGTGTGTGTTTGTGTTTATGTATGAGAGGGTGTGCAGGGTGAGAGACATAGGTTGAGCACAGTGATGGGAAAGCAGTGAATTCATACTGATAGTACTCTGTGACACTTATGAAGTGTGTGGTTTAAGCCTCATTGACCAAGCGACAGAGGACAGAGCATTATCAAGCACAGAGGCTACAAAGACCAAAGCAACCATGTGATGAGTGAGGGGTGCAACGGAAAAGAAAAGGCACACAAGACACGAGGCAAGGGAAGGAGAAAAGGAGACACTTCATAAGTTACGCTCTGAATGAGGCTGACATGCAGATACAAGACATAGCATAAACAGAAAGAACATTATGATAATAGGGAGAAAGTGACAGAGAGAGAGAGACAGTCCATACCATGGCTGAGACTGCCCAATTTAAGATCACATCAGGCACAGCTGAAATCTGTTTTTTTCCTGCTTTGCTAGTCTGATTGGTCTTGACTGGGCTGATTCTCAAGCCAAAGAACAGAGAATGGGCCTGACCCTCAGCCCCTGTTTACCGCTGGTCAGCTGTAATTAGTCATATTAAATTAGTAGTGGCTCTCGGAGGCGGACCCAAGCATTCCTTGGTGCCAAGTAAGCTGGTCTAAGGGGATGTTCATTACTCTGAAAAGAAAGAATGACCTCGCCGCAAGTTTCTCAAACAGTCCCCATTCACTGCCAACAAAATATAATAGGCGCAAAATCCTTTGCTAGCTGAATGTTAATTAGTCCTGTTGATACTGATGGAGTGCTGAAGACAATGAACGGACTCCACAGAACAAGAGCTGTAGATGGAGATGGAGAGACAATTTAGTTCAGGGCAAGTCTTTCACATGAGTTCATCAAAGAAACTTCTTATCCCTTTTCAAATATTAAATGAATAGCTCTGACCTTACAAACATTTTCCCCCATGTAGCATTCCGTGATGGGGAAACTGGTTCTGCTTTAGGAACTGTATTGAAAAAGAACAGCCACACAGTCAAATTACAAGCACTTAAATCAGTAGAGTACATTTTTAATGATGTTTAGTGAAAGCTACTAGAGGGGTGAAAATGAGATGTCTCATTGATTTAAAAGCAACCTTCAGAAATGCTTATTCACACATTTGCAAAGTAGGTTTAAATGCAGTCATGCTTTTCCTCACAGCATGTTGGCAGTGTTGCAGATGGAAGTTAAAATTACTTGCAACTTTTAATTTGCTGATAGCTTTTCAATGCGTGTGGAGAGAAACAAGCACTCAAGCAGGACAAATGCATTCAATTCATGCAAACCAAACACTTATGTAAGGCAGAAGTATGAGGTTAAACTGACGAAATCGTAGTTGTTATATCCTGGTGAGGAAAAGAACAAAGTAGTTGTGTTATTAATTGGAAGCACTAATATTGAATGTCAGTGTCATTTTTATGTTGGCCCTCCGTGCATGAGCTCATTCCTTCCCTTGGTGTCTGGAAACCCTAGGCTGTGTTAGTGTGGCATCAGAACAAAGGCAGCAAGTGCAATCCATGGCCTCCGGAAGCTGGAAGTGTTGCTGCTCTTAGATTCACTGCAGACTTAATTATGGCTTGTTTGGCTAAAAACCTGAAGTAAAACTGGCAAAACTTTACTTTACATTTTGTCAAGGGACAAAGATTATATGGATGAAGATGCTGTCACGCCAGTCTCCTGCAGATGAAATGAAAACACATTTGCGCAAATGGCTGTGTGAGTTGATTGAATTCTGTGGCATTTAGAATCCAGCAATGTTCATCAGCAGCAATCCACTGCCTTGTGATATCAATGTGTTGTCAACATTTGCAGAAGAATATGCATATTGACATAGCATATAATAAAGGGGCAGTGGTGTTCAAGTAGCCGTAAATATATTGCGTTTTGAGGTGGACGGAAGATCACTCCAGAAAGACTACTGACAGCTGTGGGTGAATAATTCACTGGATGCCATGAATAGAAATTTGGCTAAATGCAAAGTAATAGCTGAAACCCTACTGGAATGAGGGTGGTGAACACATCATAGGAGCCCACGTTCTGTTTTGATCTATTTTCATCTTAGTAGTCAGGACAGCATAAACATTTCACACAGAGGGCGTGGGGAAACTCAGAAACTGAACATTTGCATGCAAGCAACAACATGTATAATCCACAACTATTTCTCCAGAAGTGATTCTCTTGCATTCTAAAGGCCCATTTGATCCAGTAATGATAAATATACCGATAATAGCAAGGGTTGCTCATGGCTTATATGAATTACAATATCCACTCCGCACAGTATTATAAAGACCAGTACCATTAGGGATCACCATCTCCAGTGGTCATTGTGGGCTCTAATATCATTACAGTTACAAAATTGTCTTTGCAGTTATGCTCTTGGACAACACTTAATTATATGCAGATGTATTAGGTAATTATATTTATATATTATATATTGTGTACCTTTATATTTAGGTAAATATAAAGGTATACAATTCAAACCTCAGCTTGTCCATAAAACAAGTGGACTGTTGAAGAAACGGTGGAGAATACTCCCAAGGGTCAGTCTGTGTCGCAACACTGAAGCTGCATCCTCATCATGATAATTCATGTGCCTTCCTGCAGGTGAGCCACCGGCGCGGAGCAAAAGCCGTGGAAGTGTCCCTCGAGGCTACTGGAACTTTTCATGGACAGCAGAGGACGAGTTCGGCTTTTCAGAGGACGTGGCCCCTTTGCCAGGTGAGCTGTCAACCCTCCTCTGTCTCAAGGCCACTGCAGTTTGGGGTGATGAGTATACTGTTTATAGACAGAGACACTGGCATCCAGCTCTCTGTCCACATGTATGAGTATCTGGGCCTTGCTTATCAGTTAGACTCATAGGTTTTGACTGTCCATGCTCAAGTTCTATGTGAGTAGAGAAAATGATCAAGAGCCATGTCTTCAGGTCTTAAAGATCTGTGAATATGCCGTGATTTTTTTTTTTTTTTTACAGCAGTTACAGCAATTAATTATGATGTTGACAAGGTTGTCAGAACAAGTATTAAAAGTATAAGAATGCCTGGATTGATACATATGATTCATGTATGTGAGTAGACAAAATGATCAATAGCCATGTCTTCAGGTCTTGATCTGTGAATAATTTTTTTTTTCAGCAGTTGCGTTAATTATGATATTGAAAAGGTTGTCAGGACAAAAGTATTAAAGATAAAATTAAAGTTAATTTAAATTGCAGTAAAAAATTAATGCCTTGATTCATATGATTCATAAGGTCATACTGTATGAATCGATTTCAGCTGTCTAAATATTTGATTTCTGGAATTATTGCATACGGTGACAAACGAGGAGAGATCTGTCATTGTTCATCTATGTCAAAACATTTTCATGATTCCTCTTGCAGTTATCAACAGATGGTATGTAGGAGAAAGTCGGGGCTCACGTCTGTGTTCCCCATCTGTGAGGAACCATTGATTGACACAGAAAGGAAATACATTTCATAAAAGATTCGATTTTTTTAGTAGAACTGTGATACTTCTGGTGCACCAATTGATTTTTTTTTTACACTGATAAAATACACCAGTTATATTCAGACTCTAATCATGATGCTGAGGACCATGGGTATTAAAACATTTAAAATTATTACCTTGTTTACAAATGTATTGTTGCAAGTGTCTTAAGCATAGTATACTCTAAAGCATACATGATCAGAAGAACTGAATTGACTGCATTACATCTCATTACTGCAAAATCAGAATGGTTGTATGTTAATGGAAGCATTTCAGACCAACTATCTTTAAATAGAACTGCCTGGTTTATATAAGACAAATTTTTTCCCAATGCAAGTTCTACTTCATGAACTACTTCTGAGCAAAAATGAATGCTGCATCTTTACAATGTGAATATGCTCATGGGAATGTGTGTGTGTGTGAGAGAGAGAGAGAGTACAAAGCTTGTGCATAGCTCCATTGTTAATATTTGCTAAGGTTCTGATTTCACTGCTATTTCAGATCTGACTTGAGTTTGGTTGAAGCTAAATAAAATTGGCAGCCTCTAGAGTTAGTTTCCCCATTCCCCACAAGGCTGAGGCCATCTTTCAGGTCAGAGGTCAGGCTGTTGATGATAATTCTTCACCGCCTCAGCACCAAACTGTCACTCAAGCGGCATATGCAGACCCCGATGTGACCGGCAAAGGCTAGGCACTTTGAGCTGCTGTAATTGGTGTCGCCCGGATGGGGAGTCTATGCTTGATTTATGCCAAGATGAGGGGAACCAGTAGGTTGACAATGCCGTCTGCAGTTTGTAATTTTCAGACACTCCATGTCCCTCTGCTCACCTCTCTCACCCAAAGCATTATGTGGCTACGTGCCTGCCTACTCTATATTACCTCCCATATGACACATGAAATAGCTTGGCAAATGGAGTAGGAGTGAATTTGACCAAACCAGCAGCCTTACTTTATTGTTGTGACCCAATGCAGTCATGAAAATCCCAGGAAACATGTGCATGTGAACTACCATGCTGTGAGATAGATAGCATCGTAACAGGAAGAGAGAGCCGTATGCCATGTGAAATCAATTTCTATCTCATAAAAAACCCTGGATGATTCACCTCTGTGGTCTCGGAGGCAAATTATGTGGTTGATTAAAATGGCCAAAAGTGTGTCCTTGTCCTAATGGAGCTCACAAAACCCTAATCTTTAAGCCTCAAACAGACATTTCTGTCCAGATGCATTTTAATTCTGCCATTGGAATGGCCTTATAGGCTTTGCTAAAAGCTCGTCGGGGGCAGGTATAGACCACCTCTAGACACTGGGATGGAGGTGTGTGGAGTGTATGAAGGCCACCATCACCATGGTGATAGATCTGTACTGTCTCCACAGCATCTGTTGCATGCTGGCATTTATTACACTCCCCAAGACCACAGGCAGGCTTGGCTGATTGCCACCCACTGGAGGACAAACAGCCTAGCTCTCCAAATCCAGATGAATCTGCCTTTTTGTGGCTACAACACATCAGCTAATGCTCCCTGCTTGTTTGCAGAGGTAATCTGCCTGAATGAGCTAAACTCATCTACAGTAATCTCAGCTGATTTAGGCTCTGCTGCCAAGAAAAAGGTGCTAAGAGATTGCCTAGCCTCTGACTGTTTTAAAAAATCAGAGGGATTTGTGTGTGTGTGTGTGTGTCTTCTACATGCAGATGACTTTGTTGAGCAACAACACATGCGGTGCGACCAGCAGTGGTTTGATTTAGTTTCTCGTCAGAAACCCCTTTTGCTAAACTCGTTGTCTTGACATTTCCCCACGACTCTGTTCACCATGGCCACAGGCTCAGAGATCAATTCAAAAAATTCCAAACAGGCGGATCAAAAACAACATGCATCATCTCTGCCTCAGAGACAAACACTATTTCCCTACCTCCTTCTCAACCTAAGGCATCAGTCTGCACACGCTGCCACAAAATCCCATCTCATCTGTAATAAAATGAGAATGAGATTGATTTCCCTCACAATCCCATTTTACAGAGGATACAGAAATGAGGAGGGTGGGTGAGTTTGTGTATGAGATTTGGGTGTCTGTGTGTGTGTGTGTGTGCAGATCTCCTCTGTTTGTGCTTAGCAATAGAGATTTATTTGTCCGCAGTGCTGTTGGGGCTTTATGTTTTATTTTATTAAGCCTGTCCATATCACGCTGCATCTTTCTCAATCTGTCACACCTGACTCATGAATCATCTAGTCATCTGTGCATTCTCAGTATGTGTTTGACACAGTTGCGCCATCTCAAAAGACTAATAGGTAAGAGCTTCAGAGTAAACAGTTAAATTCATTAATATCTCAGAGACATATGATAAACATATTAATCACCTTCAGTTGTAAATAATAATAACACACCATCTTTCCAGCAATAAGAATATGGAAATATAACATTTGGCTTTAAGCATTAAGTTTTAGGGTATATGTTCTCAACATGTTAAAGCATATGTTCCCAACCCGTTTTTATGACACAGTCAAATTTGTTTGGATTGTGTGGTCATACAAAGTTGCTGTTCTTGTTGGTGCCCATGGTCACAGGCTATTTATATTATCAGTTTTCTAGTTTGCTAGTTTTTAAAAAGAACTCAATGGCAATTACAGCCAAGAAATGCCAAGCACTGCTTCCAAAACAATGTCTCTGATGATGGAGAGGAGTATGAAGCTCCTAACTTCTGAAGAGTGTGGATGTCACTGATTAAAATGGATGTTTTCACCCTATTCATTATAACAGGGGAATAACAGTCTGGATAAATCAGAACACAACGATTTTTAATCTCTTCAGAAAAACAATATGAAGAATTTGTGCACAAACACTAGACTATTTTCCCCTTATCTGTTAAGTGTATTCAAGTGTGTCTCCTTGCGCTCTATAGTTTACAAGCACCCACATTTAGCACATCTCCCAAGTTGATCTGACAGTATTAACCTTTAATTTGGCTTGACATCATTGAAAACAACTGTCTTATGATCACAGAAAAACCAAGCGTGATGCCATTTTGACTCTCATAATAACTTGCAATGCATATGCTAATGATAGATGTATCTCATACTATCAAAGTATCATAGCAAAGTTTAGACAGGGAAACAAATTTAGATGTCTTCAAGGTGCCTTTGCCTAGGCTAGTAAATTTAACAGAATTGTTGTAAGTCTGACTACGGTAAGGTAAAATTCATAGAATACATGCAGGGATAGGCCTACAACTTTGCTGGACTCACATCAGACTGCTTCAAAGTGTCTTAAGGCCCCGGACCTAGAGGTGTTATGGCAAACAGCATGTTAGAGCAAGCTAGGCTCTATGTTGAAGAGTTTGAAGAGAGATCAGCTGGTTTCTGCTATTCAGTTGTTTTAGCCTCAAGCCAAACATTGCCTACAGTTTTTTGTCTGCTGTGTTGACATGTAAACCTCGGAAATGCAATATGAATTTAATGATAGCCGTTGAAATGGAACTAGACTTTAGACTTAATGTCCTTGAGCTGATGTCGTGTCCATTGTTTCATGTTATGCTGGGATGGTATTATGGGATATACAGGAAAGAGCAAGAAGTTCAATAAACGTGTGAACAGCAGAAAGACGTGTATGACGGAGCGTGCTTAATGCAAGATTAAAACATACCACAGAATGCTGAGCAAAAGTAGGTATATAACATTGGCGACGCGGAGTAAGACGACATAGATAGTTAAATGTAAAAGGTTCCAGGTGGAAAAGATGGCTATCATCATTTGAGCTATATGCAGACGGCAAAGGGCTCATACTCAACGAAGAAACACCAGCTGCTACACGACAAAGGCGATGTTCACTTCCTCTGCATCTAGCTGGACCAGACGTTCAGGATGTCTTCTCAACTTTGGCAGACACCGGCGGTCCAATGGACTACAAGAAGGCGGTCGACACTTTGAATGCCTACATCGTGCCTCAAGTCAATGCTGCACTAGCAAGACATGCATTTCAAAAACTGCACCAGAAGCCAGGTGAGACAGTTCAACAATTTGCTACGCGCCTGCAACAAGCTGTTAAAGACCGTGTCTATGGTGGTGACCCTGATAATCAGATTAGAGATGCAATTTTGAGTAAAGGAACGAATTTGTGAGAATAGTGTTAGAAGAGGGTCGTGGACTAATGCTAGCACGTGCATTGGAAGTAGCCGCACGCTGTGAGAGCATCGAGAAGCAAATGTACGCCAAGTCAGGTGCTGCTAAAGCGACCACGGAGATGGTGAACCACATTTCCCAGAAAGGAAAGAGGGGAAAGTAAATGAGTGGAAATGCGAAGAGAAAACAAAACAGAGACAATGAAAATGATGGAAAGTGCTACAGATGTGGTAATACTGATCACATGGGACCAGATCCAAAATTCCCGGCACGTGGACAGACATGTAACAAGTGCCATGGGAACGGACACTATGCAAAAATGTGCCGCACAAAGAATCAGAGAAAGAGAGAAACTGCAAATAATGTCGAGGATACAAACGATTGCAATTGCAATTGCATTTGCAATTAATGATGGTGACATGCCTGAAAGACAGTCATTCTTTGTAATTTATTCTAGTTAAGCCTAATTGGTTCAACCTTCAAACATTACTTTGATTGGGCTTTTCGGATCAACTGATACCTTGTCTGGATGACTGAGGGGGAAGAATTTAATAAATTGTAGCCTTTTTGAGACTGTTAGCACTGTCTTGAACATGTTTAACCGGAAGCTGCCACAGAGATTTCTTAAAGCCCCTAGATGGGTTACAAAGATTTTTTTTGAGAAATGTGGCTTAGAAAACGTAGTCAAGGCCCAATAAACACTTTGATGTCAAGTGTTGTTTGTAGAGCTGGAACTGAGAGAGCAAGGGCCATGGCCAATGGCCTAGCTATCAGTAGCTAAGGCTAACTTTTCAGCAGGCCACATCATATTTTATGTATTTATTTATTTTATTTATTTAGGCCTAATTAGGATTATTGGTTTTGAATGAATTGGTTGCTAAATTCTGTTTGATGCTTGAATGGCAAATATCTGCCGACATTTAACAACACTTGCTTGGTTAAGAGTTTTGGTCATTTTTTTCAACCACTGCACCCTCTCAGTTTTTGGTGATACGGACCGGGCAGCCCAGTTTGGTCAATTAAGCTTACGTTAGCTAAGCGAACACTACTGTGCACAAAGTCAGAATTTTGCATTGTGCAATGTCATAAGTCTATAGATTCGACATGAGAAGGAGATGTCAAAATATTTTGGGGTGCCCAAAACGCAGAATGAAGAAGAAGGAAGAATAGAATGCCACCATATCAAGACAAATAGCATGCACTGCCGTTTTTGAAGGGAGTTGAATAAGGAGGAACGTATTATGTTGTGGGTTTAATTATTATGCGAATGACTGCTCAAGATCACGTGACATGAGCTCTCAGAAAAATGCGTGATTGAAGTAGGCCTGTAGCCACAACTGTTGTCAGTGCTGCTTACTGTACAGGCATTAGGCTATTATTGGGAAGGCTATATGCAAAACTTTGTAGGACGCAAATTTCTTTAGCGAGGAGCTCGAACCAGTCGCGGGAGTATTTTTGCAGACGACCTCTGTCTCTGTCAATAGGCTGTTTTGTCATTAACAATAATGGAAGCCTCTTTGCATCGTGGTGTTTTATAGACAGCTGATTTCTGCACCTTTGGATGTCTTGCATGTTAATATTACAACAGCCTCTAGTGCAGCAGGGAGAGAAAGCAAAGACTAATATCTCACAGTTGCTTCAAGCAACAATTAGCAATAGAAGTCAAAGACATGTTTTCTGACGACGCATTTCCTCAAGTTAGCGAGAGTGAACATGACTGAAAACATGAAGTTAATAAATTAGGCCTACTATAGGATACTTACTGGCTCTGGATATTTCAGCACATTGTAGGAAAATGACTTATGGTTAAAGTTGTCTGTCTCCTCAGCATTAGGCAGCAGAACCTTTAAATTCTATGAAATATCAATGGAAGACATTTAAATCGGATTGGCAGACACCTCATTCCTAACAGATAGCTGGTAATGTACTGTAGTAGACCTACAGAGACTAGGCCTAGCCATTAAAAACCCATTTGATTCCCATACGTACCGAATGTTTAATGTACTGCGTATATTTTTGTACTAAAGATTTGAACATGGGCTACTCAACACAGTAGTCACTATTTGTAGATGTAGTGTGATATTAGGTTATAAATGAACCTGCTAACGAAATATTTGTTATGCTTTCATCTGACCATTTCAGCTGCAGAATGTGTCATATTTTAGTAGGCTATAGATCTTACAAGCACAGATTTATGTCAGAATGAATGTTCCCTTGTCCGTTACTTTACCATTGTGTTTGGAGGTTATATGGATGATTATTGGTAAGTGACCTGAAATTGGCCACAAATCTTTTCATTGAACTGGTATTTCCCTTTCCTACAGCTAAATTTTACTTCTACCTCATTTCACCAGTTGTAAATGGTTACTCATTATAATAGGGATGGAGTGCCCTTTATAAAACGATCTTCGTATCCTTGTATAGGATAAAAATATATTAATGGTCCAGACTTAGCATGTCAAGTGGTGTCCCTGTAGCGGCGTTACAGCAGAGAGCAAGTAGAGAGTTCCATGAGCCAAGCAGATACATTTTTTCTGTTTCCAGCTGTTGCCAAGTCCAGTGGCACCTTTTAACAGAAGCTTTACAGAAGCCAGTCATGAAGATTTTCATTGGTGTGGTTACACTATAAACAATTAGACCTATACTGAAAGGAAAAACACTTTGTTGTATGGTAGCTAGGTAAACTCCTTTCTAACACCCAGTTATATTCTATTCAGATACATTTAGTTTTGAACATATCTTGAAAAAAATGAATGCTGTTGTCTAAGATGTTTTTTCCTTTTCATGCTGCTCACCAGCTCAGAAATTCAACAGCAGCAGAGTTTTTTATTTGAATTTTAACATTCATCAGCATGTCTACTTTTATTTGCACCCTTTTTCAAAATGGCCCATATCATATTATAGAATTATAGCTTTGGCTTAATAATGTCAAAAGAGGACATGATTATGTCTTCACAGGCTCTGAAATCCTGGATAAATGTGACAGGGGTGAAATACAGTACATTTCCTAAGGTCAGTCAGTATACCTGTTCTCTTTAAAATGAATCAAATCAGAACCTTAAGCCTCATTTGACTAAATATTGCAAGTAAAGCTGTGAGGACTTCAGTTTCTTTGCCATAAAGATGCATGTGCCACTCATTATGAAATAGAACAGTACAGTATGTGCTGGGATATTGTGTCTCGGTTGAGAGAAAAGTGAATAGAGAGCAATACTAGAAAATTGTATTGTGATACGTTGAAGGTCACAGGAGAGCATAGTTCAGTGAATGGGAAATTACACTTTGAGCAACAATATATTTCAGTCACTGATCCTCCCTTAGGAGAACAGATGCTTATTGACAAACTTATACTCCATTCCCTTTAACCTTGAACTGAGCTTGTTTCAGTGTATAACACCTCAGCAGGGCCAGATCTCTCAGTGGCGTTTGGCCCAATGCAATCAATGCTACTTATTTATTTCCTCGCAATGATAAAACTATGCCTTCAGACTCATTACATTTACAGTCTCTAAGTGGCCATGAAGCCGTTGTTTTGAAATGCCCTTAAAAGATGAAACTTTCTAAAGTGTGAAGCAATGCAATTTTAAACAGCCTGCAATGCACAGGCAGTACTACCACCTCATTAGGCAGAAGGTGTTCACTTTGGATGCCCTAACTGGATGCATGGGGCATTGAGGGAAATCCACATGGACAGTTGTGCCAGTAGTCAGGAGAAGCGATTGTGTGTGCGTGTGTGTGTGTGTACGTGTGTTCTTTATATGACTAAGTTCCGAATGAAAACTCCTTGGGGAAGGAACCAAGTTGAGGATGTCAAAAGTGTTCTTATGAAGCATAAATTACCACAGCTATATTTGGTTAGAGCCACAGTGCTTCCTATGTGTGAGTATGTTCTCTGTGCGAGAATTGGATTACAGACATGCTTAGACACAGCTGGGGCACACGGGGGAAGAGAGAGAAGCACGTCATACGGGTCTCCAGAGCGTGAGACTGCGTGCTTTGTCTCCTCCATCCATAGTTTGTCAGGACTGTAAATATGCACACTAGTGGGTCACTGTCTCTTCCATCCACGTTGTGTTTGTCAGTGCTGTAAATATGCACACTAGTGGGTCACTGGAGGATATCCTCCTGTGATAAATAGTCACATTACACCAGAGCTCTAAAAACATGGGTGTGTGGGCACTTTGAAATGCAATGTGTTCTTCCTTGCTGAGAGTATATAGGAAAATTATAGCCCATACTAAAGTGACGGCGTCAAAGATCTAGCCTGCTCAAATAGCTGTGCCAAAGATGTGTCTCTGAGGAAAGGTGAAATCGTGCCATTGCTGCATTAGTCATATCTTTGCTGAAAACAAGCAAGCAAACACAGATGGATGATCTAGTTCATTCAGTCATTTTCTTTTTCTTTCATACAGTTTGTGTGAAGCATTGTCTCTTTCCCTCTATGTAGGTTTGACACTTTTCCCAAGCAAGCTTGTTAATTTCATGTAAAAGCTTGAAGTTCGAATGTGCCTTAGGACAGCTTTTTTTATTGCATTAAGTATCAAAAACTCTGCTGTGTTATATGCAGTCTTTTAGTTGTTTTGATTTCCCTTTCATTCTTGCCTTCACTCTGCCTCCCTTCTCCTATCACCTTCTCTTTACACTCTCACTACAGAGCCTGGTTGCCTCAACAACAAGAAGTCATGTGATAACCCTACCAGGGACCGCTCTGAGTTCACATGGAGTATGACTGCTGCTGATGACCTCTGGGCACATGAGCATGGTGGATCTGAGAACAGAGGAGGAAGAGCTGGAGGCTGGCAAGAGGGTAGGTTAACACTCATTATTTCCGGCCTCAGAGGTGAAACTATTTATGTAGTTGCAGTCTAACAACACAAATGGTTGAACTGTGTTGGTTTTGTGTTTTTAAGGACCATTAAATTAACTATATGTACTTGTAGAATTTTGTAGGATCTGAGTTGCCTCAAGTGCACCATTATGTTTGAATTATTGCATTGCATTATTGCATGGCAACACTGAGATACCAAGTGACTTGAGAGGGAGAGAAAACAGCCAGCACTGGCTGGTTAGGATGTTAATCTCTATCAGAGCATAGGTGACCTTTTAAAGTGGTTGTTTATATAGCATTGAATGTCTATTCCTATACTACTGCGAATAAATAAATAAATAAAACTACACATTTCTCCCTTGAGCAGTAATAAAAAAATTATCATCTATGTACATGAGGGTTGAATGATCAAGACATGAGGATTAGTAAAATTATGATTTCCTCGTTTTTATCTTGCAGTGTCTT
The DNA here is from genome assembly GCA_027481765.1 of Tenualosa thibaudeaui. Taxonomy (NCBI): domain Eukaryota; kingdom Metazoa; phylum Chordata; class Actinopteri; order Clupeiformes; family Clupeidae; genus Tenualosa; species Tenualosa thibaudeaui. Next base: position 18,332,824 of record JAIFZK010000013.1, read on the forward strand.
ACATCTTGTACACTCCAATTTACAACTCTTCACTTTCATCTTGCACTGATCAATGGCCTGGAATGAAGCCCTTATAACCTGATGCTAACACTAAGTCAGACTAGGGAAATTTCAACAGGGGACCTCCATCTGAGAAGGCATGTTTTCATTTGAAAAAGCTGGTTCCATCCCATACAATATTTATTAGGGATTGTTTCGTGCTTTTAAGGGCACAATAAAAGTGTCAAACAAGGGCCAACTTTGAACTGCACGATATGCACAGGGCAGAAAAACAGAGATATGGGGACTTTGAGAAGTGTGCCTATTGCCTTGACTGGTGGATAAAGTGATGTGATAGAAGAAGGTTTAAGGAGGAACATTTTGGTACTCAGTGCAGCAGTCAGCTTTATTCCCTCGCAGAAATCAGAACTCATGCAGAACATATCTCAAACATTTAATGTGGGCAGTGCAATAACAGCTCAGGCAACATTAATCCCAGAAGCGTATGACTGGGTGCTCTTCATTTATTTCAATACCTTAGAGAGAGAGAGAGCAAGCTTGTGCACATGACAGAAAGAGAGGGGGGGGGGATCAAGACAGGGGGAGTGAAAGTGAATGAAAGAGAGAACTAGAGAGAGAGAGAGCAACAAAGCCTCATTAGACAGTCAGGTTGCAGAGTGGGTTCGGGAATTACAAGCTCTTCAGGCACAGCTCATGCACTTCAAAGGCAAAGCTAGCAATTCCACTTTGGTATCAACTCTGTCACCCCTTCTCACTCACTCTCTTAACCTCCCCCCTCATGTACAAACACATTCCCACTCACATATTGTCTTCCAATATATTTGCTTGTGTCAGGAATATATGAATGAAGCCAGAATAAAGAAAATAAATGTCTGATAATGATAATCTTAGCAATTAAACTAAATGTAAATATACTAGATGCTAGTTAATACTAAACTAGATGGCAGAATATGCTACAGATTTGACCACACATATGACTTGTATTTGTGCAGTTAGATTAGTATTCTTGGAGGCAAGTATATGAATGATGTTACTTGCACCCTCTGATAAAGCATTGAGTATATTGGTTCATAGCACTGCATATTCAAAAGAGGCCTCACAGGAGTCCATCGAACACGCATTAACCTGATAGGGTTGTGAATAATTCATGCACAGTTATGCCACTGATTCGGCTTTTTTGGGATCTGGAAACAAAGAATGTCACACTTTGCATTTTTCTCAGCCAGCTACACAGGGTGAACCGAGCAAAATAAAAATATAAAAAAAGGGTGAGAAATATGGGAGAGAGAGCGAGAGAGAGGTCGTGTGAAATGGCAGTAATGGTGATGCATGATAAAAGCACAAAGCTGTGCAGTGGGTTATACTGTATGCAGTGGTCACCTTGAGCACCTTGGCTTCATCACAATTGCAAGATTTACTGATTGTGCTGCGCCACATGGCAGCATAATGTATGACCTGTACATGGCAGTTTGCAAAACATAGCTGTGTTATTGGCAGATTACATGCTTTAATACAAAGGGTCTGAAACTAAATGGGAGAAGAGAAATGTTTGCAATGCACATATCTGTCAGTCCCCTGTGATAAGAGATATCCTACCATTGGCCCACCACTGAGTGATTGCTTTTGTCCCCTTATAAACTCTGTCTCTCTTCTCTCTCTGTTTCTCTGTCTCTTTCTCTTCCTCTCTTTTGAGTTAGTCAATTTTTAGGGGGAATGGAATGTAAAAATTGTACAAATTTGAAGAGTGAAAAGGCGTGATTTATGCTCCCATTCATTCCTGCAACTGCCTACACTTGTGCTCCTAACCAGCTGGGATGCTTTACTGATACAAAATTTAAGGAAATATTATGATTGTGGTTTTTAACAATGAGCAAGTTTACATGCACAACTTTAATCTGATTATCATCGGAATCTGATTCAAAATACTTCATGTGTAGACCTCACCCTGTTGGATTCAGTTTTGGTTTTGTTTTCATATGCCCCAGTTCAGTTAACAGTCTGTGTTGTACCAGATTATCTCATTGTTATTCCTCTGGACAACACTTTGCAACCTTTAACAGCAGGGCTAGGTGTTGATTGACTCCAGGTCCAGGTAGTGTTCCAAGGCTTGAAGAGAACAGGTGATGATTCCTACATGTAGTTGAATACGTGATTTTGTTAACTGCTGCTAAATCTAGTTTAGGGTCACATGTAAATTATGACAGCCATAGGCAATTGTTAAATGTAGGCCTAATAGTCTTTTGTCATTATCGATTGTTTTCACTAAAGAAAATTAGGCAACTGAACTTCATGGAAATGTTTTTCTTTTTTTTAATTACTGCTAATACTTTGACCTAATGTCATTAAATTCACTTCCCCTCAACCTCAGTTTCCCTCTTAATAGATGTGCATAATTTCTCCTAGACGCCTTCAAGGCCATTATATTAAAGGGTGGTTTGGCTGGGTTCCCTTCTAGGTCAGAGCTTAAACTTTGTACACCTATAAAAGTCAATATGGACAGAGAAATGGGTGATTTTTGGAACCAAAACAGGTGTAGCTCAGATCAGGTCCACTGTTACTTGTTGTATGCTGCATCAGGACATAATGGGTAGAGCATCACCATTAACTTGGATGCTCGTTTATGGATGTTCGCCTTTCGTGGCCCTCTGGGTGATCTGCGTGTGAACATTAACTACATTTGTTGAGTTAATTCAACTAATGACAGTGATATGAAGTGGCCATCCAGCAACTCCATTTGCATGAGAGCGGCTCATGGTCAAGATGATAAACTGTCGCTGTCATGCTCACTGGCAAGGAGAGAGTCTTAATTTCATCATGCTGTTCAGAGCCTCAACCTCCCTGGAGACATTTCATCCATAGAGACAGGTATCAGTTGGGACAGACCCACACAAACGTTTATGATGAAACAGAATGGTTGAAATTGAAATTTTGATGAATGCCTCTGTTCCGAGATTTTTCAACTACAGAATGGCTGCATAGGTGCACAGCGGCAATCTTTCCTAAAACGCATTTAATCCGCATGACCTCAGGTTCCGTCCTAGGAATGTCGCTCACAAAAACACACTGGGAGGATACTAGCATTCAGCAAACCAAAAAAATATTTTGTTTACTTGTGCTTTGCCTTTTCAAAACAGGAAGATTACTTGCCTTATCGGCATAGCACTCACAAAAGAAGTAAGCTGCATAGTTGCATCGATTTCCAGCTCACACTCAGGCTCAGTCCATCTGACTTAACGCTGACCTGTAGCTGAAGGAATTAGCATGAGGAGTTGATTTATTTGTTTTCCGTGTTGCAACCTTGTGCTCTTTTGCCATGCTGGACATGCCCACTGTCTTGGTGGGATATGTGTTGTTTTGGACCACATAATAAGGAGAAAGACTCTGCAGGAGTAATGGTTGTTTACCTGATTATAAATATTTAACTGCTGGCAGTTTGGACCAAAAGGCAGACCTATGAGAAAATAACAGTGGCAACACTGCTTATAATCTCTGCTAGAACTTTTTACTCCTCAATAGCTTTGAGAATGTTTAAGGACAGGAAACTATAACCTCTGTGCTTGGTAGAAGAACAGGTCCTATCCTCTGATCAAGAATGTTATTTGACAGCGCTTCAACAATTTTAGAGTTTCTTCTTTTCACTTTGATTACTTGGAGATACTCAGACAAATCCAGATTTCCAAAGGATACAATTCATCACTTTTAATTGATCAGTATTTGAGCTCCTCCAAAGCCTTTGTAAATAACAGGTTTTATCTTAATAGTTTTGAAATAGTTGAATACAGTCAGTAGGAATACAGTCAGATCATATATTTGTTGACATACAGGTTTTTTACAGTACTTTTATAACTAATTTTAAACAATGAGCAGACTTCAGTGCTCTGGCAAGCGGGCAGTAAAATATAGGCATTTGTTATCAAGATTTGTTAATTTATCAATTTTGTTCTGTGCACAGTGAATCCAACATGCGTTGAGTGATTTTACAGAGCATTCCACATCAAGAAAAATATTATGTGGGTGGACTTATCAAGTTTAATGGAGGTAGTATGACTTTGAAGGATTCCAAGAACAGAAAACTTCCTAATTGTACTCAGATATTACTGAGATAGACTTTTTGTGTTTGTGTGTAGGATCACACAAATGGTATTAAATTATTTTGCATGGCAATTAAATTAGCCTTCGGTCACACAGGACAGACTTGGTGCGTTGTTGCTCTGTTCATATTATACAAATTTGAGGCCATAATCTTACACTCAAATCTTCATTTTCTGAAGCCCTTTAAAAATCCCCCCCTCTTTCTCTCTCTGTCTCTCTCTTTTAAAATGTGTGCACTAGAGTAACTATAAATATTGTCATTGCAACTTTGCTAAACAGAAGTACAAAGTCAAAGTCAAAGTTGCTTTTATTGTCAATTTCTTCACGTGTACTTGACATGCAAAGGAATCGAGATTACGTTTCCCACTGTCCCATGCGTGTACGTGGAGAACAGTAAAGTGCAGATGCACAACAAGACAATTCTAGTCCTAAGTTTGTATAAATAAATAAGTGCAAGTAGCTTAAGGCTACTTTTGCCTAGTACTACTACCTAACATAACAGGTATGACAAGACAAGACATAGAGTACCCTAAGTACACTACTAATGTAGCAGGGCATGACAAGACAGAAAAGGCATGAGGTGACTTTGACTGAGTGTTCCAGCTTTGTGCATTTAGAGGTAGTTGTAATTGTGTTTTAGTGCAAAAGTGCAATGTGCAAATGTCAATAGGCAGTACTTACCACAGTAGCAGCAGTATGATAATAGTAAGTGGTGCAAATATAAATATAAAAACAACAATTAGCAGTAGATGTGTGCAATTTGCATATGCATAGTCTCGGTTGGGGGGTGGGGGTGGTGAGTCCAGTGTCTTCCTAGACTCCCGCCATCCTGGTGCCTCTGCGGGCTGGGGCTGGGAGTGGGGAAGGGAAAGAGTTCAGCAGTCTCACAGCCTGGTGGATGAAGCTGTTGGCGAGTCTGGTAGTGTGGGAGCGGAGGCTCCTGTACCTCTTTCCAGAGGGCAGGAGACTGAACAGACTGTGTGCTGGGTGGCTTGTGTCGCTGACAATTGTGATGGCTTTTCGGTGGTGTACAGGTCTTGCAGGGAGGGGAGTGATGCACCAATGATCCTCTCAGCGGTCCTCACGATGCGTTGTAGAACCTTCCTGTTGTAGTCAGTGCAGCTCCCACCCACACAGTGATGCAGCTTGTAAGGATGCTCTCTATGGTTCCTCTGTAGAATGCAGTCATGATGGGTGGTGGAGTACTTGCCTGCTTCAGTTTGCGCAGGAAGTAGAAACGCTGCTGTGCTTTCTTGGTCAGTGATGCGGTGTTGGTGGTCCATGAGAGGTCATCACTGATGTGCACCCCCAGGAACTTGGTGCTGCTCACCCTCTCCACTGCAGCACCGTCGATGGTCAGTGGGGGGTGTTGGGTGTGGCCCCTCTGGAAGCTGACCACAATCTCCTTGGTCTTGCTGACGTTTCGCAGGAGATTGTTGCCTTTGCACCATCTGGTCAGAAGATCCACCTCTTTCCTGTAGTGTGTCTCGTCGCCGTTGGTGACCAGTGTTGTGTTGTCGGCAAACTTCACTAGGTGGTTGGAGCTGTGGGTTGGTGTACAGTTGCTGTGTTGTATCAAGGGTCAGCTTAGCTTGCTGGAAAGACTCTGTTGTTGACCTGTGAAAAAAGCATATATTTACTGACCTGTACCTGACCTGTACTAACACCTGTAATGGTCTCTACACCTGTGCAAGCTCCCCAGGAGGATCACAAAGGCATCAGTTTATTGTGCAAATCTTTCACATGCCTCTGATATTTGGCCATGTTTGTCACATGTCACTTTGAAGAATTTGATGGCATAAGATGAAATAAATGGAGCAGGAGGTGGACAGAGGTGTGAATGGAGGCAGGTGGTTTGACAGTACAGGCTCCTGCTTTGTGGATTTTGTTTCATGTTGCAGCATTGTCATTGTGTGCCCGGGCTTAGCCTGCAGAACTTTTACACTATTCATAAACATTGTTCAAAAGGACCAGATCACAGACATATGCATGTAACACTCACATGACTTTCCACAAACTAATACTGCAAATGTAACACAAACACTGGTATTAGGTTACCAGTGATGACATAGTAGCCTCTATCATTTGGCTGAATGAAATGTGTTCTACAGGACAGCAATCAATGACGAGTGACGCAAAGATCAGCATATGAATAGTCCGCGTTGTTGTGCTTTTCTAGGCCTAAGAGGACTCGGTATGCTTTACAATCTCTGCCTCGCATTCACACTCCGGTGGCAGAGGCTGCCATGCAAGGTGCCAACCTGTCATAGGGAGCAATTTGGGGTTCAGCATCTTGCTCAAGGACACTTTGATGGAGTTTGGTGGAGCGGGGCTTGAGCCTGCAACCCTCCGGTTGCCAAACGGCACCTCTACCACCTGCGCCATCATCGCCCCATGTATGCTAAGCATATTGGCAGCCATGTTAGTAACCATTTAGAGCCCTGTATCATCATGAGTTTTGTAAATATAAGGCCCCTGTCACACCAGAGTTTGTGTGTTTGTGATGCGGACACATTTTTGGTCCATTCCCATTTAGAATACATGTTAACGGATTAGACCATGCAAACAGCATGCATGTTCTATGCTGCATCCAGCACCACACAGCTCCCATGCTGTCCGTTTGAAATAGAAAAGAGTTATATTTTTTTCCACGCGAGCCGCACACAGTATCATGCTGTCTTTATGGACTTTAAACAAGAGCTTGGGCAGCTGGTTCATACAGAAGACCGTTTCTTGTGTGAATACACAGATGCACACACACGGCGAATGGACAGCAATGGTTATGGACCACAAACACACTAATTGCTATGTGAATGAGACCTAATACTGCACATCTGCATCTGATTTTTGACACAAGGCATATACCTACTTTATGTATCACCAATATTTTAAGCTTTGGCCAAACCAATTACAGAAATTATGAAGTACCTGTACTTTGGTTTTCACAGTTTTACTTTTTATTTTTTTACTTCAGCAGCAGGGTGACTACAGTTTCAGCCTGATGGCCTTTGTCAGTGTGTATCAAAGCCTTTTTATACACACAACAGGAGAATCCAGTGTTTGAGAAAATAAGTAATTACAAAGTAACCATGAATTTTATTTTGAGCTGAAAATTAAGATATTTTAAAATAATTTGCTCCATCTGATTCTGAGAAACAGAAGTAATCTGTTTTATTTTCTGTCATGGGTTTAAATTAATGATTTAAAATAACAGCACACTTAACAATTACAAATGTCAGAGTAGCCACTGTATCTTTGTAATAGTGGAGAGAATTAACTCATGTAACCTAATGCACAAATCAGCAATACTTGACAACAACAAAATTCTTCAAAAACCTTACCTTAATGATTAATGTCTAAGCATAGGCTTTTTATTGGCAGTGTTGGTCATTGCAGAAGGCCTGAATATACCCCTTGGCATGGATCATATTTTGTTTTTCTTGACGATACTGATGCTTGTTATAGTGAGAAATGCCACAATCCAAAACCATTATCCTTAAAACTGTTTAATTTCTCTGACTCTGCCACTTTCTCTCTCAAACATACACCCACACATGCTAAAGCTTTAAAGGCATAAAAAAAGCCAATATTAATATTCATATCAATACAACTCAAATATAGAAAGCTTTATACTTTTTATAATATTTCTGAAGATAGACTTTAATGAGACCTTTCAATAAGTGCTGAGTCAGAATTGGATTTTAAAGGTCATATCTGCCTATCTATTTGAACATTTGTCGCCTTAATAATTTTTGGCTTCACATGCTAGTAAGTCCCTGCTAGTAAGCCCAGTCCTCCAAAACAAACCATTTTAAGCTGGCCAGGTTTTGTGTAGGGATAAATGTGGCGATGCTTTGCTTTGCCAGTATGTTAATAATCAACAACAGGCAATTAAGCAGAAACCAGGTTGCACCCTTGAACATATTGCCCCCGTATTTTACAAAACTTTGTCACTGACTATGTTTACATGTGCAGGAGATTCAGAATAAGGTCGGTATTCTGGTAAGAGCAAGATTCAGAAAATTGGAAATGGGAATGGGGTTGGAAATATTCCAAGTTTATATGCCAGTCAATATTCTGAAAATGAAACAGCAGTGGGCTACAACGTAATGGGAGTGTCGAAAACTTATGAATAACCGTCAAGTTGTATTTTTTGTGGTTTTATTCCAATGAGAAGCCCCGGGATAGTTACATTTCATAGCTGTAGACTGTGCAGAGAAAATTTCTGCACATTCCTGCATCACTTATATGTGCAAATTCTAAATATAGGCCAGTAGATTTGATTTTAGAAACCGTTTATTGCTGCTTTTGTCTTTAAGCATGATGTCTGCAGCTCAGGATAGCACTAAATTATGATGTTTTAAATGTTAATAGCACATATATTAAAGTAAAGCATCTGATTAACTTGAGCATCATCTACATGCCACATTTGACTTTGCTGTGTAGTGACAATATAGTTTTGGCGTTCAAATCTCATATTACCCAACAAATATCTAGTGCCTTTCTGACCTTGTCCAGATGGTGGCGCTAGTCTATCATAATGACATCCTTATGTTCAGCCCCCCATTTCCCAACCCCCTCAGGGAAATTACCTACAATCAATGATGTTGAGCTGGAAACATCCGCCTCTTGTCCTGACTCCCCATCACTAGCCAAAGAATAAGACAAATAAAACAATAAGTGGTAATTACTGCTATAGCCAACCTTTCAAAGGAGTAGAAAAAGGTCCCCCTCATTATAGCTAATGTTCGCTCTGATGTAATTAAAACACTGTCTGCCCAACATCCAATTAGGTGTGTGTGTATGTGTGTGTGTGTGTCTCTTTTTTGTGAGTTTGAATATCTGTTCAAATGCCTTCATAATCTGGGTGATATGAGTTTTGACTTAGCAGATGCACCATGATCAAGCAAAGAGCAAGCATCAGTGGACAGAATTTCTAGTCGTTTGCAGAAAACGAAAGATGATTCCTGTGTGTTTACATTCATCAGGAAAAGTTTTTTATTGCATCATTACTCAGAGAAACTCTTCATGGATAATGTCATTGAGGTCTTAGAGGAAATTATGCCAAGACATTAATTCCATTTCCTAGCAGTGTAAACAAAAGAACAAGCATTTCATATACACAAAACGCTGTGCAACTGTCATGTCATCCTGAATTATAATATCAGTATTTAGGTAATCATGGTACTAATTACTAATTATTAATATGATATGCTAGTTCAGCAGTGATGCTAAACACATCAGTTGTTTCTGTTCTGTTGATGGTGAGCTTCATGCTGTTTCATTCGGTACAAAAATTATGAAAATCTGTTCAGAAATGAGGGAGCCAGCCTGCGTAAGCAACCACAAAACATAGCAAAAATAATGTAGCTTTTGTTGGTCAAAAGTGTCAAAAGTGTAAATACAAATATAAACAAATGTTTCCATCAGCATTGCTGACTGCACCCTCAATTAAGGGCTAGAGCAGGTTTGCTCTGTTATGCTGTAGTGTTTTCTCCCATTACAGAAATTCAGTTCATCTACACTGATGGTTGCTTAGCTGTGCCACAGATTTTCTTCAGGGTTGATCAGAGTTGTGACTGAAGCATTCTCTGCTTTTGCCTTGTGCACAATTAAGCTCATTTTCCAAATTGAAATAAATAAAAAACAAACCACAAAGTACACAAAATAGAAAATAGAAGTGTCCAGAAGTTGTCAGAAAAGTAATAGTTGACAGTAGTCTCATCAGAATTGGGCTTTGCTGGTGATTTTTCACACTTCCTCTATACTGTATGCAAAAATATCTCTTCCTCCTTTCATCATCCTTTGGGAGTCTAAAAAAGAGAGCCACTGAGCTATTCCCCACAGTTAGGAACTGTAGTTAAGGCTGTTTCAGACCAGTTACAGATGCTGCATATTGACTTGAAACGGACTCTTATGGTCCTAATCACTTTCTGGGCACTTCACATCCATGTGGGTTGTGTATGAGTGAATACCATCCATTTTAATAGAAATTGCATTTAAAATATTGTGGTGACCCTGAGTGACCCTTTGCGAGTCTTACCTTCCAAGGCGAGTTATCAACAAAGCACACTGTAACGTGCAAGCCTGGCCTTGGCTCACGCCTTCAGCTTCACAGCTTCTTTTCTCCTCTCTCTTTCTGTCTTTTTTTTTCCAAATCAAATGAAAGATTAAGACATCTGATGAAAACTGCCTGCCGTCCTTAAGCCTCCCTTCGTCTTTTCTGGATTAGGCCGTACATGTTGGCTACTTGTTGCCTCTCCCCAGAACAAAATGAAGTGTTTCCTTGCTTTTTTCTGTCCCACCTTACCTTTTGCCAAGTCAGACTATTCTCATATCAATCCTGTGCTATTTTAGGAGGATGCCTTTGAAGCAAGATCCCCTGTTGAGACTCTCTTTCTCCCTCAAGTTGTTCAGAGGGATGTTGAGGTCTGGTGGTTAAGGGATAAGGCATGATGGGATAACAGTTGACTCTGCTAATGAGGAGATGGCTTGGGGCAGGGAAGGCCAACCCATTCCGAGTTAGTAATAATGATGGTTTTTATGAGGTGGTTTTAAAAACAAAATCCAAAACCCATAGACAGGCTATCATCAGGTTTTCTCTTGGAATCACAAGGCATGCATTGTATACCCCACAGGGCATGGTCCCCCCAAATTAATAAGGAGGCCACCATTTCAGCATATGCAATCCTGAGACTAGAAGAGCACGTCCTAGAGAGACGAGGGGGGGGGGGGGATCCTTTTGAGCTCAAGTGAAAGGGGAAGACAGTAAATATCATGATGGCGACTAATAAAATGATTTAGTATGTTATTACTGGCAGATATGCGCAAATGCTAGGCTGGCGAGGGCACTGATTGCTCTGCATCAGGGTTTTATCATACCTAATGGCTTAGGCAGACAGAAGAGATATTGACATTACTGAGTAGTGACCCAAAATAAATCAATTAATTACCCCTTACTGAATCTATGACCATGGCTTCTATCATTGCAGATAGTTGTAATTATTACAGAATTGAAAATGAAAACCAATTACCTATGGCAGTCAATAAAATTTAATAAGTTGTTCATTTAGACTGACATTGTATGTAAGTACTGCTCTGTAGTGATCTGGAATTTACTTCTAGTGTTTGCGGGATTATAAAAGAGTTTATGTCTACCAGCCTGCTATTTCACTGCAGGGAGGTTCATTTGAATTTGCGCCATTCACTAGAAACCATGTGGTGAGAAGTGGCAGTGATGCCAATTTTCACTAATTTTATTGACCTAATTTTATTAACCAGTTTTAGGAGGTTTTGTGGAAATGGTGTGATTTTCAGTTCAGTTCAGTTCAATTCAATTATAGTGTGTAGTGGTATCAAACATGCACAAGAGATGCAAGTTAAGGTTGGTATATCAAACTGAATTTTCTTTCAGTTTTTTTCAATTTTTTTTACAGTATTGCAATAGTTAAAAAAAGAAAATCTGTTGGCATTTGTGAATTAAAAGGACTTACTTTTTGTTGTAAAATATTAATTGTCTTGATAATAAAACATTCATTTTAGATGTAAAAGATTAATTGTCTTATATGACACTGTCCACTAGCAAAAATGTAAATCCTGAGTGATATGCTGCTCCAATATCATAGTGACTAATGTAAATTCGTGCACGGTGTTTACATGGGCGGCGCAGACATCCGCAGCAGCCCCTTGCACTCCCCATCACAGGGGATTGAGAAATGCATTTTTGATTCCTTTGTATGTCTTATACATGTGAAGAAATTGACAGTAAAAGCTATACCATACCATACTAATAACGTGGTTTGGGCATTGAAAAACTGAAACTAATTATTGCTACAGCTGTGTTTTACTGAGAGATACTTCCAGTCTACAAGAAAGTAACAGCCCAGTTGACAATAGCATCCTACTACCACAGCTTCAGAGCAGTCAGATGACAGTACTCACTCATACAGAACCCACTCGCTTACTCATACTCTCGCTGTGTTTGCTTGTAGCTTTCCCTGTGTTGCATTGTAATATAGAGATATCCATGTGAATGATTTAAGAAGCATTTGTGCTTGCTTGTGTTTTAGCATATTTGCATTAATGAATCCTTGCCACATGCATAGCCTATTACTTGTCACAGTTGGATGGTTTGTTATTGACTGTGTCAGCATTCTCCACAAACAGAGTTTTGTCCACAGCCTCTTCCCTATGCCAGGTTGGCAGGCTTGTTTATGAGGTAGCTTTAAACATCTGAGCGTACATGCTTTCATCTTTTCATTCATATTCCAGCATGAACCCGATAGACCAGCTGAGGCTGTTCCCAGTGGGAAAGCTCTGTGCAGCAAAGTTTAATGCTAGTTATGTGAGAAAAGCCAGCTGGACTATCCAAATGGCTCCCTTTTGGAATTTCATGTCAGGGGTGTTGAGTGAGATGGAGAGAGAGAGAGAGGACCCGATTATTAACCGTTGTTAAAACATTGATTTTGTAAAATTTCATCATCTATGAAGTTAATACATGGGTGAGGGCTATACAGGATAGTATTTCTTTTCATCATACTACTTGGTCTGATCTGATTGTGATTCAATAGGCAATGTTTAGTAAACTGAGGTTAATACATGGGTGAGGTTAATTCATGGTTTTGGATGACTGACCTGAGGTTTATACATGGAGCTGCTTATATTTGGGAAATTACTGTTGCCCATCAGTTAACCACTGAGCAATTTTCATGATTTCCTAAAACACTTAGGCACCTGTGCTCATTCATGGTTTTGTAGTATTGTCACAGCACAACTTTCCGTCCTGTGTATGATTAGTAAAATGGATGCTCTGTGGATGAGCTCTTCAAACAGTTTGTCAGTAGGCATCGTGCTCTCTGCAGAATTCATATTGCATTACAATTATGGCATTAGATGTAAAGCTATTTGTTCTAAGCAGACGTAATTGTCAGTTCTCTCGCGGTTGCACCAATTGTATCCATGGCTCAAGTATCTATGTCACACCCTACAATCGAAATCTACCGGCATTACGCTTAAAACGAATAACTGCCAGACACAAAAAATAATAGTGCCTTGAAGTTATCGGTCTACTAAAACAATAACAGAGGCTATAAACTGATGTATAACGTGATGACATCAATGCAGAGACATAAATTTAAAAAAGCGAACTATTACACACAAAGCCGGGAGTAAGTGGTCGTATCTAACAGACACATGCCAGATAAGCCTGTTTGCTGATATCTGGAACATATGGGATATATTTGGGAACATATTTGGGAATTAATCTTATGCGGATGTGTTATTTATGTACACTGCATAGATGGAATAGATACTAGGATGTAGGGGGCTGGGCATGTTTATTTTTTTTTATGCAGAATGTAATTGCCTGATGTCTTGACTCATACATGTGTAACAAATCAGCCCTAAATCAGTCACTAATCACTGTTGTCTATTCTTGGAATCACTTTCTTTTTATTAATATACTGAATCATTTTTCTGCTCTGGTGGAAATGTTGTATTAGTTCAATTAATCTATTAATTATTATCTGCCAAACCCAGATGAATCTAGCATTTATATTTACCAGGAATAAAACTTATAGTTTTATTTCTACTTGTAGTTGTTTCTTTTTCAGCAAAAACTGTAATGATGGGAGAGTATTGGGAGAAACTGACTAAAACCTTGGAAATACAAAGAAAAAACAGGCAAGACAAAACTTGAGAAAAAAGACAAGGGGGGGAGACAGCAAAGTCTTTATAATATGCAGTTATGACTTGACTTATGATGGAGCAGTGTGGCAGGGAGAATTTTATAAGGCGATCTTACATGCCGGCAGGCATTTGAGTCCAACTGGTTACAGATGAATGACAGACAGTCAGACTCACAGGTAGAATGAGGGCCTGGTGGAGCAGTGGTTACATTGCTTGACTGATGCTTGGGTTTGATTACAGAACACCATGTTATGAGTCTGAGTCGCTTTTAGTAAAAGCGTCTGCTAAATTCCAGTTGACTTTACTTTGGAACGTGGAAAACCAGGAAGGAGTGGGGAATGGGACATCATCTGTTAACAGAAGCACATAGTGCAGCAGACTCACCCACTTCCTCACAAAGACAACACAGCACACTGACAAAAGCAAAGAGGAAAAACAAAGAGTTGGGCTGATAGATTTTTCATGAGAGTTTTACCTACCCTTGTGAGACTCACAAACACAGAAGACCTCACAAGCCGTTATGTCACATTATATGCTCTGTTTACATCAACAAAGTTCTCTGGTAATCCACAGTTTCTCCTGTAATAATCTTCCCCTGGTGAATGATTTAGGACTTCTGTATTGATCCCCCTGACCTTGGGTCATTAGACAAAAACATATTATTTGCGTTTATTAACGTTTTATTCCTGTTTTGATCAATGCACATTCGTTGAGGCAATTTTTATCATTGATATATATTGATATTTTTGAAAATATTGAAAAACTATTGCTGAAAGATGCTATAAAAGGTGAGCAACACCTCCTCTCACCCTTCTTTGTCCAGCAAAAGACAGCAGCAGAGAGCAAATTGTTTCCTTCCTCTGTTATTTACTTTGGAAAAAGACCAAGCAAAATCACTGCCATTCAAGAGAACAGAGTAAGTTAACCCAAAAAGAACTCACACAAAAATGAGCAAGGCAAAGTTCAGAGAAACAGAGGCAAGAAAAAGAAGATTTTGTAAACACCCATTTTTATGTGTGTGTTTGTGTGTGTGTGTGTGTGTGTGTGTGTGTGTGTGTACATGTGTACATGTATGTATGCATGCATGCGTGTGTGTGTTCATGCACGTGTGTGTTTGTGTGTACTAGTGTGCACATGCATGTGTTGTCCATATGTTCCATTGTATATCTTACTGTTTATTTTTGTAAATTCTTGTTTTCATGATGTAAAGTGGGCCTCCTGTGTACCATCCACAGGCCTTGAGTGGGCATTGCAGTCTGCACACTATGGACTGGGAGAGAGAGGTAATTTCTCCTGCTCAGGAAATCATTAGTGCACTAGTGTCCGTTGACTGTGACAGCTCCATTTCTTTCCAGCTCGGAAATGATCTATAAAGGACACAGAGTACCTAGAGGAGAAGTAGACACTTGCTAGGACACTAAAGGATCAGAGAAAGGGAAAAGATAGACGGAGGGAAAAGGATATGAGTTGATACAACTGTCCATCTGCCCTTGCTGGTGCTGGTGTTTAAAGACTGTTTGGCCAGATCTTTTAATGCCTCACATAAACAGTAGCTCAAAAAGGAAATAGATCCATGTAACGGTAATGGACAGAACAGACAGCTGATTTGCTGTCAGTATACACAGTATCAGACAAGAATGTGAATTCTGAGAAGTTCTACTGAGAATCATTCTACTAAAATAAAAGACATCAAGAGGTTTGAACTGATATCCGTACTGGCAGCTGTTAATGGTACCCAACCTTTTTTTTTTTTTAACCTCTGCCAAGGAGATTATGTTTTTGCCAGCGTTTGTCTGTTTGTTTGTTTGTCTGTCTGTTTGTCTATTTGTGTACAAAATAACTTGAAAAGTACTCCAAGGATTTGCATGATAGATGTCGGTATCAGGACAAGGAACAGATGAGACAATTTTGGTGGTGATCTGGAACACCGTCTGAAATTTGCATTGCGTCTGTGACCCCATATTGCCTTTGGCGAAAGTCTGCGCTTTCCGAGTGCTTTTCTAGTTTAGTACTTTACTTTGTCTTAGCATATTACACTATAGGGGGCGAGGTGGTGACTAAAGAGATGAGTGGCGCTAAAGTTAAAGTGATATTTAGCAGATGCCTCTATTTGTAGCAACAGACTTGCACTGTCTGACAGCATTGGAAATCAGCTCTGGGTTGGCTCATTGTCATTTGGTGGTCTTACCGGTACTCCAACACACCCACTTGCGATAATCTAATACTAAGTTAAGACCTACAAAACATTATGCCTTGCAATAAACCTACTCGGTGCACATATTTCTATGCTCTGTGCACTGTGCAACAACTTATTTTTCCCAGGTGTTAGTCGTAGTAAAGTCATGGCAAAAAAAAAAGTATTTTGAAGTTGGTATCTATTGATGCAGGTGAATTGATACTCAGTAGTACTTGTGTACTTTGGTTGGTGCAATAAAGTAACTTAACTCTAATCAAAATGAACTTATGTGGCTTCTCCTTTAACTCAGTTTGAGTCATCTTGTAACTTGCTGTCTTTGGAGGAAGACATTTCTCAGAAAGTGTGATTATAAAGAGAATCACAAACGGCAAAGCCCTCTGTGGCCCCTAAGCTGTTCAGCTTTGCAGAAGGGAGAGTAGATCGACGACGCAGGCCAAAAGATTTGTTGTGACCTGAGTTCTTGACATTTCCCCAGATGACAATCTTTTCCTCTCCAGCAATAGCAGCACTGTTTACATGTGTCGATCTCCAAAAGCCTGGCTAATCGCTTTCCATTGATTAAGGTTTGGGCGCTTCCTATGAGTTCGCTTTTAATCCAATCGATCACTTGCCCCCTGATTTATGATGAGGCTTTTTTTGTTTTGTGTTGTGTTTTTTGTAGTTTCCTGACTTGGACTGAAGCGTTCTAATGCTGGCTTTTGTTTGCTCTCTGTGTTTGAGCTGCTGTAATGAAAGAGGCAGCCTACACTCCTGTCGTCATACCGATGAATGTAAACTCAATAAAGTTCTGTTGTGCTACAGCAAGAAATGGTTAGCACTCAATATTGCTTTTATTCATAGAAATAATGCATACGCCTAAATTTGAAAAAAATGTAAATAGTTGGGTAAAGGAATGCAGGACCTTTTTCATATTTAGATGCTTTTTATGATGTTTTCAAAATTATGCAGAATCTCTTGAGGACATCACCAAGTACAAATAACTGATTTTGTTTTGCTGTCCGAACTTGCTATTTGGTTCAATGAATGTAACACTTTCTCTATATCTGTGTTTGTGGGCTCTGGTTTGAAACCACAAAGGCATAACACAGCTTTGCTACCTTATGAAAACAACCAGAGATACCATATTTACTTATTTATTGACACAGTGATGGGGACAATGAGTCATATATGGCTTGACTAATGAGCAGTATTTATTAATAGCCTACTTGGAGATACATGATGTAAGTAGACTTTAAATGTTGGCTTTAAAGATCTACTTGGGCAAAAATTAAACATTGTAAAGGTACTACTTTTCACATTTCCATTTTGTACCTCAAGACCTCAAGTGATGTATCCTAAACATTATCCATATGGCTGAGAATTTTGGAGAATTTTCACATTTTAAAGATAATTTTGGAAAATTGCATTCTGTGTATGCAGAACTTTACAACATAACTTTTTCAGAACGTAGGCAAGCTAATGTGTTAGTATTTTCTTCATGTATTGTCAACATGTTTAGCACTTTGATATTGTCAGACTGAGTTCATTTATTTGCTATTCCTTAGTTACTTATCAATATTGTAGAAACTGAACAACAAAACAGTACTATTTTGACATGTATGCATCCTTGGCTGAATTACTTATATCAGATCTAGCAATGTGGAAATCGAATTCTGAAATGCATCCCGTCCTTGATTATGATTTGCAGAGTTGATTTGGTGCTGTTGTTAAACCCAACATAGCCCTTCACACTGATCACATTTCATTCTCTATAAAATTAGTCAGAAGGGAGTATAAGCACATACAAGCCACTTAAATGCGACTAAATGGATTTTCATCAAAAATATCTTGTGAATTGGCACCTTTAAAAGATGGGCTGAATGAGTTAGGTATTAATTAGTGAATGCATCATCTTTTCATGATATATTTTTAGAAGTTGCACAGAAATGGTGTGTGGCTTTGAAAGAATTAAATTTGGGCGTGTGCTTTGAGCCTCAGTAGATATGTTGGGTTTGTGTCCTATACATTAGAAGTTGATAATCCTGACACAAAAGTCCGCTAGAGTCCAAGTATTCTCTAGAATTCATCCCATGTGCTTTTGACACATACAGAAGGACATGCTTTGTGTGACTTGTGCTGTAACTAGCAATTTGTCCGTCAGTTGTACTGTCATTACCACAAATTGGTGTGTGTTTTGGCACAGCTTGATGATATTGGCACTGCTAAACAGAACATCTGGACAGTGAATTGGAAAATGGGGTAATAAGTATCATGGAAGAGTGAACTCTCTTCTCAAAGAGTGAACTCTCTTCTCAAAGATGCTTACGCCCACTACACTGTATACACTGTATACACTTTCATAACAGCATAGTGATGTAAGTATTAACACTCCATGATCATAGAATATTTATGAAATCTGAAGGTTTAAAGCTACACGGATTCATGAAAATAACATTCAATTGATCTGAAGTGTCATGTATACATGAATTTACATACTAGCAACCTTAGTGACCTCCACTCACACACTCCCCCCCCCCACACACACACACCAACTCACTTACACAGTTTGTGGAGGTATGGTGTTTCTCTCAGAGGGGCTGTTCTGTAGGTTTTGATGTGTACTGATGGGGATGTCAGCAGGCAGTCTTGCATGATAATCACATTGGATCTATTAGTCGAGCCACTGTGTTATCTCACAGCAGTGGGCCTAATCACATGAGCTTGCAACTCTATGCATCTCACCTAATGTCATTAGTGTCAGGAGGAAGAGATGCATTTGGGCCTGCATTGCTGATTAGTGCAAAGTATCAGTCATCATCAGCGCTAAATCACGCTTGCAGAAGGCTATCAGTGTGAGATGGTAGCAGAGGCTACATGGCACCGGGGAAATGGGAGACACTAGTCTCTTGATGTTGCCCAGCACTTAGATCATGTACGGCTCCTCAGTTTTATTCATTGTGTCATAAACCAGACCTTAAATCAGATTTAGCACACGAATGAGCAATGAGTCAGCAGGGAACTTTGGATAAAAAAGAACAAAGTTCACACATGCAGTACGTGAGATGGTAAAACAGTCCAATGACACACATAACTCATGTAAACACAGCCAAATAAATTATTAATTAAAAAGATAGGAAAAGATCTATTTGCATTTTCAGAGGCAAGGCTCTGTTATTATTAGGTCTCATGTGGTTACCTGTCTTTAGCAAGCAGAATAATTCTGGCTCTAGTTTGACCTACCCATCTGGAGTACTGAAATGGTAGAGATGCACCTGTGTTTATTTTGTTACTTTGTTCATCTCAAGGGAGAATGTGTGAAAGTTAATTCTTCAATAACTTTATCATCTTTGAGTAATTGCTTAAAGAATTAAAAATGTAACTATCAAGTTGAAGCTTACATTTGATTACACATGATCTGTTGATCTACAAGTTAACATCAGTTGGATGGATTTCTCTGTTTTTAGCAAGAGATGTTTTTTTCCAGCATGGTTTAAACAACAAAATGATTTTGTGAGAGTGATTAGTTACCTTTACTATGTTTTATCCTTTTTCATATAAGTAGGCCTTTGCAGAGGCAAAAGCCCTCTCCCTGCTCTTCTGAGAATTAACCTATTTGTTCTGGTGAGAGACCTCAGCTAGTTTGCATAAGTGGTCATGTCAGACCCTGGGGAAAGAGTGGAGCCCAAGAGAGCATTGTGTCCTCGCTCATTGGCCTCAGCAGGACTGCCTAGGAAAGAGACAGTGTAGACTGTAGCTGTTTGTCTTCCAGCCATGCTGTGCGTGAAGCGAAAAGGGGGCAGGCACTAAAGAGTCTGTGGGTTTTTCTACTGTCGTTTAACTGCTCAAGTTTCAAAAATGTTTTATTGCTTCTGTTACTAGTATAAAAGAGTTAATTGTTTGTTTTAGTCCTCATAATGCAGCAATACTATTTCTACTATCACTACATTGAAAACTACTACTACTAATAATAATAATACTAATACTACTACTACTACTACTACTACTACTACTACTACTACTAATAATAATAATAATAATAATAATAATAATAATAATAAGAGAGTACAGACCTCCTCCAAGGCAATATAGGGTCACTGACGCAACACAAATTCCAGACGATGTTCCAGATCACCACCAAAATGTAATCATCTGTTCCTTGTCCTGATACCCATGTTGTCAGAAAATTTTATCCAAATTCCTGCAGTACTGTTTGAGCTATTTTGCACACAGACAAACAGACAGACACTCAACCAGACAGACAGACAAACACCGACGTAAACATAACCTTCCTTGGCAGGGTAATAATGATATCTTATGTCTATTCATGTGGTGGGATGGAATGAGTGAAGGGAGTGAACAGAGTGGATCAGATCATTTATGCATTGGTAATTTCCATATTTACTGCACTATTTACTGCACCATAGAGGGCTATTGCTTACCTTCACTGTGATTAGATATTAGGGAATTGTCCTCTCCCTCTCCCCAAAGCGTCTGCCATCTTTTTACTGTTACTCTCTTTCACCCATTTTGTTCTGTTTTGTTTTCTTCTCTTCATTTTCTTTTCTCCCATCAAAAAACACCTTTGGGCTTCCAGCCAGCCTTGTGTAGCACACGCTGTACTTTGTCTGTTTAGTTTTCAAGGCCTTTATTTCACTTGCCAGCTGGTAGCTGACATGCACCTTTCCACACTATCTCAAGCCATTCACCCCACATTTCCATATGGTCTTTGTCTACTGTCAAACCATTGTGCATGCTGTTCGCAAAATTGGTTGTAGTTTCACTCCTTTCTTCTGCTCTGATGTTGCTCATTGTGCGACCTATGTGCTTATCTCAAGCAAAACTGACTCAGAGGGCATGCTTGCATATATCATGCGTCACTTTCTGACACTTTACCTCTATGCGTTTCAGGCCTTTTGTTTTCGTTCCACATTTTTATATCTCCGCTAACCACCACTTCCTATGTGCTAAATGCCTCTTATGCGTCAGAAATAGAAAAAAAAATTGTTGTGAGCCCTCTTTCAGACAAGCAGCCTGGGTCCTCTCAGAAACTGAGGTGGATGTGAGTCATCCTTTTCCGGCTGGGGGGGGGGGTATTTAGAGGATTTTTCAAAGAGTTTGAACTAGTTTGACTGTCAATTACACTTTTAATGCAGAAAATCAGAGGTTTTTGACACCATATATGGCTGTATTAATATTTATTAACGTAATTTTTTGCAAGTGAATAATTACACAGGCTATTGCAGTAGAGAGTAAACATTCACTGCATGGTCTCCACTTGAATCTACCATATAATTGCTACTCATGTATTTGTATACACAACTCCTCTGTAAAGTGTGTGTCTTTCGATCTTCCTAGTTTAATTCCTTAAGCCTGGTATTTGTGGCATTTTGGTTGGCATAACCCTAATCTCCTCTAGAAAAAAAAAAGGTTGGTGCTCTAAGGAGCTATGATACATCTGTGAGGCACTGATAATCCCACCCAGACTCATTCTCATTTCATATGTCCACAGAAAAGGGAACACCACTGGCTTGCTCGCTGGCAAAAGCTGACCTGTGCCGTAATTATCAGGACTTAATCTAGATTTACAGCTGCTGCTCAGGGTGCTGGGTCTGGAGACACACTGATATTGTAAAGCCTGTCTGTAAAAAAAAAAGAAACACCTTCACTCCGTGGACCCCATCTGCTCCAGGTGGTTCTTGTAATGGAAATGTAACGCCAAATGCAGTTTACAAAATTCACACAGCTTTAGGCTTCAGTGCTTAGTGTTAGAGAGGACATTGGGATTCAGCCATTCTGACGACTGCTTAGCTTCAGGGCCACGTACTATTGAAAATGCCTGTGGTTTTGTGTTTTTTCTGTGTCGGCTCAGTGTTGGTACTGATGTTGGGTCCAACCATGTGCACAGGCGGGTGTTCCCTTATGATCACACGCAGGCAGAAGGCAGATAAACGCAGCTTGTGGAGTGTGCCTGCTCCTACCTCCCGTTTTTGCATTTCAAAGGTGGCATACAAGCAGATTTCCTCTCTGTTGGAAGGCTGCTTATGCTCCTAATTGAGCCAAGGGCTTTGATGGTGGGTGGGAAGTGACCTGAGTCGTGAAGCATTCAGCAGCACAGGTAATTACTGAGACACATACTCCACTGGACTTGAGAGGTCTTGGGACAAGGAGTGAGAGACAGAGCTGTGGGACCCAAATTGGTCAGAAACCCAACATATAGCCAGTGGGATCTTGTCTCTCTGATTTTTTTTGGCAGGTTTAAAGGACAGTTCTGGTAAATACTTATAGGAAAGGTGTTTAATGGACTGATGGTCAGAGCCAAAAATCATGACTGGCCAGCTTCATGTGGGAGGATTTATAGTATAAGTAAGTTTTCAGACATCACACGTTTGACATCAACACAGGGATGTGCATTTTAATTGAAAAATCTGTTCAGTTCTACCAGAGAGACTGAAGGTGGAAATAAAATTAAAGACTAAAATTGGTTCAAATGTGGGGCATACAAAAAGTCATGAATATATGATGAATAGATTAGAAACACACTTTGTCTTAGGCCCCCATCTGAGGGTTGGCAGGCAGCGTAGATCCTGCCCTCTGCCGGTGAAGAAGCCAGATGTGTCTATCCCTCAGTGTGGCTTAAGACAGGGACTGACAGGTGGCGGCGGGGTGAGGTGGGGTCGTCGAAGTTGGCTCTCTGTCGATAGTAACTAAGGAAGATGAGGAAATGTTTGGAATAGTAGGCAATGTCCTTCTAAGCCACTATGAGTTGACTTAGAAGGAGATGAGTGAATCTGAGTTGCTCTGGTAGAACTTCGCTGAAGCCATTATTTCTTATTTCATAAAATACTTTAGGTAGTGAATGTGTCTGCCTGTCTGTCAGTCTGTCTGTTTGTCTGTATTTGCATGATGGTAAGAGTCTTTTTGCTGCTGCTTATGATTGTATTGCTTTAGTCTTTGGAATAATATATTAAGTGCCTGTGGCAGTGAGAGTCTCTTGAAAGAAATCTTCCACATTAGTGAAGCCTGGTCTTTTTGACCTTCAAAGACACAGCCACAGCAAAGGCCTTTTGACAAACTATTCAGCAGGACCAGAAATGTCATACAGGCAGAATGTGAGAAATGAATGTAAGTATAGAGGGAAACACAGGAGAAAGAGATAGAGAGAATGAAAGCGATTGGGGGATGGGTTCTCAAAGGAAAAGTGAAATGCTTTGTATGGATATAGAGCAGAGGGCAGAGTGACTAAAATAGATGTGGGATTGGGGGTTGAAGAAGAGAGAGATCCTTCCAGTTGAAAAATGTAATGGTTGAATGGTGATAAGGTGATGGAGGAGAATCAAAGGAGAATGGTCTAATTTACCAGGTTTTCCAAGATAGTTATCCTCTAGTGTGTCGAAGTATGTGCTTTGATGGTATGTAGGTATATATTTGTACTTTTTGAAAACTCTTGATGGCTCTACAATTGCCTGTAGAGTAGATGGCAGAGTTCATGGTACCATTTTGGGGGCCACTCAAGCAATGTTTATTGCCAGTCTTGCTCTTACAGGTTCAAAATTAATCTAGGTTACAAGTTATTCTGATGGCCTGAAACTGAGCAACATTTTCTTCCTCATCTCTCTGAATTGTTACCACTCCTGCACTAGAGTACCCCTTGTCCATTTCACAGCACAAGGTGACATTGTGGTTGACACAGACAGTAACTGGGTTTCCATTCAACTTATTTGCATTTTATGTCTACATTCATGAAAATTTGGCTCAAGAATATACACATCTGCATGTTTTAACTTCAGTTATGTGACATACAAATTAAAAATTGACATTAGCCTAATCAAGCAAAGTAGTCTAACCAGCAGCACGATCAAAACATAATGTTGCCAGGACAACATCTATGAGTTGTGACAAATGTGCATATGAGCTAATAAACTGTTTCCATCCACTTTAATCACACTATGCGCATTGAGAATGCCTGTGATCCATATGTACGAGATCCTTTATTCTCCACCAGTCATTATAGGAAAATATTTCTGGACAGGATGAACTGGACTGTCACAAAGTGGAGGAGTCTTGTTTCACCCTGAAGGGTAATATTTTCCGATGTTAATGACCAGCGGACAGTACATTATCCTATGGCTACTTGCCAAAATGAGGAGAAAACTTAACACAAACGTTTTTTAAATTTTATTTTTTACCGTTTCATGGCTTCCACAGGTAAACAAATAGTTCACAATGAAACTTGAACTTGAAAGATTCTTTAGAATCCTGTTGATCTCCTTTCACTTTCAATAAAGTTCCATAAGTAAGATAAGTAAATGATTTCTAGTCAAATGCATCTACTTACATCAGATTCTTCATCATTCAGTATGGCAATAGGCAATACTGGCAGTTATTTAACCTGGGTAGTTAACCTAACATGTTGTTTGAGATCACTGAGTGTTGTTTACAGGAAAATAAAACCAGAAAATTTGATAAGCCATAACCAGAATAGTGAACTGGCAGCTACCACTAAATGAATGGGGAACAAAAACTCTTTCAAATTTTAGTTTAAACTTCCTATGCCCCATTCAGTTAACTTTAGCTGCCTGTTTGCGATTCAGTCTATGTTGTTTCAAATTTTCTTGTTCTTTTTCCTACAGACAACACTCAGGACAACAGGGCATTGGATTGAATCACATCGAATTTCTCCTTTATAAGAAAAACATTACTTTACATTACCATGTTGTGCTTCTGTTGTATGCACAGTTTCAGTGGAGAGTCTGATATGTTATGTTTACAAACTAGCCATACTAGCAATGATCTGAGATTGCAGTTCTTCAGTCATTTTGTTATATTTTTTAGGACTTGGCAAGTATTTCAGCAAGTTGTCAGAATGTAAAAGTATGTAAGTAAGTAGCATACTTTGAAAGTAATTATGATGAAAAAGCACTAATGATGTGTGCATATTAAAGTTGTTGACATTATAACTTTCTTTTCTGCTGCAATTTTCCTCTCTGGATTTTTTTTAGACCTGAGCCACATTGAGAAAATTTTTAATGACCAAGAAATAAATTATGCCTCAGTTCATCCTGTCATACAAGCTGTGTCTTAGGCTAAATAAGTAACAAAATGATCCAATTTTGATAATAGAAGTTTACCCACATTTTTGCTGCTGCAGCAATGTCCACCTATAGTGTGATTTTAGTCACCTCTTGAGGAATGTCATTATCACAGTCTTTCCTCAGAACCTTTAAAATTCCCGTCACACAAGCAGCACAAGTTAAATGTCTGTCACAAGGCATGATTACATGTACCGCACTGCATACTCATGAACTGCATCTGATTGCTTTGTCCCCTGATAAAAATGGATAGGTTGTGACATAGTCTTCTATGTCATTTGGCTATTGCTTTGATTTACTTACATAATTAACAGATGTACCACTTAACAATAGATATTGTTACCACTGTGTGTTTATGTTTGTGTAGGAGGGTCATGTTGAAACTAGGAATAAATACTGTATGCTAAATGCATTAATGGGAAATGCATAATCAGTGTAAAGGTACAGCTCTTTTACACTATGGTATGTGGTATTATTTTTAATTTACATCCATCTTCATTTTCCTTACGTTCCATATAGGATAAAATCTAGGGTTAGGATGGGTCATTAGCTGAAGGCAAGAAATGATTTAATACCAAAATGTAGAGTATCAACATTGTTTTTTTTTTATTCATATTTCATATTTTGTGGATAATTATGTGGATAATAATTATTTCTAATCCAAGATAATTGTGTGGATTGATAAACATGTGAAGTTGCTCATTACTGTGTTCTTCTAATAATTATTTTGAAGAAATATCTAGTCTCTTTTATTCTGAATCAAGGAAACATCAGCTTAAGATGGGGTCATACACCATACTCAATTACAACCCTTTAGCCAGAATAAATTATGGATAGGCACAAAATGTGGCTCTTTTACGATAACCTAATACACGATGTACAATTCCAGTACTTTAACCAGCATAAATTATGAATGTGGCTGTTTTTGATCTGATACATCTCTTAACTGGGACAGCTTGGTAATGTCTTAGCTCTGTCTCCATATGATTTCTCCCTTTTCCCCTCTGGCCGTTGCGGACTCCGCTCCTTGCCCTAATTCTCCTGCTCAGGCTGACAGGTAGCAATTCAAATAATTTAACATCTTTCTCCATTTGCTGAGAAATGGTTTTGGCGAGATATTTTTCAAAATGGTCTCAGAGGCTGAGGAAGTAAGCTCACCTATCAGAGTCCTTTAATATGGGAAGCCATTTTGGCATTTCTGTGTGGGTAAGTAGCTGTTGCTGTTCTACATTGGTGAGACAGGAAATATAAGACAGAAACACTTATATAGGAGGAGACACATCACTTAAAAAGTCCTCCCATAGAAATGTATTGCAGCAGTTTGTAAAGCAAAAGATGGTGGAGTTGAGAAACTGGAAGTCCTACCCTGCAGTGAAAGTAACCAGTCGCATTGTTGGACGCGGTATGACTGACGTTAACCTTTTGTTTACTGTCTCCGTCACAACTGTGATAGCCATGTCGCAAATGTTGTTGCAGGTGTAGTGTATCTGTTTAAAATAACTAAAAAAAATGTTTTAGTTTATTTGAGCGATGTACAGGTAGATTGTTCAATTCAGACTTAAACATGGATTCACACAATACACTTTAGTCCGTACGACTTGCAAATCTGGAGTTTTCCCCATTCATTTTGATGAGGCCTGGTTTTGTTAATCCCAAATAGCTGTCCAAAGGCGTTCCAAAATGGTGGCCGAGTGAAGGGACTTGCCTTAGAAGGACTCTGTATAAGAGGCCAAACTATTAGTAGATACATCATTAATGTAATGTAATGATGCATCTAATGTTTATGATGTGTAAGGTTTCACACACTAGGGCATGCTAGTAGAGCTACACCAGTGATTCCCAAACTTTTAATTGCCACCTCCAATCCCAAATAGCTTTGATGAAAAAAGTCATATTGCAGAATCAATGCATGAATATTTGGAATTCGGGTTTTGATATTAAATAATAATAATAATAATCTATGCTCTATGATCCCATGACTAGGCCTATAGTCTAGTCAAAATAATGATATTGATTTGGAGAAATAACATTAAATTTTTGCTTAACTGTAAAGGCTGCAAACTACACTTGCACTTCCAAGAGCAAAGAGGAAGTAGGCTGACTCCTAACAGTTCAG
This sequence comes from Tenualosa thibaudeaui, assembly GCA_027481765.1. Lineage (NCBI taxonomy): Eukaryota > Metazoa > Chordata > Actinopteri > Clupeiformes > Clupeidae > Tenualosa > Tenualosa thibaudeaui. The sequence continues at coordinate 18,359,984 of JAIFZK010000013.1, forward strand.
TCAGGTGAGAAAGTAGGCTATTTGCAAATCCTTAGGCTACCTACAGTCTACAAGTGGAGGTAATCACTAGGCTACCTACAGTCTACAAGTGGAGGTAAGGAAATGTGCGCATTAACGATCATAGCCCATTGGCCATTGGACTGCATTTCACCCGGAAAAGTCAAAGTTAATGCAAAAAATTCGACAGCCCTAATCAATAGGAGCTTTCCTTTTTCTGAAGTTAGACCTTGACAACCTAGGAGAAAATGAAAATCCATTTGCTACTTGCCACTCTCTTGAAATTACAATTGATCCGTTTGACTCTGAACTTGAAGCCATTCAAATACTGCTGTGCTACTCCCTGTTATCGCCAAAGGTTAATATTAATGTAAAAACTATGGCCCAACCAATGTGCATCTTTTCAGCAAATGCACTGTCTTTAATGCTGTCTAACTAACTTGAAGTGTGTGTGTGTGTGTGTGTGTGTGTGTGTGTGTGTGTGTGTGTGTGTGTGTGTGTGTGTGTGTGCACGTGTGTGGGTGGGTGTGTGCACTCATCTGCACATGCATGTACCAATTAGAAACATTGTGCACTATGTGCATGTCCTCTCATCTCATTTATTCAATCTGCTGAAACAAGGAAATGAAAATGAACATCAACATTAGCTCAGTCACAGGATGTGACTACTGTAGCTTCCCTTAAAAGCATAACCTCCACAAGAGGTAAAGTGGGAATATGTCAGGCACATCCCTGCTGCCTTTGTGATACCCTGCAGACCCACCACCTCCCCATAGCTGTAATTCAACACTCTGCTGATTTGAGATGGGAGTCTGCTGGGGTTTGGAGGCACCCTTCTTGTGGTGTCTGTCCAACACGCTGGTGAATAATTAAAGTGAGACTGCAGTCGGATGGATAATTAAATTAACTCCAGTGTTTTTCATGGGATAACACCAGACTAGTAAGGAGGGTAGGCAAGCGTGCATCAACACGTTCTTAATTAATCAGATCGTTTACTGGAATATTGAATATAACACATCTGGCCTCTCAGATTCTCTCCTGGGCTTTAGGTATATCTGTTGAATGCAAAAATTGTAGCTGTATTTTTAAGAAAAGGTCTTCTAAGCATAGTTGTGTATTAGTTCCAGTGGCATGCAGTAGGCCTATATGCTCTATGTCTCACAATTATCCTCAATTAATATAATGTGCTGATCACCATGCTAATTTGATCTTAGCTAAGAAGTGCAATGCAAGTGGCCAACCTGCAGTAGTTTTTGCACTTGTCTAGATGTTATTTATTTATTTTACAACACTCTAACTCTGCAGTAATACTGGCATGCCGACAAAATAAAAGAAGCTATATTGAGGCTTTAAGCCTCAATCTATTCAAAACAATGACCGTCAGGTAGCTTCAGTGGCAGCTAGATAGTGGTGAAATGGTCATTAACTGTGACATTGCCTTGTTTTTAAACTTGCAGTATCAACTAAAGAAATTCATGACTCATGAGGTAAAACTTCCAGACAACAGAATTTGTGGAGAATTTATGTTGTCTTTAAAGCTAAAATGGGACATTTGAGACTTGGGGAAGACTCCACAATGACAGTGATATTTGCAAGTAGGCCTAAGTTGTAGCACACCAAGTCACTTGATGAGTTCAAGTGAAAATGCAAGGTTTATTTTACTGGAGAGTATGGGGGCACTCCTTTCCCTGTTATCTAATGGAAATGCTGTTTTAGTTGATAGAAGGTGCATTTGAGACCGTGTAGCCAAAGTGAATATCGTAAACTCTAAAAGGAAAGGGGTCATTTAACAGGGCGTTTTAAACTAATTTAATTAATTGGCTTGGAATCAATTTTATGAATGAAATAAGATCAACTAACTCACAAAAAACAAATACTCCTGTTCACGTTCTTTCTATACCTGCTGCTCATTTTGATTTCATGAGATCTTTCATGTGCCTTATGGTGAACCCCTCACTCTGACTTAAGACTAATTCCACTGTAACCAGGCTCATTCACTACCGTGATGCAGCAGTTGAATCAAGAAATGATGGCAAAAAAATAATAAAAAAGAAAACAGCACCTTTAAAACTTTTGTTTCAAAATTAACTTTGGACACTGAAATTAGATGTTTTTCTACATTAAATGTTTGTTGTTGCTATTGGTGTTGTTTATTCTCCTGTGCCTTTTCATTGCTTTTTTTCTCTCTTGTCAGCATTTTTTAGTGTGATTTTTTTTTTATGTTGATAATGCAAGTTCTTTTTTGATCTCAGTACTTTTCAGTGTCAAGTTACTGACTCTGTTTGCTGGGTAATGGGATGACTAATGGGAGAGACAAGAAATATATGATTTGCATAGATTCAGTGGGCAGCACGTCTCTGAACAGGGGAACAGGGGTGAATGATTGGTAATTGGGAAAAGAAGAGAAGTATTCTGCCAGGGTGTAAAAGTTTTATTATTTAATTGATTTTTGTGTCAGTGCCGACTACTAATGTCAGTCAGCCAAGCAAAAAACTGTTTTAAATAGTGTAACCTGAAGTACTTAAAATATTACAGAGATAATCAACAGTAACATGACAACTCAACTTATGATAATAAACAGTAACATGACATAAACAAAACATAAATAAATAATAAACCATATTATAATGCATAATTAAAGAAACTATTTAAAAGTACAAAGATAAAAGAAAGAGTTAATGATTAGTGAGGGGGAGGAGAGGAGTGTTGGGTCTGCAAGTAGGAAACCAAGCAAGGAAGATGAACTGTCTTTCAATATTATGGTGATGGTGCACTGGGTGGCCCCATCACGCCTTTCACTCAATGATGGAAGAGAAGACAGAATGCCAGTGATCGTGCCATGCTGTTTTTTTTTTTCAGCACTGACGAAGAACAGCCTCATTTGTCAGCTCTTACCCAGCTGGACTGGCGCATTCAATAATTGGATGAATGATGGTTGGGCATATTTATTTCAAAACATCACACGAAAGGTCAGAGCTGTGTTCGACCTCCGACAAAATGCAGCGGAAGTTTTATTTCAATCTACAGCACTTCCGCATTTATTGCAACCCCTGGTAAAGTTGTGTAAAAAGAGGTCTCACAATTAAAAACATGAGTAAAAAACTAACCTTGAAAGGAAGCAAGCTTATTAAATGAAAAAAAGAACTCCATTAAGAAAAAAGTAATAAAAACCACATTATAACTGAAACTCAGTAAATGGGCCCTTGCACTCACACTCATAAGGGTACAGGTACTTCATGTATCTACAGACACACACACACATGCAGTAGGGCCATTGACATATTTCACAGACATAACATAGAGGCAGTACAATTAAATGGGAAAAAGAAGAATGATGGAAATAATATGATCTACTTGCCAGGGATGTGAGAGGTACACAGGGCCATACACTGTAGATGCAATAACTACTTTGGCATTTTACCACCACTGTAAATTGTAAGGTTTTCAACAACTCAACGTCTTTCTTTTTGTTTGTTTGTTTGTTTCCTGTAAATGTTTTCATGAAAGTGCGGACAACCAGTATATGTTGACATGTTTTTCCCCTTGTTGTCTCAAACATAAAGTTGTGTTCTCGGGGCACTGACAGTGGCACACAGCCCAGTTTCTGGACACCCACTTTGTTTTTCCCTGAGAGGGTCTTGGCAGGCTTAAGTGTGGCATGGAGAGCAGCAAACAACTCCAATGACTGATCCATCACACCCTTTAACTGGGAAGAGTGCTTTACTAGCTAAGCCTTCCCATGCAGACCAGTAGAAATAGACAGAATCATTTATGTTCAGTAAATGTGAAGTAACACATGATGTACAACAAAAAAATATAAAACTTATTATTTTATATCTTGAATTATTCATGATTAGAAATATGCCTAGGTGTCATATCGTATTCTCGCATTATAGGTGAATATTTTGAAGTTCAGTGTAAGCTCTGCCATAATTAAAATAAATAATTCCAAGCAGTGTCTCTACAACACATGTCAACACATGTCAAGACAACATAATTCACCATTTTCATTTTGTTAGTGAGGCAGTCATATTTGTCTCCATATTGTAACAGTAAAGTGAAACATTTTGATCCAACACTCATCCAACATTTTGGAGTTGCCATTGTGTGTCCTTCACATAACAATCACATTGAACTGAAGCCTAAAAAGGTTACAGTTGCAGTCACAGTTTATTCATGTATAACAGCAATCCCACAGACTAGGAGTGTGAAGAAGTACCGCTCTGATCATCTTCATTCGCCATTGCTATGGTAACAAGTTCGGCAAGGGAAGTAAGAGTCATCATTCTCTTAACTAAACAAAGCAAGCAGGATACTCTATTAGGAGGTTTACTGCTCCCTCTGTCTTAACTTACCCACTTACCTACCTGGAGTACCCCCTAGGTCACAGGCTCTAAAAAGTAATGTTGTCTATGTAGATTAGAGAACATTTACATCTTTAAAAATGTTCTCATTGAGTCCTGAAGCCAAGCAGAGTAGGATGGCTTCCTGCCATCAAGTGGTCTTATACCACTGTGAGGCGGATAAGATTTCACCACATTCACATTAATGTGTTCAACGCTCCTTTGGGAGTGGGGAACACTCCTCTGGGCATCGGGAACTGTGCCAGAAAAGCTTTGGTGTGGCTCTGCACTTAGATTGTCAGCACTTCACATGAGTGTCAGCCCAGTTTCACATAACTTTTTTGAGCCTGTGTCAGTCAGATTTTGGTAGTGTCAGTCAGATTTTGGTAGCGCCAGTCGATGAAATGACTTGAGTGAGAGAGGCCAGTAATAGTGTCAAAAAAACAGAGCTTACATTCCGCAAGAATGAAGGTCGTGGTCATGGAGATGCCACATGCAATATGTACAGTCCTTTACAATGGCCCTTTAAAAGAACTAGGGATGTCCTCAAAACAGACTAACACTATGTCCAGACCGGTTCGCATCAGAATTAAAGTGATTTTTCATCTATGCGCATTGTTTCTACATCTGCAAGCAAAATCTTCCTCTTCAACACAGAAATGGGAAAAGCGCTGGTCACTTGACAGTCACATGACATTGACAGTCACATTTATTTAGATGTCATGTGCCCATTCATTAGGGTGAATAGATCTGTCTCCAGAAAAATTAAAGAAAACATTGTCAAGAAATGATTTTGGAAGCTTAAACATTACTTATTTTAATTATATTGACTGTAGAAACAGGAATGACCCTGGTTTCCGGAGGAAAATTCAGGGAAATGTCCCCGATTTGTATCTCAGAGGTCTGGTTACTTCACATATGGGACATGCACAAGCTGGTATAAACAATGAAGTCGATTGCCATGGCAGTCGTTGCAACAGCAGATAGGTATGACCTGCTTTATGTTGCCCTGGGGCTACACAGGATACGTTACAGTGTTTACATGTTGCTAATAGAAAATTCTGTTAACATCACTGAGCTACAGTTCACTAGAGAAACCCACGGTGAGTGGTGCTCCATGTACGGCTGACAGCGCCACTGGACAGTATCACTGGAGATGGTGCCTTGCAGCTGGTAGTGATAGCCGAAGTCAGTCATTTACGTCAGTCTAAAGCGTGGGATTAATTTACGTTGTCTTCCGCAATAGTGTCACGTGCCTAGCAAATCAGAGGGGCAAATTTTACACTAACGCAGTCCAATCAGGGTGGCAACTTGACCTTCTATGTCACGGTATCCAGAGGTTTCCTTTTCCAACTATGCAGACAAAGACACAACACAATCGTTCTCAAATGATTTCGAGGGAGCTGGTGTTTCCAAATCTTTCCATCTTGGGAATGTAAAACTGGTTGATTAATGTGGATAAACAATGCTTCTGCAACAAAGTTGTTACCGTTTCATTTGCAAACGCATTGATGTAGATGCTGCTTAACATAACAGCAAGGTCTGACAGGACTAAGTACGTTAAATACTGGAATATTTATGTCATTTGTAAGGTAAACGGCATGCAGAAAAACTCAAATGGGGCATAAGGAGTGATTGCCACCATTTTGAAAACTGCCTGTGGGTGGGTGAACACCTTATCATATCTGTGGATGAAATCCACCTTAAAAAATAACTACCCAAGTAACAACAATGTTCAGAGAGATTGAAAATACCTCATGCTGGTTATGGTGCGTAGAAAGATGAATTTAGAAATGGAAAGATACTTTTTCCTTATAGTTAATGAGGTTTGGGGAAAAAAGTGACAAAAAGTGTCAACCGTTCATAACGAATTTAGAAATGTAATATTCAACATGGCAACGCCCAAACAAAAGAGTAGATAACGGCACAGTGGTAGTAAACTTTGAAGCTGTATTTCTTCATTTTCCCTTTGCCCATTTGTTCTAATCCTGACACTTTGTAAGCCATACTTTTTCCGTAGTTTGTTGACCAATATTATCGATAAACATAAGTATCATATGAAAGCTTGTTTTATGCTCTTTCATGAAAATAAAATAACTTAATTTTGGAAAAAAGTGGGCAGTGTGACTGCTTTTGTTGTGGACGGTCACAAATATGTTTTGAAGGTCTGGGTTTCTGACCTCGTCTATTCTTCCAAATCATGCATTTTAGCAGGAATGATTAACAGGCCCATTACAGTGCCAAGAGCCATCAAAATCTGTTTGTATCAACAAAAGACAGCAAATTTCTTGCCATGATTCTGTTGCACTACTATCTAGCAAGAGGGACTTTCCCTAGCCCTTAAGGCAACTATGGGATAGTCTTGCAATATACCCGCGAGTTCTGTGCAGAGCAATCAGCAATCCTGCCTCATTCTTCTGCCCCACAGCACTTTACCCTCAAGAGTCTGAGTGAGCCACCCTAACAGAGGATTTCACTGGCCAAAGATCTGTCACTGAGGGGGATTTGCTGTGAGCTTGGGTATTTCTGCTCCAGGGGGTCTGACTAATTTATGGATACATTCCTTTTGGTCTCGACTACAAAGCCTTCAGTTTTCTATTTGTTTATTTCTTTTCCCAGAATGGATTTCTCGCTGCATAAAGTATGTTTGGGTCATTATCACCTGTGTCTGTACAGTTACAACTCCTAGATGGACACACACATACACCCATGAGCACAAATAGATACAAACACAATATCATACATTAACATAAAAATCAAGTGCACATAAAACAAGGACATATAGGCATAATAGAAATTTGGACAGAAACTTATTGGCCTGTAGACAAGCTAAGATTAAAATGTGTGTTGTTCTCAGTGGTTGTATAATTGCACAATGTACAAAGAAATGCAAACTTGACTCTGAAAAATAGTAGTTAAGTGCTCAAGTAATGAGAAATTAATTATCACATAAATATATTGTTCCTAGGCTGTGTGTGTGTGCGTGTGTTTGTGTGCGAGTCCTGACAAGCTTCCATGTTTGTATGTTCTAAGAGTAGTCCACTGGCCTGTGGGAAGAAGCTCGGTTTTTATGCTATTATACCATGATGGGTGTAGACCTTGTTTAGATGGAAGGGGGAATCTGAAAGAGATTAATTTCTCTGCAGTCTCCACCATCCTCTGAAGAGACTTGGTGTGAGAGAGAGAGAGAGAGAGAGAGACAGCCATACCAGACTGAGAGGCTGCTCATGATGCTCTCTATTGTGACACTGTAGGAAGTTGTGAGGATAGGAGTGGTAGGAAGTGAAGAAAGTGAAGGTGTTTTTATGCCTTCTTGACAAAAAAGATGGTGTTTGTAGACCATGTCAGGTCATCTGTAATGTTCATCATCTTGATGTTCCCCTTCATATCGATCCCGAGACGCTGCATCATAGACGCTATGGGCATTGGGCACTTCCAGGGTCCTGCTGAAGCTGATTAACACCAATAGGCAATGAGATGGCTTCAGGCCTATAAAATCCTGTGTCATGCCTACATGCGTCCTCTTTGATTCCATCAGCGCGACTGAACACAATACTGTTTGTACTGTAAGCTATATTCATTCTAGTGATTCGTTACTTTAATTGGGGTTCTAAGTTGGCTCTAAGAGTCAAAGTTAAAGTCAGTTGAAGCAACTAGTCCGGAGTACTTCCAACCATAGCCCTGTTGTTCGGGCTCAAATAGTGCTGTCAGTAGGAAGAAGAACATGAGAATTTAGCCCAACATAGACCCAATAGCAAACCAGCAGCTATTATGCTAACTTAATGCCTTAAAGCTCCCTTTCAGTTTCATTTCCCTTGGTACCATTCAGTTAGCGTTAGCTTACAGTTTGCCAATCAATGTATGTTTTTCCAAATTCTTGGTCTTCCTATCAACAGCACTTGGTGATCTCAAATAACAGGGGTAATGGTTGGGGTATCCTTGTCGGCAGATTCCATGTACCCCTCTGATGAGCCAGGGTTTCTGATTGCCATGTTGGTAATGTTCTTGATGACGGTTAAATTTTTTCACACTTAATCCCCTGACTGTTGTGGTGGTTGACAGAGGCAGATAACACATTTCAGTATGTGCCACTGAAACGTCCTGGAGTGCTGAAATGGCTCCCTCTGGCCTAGTCTTTGGTATTCATTCTTCAGTGGTATTCATTTTCCATAATTTTGAATTAATTGTTTCAACAGTGCATGTCTCTAATGAGGAAGCAGAAAAACGTATATAAGTGACTAATTGAATCAATCCTCACTTTCAACATCATATCCTGGTATAACTATCTCTCAGAGAAATACAAGAATCATCAGACCAAAATTACAGGCACTGCTCAAAACAAGTTTTTCAGACCTTTACTGTCAAGCAGTGGAAAGAAAGGCAGTTTCAGTCACAAAGGATTCCTCACACCTGCCTCATCCTTCCTTTCAGATGCTTCCATCTGGCAGGTGCTTTAGAGCTCCTCTGGCCAGAAAGGAAACTGGAAAATCTTTCATACCTAGTGCATTACATATTTTTATACATGGACAAATACCCTAAACTGATTTAATATTCTTCCCTTCACCCTCTCTTAAGCCTCAAATTCAGGGCCAGCACTTGACAATAAAGTGACAGTAAAGCTTTTTTAATCTCGAATCTCTGAATTGTTTGAAGGATGGGCCAGGAGTAATTAACTGACAAGTTAGCCCTGTTAAAATTGTAAGGTTTATGAAAGTTCTTTACCATCCCTGTTTTGATGTCTTCTACCTGTGCGGTGGAAAAGGTCACCTACATTTTTTTTATGTCTGCAAAAATAATAAATACAGAAAGAAACAAAAAGTAGAAACATGTCTGGAGTTACATTAGTGAGAAGTGCAAGTCTTTTACCAGTGACCCTAGTGTTTTTAATATCCTGTCTGTTCTATTTTGGCCTTTAATTGAGTCTATGAGGTAAGAGGGGAAAGAAGATTCATTACAACCTCTCTGAATCAGGATATTGTAGATTTGTGTGTGTGTGTGTGTGTGTGTGTGTGTGTCATATTGCACCAATAATATTAATGAAATGCGCTAATGAACAGTTTTTAGGAATGTACTGAATGTGAAATTGCACTGTTGTGTGGTGTCTATAGGTCTCTGAAGATTAATGCAATCTTCTGCTATTTGGATCTCACAAACATTTTGTGTTGTCTGGATCAATTTCTGTTTGGTTACAAATAAGAAGAAAGATTTTACTCATTACTAACTGGAAGCCAGGGGTCCTAAACATTGATCATTGTAAATCATTGTAAACAAAGGCATTGTGTCATCTTATTTAAATTAAATGGGGGCTGAATCTCATTTTGTTTGTGGTATTCCAGACACAGAAGTCTTTCCGTAAAGAGTCAGTATTAGATTGCATATACTTGATATATCTGCACAATTGTTGGAGTGGATTGATAGCCCTTAGGAAGTCAAAACACCAACTGAATTAAATTGCACTTGCCTCATCTTTTGTCATTAGACCTTAAACCTGAAATACTGGAATGTTGAATACAGCTCCAAGTAGAGTAGACTGTTCTGTTTACAGATGTATAACCTCACATCTCATGACTTGAATTCAGCTCATCCAACCTAAAACTCCCAGTACTAAAACTAAGTACTCTTGAAATGAACGCCGGTCAATTTAGCCTATTACCTCTTTTTCATATCCCCTTCTTTAAATCCAAGTTATATGTAATAATAGAGTACTGTATATACAGTGACAATATGTAGATATAATCCATTTATTTACTTATTTATAATTTGTTTTACCATGCTAGTCACACTGAGACAGTAGTCTCTTTTCCAAGTGAGCCCTGGCCTTCTTGGCCAGCAACAGACAGCAACAAACACTATAAACATGAAACTATAAAACACACAACAAAACAAAACAAAAAAAAAAAAACAGACAACATGTGAGGTAACAGAAAAAAACACAACAAACAACATGGAACCATGGAAGATATACCAGTGACAGTTTTTGCATCCTTGCTTAAACAGCACTTGTTGAAACAATTTCAGCAACACACCCACAACCTCATAATCATCTTATTCAGTCATGTGTAATCCTTGCACTGGGTGTTTGTGCTAATCAAGCTATCCATTTCTCTGGTTATGATGTGTCTGTGCATACACCCACAGTATTCAGCCACAGTGTTATATTAGGCCAGATGCACAGTAATTTGTAATTTTCACACAAGTATTTATTATCCTCCTACCTGATGAGGAAATGCATATCTTATGTTACTGTACTGTACATGCATTGTCAATACATGTAAATCCCATCTCAATCCATCTCAACTGATTTGTAATGCTGTCAAATAAATGCTTCGATTGATAGAACGTGCAATGTCAGAATATTTCAACTGACTGTTTTCTTTAACAGTGGGAAGCTATCAAGCCATAACACATTCTTCATGTTGTGTAGATAACAAGGCAATGTTTGTGCAACAGCTTTGCAGATATATATCCTTTTGTCAGTTCTTGCTAGGTGATCTTTATAATGTTGAAGCAAGCGGTGTCTGCATGTTTGTACTGAAAGGCTGTGTTTTCCTATTTGTAACTGTGCCCCTACCCAAAACCGTCAAGTTGATACACACCTTGCAGTTCTGTAGAAACTGTAATAGCCCCTCTTGACAATTTCCCTCCACTGCTTTGATGTGCAGTAGAGGCTTTAAGGATTTTTGTTCCTCTGGTCCTTTGCTCATGGTATTATAGACACCCTCTAATTATGGTCAAGTGTAGTTTTATTAAATGTCAGTCGATATTTTGCTCAGCTAATTAGTGAAAATCAGAACCAGGATAATCAGAAATAATTCAAATTCAACAGTTCTTTCAATCAGTCTCCCAAGCTCCTTATCTGCCCCTGTATTTAACAAGGTGTGAAAAAATAGATTCATCGTGAAAACCTGTTGGAAAAGAAGACTCTTGAAAGATTACTATAAGCTCGTTGTCAGGCTTCACAGCACCCAACTGTCAGGTCAATAAATGTGACTGCAGTGCAGAAACTGTTGGGTGTAGTCAGTATATCTTCAGTCTCTCTTGATTTACATTCAAGATATAAGAAGATGCATAGGTAAACACTATGCATAATATTTTAAGTCTAAACGTGAGGGATTGGGTTGTAAATTATGCCATTTAAAGCATGGATTTATCAAAAAGTGTAACTATATCCAAATACTTACTTTTCTACATTTCTGCTCATGCATTCATGCATATGCAAGGCAAAGTTATTTCTATGAAAGAAAAAGAAATCGCATGCACCAAGTACAGAAAGCAAATTAGCCATCGAAGTATGTTATACTAGAAATGTTCCCTGAGATATTGTAATTAGATACTTTCGCAGTCTGGTTTACTGTTAAAAGGGTTTTTCTTCTGATCCTTGTGATTGTATACCTGTGTCTTAAGCAAGAATAAGCAGGGGTTTAGGTTGCTAGGGAGCCACTGGATGAAGACTGTCTCAGTCTATAGCATCCATAGACACAGTTTCAAGATGAAAATATATGCAATTGATGACTAATTGATCAGAAAGTGATGATGCTTATTTTATGTTTACACTGGTGACACTTTAATTGTACACTGGCAGCTAAGCCTAATGCTGGTATTGAACAAATATGTTAATGTTTGGAGAAAACACTTCTCATATATTTGCATTTTGCAAAAAAGAAACTGTGATGCTTCTTTCTCACTTGGCTTAAATTGCCTTTCAGCTCAGACTGAAAGCCGCTTTGGATGAAACGATGTTGCTAAGGAGGTGTGTGGGTACAGGGAGGCTCTGCAGTTTTTGGAATTGCTCCTGCCCTTGCTGCCAAATTGTCTGGAGCCTCTGTGCATTATGGATCATGCAAATGGATAGAGCAACTTAATGAGTTTTAACCAAGGCTCTCAAGGCGTGCCGAAGTCCAAAACTGGCCATGTGCCCTGGTGGTGCATGCTTGTGACGACCACCTCAATCCTTTTCAGAAGAGGCTATGAGGGAGCTTGTGAATGCTGTCAGAGTGCCCATTTTCTTTTCTGTGGGGCATCTTCTTTTGGTTTAGTCCCTCTTTTGCCCTCCCTTGTACCACTTAATTTAATTACCTTTTCCAACCTAAAATTGAATGTTCACTGTGTCCTCTCTGAGATTTGAAAACAGAAAAACATTTAATTGTTTTGTCGATACAGTTTTAATGTTTTAATACATTTACTCTTTCACTTCACTTAAAATGCCTTTCATTTTGAAATATTAAAGTAAAACTTTTACTAGGCAATTCTGTATACACATTATACAGTATCATTGTTTTTCATTAATCAGAATGACAAAATATTTTGATTAAAAAATGTATCAAATCAAATAAGCACTGTCATGAGATGTTGATTTGAGGTGATAATAGATTGCAGGAACACGGATAATAATACATTATGACATATTATGTCTTGTTATGTCCCCCACTTCACACTCACACACACAGTCTCCCTCTTTCTGCATGACCCCCTGGCAGTTGTGTTTGCCCCTTCAGCCATAGACCTGGCCCAGGTTTCTTCCTCTCTGCCCATGTTGCTCTTGGGTACTCCTTGTTAATGTGTAAGAGTATTGTTATTTGTTCCCCTATTATTCACTTTATCCCACCCCTATCCACACACCCAAAATGGGCAGAAAAACACACAATTTCTCTGCATTTCTTACACCCAGTAACTATATGCATGTGACAATAAACTTTCCTTAATAAGTAAAGTATAAATTAAATAAATTTGTATTCTCACTTGGGTGATGTTTAGCTGACCAGAGAGTGTGCACCCAGATAAACAGTAAGTGTAATTATGCCTGTAGATGAGGGAACCCATTTGCTTTCATATGCCCAAAAAACATGCAGTGAAGTAAAACACATCTTGCACACCTTGCTCTACTGTCATGGTGTAATAGATGTTCAATATGTCCGTTTACTTTGGAGGAGTCTATACATTGGTGAGCAGAAACACTTTTTGTCTTTAGGTCAACCTTGGTGTAAAACTAGAATAATCACCCCCGGCAGTGTTAGTTATTTTGAGCATTATTCACATCACGCCACCAACAAAATGTAACTTTGTTCAAAGGATTTTTTATGCAAAGCATTTGATTTTGCTTCAACAATCTGAATGCATCATGGCATGCCACCCATAAAGTACTAATTTGGGTGACCCCAGTAGCAGTACCCCCCATTGTGACTGCTGACAGTAAAGGTACATCAGAAAGTCTTGGAAGCACAGTAATTTCACCAAGATGTGGAAGCTGAGAAAGCCTTTATCCACCCCATGAAGTGGCATTCAATCATTAATATCTATATATATATATTATATTTATGCATTTTAGCAGATGCTTTTATCCAGAGCGACTTACAATTAACTTACAACTATAAATTGTTCAGGGCCAGTCTCCCCTAGAGCAACTTAGGATTAAGTGCCTTGCTCAAGGGCACAATGGTGGCAGCTGGGAGTCAAACCCACAACTTTTCAGGCTGCTTGCATGCTAACCAGGTTCCTTAACCGCTACGCCACGCCACCACCACAGAACAAAGTGTAGAACAAGGCTGGTTTTATTACCAGGCTAGTCATTCCCTCTAGCCATCTAGGATATGCACTATACAGTATTGGTTGGAAACCACCACAAAATAAAAACTTTACAGCAGACTGTTGTCAGATGTTATCAGATACCAATTACCATCTTCTAGCAGTTCCAATAAGGCTCTGGGAAGTGTTTAAAGGGTTTTGTGTGTTTTTCAGGTAGCTAGCCCACTAGTTTTACACAAAAAACCATAGTGTTAGCCTGATATAACGTATAGCCAGACTATAACATCAAAAGGTAAAGTCTGGCCATGACGAATGGACCAGGCTTAATCCTCAGGGTGAAATCAGTGGTTGTCTTTCAAACTGCCTCTGCACGCAGTAGGATAGCGCAACGACCAATCACAGCCATCTTAGTTGTTTATCTGCACCGTCGCAGCCCTGTTGTCATCATGCTAAGCCTGCCCAATGAAGATAGAGTGTTGTGATTGGTCCGACGAAACCTTGGTAGAAGACCTACTGAGGCCCTTTGGTGTGTGGCTAGTCATACCACTGACCAAAACTATGTGCTACTGCTAGGGTACATTTAGATTTCTAGGCTACCATAGTGTTGCCTGAAATTCTTGCCTAGCATACCTTTTAACTTGTTGGTGTAATCAACCTATAGAAAACCCATAGTGCTTTTCCTGAACTTAACTAATTATAGATAGTATAATAGTTTGACTCACAAATAGCCCAAGAAAAATAGGTGTTTTCAAATGATCTTTTCCTCTTGCATATGATTGTTGTTGTTGTTGTTGTTGCATTTGATTGTTGTTGTTGTTGTAGCCTAAGGATGTTATCTTGTGTTGTATATGTTCATGTTCATGCTCACTTCTCCTTCCTTCCACCTTCATCTTTTATTCTAGAAAACTTGTTGATTGAAAGAGCTGAGTGCAGTTTCTGGTGAAAGGGGGATTGAAAATCAAAGCTCTTCACCAGTGCTTTGATTCGACTCATCCGCTTCATTATTTATCGTTTTTATCATCACACTTTTTTCATTTCATGATTAAATGAGAAATTCTGTTCACACTTCAAAACATTCTATTGTGTGTGAAAAAAAGGGACGTGTTACAAAAGAAGTGCTCCGATGCAAAACTGGAAAAACATTAATGATCTCTACTTCCACTTGGACCGGGTGTCTTTATATTGAAGATAGAAAAAAATTAAAAACTAAATGTAGGCCGTAATACAGAGCAAAAGTAAAACATGTTACCCAGACTCATGAGAAATAATACTGTTAACCTACCTCAGCCATGCTATGCAAAGTTTCTGTAACATCTACAGCCACAGTTTCTGTAGGCATTTGCACATACACTCTCTCTCTCTCACACTCTCTCTCTCCCACACACACACACACACACTCACACTGTGCATGGTCACAACTCGTACCAGTCTAAAGTATGCTGTGCGAAGAAACTGATTGGAGGCATCACTGTGTGTTAGGATCAGAGCCATGGCTCATTGGGAGCAGGTCACTGTCACTAACCATGAATTATGAGTTTTCCTCACTGTGTGACCTTGTAAGCCAAAGTATCCTGTTTCACACTTCACTTGTGATGGGGAGTGCATCTTACATACTGATAAAAGAAAAAAGTAAACTCTCTTTGACACTGTCTGTTCTTTTTTCATCGTTTCCAGGGCAGTTCCTCCTGATAAACGCCTCAATGCTGGGAGGCCCCTGGGTGCAGACTCCATGGCTTAATGGCCATCACCGTTCCTGCGATGTGGACATGACTGTGTTCTTACACCCAAGGCAGAAGGGACGATACACATTCTGGCTGACTGAAAGGGACAAACCCCCAGTTGTCCTTTTGAACACAGACCCACCACGCATGACAGGGTAAGATCATCAGTATGTACAGTACAGTACATGTCACAGCTCCAAGGCATCATGAGAGTGGAGGAACCTAACATGTAAAATAATGGGTCCTGGTAAATATGTTCTGCTTTCCTTTTTTTTTCTCATGTCCGCCAAGCTTAAGATCATAGGTTCTAACAAAGAAAAAAAGAGAAAGTGTGTGTTTGTGTGTGTGCGTGTGCATGTGTGTGCCTTCATACATGTGTGCATGAATCGAGTCGTGGGGAGAGACAGCCAATAGGAAATGGGTCATTATGTCGAGTCATTTTGTTGCTGTTTTTGTGGCCATTATCTCTGATCAGCCAAGCCATCCAGATATGCTTAACTCCCACGCTTGCTGCCCAGGCATGAATATGCAGGGTCATGGTCACTTCAACCCACTAAAACTTTGCTTCATGTCAGACAGAGACAGAAATAAAATTTGTTCAAATTGAAGCCATGAAAGCTGCTTATCTAATTAGTGTTTTCTGCTGTGAAAATGGCAGATGTCCAAAATGGTTGACTTTCAAATAACTGGCAATAACTGGCCAGAGTGTGACGAAATTCAAACTACTATGTAACATGGAGATACCATTCAGTGTTTCCCACAGATGTTTGCCTTTGAAGCAGATTTTTTCTTTGCAGCACCTCACATGCATCGTCCTCTGCCTTGAGTGCATGTGAGCTCTTTGCATGTGTTGCACTCCCAATCTGTTGATTACAACTTCGTGTCCATTGTTTCCACACCAAAATAAACCAAAATAGAATCGCCGTTGGTGAAAGAATTGAAAAGAGTACAGAAGAAAGTGACTGAGACTTTGCCTGCTTGCAAATATTTTCGGTCAGATTATTAGGGCAGAATGTCAGATGATGTAATGTTAGCAAAGATATTCCACAGTTTAATGTAAACTATGTCACAAAATCAGAAAAGGAGTTAGCTATTTGAAATATGAATGATGTCTTTGTAGCATTTTTCTTTTTTTACGTCTCAGTAATTAATCCATTTGAGAAATTACTAATTAATACATTATCCGTGCCTGTGTGTTTGTGTGTTTATGTATGTTTGTGTGCTTGCCAGTGCACGTTGTGTTTGTCTGTCGGCTGTATGTGTGTGTGTGGGTGTGTGTGTGTGTTCGCGTGCACATATGTGCCTGTTTATCACATAGGGGATATGAACTCTCATTTGTAGTCATCTCAAGTCGTCCTCCCACACAGCATTCCACCTCTGCATCGCAGCCTTCTATACCTCTCTAGCAGAAACTGGAATTCAGATGAGACACTCAGAATTATATAGGTGCCACAGGGGTTTAAGGCCAAACAATCATTGTTGTTTTTTCCATACTGCATAAAAATATATATGATTTTTAATTTTTTTTGTTTCGACTTATTTATTTTATATTGTATTCTTTCAGCCCATGGTAATCCCTAAAGCATGCCACTGGTGGTAAAAACAGGGTTTTAACTAATTAACCTGTAGGGGGTGACTATTTTTTTTTCTATTGCCATCAGAAGAAATGAAAAACACCACAGACTGAGCTTTTGTGTGTATTTTTAGATAAAGAGACCATTATTGTATGACCAAGCTTTATTAGAAAACAGGCCAATTAGGATGTTTTTGTCCAGTGTGGCATCACAGAAGTAACTGGGTCCTGGTTTTGAAAAATAAAATCATGTTTTTCAAAGCCCTCAAAGAACTAGATTATGTATTTTTCTCTCAAAGTCCATAGAAGGGGCCATTTTATTTTGTTAACTTCAGTTGAAGACTTTCTGTTCCCATGTTTGAAGATGACTCATTGCATAAAATGTCACGAGGAAATATTAAATATATATGCAAATAACAAACACTAAAATCCCCAAAGGCTGTTCTCGCCTGAGGGATTATGGCCTCCAAAAAATTCAGCACACCTCGAGAGTGGTGACAAGCCTCCCACATGTGTCCCCTAGAATGTTGTGTCAGAAGATTAACTCTCTAATTCATTACCAAGCCAAAAAAGCCAACTTTAACACAACAAAATTGGCAAAGCATGACATAAAAATACATTTAGAGGTTAATGGGGGTCAGAGGGCTGACACATAATGAAAACGCACAACTAGTTTCTGTCAGAAGAAAACAAAACAACGTGCCTTCCAGTGTTGCATAGAATTTAAGTTCATCAGCATAAGTTAAGTGGACGTAAGTTACAATGGTCCACAACTTAATGGTATCAAGGAATCACAATGAGTAGGGTCAGCTGACTGCCGAGCAGTTTTGCTTCATGTTATACATATATCTATTGTTATACATACATACATCTATTTTTCTGTTCATTTCTTGTAGGCATAGGGAATGGATACGCACCAAAAAATCTACACAATAAAAGGCAAAATAAAAGCATGGTGAACCGAAACAGAATTGTGCTCTAAAAAAAAAAGTTCAGTTGTTTCTGAATGTTTTTTTTTTCTATTGATGGACATTCAAACAAGTGAGTAGCATGCACCTGAAGTAAAGATGAAGATGTGTAATTTTGAATTGCATGATGCATTGGCTATTGTCATTATAGCCTTAGAGTCATTATTAGCAGTCACACCTTATCAAAAGTAATGATATGACCATTTAATTTATTTTTTTTTTCTTAATTTGTGGGTGAAGGTTATGTCTGTACCTCTACGAAGACGAGAGCATTTTTACCTTGCTCCCATGACTTTGAAATAGAAATATTTAGCAAATGGTTTTATCTAAAGTGACACAGATTTGTAACTGCAGATTCAAGAAGCACATCTAGGTCCAGAGAATTTCTACTCTGTAATGTTACCACTGCTCCACCATGCCTTGGGTTCTTTGCGGCTATTTCAATCCATCACGTGGCAATAAGCTATTAATATATCATAGTGTATGACAGCTTGTTTCGTTCAGGTTACCCTACTGGGACCCTTGTGGGAAGATTTCTGCTCATTTCTCTGAGAATGAAATGAAAAGAGACTGTCTGCCCTGTGATGCCTCATTGAAATGTTTCATACGTCAATGTGCCATCAACACATTTGTGTTATGGTGTATTTAGCATTCATCAAAGCTGACCTTTCACCTATGTTCCATGGTCATCAGTGAAATGAAAGCAGTATTGGATGGCAGTATCTGGAAATACAGCAGATAGCACAAGAGAACCATCATCATCAGTAGAGCAATATCATTATTTAGATTTTTTTTTAAATGAGCTCCCTAGGGACACAGACCCTGGATGCTGAAACTAATATCATCCTGCCAACTGCCGCAGAATAACGGCGAAAAGCTTTTGCTCAGAAATGTACGGGAATACCATTTTCAAGACTTATTTATAGGATTTCGAGCCTGTATAATGTGGGGTTTTCTACCTTTTCTATCTATTGATCGGACAGTAGAGAGAGGAGACAAGTGGGAGAGAGAGAGAGAAAGAGAAAGAGGGCGGGACTGGGAAATTATTGCAGGCCAGATTTAAGCCTGGGGGTAATTTCAAGTAGGTGGTGAAGTGATAAACTTGGGTAAGTTCACCCAGAGGAAGTGGTTAACCTCTTAAAAGGGCAGCCAGCTTGTTTTGTTTAGTTAAGAGAATTTGGACTGCAGGCTCTTCTATTATCAGGTTCACAACTACCTCCATCTTAATTTACCCAAGTTTGCCACTTAATCGCCTTCTTGGAATACCCCCCTGGGTCTCAGTTGGCACTTAGACCGATACATGGTATGAGCACTAGAGTCAGTCACACTCCAGCATCCCCATGAATGGGGATATCAGCAAAATGTAAAGCTTTGACTAACACTTCCTCTGCAGAGGGCTTTTGTGCCAAAAACGACTTTTGCGCAATAGACCAAGAAAGACCAACTTTGAATGCACAGGATGTTTTGACAGAGCCTCTTGGCTAAATTGAATTGAAGTTAAAGTGTTATTTGTATTTGGTGTGTGGTATGGAGCAGGTTTGTTTTTAAGTTTTAGTTGGTGCTGTTTGAAGTGTAAATGCTTCCACCTGAATGAATGACATTCCACCATATTCCCCGTCTCATAACCCGCCCACCACTACCTCGGCCTCACCCTGACATCCAGGGCTAGTCTCCCCCGAAGCCTTCATCTCTGTCCTACTTTTTCATATGCTAATCTTACTCCCCACAGCATTGCAGCTACCACTCTGAAAGGTGCACCATCAAATGACTGTCTCATTGACATGCCTCACATTCACATGTACTGAGAGACTGAGAGAATGGGAGGAACATTAAACAATAGCCAAATATGTCAGGAAAAGAAATTCTTTATCAATGAGGAATAGCTGGTTGTGTTGGGAAATCTTTACATGATGCAATTTTGTGATATGTTCTGTAATACCTCTTTACTGAGATTATTGATCTCCTGGCAGTCTTTAAATAATCCTTAAATTAATGTTTGCAATTGCTGGTGTCTTTACCCGCACAGAACATTACTGTCCATACATTAGATTGCATAACCATTATAAGGGTATATTGTAGGATGATGGTGATCTGTGATGATGAATCTGCTCTATACAGCCAATTTACTAAGAGCTGTTGGACCTTAGGTCTCTCTTTCTTGAATACTGGATAAAATCACAGTAATGTTCTGAATTCAAGCCACGCCATGTGTAAACCTCAGGTCAGTGTTATATGTAACCCACACCAGTGTAATAACTCCACCCATTAGTTCTACAGGCAGTCTACAAAGAATTACTTACTGAATCTGAATCAGATCATGATATCATGAAAAAATAGAATGACTAAAAGAATTGTCCAGAATTGTAAGAATTGTAAAAGGTTAGTCAGTATTAACCTCAGTTAATAACCAGGAAATTATGGTAATTCCAACATATACAAATCTCAGTTTAAAAAGTATTATAAATGTTGAGTGAATTTAAAATGTACCTTAAACCAATGTGCTCTTTATGGAAAAAAATATAATGTAATTTACAGGGATCAACCCGTAGCCCTGTTGTTTCAGGTTGTCGAGAGCTGTTCGTAGATATTAGAACAACAGAATTTGGTATAACATCGACCAAATAGAAAAACAGTAGCTAATGACGACTGATGAAGGCGAGGAAGTTTCATTTTCCTATGTCCCCATCAGTTAGCTGCAATTAGCTGCCAGTTCGCTAATTTGGTGTACTTTGTACTAAATGCTGTCATTCTTATACCTACCAATAGCACCTGGCAGCCTCAAAGAACAGGGATATGTTCTGATTGACTTTAACACTTTTTTGCATGGTTCTGAATCCTTATAACTTGATATTGAAACCATTTCAGGTTTCACAACTGCTGTGGTATTTAATAACATTTGCAATCTGGTTAATACAATGGTAACTGATCCCTGCTTGAATGGTTCTATATGTCGTTGCTGTCCCCTAGGTTAATAAGTAAATAAGCCACTTTAGTATAGTGTTTTTTTTTTTTTGCAGAAGCATAGTGGCAAACAAAGCTTGATTTCTAAATATTTGGTTTTACACCATTTAGACTCAGACAGACACATACAAAACACATACACATACTTTAAACCATGTTAAGCCATAACAAAACAACAGCAATAAAAACACATATGAAATAAAATAGTTAAGTATAACTCACCTAAGAGTGGCAAGGAAATAAAGGCCTATAGTGTGTTTCACAGTCCCTTGGCAGCCATTTAAGTCTAAACGGTTCTTAAGAGTGCTTGAGTTTCATTTATACTGTGTTCACACCACAAACTTTACGGCAGACTGACTTCATTAACTTTGGGACATGTCCTTTCCAATACTGATGAAGTTTGCACAGACATTATCTTTCATCTCCCCACCAGGACCTCTGTGGGCTTGTCATTCATCTTAGTACATGTGCAGGTAAACCTTATGAAACATCAATGGATTAAAAAAAAACGGTCTCCTTTTTCATCTCTTCCTTCCCCAATCCCGTCAGGGGTCTGTTAAACAGAGACAAGTTGTGCCTGCATGTTGTTTGCTCAGTGGCCCTTGTGGAGTCTTATCTTATTCTGTAATTCTGTAACTCTCTGCAAACATGAAACCCCCACAGTTTTATTTATACATGAATAAAAGAGATGTGTTTCATTTTGAGTGGAGGGAGCTCAAAGCAACAGCCTCACATGGGTTACAATAGTAAAAACAGTTTCTCTCTCCTGTCGGGGGCTTCTGAAGGGTTTTAAGTATATCTGATAGACTAGCTTCCTTGTTTTTTGTTTGTTTGTTTTTTTTTCTTTCAAGCCCTTACATAAGTCTTGTCTTTCATTCTCCCCTCTCATCGGCTCAATCTCTAATTGCATTTTTTGACTGTCATGCCCATCTTCAGTTTAGTGGTGAGTAGGAAAACCTCTCCAGAAATGTTATCCTAGTTCTTGCTTTTTTTTCTGTGTTGTGGTTTCTCTGCTGAATACATCTAGTTGATCACCCCCAGCAAGGGAAAGTATCAAAAAGAAAGAGGTGAATGGCTTTTCTTTGCAATGAAAAGCAGGACATGAAAAGAAAGACATAGAGGAGTTGCAAGGCTTTGCTTGATGTGCACTTTGCATCAAAGCTGGCGCTGAGGTGGCCATTTTCCTGCCCTCATGTTTGTTCTTCCTGTGG
This sequence comes from Tenualosa thibaudeaui, assembly GCA_027481765.1. NCBI lineage: Eukaryota > Metazoa > Chordata > Actinopteri > Clupeiformes > Clupeidae > Tenualosa > Tenualosa thibaudeaui. Next base: position 18,382,280 of record JAIFZK010000013.1, read on the forward strand.
TGGGTAAGGGAGATACAGACAGATGGGCATACCTCTACTTAATGCCAGTGGCCCGTTCTGTTTCATTCCCTCCTTTGGCGGGCTCTTTTGGACATCAAAGACATAGATAGAAAGCGAAAACACACACACATTAATGTGGAAACACACAAAGATATCGCGTAGAGCGTGATGTGAGATGTGAGAGATGTGAGATTGTTACATGTGGTTATGTGTATGTATATCACAGGGGGTGAAAGACTATGGGGCAAATGGTTAGTGGCTGAAGGGGTTCAAGTTTTTTTTTAATTTTTTTTTATGTGTATCTGCTTGTACTGACTGTGGTAACAAATTTCCTGTATGGACAATTTAGACTATCTATGAGAGACACAGAGAAAGACCTTGGATCGCTCTTTCCTTTTCAGTGAAGCTTGAGCTTTTCCTTATGTCTAAGGCATTTTTGGTCTTATGACTTGATATTTTGAAAAAAAAAAACATGAGAAATATTGACTAACAAATACATCTGCAGTGATATCTGTCAGCCACCCACTTGCATTATTGTACACATAGCACATGGCAGTATCATCTTTGTATGCTTATTTATTATTTTACCTGAGAAGTCTGAGCATTTTTACTAATTTTTTGAGTATGTGTATGTACCATAATATGGGCAGAGATACCAATTACAAGAAGGTTTTGGGAATACTACAAGCAGTGCATGCATAGATAAATTAAATCAATGAGTATACTTATGTTCAGTTAATACCCATTTTAGGCTACGCTCTGACGTGCTTAATGGAGGGCAGAATGCATAGATAAAGAAGATTACATCTGTATGAAAAGTTCTTGGAAACTAGAAGGTTTTAGATGAATATTTGAAGCGAAGTGTTGTTTAAGTCAAGTGGACTAGTTATGGTTTGTCAACTGTATAAAAAGGCTCTTGGCTCTTGTCTGTTTTTGTCTTGTGTAGAAACTGTGAGTGGTTAATCTTGATTGAAGTTTTTTTTGTAGTATTCACAATTTGATTTTGTAAGCATGATGAGCATCATTGCAATTCCTTCAGTCTTTTGTGAAATGTGTTAATGGTGAAGGCATTGTTTGTAAATAGAGAGGAATTTATACAGTAATGGAGGTTAATAGGTTAATTGAATAGGTTTTTACACTATTATTTTACACTAACTTACCCAAGTAAGTTGGCAAATAGTTGCATAACCTCAAATAAATCCTTTTGGCACAGTTGTTATTAACTCAGCAGTGTTCAGTATAGCAGTTTTGAATAAATCTTTCAAAACTTATGGTAAAGGAGATGTTATTTATTTGATGATTTTTGCACTTTGATTTTTATGATCTATAGTTGCATGGTTTTGAGCTAATGCAGCAATCAATGAATAATTGATATGACGTCACTGATTCAAGCAAGAAGCCAGACAGAAGGTTTCAGTTTGCTTGCGGATATGTCTGCTCCTTTGAAAGAATATGATAGCTGCTGGTTTTTGGTTCTGGCTGTCAATGTGTTGGTGATGTTTTGGTCTGAATATTATTCCATTGCTTACATTTTTAAATGAATGAAAGGCACTTTATACAGATTTTATTTTGTAGGAAACTTTCAGAATAAAGAATGGTAAAAAATAAAATAACAGACCAGCAAATTCTTTACTCGTGATTTTGGTCTGTGTGCGGAGGTGTATGTGGGTTTGAAAACTGCTTAAATTACTCAGAAGACAGCCTGGGAACATGGCACACAAAGTGTGCATTCAGGTATCATTTTTGATAGTGGCACACTTAAAAGGCTTTTGTATGGCTTTTTAAATGGCGTATACAAATACTGCAAAACACTGCACAGTGGGTAATTTCTGCATTATATGCTCTTTCTCATTCAAATTTGCCCATACAGATAAAGAGGTTTCATATATTATTGCATACACCATACACATAATGTTAGTCTATGAATATGCTACTACTATGAAATATATATATATATATATTTACCATTGAACAATATTGGTATCCTGGTGTTATGACTGGAGTACATCAGATGTTTGCATGAAGGATCTATTTTTCTTTTGTGCTTGACGTGAAATTGAAGGGGGGCTTGACCATGGTTCAGTAGCCAGTAACTGCTGTCTACGGTCACAGTCTGTAGATGTGTAACCACAGATTAAATTCACTGTTGACAGCCATTTGATTGGTGATGTTCGTCTGAGCCTTCTGCTGTTGTCGTAGATCTATGTCTGCCAAATAACTTGCCCTCAATTTCTCTGTCCTTTCTGCCTTATGTTTTGCAGTTCGCAGTTACACATAGGTGTGTGTGTGTGTGTGTGTGTGTGTGTGTGTGTGTGTGTGTGATGGCATACTAATATGAAGTGTCTGAACACAGGACGTGCTGTCAAAGGTATTGTCTCAAACCTTTGTGTGTCTGAATTTACAATAGAGAGAGAGGTTACACTGGTTAAAAATATGCTTGGGAATTTCCTTCAAAGGCTGTTGTATGGTGTGTGATGCAAGAGCAAGTCATTCTTCAGCTTGAGCTCCTTTGATATCTCAACTGCCCAAATATCGGTAATGAATAGTAATCTCAAGTCAGCCTGTGTCAGTTAGTACATTAATTTCCCAGACCTCAGCCCTGTCTCTGAAAACTACTGTAAGTCGTAGTAATTTGTAAAAAAATGTAAAAACAAAAAAAAAATTAAAAAACACACAGGAGCTGAAGAATACTTCAAAATGCACATAAATTTATGTAGCTGCACCACACTCATGCATGTATGAGGTGCACACTCGCACAGAAATACAAGCTCACACAGCCACACATATGCCCACTCATGAGCATAATACACCTACATATACACATACACACAAAGACGGTCAGAAAAACAGACATGTCAACACTGCCATTTTTTGGGGGGTAGTACAATACAGTGGCATATGAAAGTCATTATGCTCCATGTTCCATGCTCCATCTATCTATGCCTGTAATCTATATATAGCTCTAGGTCTAATCTAGTTCTAGGCGTTGACATGCTTGTTTGGGAAACGTGTAATTGCTCAGATTAGAAAGTTCAGATGTATCTCGCATGTCACTGGATGTGTGCTGCCTACGAAAAGAGTGAGTCTGATTTAGGCTAAAATGTCCTGGGAGAGGTACAGAACATTCCAGCTTGATCCCTCAGTTGGGCTTTATGTTTTAGGGCTTTCAGACGTTGTTGGGAAACAGTGTCTTAATATGTTGGATAATGGACTTGGACCAGCTCTCAGCGTACATGTAAATTATGCACATAAGTCTCAGTGTTTTTATGTAGTGTTTTAGGACAGTGTGAACAGCATGCTAAGGGACAAGAGGGTGAGATTGACTCCATCTGCTTTGTTAACCACCTTGTGGCATATAGCCCAAAATACACGTCCACCTCCACCCCCCTCCCCAAATAAACGTGAAATGCCACCTGAACAACATAAATCAGTTGCCCGGAACGCCTTCTGCTGTTACTCTTGGGCGGTTTGTTTATAGTGTTGAAAGAAGACTTGCATGATCTGATGCTCCGTAACTTTCAGCTTGCCTGTTGGCTCTACAGTCTGGTTTTACGCTAATGCTTCATAGAGGTGATGCCACAGAAGTTGGCTCCTGTCACACTGAGGGTTCTAAGGGCAGTGAAGAAATAGAAGCTTTGATGTCTCTGTGTGTACTTTTTTTAGTGTTTGTTGTATGCAGGCTGTCACAGAGTTATGATCACTAGTGATATAAACACTGCTCTCCTGAAGTATATATTTATTTATTTGTTGTGTTCCTTCGAGAAAGTCATGTGGAGAAAGTAGCTATGTAATAACAAATTTGACCACAAATGTTTTATTCATTATTCAGTGTTATCCTGTGGGATTGTAGTGCAACATGCAACATTAAATCTCCATGATATGACATGTCTGATTAGAATTAGATTGGAATCATTAAGTTTCTGTGCAATTTGTATTCCTTGAAGCTTTCACTCGTACTTTCCATCCGACTTTTACCTTGTTCTAGAACATTTAACACTTTAGAGCACGGATGACATTTAGAATGAGTGAGTGTGTGTGTCCAAGGGAGAGGCACAGATGTGGGAGTGGCATGGAGAGACTTGGGAGAGGTTGGGAGGGATTGAAATTCAGTCTGAATTTAGTTTTCCAGAGAGGAAAACTCATTTCATTTAAATTGAAGCAGACAAAAAAAAAGTGTTGTTTCATGGTCGTGGTTCAGTGTAATCATGCTTTGCCTCAGGGTTGTCTGTCATTCTGAGAGCTACGGACACATAAGTGGATTACGTTACCCTATCGTCTATTTGGCCTTAGACTGGTGAAGCACTTGGAGTCTATGACAGTAGAATCAAATCTTTATATTTTGTCTGGAATTCACTAATCATTGGAAACCTGTTTCAAATCGTCAGGGAAAAAAAGAACTTCCTTGATAGAAGTGTGGGCTAAGGTCTTGCTGCAAGGTGCCACCTAACTAAAGGTAAATGGATGTTTTGGCAGCATAACCCCTTGCCACATATTAAGTTCTGTTAGTGTGCAGCCTGGCTTGTGTCAAACCATTTTTATTGTAGCCAACAAGATTAAGTGTGATAAGGCTGTACAGTAATACTGCCGAAAAGACATTTGGCAAAATTGGCTCATCATTGCCAATTTGTGCACACACCTGGCACCTCTTGTCCTCATTAAGCTGTTACAGAATTGCAGAGGGATGTGAAAGAGACGCCTGAAGCCCCTTTACTTGTTGCTTTGGCAAGCTGTCAACACTAACAAAACCAACATGAAGGTACACACACACACACACACACACACTCCCCAGGAGAAGAGTGTACTCCACCCCTTTGCTGTAGGGTTTGTTTTGTTTCTCTTTTCTCCTAGTACCTTAGAGCGCATTGCTCCAGTAATGCACAGTCATTTCCTCCTACATATATTCGTCTTCTCCATACCTGGTAACAACATTACCTTTCTAATGAAACTCCCTTGGGCACACTGATTCACTCATGGGAAGACTACACTGCCCAGTCCTCAGAGAAGCCCAAGAGCTGAAGATATCCACAGATCATCGCATTATATAAATGATCACCAGTGACAATTAAATTATGGATTGAAACTGGGATATATTTTGGAATAAGGATTGTGTTGTCATTTCATGATTTATTTTGTTTATTTGGGGGAGAATAACATCCCGTAATGCTCTCAACCTTAGCTTATGACATTCTGCATGCAAAGCTGTCAAAGCAGTCAGACCAATTCACACATCATTTATTTATTTATTTTGCACAGAGGTGGTATGGATGAACAGTGCCATATTGCACAGGCCAAACTGCTAAACTAGACTGTGTACACTGTAACTGTAATGCTCTCCCGTTTCCTTACATATTGTGGCACGCAGCACATGAGTCTACTATCTGCCTTTAGAATTTATCACAGCATCAAGGAAGGGCAGGAAGAGGAAGCCTCTCCCCCCAGAGAGTCTCAAATCCATTTCCGTCATACAGTAACATCAGTCATTCTCTGTACAGAAAACAGAGATGTAATCTTTGTCATAACCATGTCGCGCCATTGGTGGTGGATTTGTGCTTCCTACCTTTGGTGGGATAAAGCACATGAAAACAAATGAGTGAAAAATAGGCTAAGAGCTATCTGTCCTGGTATTGGATGACCTATATGTGCAGCCGCCACAATTAATTATGTTTGACACATTCCAGTTTTTGCTTATTTTTTTATTTATATATATATATAAACATTGTTTGATGTTCCTCATAACTGACCACCTGAGGTTCACAGACACAAACACGCAGACTAGTTTGTTACTGTGGTCCTGTACATGCACCAGACACATCACCAGGGTGACTTGCAACAGGACCGGCTGGACAGCGTTCACAAGGCATCTGTCAGTGTGTTTTTTTTTTTTAGTTGTTGTTGTTGAGCATTGGGTCAGAACCCAGGAATCCAAAGATTTGCTGATCTGCACATGAACAAAGGGTAGGGTTATTTTCTATGTTATCAAGAGCCACCACTGTTACAGAAGGCTGATATAAATTGACCTGCCATTCTTTGCTGAATAGTACAACATTCTTCATTTAAAGCTTACAAGCTCCATTCATGCAATGAAGATGTGCTATAAATGAAATTAGGTCATTGTGATGTACATATAACAGAATTTATTTTGAATTTAAAATTTGCTCTGCCCAGGAACGAATCACCACTGCTTATCTGGTTTGGGGTGGGCTTTATATAGTTGACAACTAGTGAGGGTCTCTGTGTTGCTGTCTGTTGTTAAGCTATGGATGTGTATTCTGTCAAGTTGATTAAACCACTGCAATTAAACCATAATGTAGGCTACATGATAGATGTGATGTTGCACTTGAATTGTGATTGTTGCACTTCACTTTTGGTGAAGGTAACGCTTTGTTGCCTTTAAATTTCATGCTGTGTTTTGCCCCTGAAAATGAGAGGTCAGTCACTCGTTGCCAGACCCAAACTCAGTCATGACTGATGTGGGTTTGAGCTAGAATTTATTACCTACATAATAGATTATGATATAATCTGTAAGCAATATTAAGACAGTGGACCTATGTGAAATCAAAAAAGGGGACTATATTTTGTTGCCCATACAATGGCAATTATGGAAGTGGTTTGAAGTTCATAGTGTATCCCTTTAAAAAGTGCTGTCTTCTTCCCTGTTACCTGGCCTTCTTTTCCTGGTTCCACCTCTTTCCTGGTCGAGCCACAGGCAGATTGCAGTCCCCACTCTGTGCAAGGTTTCCTTTCTGTTCTAATGAAAAAGGCTTGCAGGTTTTTGGTTTGTCCTGGTCAGGAGTTGTTTTTGAAATATTTCTCTTCTTTGTGTATTATGTTACACTCCGGTCATTTGCATGCTAATGAATCGTGTTTTGGAGACTCCCCAGCGTGCAATGTTGATTTTGAAATCAAAATGAGAATACAAATAAGGTACTGAATAATAATCATAGTCATAATCATCATAATCATAAACTTTTGCTTAAGCATCCCTGTTTTTGCCCTCAGTTGCCCTTCATCTTTTAATTCTGTCATCTGATCACCAAGCCTGTCTTGTTTGTGACTTGGCTAAGTGTAATATTTTTAATTATGTGTGTTTTATTGGCAGTATGGTGTTGGAGTGTCACTTAGACTATATAGGATGACAGCTGAATTGAAAGAAAAGAAGAAAAAAACAAAAACATGAATTGCCTTCACTTTTCCAAAAGGTTATTATATGTATGTCAGCTCATTGCACTTGTTAAATGCACAACATTGTTATGTTATGAGAGTGTTTGTGACACCTGGATGTCATACCGTTTTGTACACACATACAAATATACAGTATGTACACACAAACACACCTACACACACACAAACACACACACACACACACCATGTTGGTGTTTGATGCAAGACCTTGCAATATGTAATGTAAATCACATTATTCAGATCACAAACCAATAAGCATGCAGATTAAGTAACACAGAGGTATCGATAAAAATAATGGTCACTGCAGATCCAAGTATAGTAACTGATGTTTATGTATTATTTATTTTTTATCTTTCTTCTTATCTTTCTCACAGCTAGACTTACTCCCTTAATCATTATTCAGTGCCGTATTCCCTTTGTCAATGCAAAAATGGCAGAATGGGGTCATGTGCTTGGTGATATTTTGAAAATAATGAGGAAGAAAAGTGCATGGGATGTTTTGGACTAGTCAAATGGGAACGTCTTTCATCACTTGAAACAGCATTGCACCAGTTTGATCAGGCAAGGCCACCTATAGGTTCTTCTCTGACATCACAAGGTGTCTTATTTGCAAAGTACTAACAGTAGGTATGTGAAAGGATGAAAGACTTATCAGGTGGAACATGTTGAATATCTACATACACCAGGGGATAGTGAATTAAGACCATGTACTGATAAACCATGAATTCTTTCTAATGTTCTGGACAACTGGAGATAGCCCTTGCCAGAGCTGGAAGCAAATTGGAAACAGTTGTTTATGGGAAGAGATATCACTCACTATTTGAATTACAACAAACAACAGTAAATTACTGTGTTTTCATTAGCAGGATAGCATAATCATTAAAGTCAGCTATCTTGAAGGCACAGCAAGGTTGAAGTCAAAGAGACTTTACAAATGTGTGAAAAGGCAGGTAAGTAATTCTACCTAGCTGACCTATTCACGTCTTTCTCTGAGATTTTTAAAGCACCTGTGCTTGTAACTAATCTTCAGAGGTGATTAGCTGTGCAGTCTGATGTCACAGTCATATTCGGGACTGTGTGGAGAAGTCATAAAAGAAACCTATTAAAGAAAAAAGGTGCCGCAAAAGGTATTTGATGTGACAAAATAATTGATCTCAAACATATTTCTCACTAAGTCACCTGATAACTCTTTTAATGATGAAACATGGGTTTGTCATTATTGGGCTTACTGTGCCCAGGATAAAAGGGTCATTTTACATTATTTCAGTATTTCATTTCATTATCATTAAATGCTATTGTATGTTGTTTAGTTTCAAGCCTTTTAATGGCACTTACCATTTGTTATCAAGAATATAGACTGTAATATTTTATTTTATAATAATTCACCTCTTATTATGTAGGCGAAAGCTACATTAACAGTATTATGTCAATGTACTGAGATGGTACATTAGTACAATATCACCAGTACCATGCCAGTATACTGAGAGAAGAGTTATGTTAATGTTTTGAAACACTGCATCCAGGTCACCACAGCCAGTATTTGCTGGTGTCCAACTGGAAACTATGGCTTTACATGAGAGAATATAAATGATACCTTTGTGGATTTAAGGTAGATGTTCTGAAGGTAGATGTTCTTATCATTAGTGAAACATTTTCTGTTTGTTTCTCATCCATTGTGTTATTAAATGTTAGTCATGTCCATGTTAATGTAGCTTGTCATAATGTTCCAATGATCCTTTCAAGTGGTGTAGACCTCTTAAGGATTTGTACAAAGAATTATGCGTTCTGTCTTTTAGTGCTTTATTGGAATTTCAGAAGAAAGAGTGATGTATCTATTCTTTGCAAAAGAGCCAGTCTTGCAATGTAAATTTGATACAACATAGACCGAATAGTGAGCCAGTAACTAACACTAAGTGAATGGGGCACAGCACCTTACTTTCAGTTTCATTTCACTATGGCCCAATCAGTTAACATTAGTTGATAGATTCACCTTTAAAGAAATAAATTCAGATTTTTTTGCTGTTTTTTTTTTACCAGGCATTCTTGTCTAAATCAGTTTACAGTAGCATCAGAAAACATTGAAACATTGAAATGAACAGTTTCAAGTAAAGCAATATGGCCTAAATGAAAAAGAATACCAAAGGTTGAATGTAATTTAACAGAGTAATTACAATGGCCAGAAATAAAACATATGCAAAAAAGCATGACTCTGTAAGGAGAAAAAATAGTTACAATGTAAACAAAATGCTGTTAGGGCTTAGTGATGTTTCTAAATGCAACACCCCACCTTTCACAAGTGACCTATCCTGCCATGAAAGAGCAGTTATATCTCATGTACAGGAGGCAGCAATTAAGTGAATTAGATGTCTCAAAGTGCCTTGCTGTGCCTGAATGCGAATGACACCAGCCTACTGCAAAGACCCTCTGCATCCCCCCTAATGATTCTTGTAGCCAATCTGCATGCATGCTTTGTGAAATTAATGACTCGACCTAAACAGAAAGCATTGCACAGCCGTGCCATCCACTTGTAAAGACCGTTTTCTTCGTAGCCTGTTATTAGATGGCATTAAACGTCTGGGGAGATGTTTGATGTACCAGGAAGACACCATTTTAACCACTTTAGCCACGATTAAGGTTAGCCTTTTTTTTGTAGTAAGTGATGGAATCTACATGGATCGTGCTGAAATTGCAACAGTACATTGTAACAGGCAATAATCAGGTCATGCGTTTTTTTCCCATAAACCTTTCCTACTGATTCAGTAGAAATATTGTATGTACTGTAAAAACATTATATACACATAAAATATTTGCATTACTTTTTTTGGTAGATCCCTAGAAACTGCTTTATTAAATTGTCCTTTTTTCTCAATGCAACTTGACATGGAAACATTCATTCAACCATTTGGACAACGGCAAAACCATCAAATGTGTTACAGGCTTGGAGCTGATTGTACATTTGGCTAATTGACATGAATCATGCTTGACCACATCTTTGTACAGACAGAAACGTAGTCAAGCTGGACAGAATTTCATGTTGGTCAGGCTATCAAAAATGTGCCACTCTTTGTGTGTGTGTGTGTGTGTGTGTGTGTGTGTGTGTGTCTCTGTGTGTGTTTGTTTGTTTGTGTGTGAGGTTTAAGGAGAGATGCTCCGAGGGTGAGAGATTAATTGGCAGTGATTGAGTGTGTGTTGAAAACTCAGAGTTCACACAGTTCCTCATAGATCAGCAGCATGGATTTCTCAGTAAATTGAATCAAATGTGTGGAGTGGAGACTGGAAAGACTGGAGAGGTATCCAGAAGGACAGTGGTCAAAGAGTACAGTGAAGATGGCAGTCATCTGTGAAGGGTTCCCATAGACTTAAGCTTTATTAAGGAGCAGGGGGGTGAATATGGTGAAGGTATACTCAATGGCAGGAGTTTTTTTTTAGCTCATAGGCACAAAATTGATGAATCAGGAGGATGGAGGGAGGATGTGGATGTAAATGGAGATGTAGTAAAATGGGTAAGAGACTGAGAGCTCATCTGCCATCCCAGAGATAGCCACTGTGGGAAACAGACTGCTGATAAGATTTGTAGTAGAACGATAGCTGATAACAGCCTGCCTCGTCAGCTGAAATGTCAAATAGGAATACATCTGCATTTCTGTTTATGGTGTCATATTAGCTTTGTGTTCCCTCCAACCCCATATGAAGCAGGATGAAAATTGGGGATTGTGTTGTATTATTGGTATGTTGTTGTAATTATTGGCATAGCTAGATACAAATGAAGATTAGTGCTATTTAAAGGATTGTATAATTCTGTAAATTTCAGTTTTTTTTAACACAGTGTCACAGCATTCTTGCATTAACTTGCACTGTATTTAATACAGCGCCCACACATGGCACAACATGGTATTAAAAGAGAGGGAGCCCATTGCAAGCTTATTTGAATGCTAATTTCAGAAGATTTCGACAAAACAGAGCATGGCCATGTTTGACATGGCATCAAAATTGTTCTTATATAGATATAAATCATTTGTTGTTATAAAATTTAAACTTTAGAATTCCTCTATATGTTTCCAATACTTTCACCAAGACCATCATAAATTAACTGTCAGCTTGAAAGGCATATTGCTAATATATAAGAAGAATGGGCCTTTAGTTAGACATCAAACTAAACTTCAAAGAGATAGAGGAGAATACATGAAGATGCTGAGATAGGTAGACTTTTAGGAGACTGCAAAGGGTCAAAAGGCTCACAAAGGGACTGCAAAGGCTTCACTTTTGTGACTCTCTCTTACTGTAATTGTGTTGTCCCTGATATTAACTTTCCCTATTTTGAAGACAACAGTACACAGAGAGTGCATTTCACTGTAATGAACAATATTGTTCACTCAAAATATTATTCCAAGGTATATAGCACTTGTTTAGCATGCAGTGCATAACTTCTCACCCTGATAATCAAGATGTGTCTCAGTAGAATGTGCCTTGATGTCAGGTTTTGATTGGTCATGTTGGTGTGGTGTTGGTGTTCAGATCATGACAGTAGGGCCTTAAAGCTTATTTATACTGTTCTGTTTTGAAAGTTGTTTTACATACTTGCATACAATATATTTCATGTTATTGCTACATAATGAAAGTCACTGGGTATGTCAAAACATTTTGACAAAGCATAGGCTGAAAGGCAAGCATTACATCATCAGTGAATACTTATAGAATTATTCAGTACTGCACGGCTCATGAATGACATGCATATGTTACCTATTGAGGAAAGTTAAAGGAAAAGGCAAATATATATTTTTTATTATTATTTATTTATTTATTTATTTTGTTGGAACTGAATATATAGTTGTTAAGTTAGGTAAAAGGATCAAATTAGGCCAACTACACAACAGCCTGGCTCTGGTGTACTGATGTTCGAATGAGGTCACTCAGGGCACTCTCCAGGTCTATTCACCAGGCCCTTAACTTGTTGAGGGCTGCAATCGATGTCATATTAGCATTCCTACTCTGAAAAGGTCAGTTGTTAGTTTGCCAGGATTTGTGGTAACTAGGTAACAGCAGTTTTCCACAATAGCGCTCTAGTGTGCAGCTGAAACTGACGAAATTCAGATTTGCCCCCTTCTGTTGTTTACTTGTGAGTGTTTTCCACTCATTCAGCTTTCTCTTTGTTCGAAGATCTTTGCTGCCACACGTTTTCAATGAAACTCTGCGAAGATGCACAGATGACGTTTTTTTTCTCATGTTATGTTGCCAGGAGACAGCCCTGCATTACTAGTATTGTTGCAAGACCAGAGATTAGCTGTCTTCGAGGGGGGAAAAAGAAAAATGTGTCCCAGCCAAACATTTGCCACTAAATCAACAAGTATTTTGAAAAGGTGCCAGAGTCCTCTGACACCTGTTTGCATTTTTCCGGTGTTTAAACTTCAGGGCATAGTATTTAAAGACTCTTGTGAACACAGATGGCAGGTCCTATTCTACTGATGGCAGAGAGCCTGTCACAGAGTCTGTTGCTAAATGAAAAAGGATGAGAATGAAGATGGGAGCTGAAGCGCCTACCTAATTTCTAAATGGCTACCGGTGCTGTCCCTTTTTGGATCATTTTTCACGTTAAGATTTATGTTAGTCTGATTCCACCAGTCCATTAAAAAGAAAAGTAAATTTGCATTCCTGTTTACAGTTCCAGTACCAATAATATTTTTCAGTTTTCAGCTTATGCCATTTTTTAAAGTTTGGTTAATGCCAAATGTCAACAGTCTGCCAGTCTCCTGTCAGTAAGTTTTGCTGTTCACAGACAGTGGCGTCAATTCTCTTGCGCTGATTACATCCTAATGAAGTTATCTCCTTATACTGTGCACTGACCCCAAGTCGAGTCTGCAGAAGTTTCCAAATTACTTGCATGTGATAGTGGTCACATTGTGGCACAACACTGGAGAAACTCAGCTAGCCTTGTTGAAACTCTCTGTGAACAGTTTACCATAGGTTTTCTTACTTAACAGCACACACACACACACACACACAGAGAGAGAATCAGTAGGCCTGCTTGTATAGTTTTTTGATTTTTTGTTTCAAATTAAATTTAACTGTCTGGTCCATGTGAGAGGTCATTGACCTGACATTGAAGGAAGTCTTACTTAGCACTCATTCATTATTATTAGTATATTATTGTTATAAGTTAAAGCCCTCTGCTGTCACCATGGTTAGAAGCATGGCAAAATGGCAAAACCCCAAGGTAAAATATAGCCTCACAAATAATTAATTCTCCTTCTGAGAGCTATTCACCAGGGCAAAACTAGTAAGTTGGAAGATTTGTTACAGCAGCCACCAAATTCCCAGTGCCCCAGAATGACTGAAGTACCACTGCCTGGTAGGTTCAGTGGGCTGCATTGCTGAAATATTGATATCGTCACAGAATAATGTCAAGAATCCTGGCATTCCAGAGGACTTTGCACCTTCACTTTCATGGTGTGAAGGGATGCTACAGAGGTTACCTAGCCTTTGTGTTTTAAGGTCCAAATATCAGCAGCTCTCTCCGGTGTCACTCAATACAGTTTTTTTTGGAATCACTATAGGCAGATAGGCACTCACTGTAATGTGCCACAACCGACTCATTTATAGAAATACTGAAATGTACTGTATGTAGTCCTATTTATTCCTTCCCCATGGCAAACATCATAGCTATTGCATGATCATTTTTAAATTATAAAGAGTTATAAAGGTTATGGTGCAGCCATTCATATCGACCGTTTCACCAAGAAAAACAAAAACAATGCTTTAATGTTCTATTTCGTTCTCAGACTATTTCTGCTACGTTAAGATAACACGTGGGATGTGAAAAGCCCTGTCGGACCAGCTAATCAAACTTGAAATGAGAGATTTATAGCTTAACCCACTGTTTGACGGAGCTACGAGATCACCCACCTCATTGCATCAGTGCAATACCTCTCTGATAGCCAGAGTCAGTCACACAGTGACTGTGTTGCACTGACCCATCTTCAAAGATGCAACATTGGCCTCCATCACTCCAGTGTCTCCATCACTTGTGACTGCCCGTCATACAGTGTTCTTTGTAGAGGGGGACAGTTCTGTGTAGGACAGACAAAAGAAGTGATTCGATTGACATTTACTTTGCCCTACTGCTGACACTCTTTTACTCAAGAAACCTGGAGACCCTTTCTTCTTTCTTTAGTCCATGGACTTCAAAAGATAGGTTTTATCTGCAAGGATCTGACTGCAAAGGTAGAGCATTTTTGAAGCTGACACCAGTCCATCAGTAGCCTTTAAACTGACGCAGTAAAAGTTACTTCCTAAAACACTGTGTCAGTAAACATGCTATGTTCAGTCTATATCAATGTTTGTAAGACAAATTCTCATGTACTTGGTGTTTGCCTCTGTATGGGTGTGTTTGCATCCAGTTTTATGCAACTACATATTCTTAGTTCACCACTCCAAACATGCTATATTTATATATAATTTGTGATGTAACAGAATTTCTGCTGAACAGTATCTGAATCTGTTTTTGTTCACTGTTTTTCAATATTTCATGGAGTGTTTACTTCATGAAGTGACTCACTTCTTCCCCGCAAGAATAGTATGACTTGATAAATAGACACCATACTGTCAAGGAAAAGGCAAAAGGTAAAACTCTTGTGCCTCTCTACGATGAAAACACAATAAAAGGCCTGTTAATTTCTCTAATGTTTCCCTTCCTCATCAACAGCCGTCGTCTTGTGGAGCAATTTCCTTCTTTTTTACGAGAACAAGAACGAGGCCACTGCATAATTGAATTCAGGGCATAATTCAACTTTTTAAAAAGTGCAGGCACTTGTCATGTGATGCTTCTCCCAGCCCCCAACTCCCTCTCAGTCATCTTGCTTTCATCTCTGTAATTTCATGGCTCTTCAGGCCACAGCAACAGCATTTTCATTACCGAAATGAGACATGGGCGCTTGTGTGGATCTATTTTTCATCATGTGCCATGTGAGGTAAGTCAACAGGCTTGTTTAAAGCACTATTACAATTTCATTTGGTATCATGCTTAGAGAGTTCAGTGCGCTCAGTGTATCTTCATGAGTTGTGAAATTTGTCAGTCAACCTAGGACAAGAAAATTAATAATGACTGAGATACACTATGTCTATGAGAAGTTTAGAAATTGGTTTTAGAGTTAGTTATTACTTCATATGATGGTAAATTGCGGGCTATCTATGGCAGACACCAAAAGATGTTTCAGTGTAATTAGTGTGTGTGTGTGTGTGTGTGTGTGTGTGTGTGTGTTTTCGGTTCTCTCCCATCTGTGTTTGGCTTAATGGAGGTGAGGGTCCTATAAACCAAATCATGCAGGAGAGTCACCACCAGCTGTTGTTGTCCCTGGTTTCTTTGCATGTCAGTTGGGTAATTTCTCAACAAAGCAAGTTTGGACATTGTCAGGACAGCCTTATTTTTATGCCATAATTACTGCAATCTCTCAATCAGCAAAATGTTATTAGGTCAATAAAACAGCCTTGGTGCAGGGTCTTGGATGAAGCATTCTTCACCAAACAAACAGAGAGGAGTTGGCTGAAGGAAAACAGGCCAGCAGCATAGTCTTGTCCAAATGGGTAGAAAGAAAAGCATAATGAATCGTGAAGCACTAGCAAAGAAATGGCCATGGAATGGTGAGCAGAGTACATTGAGAAGAAATAGGAGTACAAATGTGGTAGCATCATGAAAGACAGAGTTAAATTGAGAACGGCAAGGAGAGCAGAGGAAAGCAGAGAATGTCACACAGAGTGACACAGAGAGATTAAGAGAGAGGTGTGAGTGTGAAGAGTCTCACGTTGATGGAGAGGTTCATATAAGTTCAGGAATTACACACTAGAAGACTTAATGCACTGGATATATGTCCCAGTCCGGTATTGGATGCATGGTCGTGCAAGCATAATCCTAACCAATCCTAACCACTATTATTTGAAGTTAGGTTTGGAGCGATGATCATTTGTTGCAATCCAAAGTTATTTATTGATGAAATAGCCATGCATTATAATTTACTGTAACAGAATAGCGACTTTACGCCATGTTTTTGGTTGTGCCTGCCAACATTGGAGGAGTAGTTTCTCTGCAAAATGGCGGCTGACAGTCCATGCCTTCTTACTATCCAGCTGTGTTTCAGACTTCCAGGCAACTGCATCATGCATTAGACACATTGCAAAACCAGTTATAGGTGTAATGTGATTAGCTGTGCCATTGCAACACTAGCCAGAACAGTCTAGTCCATTATAAAACCAATTGGCACACACAGACGCACACACACACACACACACACACACACACAATGAGTCACATATTGGCAAGCATTCACACACACACACACACACAGAGTACTAACACATAAATATGACACTTGACAGTCACACACACACACACAGCAATCTGATGTGTTATTGTTCTCCTAAAAAATTCCTTCACTCAAAAGCACACACACATACACACACACTCAAAAGCACACACACACTCTTCAAGCTCTTCATCATCTCTACTGTTTTTGAGTGACCAGTCATTCACAGACGACAGTTGGAACTGTATTCACAATGTCTCATATCATATTATTACTTGCTTATCTGTTGACAGCATGGTACTGCATTGTTTTTCCAGCAACTGAAGTATGTAAATATCTACACCTGTTTCATGCATAAGACTAAAGCTTGCATGGGTGAAGTCAGAATATTATCATCATGACAATTCAAACCTTCTGGACTGGCAAACTGGTATAGCAGGTGGTAGATATAATGGTTTTGGCCATTGAATGGCTGTGGTGAGAAGTGTAAACTCAGGTCCAGAGAGGGGAGTTTTGCCTGCAAATGTTAAGTTGTTTTTAAGGGATATTGTCCACAGAGAGAAGCCAGATGCTGGCTCAGAGATTATTTCACCTCCCTTCAAGTTTAGCGGACTGTTGTTTATACACACACACTCACTCTCCCTCTGACTCCCTGTTTTTGTATTGTGAACTTGTGCAGGGAGGGCATACTGACTGAAATATAAATGCCTTTTAAGAAAAACAAGTGGAGAGATGGTATTTATGTGTGTGTAAATTTATGTCTGATTTTTATTTCTTTTGTTTGTGTCTTTTTTTTCATCCCTCACTTTCCCCCGGCCCCCATCAGATTCTCCTCCCTGTTTCTAGCTAAATGAAATCACTACACTAACAAGTATCCTCAGTGGAGGTGCCAATGTGTGCTGCACTTTTTTGTTTTCTTTTTTTTCTTTTTTCACCCATTTCTCTGCTGTTTTGTTTATTTGCTTTGTGGCCCTTTCATCCTTCACAAAAGGCAGGGGGAAAGGCTTAAGGAATGTTCTGGGCTCCCTTTTTTATCACACTAATTTGTTTCTGGTTAAGAAAGAGGCCAAAACCCTTCAGCATAAGTTAAAGATAAAATAATATCTGTAAATATCGGTCAGTATGCTGCATGTTTGCAGAGTTTGGATGCTTAATTTCTCTAAATAAGGGTCTGCCTAAAATGTCTGGTATTGTAATAACAATTCCTCAGTTTATTTCATAATGAACAATCCATTTATTTAGTTTGTTCATTTTACATGAACAAACTCTAAAAAGGCTGCAGGTAGGCTACTAAAAAAGTGAGTAATCTTATTTACTGCAGAGCCCTCAACAGGTCAGAGGTGGACAATATGAATGTTTTTTTGGAGCTCTTATTGTGTTTGCCTGCAAGTATTTGCATTCTCTTGCTGTAGTTCTGCATTGTCACGACTCACAAGTTTTGCACTCCATCATAATAGTTTTGAATTCTCTCACTATAACAAACGAAAAACAAAGCTAACAATAGTATTGTGAAAGAATGCAAAAATAACCATAATTCTCACCTCAAAAGAAATATTCCCACTTTGTGGGAATGTACCCTTTGTACATATAATGGTACCTGATTGCATGTATGAGCTTATTTTTCAAGAACTCACTATTTAATGTCATTATGCTATACTAATTGTTATTGTATATTAGAATGTCATGTCTGATTAAAATTGTTTGTCATGTTCTATTATTGAATTTTCCTTTAATTGGTCATGAGACATGAGTGCATTGTTGACAGAGGTTTAGAGAGGACATGTAGCAGATTAGTGCTATCTAAATAATGTCTGAAAGTGGAGGTAGCCTAAGTGATATTGATAGAACATTTCTGGTAATATTGGTGCCAAATCTATGAAGCAAACCTTTTTTTTAATGTATTTAGCTTAACGAATCACCAACATATTAAGGATGAATATATGAGAAGCATGTAGATGTTACTTAACTATGAAAAAGTCTGGAAGTCTATACAGGATGTCTGCAACTTGTTTGGGCATTTGGCCCAATGGATGCATTGCAAATGCTTGATTTTTCACAGTCGATCAAAGAATAATTTTGCATCTAACGGAGACTCGAGATGATTGATCACTTGGGAATTTAGTGATACACATATTGAAATGCAATAAAGTATTTAATTGCCAGTCTTCTCCCTTAAGTTATTTTTGTACTGCTGCTTTTCCCTCAAAAGCTCTTTTCTTAGAAATAGCAGTATTCAGTAACAGTGGCACAGGGAGCACTGGATGTTCTCTCATTGCTGCGTCCTAGTTATTAGTTCATGTTGCTGCCTGATGCAGATGACGCAACAGCAGCAGTGGCTTGGACAACAGTTGCTCATGTCACGAATGCAAAGAACATTACAAGTTATTAAAGGAGTTATTCAATCAGAATTGATGCAGTGAGTGCACAAGGCATGACATCATTTAATGGCCTATGGCTCCTTCTCAGTTCTCTATGTTTATTCACATAATCAGAATGAAACCAGTCACTGGTCTGAGCTCAATGTTCATTTATTCTCAAATCCAAATGTTATACCTTTCAACTGAGATTGCATTCAGTGCATTCTTTACCTGAACTATTCTGTGAAGAGTGATGTTAGGTCAGGTTACATTTATTAGGCTTAAAAGTGTAATGGTTGTTCTTCCTTATCTGACCTCACACTCTGGCCCTCTGTCTCTTTAGCTGAAGTGACCCGTGTTGTGAGAGCCTGACACTCTGTAACAGGGCTTGGTTTCCAGAAAATGAAGATGACTAGCTTCCACCTTTGTCTTGATACCATTGGATGCAGTGGTATAACTGCCAACTGAGGCGGATGAAATAAATGACTAATGAAAACGATAAAGATAACTGTAACTAACGATATTTCCGTCCACACTCACCAAAGATAACGTAAGTCTGTCCTCATGTGAATAAATTACTGTTTAAAATTCCATGGTTTCTGACTGACTGTCAACCTTTTATCATTCTAGAAATTACTCTGAAAGTGATCCCAACGTTGTCGTCCACGTCACTGACATTATAGTTTGTGGTGTGGACGTCATTCATATGAATTACTGCAATATTTATTTGCCGTTATAGTTATCGTTCTTGGTGTGAATGGCCCTTAAAGCTTTAGTACCTGTTCACTGTGTCTTTAAAGTTCTGGTAAAGTTCATTCAGAGTTTGGTTTGTTGACATGTTAAATCCATCAGAACACTGTTTCTGAAAACACAGACTTTACTTCTTTGGGGAATTTCACCACTTTATTGGTTTCAGTTGTAGGATTAAGTAGGGCTGTGCTATAGCATCAGCCCTGCCCATCAGCGGTTTGCTGTAGACATTGGACTGGCTATCAGTGGGGCAGTGGGCTGATTCCTTTACAGTCACCTCCCGTGATTGGTTAGTGGCACGCTTTGAGCAGACATGGTTACATTGTCTAGGGTTATAAGATACATATTAAGCAATGAAGCATCAGAAGCAGCTGTAATCCACATTGTGGTTGCAAGCATCAACAATAGTGTTGGTACTGACTAACAATAGTTCTTGAAACATTGTTAGGTATACAGAAACTGTCTTTTAAAAACAGTCTGCATCTTTACTCTATCCATCTAAATCCAGTATTCTCCAAGCTAGGGTTTATTTTTGGATGATAAGTCGAAATTTCTTCAATGACCAACAACACATTAATCAGAATAGTACTGAGCTAGACCATTGTTTGCGGAGTTTTAAAATTGAATGCCCGTAACTAAACAGCAGTAATTATACAAAATGAATAATCCTGGTCGATATACAGTAGTGTCTGATGTAGCATATTCAAATATTCAGTGCATATATCACCTCAGGCACTTCTCTATTTGTGGGTCTCACTGATTTTACACTGACTCATTGGCCATGTGTTTGTGAGGGGGGAGGCAGTTGGGGGATTTACGTGGGTTTGGCAAGCAGCATGTATATGTCATCAACACTGTTTCAGAATGAATGAATGAGTAGGAAATACAAAGATGGCAGGTAGAATAGACAGTCTGAGAGGAGGGGATTGGGCAGAAGAGGAGGAGAGAGAGACTAGAGGAGGGGGGGAGCCAGAAAATAATTGGTCAATAAGCCCCGAGGCAATATGCATGATTTGCTTAATAAAATTAGGTAGAGCGTTAACTATACCCAGACCGACAGCTCTGAGGGAGACATTTAGAGCTGCCTGCTGCTTGAGATATCACATCACGATCTTTCCAACTAGCCAGCCTGAGTTTCAGCATATACCTGCATGCATCCACATTCAACCACCTGAAAGACAGACACGCCTCTCTAATTTTGGTGGACCCATAATCAGACCCTCTACCTGTGGTTTGGCAGTGCTAGAGCAGAAGTGGGGATCTGGGCTTGCATGCACCACATGGGAGAGGACATGGATCCCAAGGTGGCAGGTGGCTCGTGTTCCGATTCCGGATCTGAAAACACTTCCTCTGCTGCCGCTCCGCCAGGGGGTTCCGAGCCATGCAGGGTGGAGGAGGCCCTGGTAACTCCAGCCCTGAGCTCCCACAGACCCCTGCAGCTCCTGTGCGGCCCACGCTGTGTTTTGGTGGTGGTCATCTTACTGGTGCTTTCTCTCCTTGGCAGTTGGGCTGTGGTTCATCTCAGCTTGGGGTCTAGAAGCAACAATGGACCATTCCGAGTATACTCCAGCTACAGTCAGCCGGGCGAACAGGAGGCAGCCACCTACAACCCCCAATTCAAGACAAACTGCACCATGGGTAAGAATGCATTTGCTTTGGCAATGTAGTACTGTAGTATAACATGTGACTTGTATGTGTAGGATAAACAATCGTACCTGGGCTGACTGGTTGGAGTGTCAGGGCAAATGGAAATTGTATCTTTGTCTTTTTTGTAAACAAAAAAGTGAAAAGGTTGTCTAAAAATCAATTTCACAAGTTCTCATCCAAAAGTTGGAGGCAGCTATTGTTTTATTTTATTTTATTTTTTTATTCTTTAGGGGCTGCATCTGTGCTGTCCACATTTTCAGAGAACAGTTGGCATTTGAAAATAGTGTGTGATTCAAAGCTATTGGAACAAAAATGCTGGAGAGAATAAGCAATTAATATAATAGTATAATATGACATTTCAAAGGGAAATGAATATTATACAATCTCCTTTTTGCATTCTACTGAATCATTATGTGTGGATCCATTGTTGTATGAGTGTTTATAGTTGATGGTTATAACTGTAAATGATGCAGGTACCATTTGATCCTGGTGATAAACTGTTATGCAAGTTGCTCTTACAGCCATGGGCTTTACTTGAAGTCAACAAGTACCTCAGTTGAATTCAGAAGTATGCGGAAATGCTTTGTGAAAGAAAAGACAAAACAAGATTGGCTCATTGCAGGGTCAGTAGAGAACAGATCAATGTACACACAGCCTAGCTGTAATCATCAGCTTGCTGGTAGAACTCATGCTCTCTGCATCAGTTTCTGGTGGCTTTGATTTATATTTTTATGCAGTGGAAGGTAGCAGTGATTGCTGCTTTCCTTTTATCATTTTTTCTCATTATTGGCAATAGCTTGTCTGCTGCTGGCTCCCGCCACTGTGTTTACAAGGTTTGGTGAGAATGATGAAAGCATAAGCAGTAAAGGTATTTAGAGAAGTGTTCACAGCTCTAGCCAATCGCTCTTGCATCAACCTCACTTTTTGTAGGAAAGGGGTGAACAAACAGTTGCAAAGAGCAATAGCTCTCTGCCTATGTCTGTGGTGTTAAACAAGATTAAATCTTTTTTTCTACAGAGGAAAAAGAAATAAGAATAGTTTATCAAATGATGACACACCTGCTGTTAAGATGACTGATCAACTCACTGTTTGTTATTTTTTGAATGATTTAATCAGACTCATAGCCTTTTCACAGTGAATGACCAACATCTTGCAGTGTTGGACTGTATGAACACATCTTGTATGTCTCACAGACATACATACACACACACACACACACAAACACCACACATACACACACTCACTCACTCACTCACTCACTCACTCACTCACAGACTATTTATCATTTCTGTCCTGCTCACTGATTCCCCAAATAGCAGTGATGTGTGAGTTAAACCACTTAGAGCGACATGGTACTTGTTATGCAAATCCAGGGACAGGTCTCTAACTGTTTGTTTGGCCTTTAGTTCACAAAGGCAGCCTGTGTTCTGCGGCCACACAGTCTGTACCTGAGCGTCTCCAGCCCCTGTTCTCAGCATTAATCCTCCTGGCCTCTCAACAACAGACACCAGCAGGGTCACCCCACCTGCCGCTTTTGCTCAAATTACCTGCCATACAACTGGGGGAGTTTGATGGATATCGAGTGTGTGTGTGTGTGTGTGTGTGTGTGTGTGTGTGTGTCTGGTTTATGGTCATATCATATGTGGATGTGTCTGAATCTTCCAAAAGCTTCCTTCCTTTATAATAGATATAAACAAGTAATCATGGATACAAAGGTTGTACAAAAATTAAGCCATCCATCATTTATTCATAGAATCCAGAATATTGCTTGATAGATAATTAGCCAATTACAGCCACAGCCTAAAAATCATTGTGCCTGTTATAATTGGATAAGTTAGTGTTCTTGTTTTTATGATTGAGAAACATACTTTTTGCCTGGATTAACAAGATGAGTTTTAATTACAACATTTCAGTTTCCTTTTGCCTAACTGGCCTTGAGACATTGCTCACTTTGGTCATTTACTGATTTTTTCTGCTCAGTATATAGAGGCTGAATGTTGGCAAATGATGTGTTGCTGAAATGTTCCTTGTTTTTTTGGTTTGTTTTCTCTGATTCATAGTCTAGTTAAACTGACACAACAGCAACAACAACACCTTCCACGAGATATAAGATAACCCTCACAAGTAACATTTTTGTTTACCAAGTCTGTTTTAACACCACACTGTACCTTAACACCTGTCTGACAGGTAAGTGTTGAGGCCCGCTGTTTCTGTACTGTCACTGTGGTACTCTGTCAAAATTAAGAAAAGTTCCGTACAAATTTACTCAGGAATCCTATGTCACTGTAGGGTAAAAGACTGAGGCGCACCAGTTCAACAACAAACAAACCCATCTCTTCTTGACATATCTATTTAAGTCTCAACTTCAACATGTCAAGCCTGAATGTACCCCACATCACTCGTGGCAGCTCAGTGACAACAGCCACTCCATGCATAGCATACAGATGAGACTGTGAGCAGAGTCTATAGGCTCCCTATTCGAATGGAATTCCTGCCATCTGAGAGAGTGGCAACACATCACACTGCAAGCCAATCAGGTGGCAGAAGGAAAGGACCTGATGTATGAATTAATCAGCACATTTAAGGGGAAAAAACAACTTTTTCTTATGTAGGTGGAAATATATATGGGCAGTTGCATGCAAACACATCCATAACTGCAACAAAATGCCATAGTACAGTAATTTCTTGAATATAAGCCACACCATGTATAAACCTCAGGTCAGTGTTTTATGCAAACTAGAAAAAAACGAAATCATGTATGCCCTTGTATTAAGCTCACCCATGTATTAACCTCAGTTTACTAAACATTACCCATTGAAGTTAGATCAGATCAATTAGAAAGAAATCCAATCCTGTATATAGTGGATGCATGTATTAACCTGAAGAATTTTAGCAAAATCAATGAATTAACCTTGATTAATAATCAGTAAATTATAGTATTTGTATGATGCAAATGATGAAAAGTGTGAAAAGTTGCATAAAAATTGTTCTACAACCAAGAAGACTGAATGCTCAAATTTTATGTAATCATCATTCACAACATACCATTCCATGGTATTGTGTTGGTGTTATGGACATGACAAGTTTTGCATGGAATTGTTCATATATGTACTTTTTTTTGAGTAAGCACATCCCTTTAGGTGTTTCTTGCAAGATGTGGATTTGGCTAGGTTTTTGAGTTTAGTGTTTGTTTTATTATTATACGGCTCTCTAGAATGCTGCGGGAGATTACATTCACTTTGAATGGGCTTTCCCTACGGTCCGAGGTCAGTTATATCTGTATAATCACCACAGCGAGAGTACAATGTCAATGGAACCGGATTTTTTGCTTCAGATTCACATCTACATATCATTCTGCAAGTAGAGATCAGTCACTTAACACAATGGAACTTCGTTGAAAGTGAAAGGAGATTAGTTGCATTCTAAAGAATCTTTCAAGTTCAAGTTGCATTGCAAACTATTTGTTTATCCGCAGAAGGCACAAAACAGTAACAAATTAAATTTAAAAGACCTTTGTGTAAAGTTTTCTGTCGTCGTTTTGGCAAGTAGCCGGATAATATATTGTCCACCGGTCATTTCGGCATTGGGTCCTGTTCATCCTGTTGGGGAATATTCTTCTATAATGACCGTCGGACAATACATTATCCCTTACTTATTAGTCTGTGGTTTCAAACAGATACTTTAATTGTAAGCAATGCTTCATGCACAGCAACGTCCAACATCTACAAGATGTGATTTATGAACTCACTTGTGGCAAGCGGTCTAGTCCAGCAGGGATATCAGTGCCATTTTCCTAACTGCTGTTGCTGCAGTGCACCAGCTACATTTTGCCACATGGCATTGTCAGTGTTTTGCCAGCCCATCAATCATTTCTGCCTTGTAGGAGTCTTGAGTGAAATGAGCTGTGTGTGGATTGGGAAGGGAGGGGGTAGACAAGTGTGGTTGTTGCAGTGGCAGTGATGGGAGAGGTGGTGCGTATTTGCAAGGGCTTAGGCAGGCACCCACTCAGTCATTCTGCTTGAGACCACATAGGCTCCATCACTCAGGCCGTCTGGAAGCCATCGAACCTGGAGCTGTTAGCATAATCTATGCCCACCAACCAATAATGTTCACCAGTGTATCGTATAAAGCTTGATTGACGGTAATTAGAAATGATACTTTGTCACTTTTCTCTCAAACAACGTCCAGCCATCTTAGGCTGTCTGGTGACCACCTTGAATTCATTGAAGTCATTTTTCCACTTAGACATTACCTGTGGACAGCAAGTATGTTGTATGCAGTGACAAATGTATTATGTGTGTTTATGAAGGTTAAACATTAATTCAGTGTTCAATTAGCAAGGCATGTCATTTTTGAGGCATGTTATAATTAACTGACCTTGCTAGCCCATATTTGTGCTTCTCATGTTGTATCTTAGCTTGTTTTGTGTAATCTCCTTACCCGTAGCTCTTTAGTCTTGGACGACTGCAGAGATGACATATTCAATTAAAATCCATACATTAATTATAATGGATTATCATTGAGGTTGGAGTAATTGGCCTGTCCCTGTTTTTTTTGTTGTTTTTTTTCTCTCCCAGACATTGTAAACGTAAGCATACTGGCTACTATTTACCATATTAATTGGCGTGATGTATACTATTCAGAACCTCCAGTGGTGCAAGCGTATTTGTTATGGGGGATGGGACTTGGAGTGAGTGGGTGGGCGTGTGGACGTGGGTGGGGGCAGAAAGAAAGAGCGAGAGAGTTGTTTAGATGGATGTTGACGGTGAAAGACAATCGCACAGTACAGCCTCAGAGGACGATAAAGATTGTTGAATTAATCAGTTGTTCATGTGGATTTTTAAAACTTGCCTTCTTGCCTGCCTATTACTATTGAACTCTTGTGAGATGGCTTAAAGTCAAGTAGATGTATGTTGCCCACAGCCTCCTCAGCTTGAGCTCAGAGCAGCACTTCCTCTGTAGGTGTTGAGATATCATATTACACTTAAACTCCACATTGCTGTCTCTCATTGCTTCTCGCCCTGCGACCAACAAACACACTCACAGCTATCTACAGATAATGCACTCTGTGCCTACAAACACATCACGATTAGTCAGAAGTGGCTTTAGGTCAGATGTGAGGGCGTGAGGAATACCCTTTAGAAGCTTGGAGCAGTTAAAAAATTTAAAATATCTGAGTTAGGCCTGCTCAGAGCACCCCAGGGAGACTTCGTCATACACTGAAGTAGCACTCCTGTGCAAGTTGTTTGAAGCAGTATTTGAAGATGACACGTTGATTTTCATTTTATAATGCCTTAAACAAGGCATCCCATAGGAATAACTGGGATTGGCAAGACACTATGCAAAACAATATATTGTGACATTTTTAGTAGTCAATAAAGTATTGTATTCTGTGCATTCTCAAATGCCCCCTTATGTGTAATATAAAACTACCATACTGTGTATATAGTATCCAGCCTAATCCAATCTAGGTGTGATATCTAGATGCATCACAGTGATTTTAAGGCCTCTTTGCCTTTGCCTTTTTAATGCCTTTTTAACGCCTTTGTGACACATATCCCGTGGTACCACTGCGGTAAACATTTATGATTTGCTTTGAATCCTTTATATATTTTGAAAGCCTCTATCCATTTTTGTAAATTGTAATCCAAATCACATTTGAAAGACCCCATCCCACTCTGTTATGACCCAGTGGACCTCCAAAGTAAAGAATGGAACTTCAATGCCCAGGCCACCATGGATCAAAGCATTCTGGTTCTGTTTCCAAGCATACTTGGACAGACGCTCCACTGAAAGCTTGTCCCTTACTCCTTTGATATCAGTGGCTTTCGGCACTCTTTTTGCACCTCACATTTCATGCAGCTCTCTTGGTCCTGTCTTTTTCTTCGTTGACTGTGGAGGGGATTTAGTGCTGAAGATAGAGAAAATAAAAACTAAAGTACATTACTACAATCAAATATGCCCTTATCAGATTTCCAACATAATGTGCAAGCTCATCCCTCTGCTGTGTGGACGATGCTGGGGAAGTGATCACGGAATTAAGTAATAACCCATTGAATATAGCACACTCACGCACACACAGGCACCTAATCCCTCACATAGACATGCATTCAGTATAGGTTGGCAATAAATGGCACAGATCCTATTCAGGGATACAAGGATACAAATATAATTCATAAATATGATGCAGTGCAAATAATATAATTCCTAAATTGCAAACTTTTATTCTAGAGTTAAATCTGGAGAAATTCATGTTCAGTTATTCAATTAATGTTACCCTCAGTGTAGGGGTTAATGGACATGTGTTCACGGAGACCCAAGTAGTCATTTCCCAATCCAACTCCATCTCTCTCTCCTACTCACTCATCTCTCTCTTCACTGCCCTATCACAATAGAATTGCAGTTCTTCATAAGTATCTATATGCAGTATATGTATATACTAAAAAATGTTACCCCCAGTCGTATATGGTTACATGTATTGTGTTAAGCTTAGTACAGGGGGAAAAGAACAACTTTTCCAACAACAAAGAGGAAGAGAGTTTGTACTTCACTGCTGCACAGGGAAATTAAAGTTGTGCAGAGAATGTGAAGATGAAGGAAGTGTAACTGCCATAGAGGAAGGAAGAATTTTAAAGGTCACAGGAAGGAAGACATTTAGTGTTTCGATGAGATAATTGATCACCAGATAGAGGTGGGCTGAGTCAGAGATCATCAAAGTGATGAAAGCTTGTGTTTGAACAAAGCCATTGACAGCAATACTGGATGCAGTTGTTGTTCTGAGCCTTTTTTATATACACCTTACACCATCACCAGAATTCAGAACCACTATTCTTTTATACTTCACAAAATTTGGTTTGACTTGTTGTTCCAAGAAAGGGAAAACAAGTCTTCCCCCTAAGGCACAATGCTTGGTATAATTTAAAAAGCCTATAATAAGATGCCCTTACTAACATGTTACAACACAACAACTTGTCTTCAGCCGAGCATGACAAATTTGTATGCATGCCACCATTTAAAACAAATGTAGTACTACCATATCTGTGTGCATTTAACTGTCTGCAGTTTTTGTCTGTACTGTTTTTTTTTCTCATCACTACTGTTAGTACGAGTCAACTGTATCTTTAGTCAAATCATAATAACTTCCTCACCACTCTGAACTTGTTCCATGCAAATTGGCTCAATTGCCCCACCTGTGGCAAATCACTTTACTATTATCTCGAGTGCATGAGTATCTGAGATACATCAACAAGCTTTCCCCTAATGCAGTGTATCAAAAATCATCTTAAAAGTATGTTGTTGGCATTGAGATGTCGGTAGAGAAGCTGTGAAAAAAATAAGATAAAGACAAGATAAGGTGAAGGAACTCACTACTCAAGGTGAAGGCTGTCTCCAACATCAGGTTTCAAGGACAAGGAAGAAAGTAGAATGTGTTGAATTATTAAACATCTCAACTCCAAGCATTATTTTTGTTTTGGACTGCTGCAATGGAATGGAAGACATGGACATTTTAGAAACATACCATATAAAGTCATCAGTGATTTTTTCATAGTGTTAACAATAGTACATACAGCTCCTGGGAGAATATGTAACAGCTGCTTAGCCTTCTAAATATTTTTCAGTGGAATGGTGACAGTTAAACATGTCCTGTGGACATCCATCACTCAAAAGCCATAATGGTCTCCAGCCAACCATGGTCTCTTCCATTTCAATGTCCATGTTTTGTCTTACTGATTCATGTGGTTTATTTATTACCATTGACTCAAATACATTCCACATATCAAGAGCCAACAAGTCTTCTGCTCTATCACATAAATAATTACACCTCTCACTCACATACAAATACACATGAACATGGGTTAATACACACACACGCATGCATGCACACACACACACACACACACACACACACACACACTCACACTCACACTCACTCACTCTCTCTCTCTCTCTCTCTCTCTCTCGCACTCGTAAACACTGTTTATTCACAAACACAGTCGAGCATGACTGCATAATAAATCACTTGTCTTCCTCAGCTCTCCCCTCAATCAAGTGGAATTAGTTTTTGGTTTTCACCATCTCTCTTTTTCCGTTTGTTTTTGTCTTTCACTCGGTCTTCTTTATCCGCACTGTGATTAAAAAGGCCATTAGACATTTTTACCCAGTGCACCATGCTGAGCTGTGAAACAGGGACATTAATTACCCTGGTGATTACATGAGCTGGTGTTTCTTGCTCGCCACATGTAAATGCGGTTCCAGTCTGTCATTGGAAAGTTAAAGAGGTAGCATAACAGGAATGGGCTCAATGTGATATTGCAAGTGGTTAGGCTGCTTGGCCAACCGTTTGGACATACATAGACAGAGATAGAATTGGTGAGCATCGAAGAAATAGCACAACTGTAAATTGATTTTTGCATTGAAGTGGTTGGTACATGGAGGAGAGACACATGGTTTGTAAACAAATCCACATGTATTGGTGAGAATGTAGGACATTGTTGTGAGTTACCAACGCAAGCGGTGACTGTAGGAGGAGAAAAATCCCAGACTTCCCTCCAATCAGCTTAGTTCACACCTTGATCAGTGTTCAAGGCTGCCTTCTTTTTTTGTCTGCAATGCTGGGTGATAATATATGAGAGAGCAAACTTTTGCCAAAGTCAAATGTCTAAAGTCCAGACAGCTATGCTTTTGAAAGCTGTAATCTGGCTTTAGTCCTTTTGATGAGGTGGAAATGGTTTGCAGTGATTTCTAAAGATTTTCTTTTAATGTGTGTGTGCATGTGTGTGAGAGTGTGAGTGAACACACTTGCGTGCGTTTTGAGAGAAACTGTTCTCCCTCTTTTATAATCTGAGAATGATGTCAAAGTGAACGATTCATTCAGGGAGCCAGTCTAGTGATGCTCCACTGTGATTTGCATAGATATGCAAAATCCAGACAGTATCACTACAGTCCCATTGATGCTATCAAGTGACCTTGCGTATTAGTCTGAGCAAAATCCAGTTCTGCCACTTGAACCATAAACGCTTTTGTTTTTGCAATGTCTGCTCTGTGCTATGGCAGCGTATGGTATGCAAAAACATCTGAGTCTACTGTCTGATTTGGTGATTTATCATGATTCTCTTGAGCAGTTGGAAACAGGGAAGGGAGACTCATCCAACCATTATATTTGTAGTACATCATACATGGCTTGTTTTTATCGTTTTTTATACAGGTTTTTATCCTGTTTTCATATTTAAAAAATATTGTTAATAGACTGTCTTTAATCATTTAAAATCTCTAATTGTTTTTAAAGCTGCTGATGGAACAACTTAGGAGCTGCTGATGGAACCAGATTTATAAATCAGCATTCAGAACCATTTATATTTAAGAATATTTCATTTATATATATATGAAATATAAATGAAATGAAATATAAATGAAAAAAAAAATTGTGCTCATAGTACAGTAAGTTGCAATAAAATGCAATAAATGCAGTGCTCAGAGACTGTCTTCTTCATCTCTCAGTCTCTTTGGGAGGATGTTGGGCTGCCTCAACTTTATGTAAGGGATAATGAACGACATGGTGTGTGTATATCAGTGCGTATATTGGTGAATATTGTAATGCTGTGCTAAAAAATCATTTCACCTCGAGTTGGGCGAATTGATATGCTCGTGTAATATGGCCGATTATCTGGAAATAATGCATGTTCGAAATAGAGCATCACAAGAGGAAATTTGATCAAGCAGTGATATAATTTCAGTGTAATCATCTGACAGCAGGTGTTATACTAAGTAGTGAATTATGAATTCCTACCTAACAACCTGCCAAAGGGACGTGCTGGATGAACACTGAAAGGTTTAGTTAACCACTGGACAGACCTGTTACAGGAAGCAGTGAGATATTATTTCTTTGCCAACAAAAGCACAGGGGTTGGAGACCAGGACAGCGAGTGTCCTTGATTTGGGCTCATTGATCAAACATCTCAAACTGAAAGGGAAAAATGCTACACAATGGAGTGCAATGCAGCTTTGTCAGAAGTGTTTCTTCATGGCAAGTTCTGTTGATAGGCCCACACAATCTAAATGAAAATTCAGTGTTAACTGAATTTCAAAGTGAGCTTGTGCACAATTTCTGCTCTCGTTAACAAAAAGTGAAATCATCGCAGAGCTTTTTTTTTTTTTTTTTTAAAGAAAAACAAAATTGCCTATTACATATTTATTCATTCATTATTTCTTTGCATATGATTATTATTATCCTCTATTTACAGATACTTCCCTTAGCATGCACATCACCCTCCAGGGACGCTACCACTGCCAAGGTGGACCAGATATCACACTGGAGCAACTGTGTGACTTCAGGGTGGACTGCCCACAGGGCGATGACGAAGGCAGCTCATGCCGTGAGTATAGAGACGTGTGTAGAGGTTTTTTTTCCTGTCACACTACAATGGTTGAATGCACTGAAGAGTGGTATATTTGATTGTTCGGTCATTTAATTTAGGCTGTTTGAGCAATATTATCTATTCATTCATTGCCTTACTGTATTTGTTGTTTGGTCTTTGCAGTAATACTTTGCAATCGATATTGAATGTTCATATATTCAAATGTTCAAATCGATATTAATTGCTGAATTGTTTTTTTTTTTTAACCCAGCCCTAGTTTGCAATGAGATGTCTCACTACCTATCTGTCTTTCTGCGTGTATAAATTTCAGGAAGCAAGACTAAATTATCAAATTTGGTCTCCTTTGCATGTAAATATATTCATTTACATATAAATGAACATGACCAATATGGAAATAAGCACAGATATGTTTTATAACCAACATTTATGTTCCCTTTGACCTGGACAAGTGTAGACACTCCCTAAATAATACTTTTTTGTGGGTCCCATTCCAAAAATCTTTTCACAGTATTTAATTAGAATATGCTGACCTGAATTGGAGGACTGTTCGCTAGACAAAAAAGACTCCTTGTGCTTGACAAGGAAGGTGATGTCTCATGTGAATAAGTAGTGATTCCAAATACTCATTAGATTGCCTAATTGCCTTGTTTTTCGATCTCTCACTCTTGACTTTGAGCTATCTCTCTCATAAGAAATCGATCATAAGAACCAATGGCAGATGCCCCGCATATTACAATCTTCCTATATAATCCTCAGTCATTTTCCAAATCAATACGTTTCAAGGGTTCTTCATTATCTCTTTCCCTCTGCCTCTATCACTTTGTCTAGTTCCTTCCGCTCATCACTCTTTTTCTGATGCCCCCCCCCCCCAACCATCTTCCTCTCTCTCTCTCTGTTATCTCTGTGCCCCCTGCTGTTTGAAGCCACCACCACACTTTTCTTCTCCTCATCACGCCTTCATTTCCAAAAGATGTAATTTGCCATTCCTAATTACCTATCCTTTATACTTTATAAAGAATACTTTATACTTTTGCTTGCTTATGCGCTCACAGTTCATTCATTTTGTTGAGTTTGGAATAAAACCTGTCCAAGCAGCAAGGCAGAAGAACTGTGCATTACACATTTACATGAAAGAACAATATTTTAAGTAATCTTTTCACCCATCTTATCTTCCTCTCTGTTGCTGTCTATTTCTCTTTGTCTCTCTCTCACACACACTCACATACAAACACATACACATAATTATACACACTCACACAACTGCATAGTCACAAAAAGCACATACACTCACATATACACACATAAACTCACACACAATCATACACACTCACACAATTGCATACACACAAAACACACACACACAAAAGCACCCAGACACATTCACACACACCCATGTTCCACTACTCTAGGTCCTCATGAGGCTGCCCTCCACTCTTGAAGCTAGATGGTGTGTGGGTCGATATGTTTACACTCCCATGGTTAATGGCTATCATTTCTCTCCTTACTCCCTCCATCTCACCTCTGTAGATGATTCGGGCTTTTCTCCTTAACAAATGGTTCATGGATCAATGACGAGCACAAAATTAAATCAGATTTCATTTGTGGCCATGGCTGCCTATTTGAGAAAGAGAGAGACAGAGAGGGGGAGAAAGAGAAAGAGAGAGAGAGACAATAAAAAAAAAACAGAAAAATTCTCACTTTTAAAATTCCTACCAGCAAAATTTTTAACAGTGACTGACAATTTTTTTCTCAATTACATTTCACTAGTTCACCCTTACGATTGTTTGTTAGATAAAGATGATGTATTTGGCTTGGTAGCTGGCCTTAGTCCTGGAATGCCTGAAGCAGAGATCACTAGTGAACAATATCCATTTGCCCCACCTATGGATAAAGTTGTCTGTGGGAGTAGAATGACACGTGAAATGGAGGAGAGAGGGAAGGAGGAGGGATCATTTTGGACACCAGGCACTAGGCAGGTGGGTTTAAATCTTCTTGAAGATGGAAGACAGGTGAGTTGATAGCTGTCAATCACTCCTACGAGCTCATCCTGAACTATGTTTAGAAAGCAACATTAGCTAGCTCTCAAAAATAATTACAGAACCTGAGAAATCTCTAGGCAAGTAAATTCCAAAGCAAAAATTTAAACATTGACCTTTTCCATGATGTCATCATTCTGATCCCTTTGTATACCTTTCAACATTAGTTTAATTTGGTTGTTTGTGGGGATGGGGCATACAAGGAGGCCCAGTAGCAAGTGGGGGTGGAAGGGGTACAAACAGAATACAGCAACTAGTAGGTATATGCTTCCAGGTGATATGCAAACTAGCCAGTGATACTAAAGTTTGCTAGCTGGTAAAATTGACAGTTTTGCTATTTGGCAGATAAAAGCATTTCACTGTATACCTGATACGTTTGCATAGTATGGCCACTCTAGCATGCTATGTCAATATTGCTTAAATTTTTTATCAGCTTTGCCCCTCTCAAAAGTGCAAGTAAAACATCTAACAGTTTGGCTTAGATGCTCCTTTTAAGGAGGATTTTGATAGAATAAGCCCATTACTACTTTTAGGTTGCTATTTCAAACAGTTAAGCAAGCTCACATTGCTAGTGGTCACACGTGTATGCTTATCCACTGACAACCAGCTTTACAAGTGTACCACACTTTGCTGAAATTCTCCTTCAATTCAGACAAATACAAGCTGAACTTTTGAAACCTTACCTTGGTAAGTTAAAACGGAAATACCACCTGACTGCCTCACTCACTTGGTAAAGGGGTGTATGTATTCTAGCGCTGTGTCTGTGATTAAGCTTTGGCGGTTTCAGTACAAAGTGCAAAGGATCTGCTGCCTGCAATGGGCGGCTGTATCACTAGGATTCCCTTGTGAGCTCTTTCCTCCTCTTTCCCTCTCTTCCCTCTTTCTTCGCCGTTGCTTGAATCTCTCCTTCGTTTGCTTTTTACACGCTCCTCCCCCTCTCACCACTTCATCTCCTTCTGAAGTGTAAAGCTTCTTCTCCTCAGCCCTGAAACTCACCCAAAGCCGAGGGATCAACCCTTCAGCCCCTACAGTGTCTCTCGCTTTTTTTTTTTCTTTTTTATTCTTACCCCTCTTGCACAGTCTCTTTCATCTCCCTCGGTTTCTCTGTGGCAAAGCTATAGTTACCACAGCTGTTACACTTTTTTTTTTTTTTTGTCCTTGTTCGTACTTGCCTCTCAGGTCAATTCCTTAATGGCAGCTACTGCTCTTTTGATGGGGGTCTTTGTGGCTGGCAGACAATATCAGGCAAAGGTCCATCATGGAAGTCCCAGCCATCTTTGCCCAAAGGTCTCAGAGCCAGCTGTCCATCTTCAGGTATCCCAAACAATTTCATAATAAAAAACTTTTCGATGTCAACAGAATGTTGTGTGGTTTAGTGGGTTTTTATACAAACGCTAAACTAGACAGGAAATAAATGATAAAATTCACATAAAGTCACAGAATGAGGTGTGAATCTTTTAAATGTTGGTGCTAGTCAGCGGCGGTAGCGTAGCGGTCAAGGAAGTAGCCTGAAAAAAAAAAAGTTGTGGTTTCGAATCCCAGCTGCCACTGTTGTGCCCTTGAGCAAGGCATTTAACCCTAAATTGTTCTAGGGGAGACTGGCCCTGAACAATTCATAGTTGAGAAAAAAATGTGTCACTTTGGATAAAAGCATCTGCTAAATGCATAAATGTAAATGTAATTCTCACATCATAAATGGAACCATTGCATTTATAGTAGTTCTTACCTTAGAGTTTGCCAAGCCCAAAGTGATGGATAAA
The DNA here is from genome assembly GCA_027481765.1 of Tenualosa thibaudeaui. NCBI lineage: Eukaryota > Metazoa > Chordata > Actinopteri > Clupeiformes > Clupeidae > Tenualosa > Tenualosa thibaudeaui. The sequence continues at coordinate 18,417,681 of JAIFZK010000013.1, forward strand.
AATAATTTCTTTTGTTTGTTGCTTGTATGTTTGTGTTTGCTTGTGTGTACCTTGTACTCCTCCTTCAGGGGCTGTGTTGACGGTTGATAATGGGCAGTCCAGAGGTCAGCGGGGAACAGCATTGCTGCGTAGTCCATTTTTCTCACCACCTCTGCGCAACGCCATGTGCTCGGTAAGAGCAGGTTTCCTCTTGTTTTCTTGCAAGGGTGTACTGGGCGATGGATGCGGGGGTACAAAGTCCCCACAGACACTTTCTCCACTAGTAGACAATTCCCCTGGTGCTCTGCAAGGACGAGCTGGAAAACATCTCTTGGTACATTTACCATGATTTCCCAATAATAAATGAGGATAATACACTGATATTGCAAAATGTCTTCATCTATGAGGTTAATGGTGGAGGGTTATACATACATGGGAATGCATTTCTTTTCTTCATTCTGCTTTCTCATGAAGTACATATAGCGCATGAATCAACTATGTACATAATATACACATAACTTAATATAACATACACATAGTATGATGCACACAAGGAACTGAGTGGAAAATTCCACTGGTCATATAAGCAGACATGATTTGAGGAAATTATTAAGTATAAGTATAGGTAAGTATTAAGTATTGCTGTGAGAAAAACGTTTTAGCTAAATATATGCACACTGCTATAGGACAGCATTAGTGATGACACAAAGTACACACAGTACTAAAGCAACTAATCAATAACGGGTCTAATTTGTCTTGGAATAATGAATCTCATTTGCCTTAAACTTGTGCTGCGATAGATGTATGGATTTTTCTTTTAAGATCAGAGTGGGTCACTGCTCTTTGCCTGCAGCAAAACTCTTTTGAAATGCTGTATCATCTGCCTGCCTATGATGAATCTGGGGGTCTTTGCACATATACAGGCCTTCTACACCCACGCCTTTTGCTGCATATGCCATCATCGTGGCAGGGCAAAAGAAGTACAGGTGAGGGATTTTAGGCCAGAAGGCAAAGGGTAGCTAGATAAAATACAATAAATAAATAAATACAAGGGAAAAAGTGAGTTGTTGTGGGGTAATGGTTAGAAAGTGAGGCAGTTGCCAAAGGGATGATATGTGAGGGGGGAAAGGGGAGGTGGGTGGGGGGTTATGTGTGGGTTGGTGGGTTTTTTTTGGGGGGAGGGGTCTGTGTGGAGAGGAAGTACCACCTTTAAGCTACGTTGAAACTGAGAAAGACCCAAAAAAATGGTGGAAGATTAAATGGAAGAGATTTGTGACAGAAAGAAAGAAAGAAACAAAGAAACAGAGAAAAGAAAAAAGATGGCCAGCAACTTGAGTGGCAAGCCCTAATAAATATAAGGCATAGGACTGTGCCCAGGGCAGTGTGAGGGCACAGCTCGCAGCAGTATCAGCCTGGTACTTGCCCGGAGCTGCAGTCATGATTCCAGATTAGCACTTCAATCCCTCTGCCTCCCCAGATCTCATCTCAACATTGCTTTTCTGAAGCCTTTTTTGCACTGAGGGCTTAGTGGTTCAGAGGGAGATTTGTGTGAAGCCTCCAAAGTCCAGAAAAGTAGTGTTATCTTGCTATTATTATCACATTTGCTCAGGTTGATGAGAAATGAGAGAATTAGCTTACTGATTACAAGACTTTTGTGTACAAACATGCAAAAGACACAGGATAGTGAATAGCAAAACATTTGTGCGATCAAAAGGTCAACATACAGCAACATACAGAACTGTAGTATTCAGTGATTTTGTTATTTTTGAGCGGCTTGGTTCAGTTGAATTTTATTCTATGTTGTACTCTTTAGCTACGGTTCTGGATGTGTGGTGGAACCCAGAATGCTGTGCTCAACCTGTCCTTGCTGGAGAATAGCACAGTACCTGAAGGATGGAAAACGAAATGGCAGTCCACCAGTGAGCCTAAGGTCCAACATGGAGGCTGGCAGCTCATTACTGTTCCACTCTACGGGCTAGCTGACTGGTAAGAATCAGACAAATGCTTAATGCGCAACAATAACAATAATACTGTTATTACTACAACTACTATTACTACTACAACCACTACTACTACTACTACTACTACTACTAATAATAATAATAATAATAATAATAATAATAATAATAACACCTATACCAATAATAATAATACCAATTCCTTCATTATACAAACAATTACCCTCCTGTACCTCTGTGGTTTTCACTTGGCTGCTTTGTGGTTCCAATATTCTAGCACAAACAAACCACTTTTTGCTTGAAAACATGGCACTGAGAACAAAGCAGAGGGGGTCAGGAGCACATGATCTAGCATATACACACACAATTTCTTTCAAAACATCATCTAATAAAGCATTGTTGATTATGGTGGCTATCTCTGCTTGATCAGAATTGCTGTGCATAATGACTTTTTCTTTCTTCTCTATTGCTGGGAGCAATGTTGGTGTTATGCATAAGAATACAGATGAAGACTTTTCTTTGCAAGAAGTAAAATAAATGGCACAGTTGATCCGCCAGCCAATGAAGAGGCTTTATCCGAGAACCGGTCTTGCCAAATGCTGATTGCCTCACAATTTACATACAATTTTTTCCTAGCTAACCTCACACTCTCACTGAGATCTAAATGAATCCCAGTGGGGCTTGGCTTGTACTATGGCCCTTTAATGTGTCTTAGTGCCTCTGTCTTCACATCACTGGTTCTTAAAGCAGAGGAGGGGTATAGAAATCAATGCAGTGGGTTTCCATTCATCTGCTCTTTCCCTTCAATTAAGTATGGCTCTTGATTTGTGAGTTTGAGGAGACAGTGGTAGAGCACCAGACTTTTTCATCTTGATATGTCTTATGAGACTTCTTCCTTTGTAGCAGGTCCCGCTAATCTTCTGCTCCGTAGAGAGTAGATTAAAATTCTATAACCTCATTTTCTGTTTTTTTCTTTTTTCTTTCTTCTTTTGTTATTATCTGACTTGATTATTCTGAATTGATATTCAAAACCATCAGTGAGTTACACTGACCTCATGCACCAGTGTAACCTGCCCTATTTGCCCAAATCAATGACATGGCTTTTAAAATGTAGGTATATAAAATGCTAATTGAATTTAATACATTGTGAAAATTATGGCTGAATCCCAAATGGGGAAAGTTCATCTTAACGAACAAATCCACTCAGCTTTCCATTGCCTCAAGACGGTACCAAGCATATTACCACTTGAAAGATAAAAAATTTAATTGCTGCAACATGTTGCCAGAGGAAGTAGTGCACCACTAGGCAAAGACATACCGAATACAGTAATGTCACATATGCACATACTGTACAGTAACCACTGGTGCAGATACATAATAAACCCTGTATTAATCTGCATAATAAATCTCTCTCTCTCTCTCTCTCTCTCTCTCTCTCTCTCTCTCTCTCTCTCTCCCTCTCTCTCTCTCTCTCTCTCTCTCTCTCTCCCTGTCATGCTGTAGGTTTTGGTTGCAGTTTAGCACCTCTGGATCGGTAACAACCTTTGCAGTGGATAATTTGTCCCTTAGCATGGATTGTTTTCTGTCCTGTAAGTATGATTGTAATTGTGTTGCCTGCTTACTCCCTAAGGCATTGATAAATAGAAAAACAATATCTTCCACCTTCATGCTGAAGAATCCACTTCTGGTGACACTTCCACTCACATTAAGTCACTTCTTGGAAGCTTTTAATTCTACTTTCCACAAGTGGCTCTAAGGAAAGTTAAATCGTTTAATGAAACACATTGTATTTGACTGAGAGTGAATTCCACATTGAAAGATTGAGTACCATTTCCTGTTTAATTCATATGGTGATTTGGCTGTTATGTCAGTAATGACACTCCAGTAACAGGAGATGAAGCCAGAAGCTTGCTCAACTTTGGTCCTCAATCTGAGTTGCGAGGGGAATTGCAAATACATCAGGCAGACTCTTCAGAATGATTCAGAGAGTCCTAGTTGCTCTCACAACAAATGCTGTGATGCCTGCAGAATAAGGGTTGAGATCATTAATGCAAACGGATTGGATTAGACTGGCTAAGCCCCTTTATTCGCTGAGTGAGAATGAGCTTCAGGACCCCACTCTAAATCCAAATCTCCTCCTTAAGTACTTCTGATTTCACTCCCTACTTTAGATGATTTCACTTTTAGGCCTCCTTTAGATTGGGCCAGACAAAATGACAGCATCGGTAGGGAAATAAACTTCCTTTTTCTGGCGTTACATACAGATACCAACCACCCACCTGTTGGTGTGCATCTATGTGTCTTTTGAACCTACTTTTACTGAAAAAATAAACATTGGATAGTATGAATATTGATGGTTCTGTCATATACAGTATAGATATTTGGTATGTCTCTATGGTAGTAAAATATAAAGCAGATTTTAGTGAAGTCATGCACAGTTATTCACAACAGAAGATAGAGGTCAATTATTTATCGTATATTGGTAAAACACACGCCAGCTCAGATTAATTGAGCTCAGATTTTAGAACCTATGAATAGTGCCAGTAGCATCAGCTTTCAGGTCAAGAAAAAAATAATTTAATTAAAAGAGCTATTTGTAATCCTGTAGGATCTGTGTAACTCTGTTTAAGATGTTTTGAATGCAGCCACATGAAACCCATCCATTTACTACAACAGAATGTGTTGCAAAGTGACCACAGCTGAGCATGGGCAATTTTGACAATTACTCACCTTTGTAGGTCACTTCAGATTTTTTTTTTAAGAAAGCCAACTTAATTTTAATCTTTTCTTTCTTGCTCAGCACTAAAAATAGAATGTTTTCATAGAAATGTTTTCATTAGGTTAAAGCACATTAGTATTCTTCTAATTTCATTCAGTTTACCCACAACCGCCAAAGAGTTAATGCCTAGGAGACCCCCCAAGGCATTGCAAAAACCCAGAGCTGTCATATTTTGCTGGCAACAGTGCCCATGGGTGTGAGCCTGCTTCCTGCATATTCCTGTTCCTTAAGTTGCCGTCTGATTCGTTTTCAGATACATTATACAATGAGCAGAGTCCAGACCACAGGTATCAATATACTGTATAATGTAATTATGATAAAATAAAAACTCCAGTTATAGTGTAATATAACTACTGTTGTGTTCATGTAGCTTGCAAACCCATAAACACAATATAATTTTTCTTTAAAAGCTCCATAAGTGTGTAAAATGTGTTGTTAGGCTCACCACAATCCTAATATAAAATGCGGTGTTAAAATGGAACTTTTCAACTTTTGTGACATTCATGCCATTTAATTTTTGTATAATAAAAAAATAAGAACTGCTCTTTGTATGCTCTAGATCCTACGCCATGACTTGTATCTCAGACAGAAAGCTTAGGCCATAAATCACTCAGTTTTTCATATTGCATTTTGCATTAATTGGAAGGGATGGGAGGAAGGTTGAAGAGTCCACTGATGTTATGCTAATTAGAAATGAACAATTACAGTTCTTGCATTTGCCCCCACCTCCACCGCCACCACCTTTATCATTTTACTTCCCCGAGCTAATGAATTCAGAAAAAAAATAGCGTGAGAGACAACTATGGAGGTAATGATGATAGTAATAATGATACTCTCTTGCTGTAGCAATGGCTATTTTAATGAGCTATAGGTGCGCATTGAATATTAGTAAGAACAAAGAGTTCCTGGACTGAAATAAATATTCAGTAGTCTTGCCTTTGTCTTCTACGGATGAATGGCCATTTTGCAAAACACCATTTGGCGCACTCCTACTATGATTTTCCCTTGAATCAACAAGCAGCAGATTACTGTTTTGTATTTCACAGAACTTTTCATTCATTCATTCTCACAGGAGATTTTTTCCTGTGCTTGGGCTTTTAAATATTTTTTATACGCATTGGAACATCCACCATTAGACACTGATGCTATAATTGAAGATTAGTAATGCCAATGGAAACTTACGAAAGCACAAAATGAAAATGGATTTTCCACTTGAAGCCATGGTAACAGGTCTAAACCATATTACTCATTCTGCGTGGTGTCTTCTGGTTCAATCAGAATTTTTATGAAGAATCATTATGTCTAAGTTCATTTGCTCACGTCATTTCGGTAGAATTTCATTTATGCAGCCCCTACCACTACATGTAGTTTCGAGAGAAAAAAATACTGAATTTTGGCAGCCAGAATATATTGTGCATAAGTTTGTATCATTTTATTTTGTATTATTTCTATATTCTTTACTATTTCCGAATAGGCTACTTTTGGTGTAGAATATTTCTACTTTTCATTACCAGGCCACAGATAGATGTACACATTTTGTTTGTTGGAGGGAATGGGTTAATTTATGGGTTAACACATAGCCCTGTTGTTAAAGGGCACTAAGTGAGAAAATTTGGTACAGCATAGACCTACAACATGGCAAAGTATCATAATGCACAATAAAGTTTATTCTACCCCTGTATAATAGCAGTGATGACATCTGTCACTCTTTCTGTGCGTCCAGTATGCATGCAAAGAATTAAATACATCCATACTAGAATAGCAGCCATTAAGCCTAGCAACTGACATAAGTTTGTATCATTTTATTTTGTATTATTTCTATATTCTTTACTATTTCCGAATAGACTTGGCAGTATTGATCATGGTGAGGCTTTATGAATATTTTATAGCTACAAGTCTCTGTGGATACTGGGTTTAACTGCAGTGTTTAAATATCTATTTATTTTTGCATTAACTGCTGTTTAGTCAACAAAGGTTTTTTGTGGAGTCTCAGTGTGACTCCATACAAACATTATCACTACATTCTCACTACATTTGATTTCTAAAGTGCTATGATCTAGTATCTAGTGATCTAGTGCGTATCATGTCCAAACACAGATGGCAACATATATTTATGTGATGCATTATTAATACTTGTTAACAGATATTAGGACAAAAAAAGAATAATAGCCATGGTTGATTGATTGATCCATTGATTGAATCATATATTGATTTTATTTGGAGAAAAACATCTAATACATTGTAGTATAGCCTGACCTAATACGTTGGGACCTGGATCTAGTTTAGTTGGCATGTAACTTCATCTGAACAATAAGGAGTCTTACATTAAGTTGATTTAGGTCCATCCATGTGGCTGATTGCAGGAGCAGTTCTTAGAATTTGTAGTTTGTATAGGCAAGGTGTGCACAAATATGTATGTAGGTATGTGTGTGTTCCTGCGATTCTTGCTTTTTTATTCAGCACAGTGCCTCATATAAACTGCACACTCTGTGTGTGGATAATAAGGCCACTTCTCCCATTGCAGCAGAACTCTGTTGTGTTTGACACCCCCATTAACAGATACTGACAGCAGATCTGGCCACAGCTCTGGCCTCCAGCTCCCAGTCACACCTCAACTGCAATGGAATACAAATGGTCTCTCACCAATCACCTTATTGTGGAGGGAGAGGAAAAAAGTTTGACACAGATTTTAAGGAGAGAGTGAAAAAGAAAAGTTTTGTTCTTGTTTAGAGTTTCACAGCTGAAATGTATTCCTGGCCTGGTGTTATTTTCAGCATAGCATTACATCACTAACACTGTCATGGTTGGCAGCACACTAGTCCTCTTAGGTTGTTATGTTTTCAAATCAGATGTTCTAAATGGACAGTACTGAACATATAATGACACTGACTTGAAAGATATATATGGGAAAAAAGCATCTGCAGTATACCAGAAACATTTTCTTTTGTTCATGAAATGTGCATGCATTAGAATTCTTCTGTCAGCATGTCATGGAATTCCACGGTATGATATTTAGATAATATTACATTTTTTTAGCTTCAGTGTAATTGGTCAAACCTTGGATAGTTCTATTCATATAAATAGTGTATAATGTAAATGCACTATTATGTGCATTTCCCTACATTGTCTTTGAATGTCATTGTTCTCTAAATAGTTTAAAGGGGTGTTACCTTTACAATGGCAACACTTTGGTACATTGAAAATTATTACAATATTCTTTGAGGTTAAAGCAGCAAAAATCTCCATAGTTGTGACATTAGTTTGCCTCTGGTGTCACCTTGTCCCAAAGCTTCACAACTTGAGAACTTCGCCACTTCTGAACTTGCATACTACAGAGGCTGTTATACTGGTTGAAGCTAACAGGCATAGCTAGATTTTGATGGATTATGCCAGTTCTCTGTGCTAGGGGGGATACTTTGGCGGGAGTGTTTTTAGGAGGTGATTTAAGAGTTGGAGATGAGAGGTAGCATTTTTCACAATGCCCCATATTGTCAGAGGAGCATCGTGTGGGGGAAAGGAATGATCTGTCTTTTCTGGGAAGCTGGCAAGCGAAACAATGGCAGAGCTCATGTGGCTTGTCATCATAATTAAGAAACATGCAGTTGTCTCATGACTCCTTCAGCACTGGTGGAATGCACCACCATCTGTCTTGGTGCATTGAGATGCAGAAGGGGGTCTCAGAGAGATTCTTCACCTTGTTTTAAAGTCTTTACAGGATTATACTGGCTTTGATGGAGTGTGAAGATGGTAACAGTGATTGTTTATTCATATACTCTTCAGTGTTTCAAAAGGTACCATGTTCTTAATGCATTCTAGAATGCATTCATAATCACCAGGAATCTCCTCTCATGTCCATCAAAGTTTGAGTATGTCTTAAAGTTGATATGACGTATAAAAAAATGGGAGGGATTTGCCATATTTTCAGTTTTAAGGTACATATGATTAACCAGTGTCAGTGTTTGTTCAAAATGAGCAGTAGACATATCAGATTTGTCAGCATTTCAGTTTCTTGTCTCAAGATTTCAGTGGGCTACATTGCTCTGTTACATAAGGTTATATAAGATTTCTTGAACTCTGAACACCAGACCACTCAGAGAACACTCTTATCAGCCACTCTCTTAATAAAAAGGTTGAGAGATTGCTCAGAGAACTTGATTTATTTTAAGACATCACACAGCATTTGGCACAAACACACACATTTTCAATAAGAGAAAAATGGCCTGTTATACCAGACATAACCCACACACATGTATCAACCACAGTGCATTACGATAAACCTGAATCTGATCATGATGTAATGAGAAAGCAGATTGAGGAAAAGAATTGCATTCCCATGTGTAGCCCTCTCCCATGTATTAACCTGATAGCTGATGATATTTCACAAAATCAATGTTTTTTTTACAATTTTTACAACTGAGCTAATATCTGAAGATGTTTTTTCTACATGTAAGTAGCAATGCAGAAGTGCCACTATAAATAATTATGAGGTAGTGATTAGTCAGGATTATCATCATCATTTCGGTATGAGTTCAAAATATTTTTATATATGTTTTACAGACACTCTTAACATCAATTGAGAATCAGTAGAAGGAATTGCAGGGAGGGTGATTGAATTGTCAGAATATGGTAGTTCACCCTTAGCAGTAATAATAATAACACTCTACACACACTAACTCAGAGCAGTTGGCTGCCTGCTATAGCGGCGCCCAGGGAGCTCTGAGGTAGGCGCCTTGTTCAAGGGCACTTCAGCCATGGTCCGCTGGTCAGGGATCAAACCGGCGACCCTTTGGTTACAAGCCCAAAGCTGTAATAAGCCATGGCTGCCCCCAAGTACCAATGGCCCTTCTAATATTTCCAAAAGGACCCTCAGCAGCCCGTCTACCATTGCCTTAAATAAGACCCCCCTGCAGAACTTTTTAAGGTCCATTAGTGTAAAGACATAAGAGAGATGCAATTTGCATATTAGACTTTAACATTTGAAAATGAACATGCTGTAATTTATTACTGAAAAGCAGGTATGATTTACCTGAAGAGGTTGGTATGAAATCTCATCACAGGTGAAGTGAAAGTGAATCAAGACTACGTGAGTTTTTGCACTGTACTGTTTACTTCCAAAAATAAATCATAAATAAAGCCAACCACACAGCACTAATCCAACCCTGTGGACTCTTGTGTTGTCTACACACACACACTGTGTCTTCTGACCCAGTCTGCCCCTCATAACCTCTTCAGCTCTCGGCTTGAACTCACAAGGTCCAATCTAGTAAGCTCTGCAGACAGTGTTTACTTGTTGACATGTTTTGTTTGAGTACATCACCAGTATGCTAGGTGTAGGGAAGCTTCTGGAATTTTCATTTAATTAGTAACTCCAGTCTCCAAAATGTTTGTTGTTCACTCCTCACCGTACCACTGACATAACATTTCGGGTGATAGAATGATAAATGTACCATGGGAGCAACACACATCCCTCATACTGAGGGAATCTTAAGGAATGTTTTTTTTAACATCTGTTTCAATTTCAAGGATACATTTTTGTTATTAAAAGTTTGGTCAAACAATTCTGAAGCACATTAATTTGCGAGACACCTCTGCAGTCTTTCTACACCTGCTTGCAAATATTGTTTGGCCTATATTTCTGTACAGTAGGTGATCAATGGCAAACCCACCATCAGTCAGCATAGAGAGTAATGTATTACACTTCTCTTGTATCTACAGCGAATGGTGAGTTTCCTCCTGTGGTTACAAGCACCCCTTCGATGACCGTGCACCAGTTGCCTGATCAGACCACCATGACCACCATTCCAGACAATATGCTCTTCCCACCAGAAGACTGTGAGTATTTGCATAGTTTGCAGAGGAACACAGAGGAAAAACCCACAGTTGTGATCTGTATTGTTGTTGTGTTTACGGGAGGGTAGAACCATTAGAGAAAATGAAACACACACACACACACATATATATATATATATACACACACGCTGGCAGTGTTTTTTTTTTTTACATGGTGGATTGCTTCAGGAAAAGAAAGTGTGCCATCTGCTGGCTTGTTCCACCTGGAATTTCTTCACTTGGCTTCATGTTTAATCAAAGGTTGCAGAAAGGCCACTTACTCAGTTTATAACAATGAACTCTAATTTAAATGTCAGTTGTGCCAGAAGGAATTCTCTTTGATCTTCCATTAAAAGTTCATCTTGAGTTCCTAGACACTGGGAATGATATCATGCTCGATCTGTAGAAGGGCAAATAGACTTTTATTATGCAGGCTGCACTACCGATGAAGATTTTGGCAAAGCTAAATTCATGCAGGCAGGCAAGTGAACCAACCATTAAGAGGCTAACATCTATTCAGACATTGACAAAAGCCCTCTAGGCTTTCGTTGTAAAGATTGGTTGCAAGACATGGTAATTGCATTAATCAATATCTTGTATTCCTGCCTACAGCAGCTATGATGTTTTGTGACACCCAACCTCCTCTAGTTTCCCGCAACCTGATAAATCTCAGTGACTGCTTAATCTTCCATCCGTCATGACTTGTTTGCTGCAAGACGCCCATACTTATGTAAATTACATCCTCCTAACTTCACTAATTTATTCCTTCGCTGCGGGCATAAAAGAATGCATGTAACCTCCTGCATTGCATCATGGGATGCCGATTGTATGGGGTCATCTTTAGCCCAATCTAATTTCCCATACTTGTGTTTTCTCTTTTCACTTTCATTGTGCACTCAACATTTTGATGCACAACTGTATTTTTTCAACTACTTAGTTTAATACAATTGCGCATACAAGATGACTGCATATTAATGGCTGGTGTCTGGACAGATACCTATGCAATTTCATGCAGTGGTGAAGATACTATGGTTACTGTCTGAGGCTCTAAAAGATATGATTTGCTGTGGAGTTTGGTTGGCTGATGATTCCTGGCAAATGCACACAACAGCTATTCAGAATGCCCTTTCTTATCATTTAGGAGGACATTCTGTCTAAGTCCTCTATCTGCCCTTCTCTCTCTCTCTCTCTGTCTCTCTCTCTATCTCTGTCTCTCTGTACCCTCCCTCTTTCTGTCCGTTTCTTTTTAATCTTCCCAGGCCACATAGTATCGATTTCCTCTGTTCTACCATTTCATTGTATTCTATGGGGCTAAATCAGGGCATCCCAAATTGCCTTTATTGTGCTGACTCATCTGTCCACGACTGTGAGAGAACATATCCACTGTTAGATGGGCCCACTGTCCCACCATATCCCACTGACTCTGCCCTCACAAACCATATGTGTATATTAATGGTAAAGAATGGAAAAATGTCTCTACATATTAACGTTTTCATAAGACATGGCATTTCAAGATCTATATGGGAGTGTCTATGATTGACACTTAAATGCGCATTGCTGTGCATTTAATCCAGCCCGCACATACTGATGCTATTTGATAATTAACTCAACAAACTGTTTTGCTGATTTAATATCAAACAACAACAATAACATGCTACAAGTAATAACTGCTAAATCAGCACACAGATGAGAATGTTTTCAGCAGGGGTACAAAATATTATTATATGTTGAGTATAGGGAAACACTTTTGCCAAATGAGAGAAGCTTCTGTAGTAGAAGCCCCAGAAGAGTCTTTGTATTATTTTTGCCTGCCAAGTTTAAAGCATATGAATAAGTGCTGTTTTCCTTAAGCAGTGTTTCCATTAATATAATCTGAAAGAAATATTTGGGATATCCAGGAAATTGTGTGTATGTATGTATGTATGTATGTATGTATATTTATTTATTTATTTATTTATTTATTTATTTATTTTTTTCCCCATATCGCCCACACCTGGCTCTCAGTACACTGACAACTTTTTTTCTAGATGTTAAATGAAATGCTATTAAGTCTTTAATTGATTAATACTGCATTGCAGCATGAGATCTATCAATACGTTAGTAAATATGGGTAATCTTGAACTCTTCTCACTGTGTAGTTTCCACAGAACAATGTCTGCTCATACTGCATATCACGGATTCAGATGAGTGCCCTTAGTGTCAATCTTGTCTACTACCTCACTTAACAATGTGTCAGCTGCCAAGGCAGGTCAGATGCATGTGACAGCCTAACATGCTTAAGCCCCTTATGCATTTCATCCTCAACGGCTCAGTTACAAACTATACTCATTTCATCTGACACTTGATGTTTAGATGACGTTTAGATGTTGTGCAGTTCTATAGTGCACTGATCATTCTCACAGTAGATGTTGTCACGTTAGAGTAGAAAAGAGCCAAGGGAATCATTTGCCTTCAAAACTGGATCATAGATACCATTATTTGAAAAAGTAACAAGATCACACTTTAATCAAAACATTAAAATCCTGAGTTTGTCCTTGAGTCTCTTTAAATATAATGAATGCTGTTTTTTTCTGTATCTCATTAAAGCAGACAGGAAGTCTTGCCACTGCATCCTAAGTAATGACATGCCAGTCCCCTAGTGGAAGAACAAGTCTAGCAAACATTACCCTCCAGTGATTTCTTCTGCTCTGTAACAGTCATATGGAGATGCATGATCTAACGCAGTGGTTGTCAACCTGGGGTACGAATACCCTTGGTGGTATTGGATCAATTCTAGGGGGTACACAAAATAAATCTGTGAATGAGTTCTCAGCTCTCACCAGTAAAAAGATAACATAAAGATAACATGGAAAAAGTCTTACACTACCCTCAATACAACTCTATAGTGATTGCTACCATGTAGGGGGTACTTGGAACTCTCAAGGACTCAGAGTGTCACAGGTGGTATGCAACAGTTAAAAATTTTGCAACCTCTGATCTAACAAAATACAGCTTATCCCTTTTTTGTGTTCAGCTCAGATTCTTAGGTCAATGATAAAAGGTATTGTAAGAATCCCGCAACCCCTGCGTAAATCTAAAATCAAAAGATTTTGACCTGTTGACACTTTTGATTAATCAGTTATGTTATGAAAATGGATGCATGTATATTCTTTGGTGTTGCAGAGTGAATGCCTTATTGATTAGGAGGAGAAGAATAAAACTCTCTCAAAGCTCAACCGTCTTACCGTGAATATGCAAATGTGTGTGTGTGTGTGTGTGTGTGAGTGAGCGTGTGTGTGTGTGTGTGTGTGTGTGTTTGTTTCAGGTTCTCATTTATGCTTGGCATCTCTCCTTGACAGTTTACTCCTATTAGTGCTCTCTTGAGCCCAGGGGCACATATCTTAATAAAGAGGTAGAGGAAGATTCATAGATCTACAATGAACATATATTGTTGAGTCTCTTAAGTCCCAGGCAGAGAGACATAGGAGTCTCATTTTGTTTCCAAGGGGCTTGGGGCTCTTGCCATATACAGGGAAATAGAGCCCGTCAATCGTCGGAGTGAAGTAAATGAGATCAAGGCTAGTATAAGCCGTAAGATTGGGTTAGTAGGCAGAAGGGATTTCATCCAGAGTGAGCGAGGAGAGAATTCTGCTGGTCCAGAAACGTAGTGGATCAATTGGGGGTTAGACAGGGTTGCATCACTCTCTGCGGGACAGGCAATGAGAGTCATCGCGTGGAGTCACAGCTCTGGCTGGTTATAGACCTCTCTTTGTGCTTTGGCCCTCGAGTAACAGCAGCAGGTTACAGATCGATTGGCTGCCAGATAACACCATAAATGTGTCTTAGATTTATACTTACTATGAAACCACCTATTGGTAAGGCTTGCTCAGGTGGCTGGATTGATGGATAGAAGAAGTTTGATGGCTGACTACAAGGGCTGCTTTTGCATAAATACAGCACACAATGCATAATTTGCAGAGAGGAGAAACGTTTTGTATCCCCACAGGTGGGAAGTGATGCACCTGAACATCACCACAGAAGTATGCTACGTGTTTAGCACATATGTTCCTGTTAGTCTGTTCTGTGATAAAAAGGGCAGTATGGCAAACACAGTTTTATTTGACATTTGACCAAAGTAATTTCCAGAATGTAATAGTGTGAGGTCTAGCAAACAACATTACACATTACAGAACTAATGATGAGAAATAGTTATGAAAGCCCATAGACCAAACCTGAACCCCTTGAGAAGGAAAATAGAATGAAAAAAGAATGTTTTCATTGCTGCAATAGACAACAGAAAACAGCCATGGAATGTGAAATATCTGAACTGTGAACATTTGTGTTTGTGAAGTGGAAGTTTAAAAGAGGGATTAAACCAAGTAATTTCTTTTTCATTTTGTTCCTCTCTTTGTGTTTGCAGCTGAGATGAAATTCCACACATGTGGTGCAATGGGCCCAGAGGGCCCCACACAAAATCAGTGCAACATTGCGTATCGCAACACCAACGTCAATGTCACAGTGGGAACAAGAGCACCTTTCCAGGGAATACAAAGCTGGGTAGTTCCAGAGACTGGGGAGTACAGGTAGAAACTGCACACCGCACACACACACACACACACACACACACACACACACACACACACACACTGCACACATACACACACACACACACACTGCACACACACCTATCTACAGAGCCCTCCAAAGGGTCATGGCATGGATTTTTGAAAGAAATTTGTTTTGTTTTGTTTATTTTTTTCTCAACAGTTTTTCTTCCCTCTTTCAAAGTACACACAAAGGCACCCATCCTTAAATATGTAGTTATTGCATGTGTGCTATTCTACGCAACATTTTCATGCCACAGACTGCCTTACACAGGTCATACATGTCAGAACAAGCTCATCTTAATTTCAGATGTATGTAATGCACATCGTTTCCTCGTTTGGTGAACAGAATTACAGGGTTTGGTGCTTCAGGAGGCCTTAGTGTGATGGATGTGGGCCGATCACATGGTATCTATATTGTCGGAGAGTTCCACCTGAAGAAGGGGGAAGTGCTCTACATCCTGGTTGGTCAACGAGGGGAGGACGCCTGCTCAAATGTGAGTCTGAATTTCAAATTCACCATGCAGCTGCACTGTCACTGTAGCAGAGTATTTGAGTTGTTTAGAAATAAATCACATGAGCACAGACCAGATGTGGTTAGTCTATGCTGGATTACAGTGCATTACACAGCACCAAAATAAATGCTGTAGTGTGTACCCCTTATAAAATGTAAATATTTACAGTGATATGCATATATAGCAAGACATTCCAGGTAAATAAACAAGCTTGTTTAAAACCATAATAGTGTGGACAGATGTTTGCTGTGTAAACTGAAGTTTTTTAGTTAGTCTGGGATGCCCTGCTCTTAGGATCACTTTAATTACACAGCTGAATATTTAGTATCTCTTGGTAGGCATTTGCAGTTTTGTGACGTACCCCAACACATGGCGGCTGTTTTTATTAAATTGTTTTTTAGCTGTTTATATTCATGACCTCTTCTTATGTAGGTGAACACAGCTCTGAGTAGATTCTGCTCTGAACAAAAAGGCCCCATGGTGAACAAGTCTATGATCCGAGGTGGTGGAGGAGGAGGTGGAGGTGGCACCTATGTCTTCAAGGTACCGCTATGATGTTGCTCTACCGTGCGCCTAATTAACACATGATGCTCAGACTCCTCAGTGACCAAAGTCTTGGTGTTGCCATGGTTACAGATGGACAATGGAATTCACAAGCCTCTGCTCATAGCCGCGGGAGGTGGAGGCAGAGGCTACAACAGCCATGCAGATGACCAGAAGGAGATCATGGATACAGATCCACAAGTGCCAGGACGCAATGGCCTGTCAGCAGCAGCAGGTAATTTGAGTTGGCAGGGTTTTTTTTAATAGGTATTTCTTCTTATTATTTTATTTTAACTGTATTAAGAACAAATCGCATTCACATGACACAACAATACACACAGTATTGATGTACAGACAGACAGTACAAAAAGAAAATACAAAAATATTGGCTTTTACAATAGTTGGCATTTTTTTTTCTTTGTTTTTGTAGATTTGTCAACAAGGCGGGGTAATGTTATTTGCAGATAATATTTTTGCCACCATGCATGGATTATGTAGTAGTCTAAACAAGATAAACAGTAGATGCACAAATACCTACTATATTTAGGTTCAGTTTTTTGCCAGCGCTATTAAAATCACAAACGATAAGACATGATCTGACAGGTAATGTAGGCTTCTGAGTGTGTGTTGGCATTTGAACTCAAAAGCCAAACTAATTAGATAATTCTTTCCTTGTTCCTGAAGCAACATGTTGACTGGAATTGTTTATGGCTGGGTCCAAGCTGGTAGTAGTTGCTGTTAAATCCACTGCCGAGCATTATGGCCCACCCTCTCAGTATAAATACTGTGTTGTAGGATGACAAAGCAAAACAGTATATCAAACAGAGTGATGATTGAGTTGGATTATTCCATGAGAGTATCCCCAGTCATTCAATGCCTCTTGTCCAACCAAAAATAATTAAATCGCTCAGCTGGATCTATCTGTTATACAATTGACAAGCTGGTTTGTTCATTTTGTGCACACTAGTCTTTTATGTGGTCAAGGGAACCAATTTTGAACTTTGAACTAAGCAGACGTAATTCACCCCCAATAAACAGTATACCTACATATTTTATAACGGTGCAAACTCTAATACTATGCACATTACTGATAAAGAGGTGTTATATAGGACCACACTCTTTTGTGGATGTTAGGTGTTATTGGACATCTATAAATCTGTTTTTTTATTATTTTATAAGGTCTTTTATAGGGTCTTTAAATTGACAAAGTGTGAAATTGGAACATGTATCCTTGTTGTGAA
Organism: Tenualosa thibaudeaui; assembly: GCA_027481765.1. NCBI lineage: Eukaryota > Metazoa > Chordata > Actinopteri > Clupeiformes > Clupeidae > Tenualosa > Tenualosa thibaudeaui. The sequence continues at coordinate 18,435,108 of JAIFZK010000013.1, forward strand.
TATATAATAGCAGACCTTGTATTTCATCCTGCTTTCCTTATGAGCCTGTAGAATATTATTGAAGGCTTCTTGAAAGTGCAGTTTATATCAGTGACTCTCAGATCACTGTGGTCCAGGTGTGCTTGAAGATATTTGAAGGCATGCAGTAGCCCAGCATCTACTCCTTTGATGGAGGCAGGGGTCACAGGAGCCATAATCCCATGGGAATCCTCAAAGAGCTCCTTCATCCTGTCTGTGTTCAGGTGTAGATTACGTACCATACACACACACACACACACACATTAGTTAGGCCTCTGTGTTCCATAGTCCACCCCACTATGGCATTAAAGTCATCAGAGAACTTCCACAATGGCATCTTCCCACATTGTGCTTGATAGCTGAGACAGGGGTCCCTTCAAGGGCCCACACATTGATTATGACACGTTCCTAACAGACTGTCCCTGCCTGATAAAGTGCAGAGATGCTTGGAAGGCCCTGAGGTTGCCTGATGGGAATGACATTTTCAAAGAGTATAGTTCATCTTCCTATGACTTAAATATTAGTGAGAAAAGGCCATTTATGTTCTTGAAGGTGACGCTATACATCCACAAAACTTTTCTGGGATATTGAGCAACTAAATAATCTTGAGGACACATAAAAAAGATAACAGTATTTTGATATATACGCATCTATAAATAATATGAACAAAGTTCATATCCCTATGACTTATATTATCCCACTGAGAAAAGGTAATTTGTGTTCTTGGTAGGTAACGCTACATATCCCCAAAGCATGCGTCATAATTGCATTAATTATTTGAACATTTGAACTTTTCTGGGATATTGAGCAACTAAATCATCATGGCACATTAGAACTAGGACACTAACCCTAGGACACATAAAAGATGACAGTATATTCATAAATTGATATGTGTATATAAACAATATGAACAAAATGCAATAGATAGATTAGCTATATAATAAAAGGATTATATTGAAGGGATACTGTGGCAATCCACTTCAACCCGTAGAGCTGATGGTGGCCCCGTGGTCTGAGGGTGAAAGTCCGCTGAACTGCCTTAATTATATGTGAAGGTAAGGCTAGTGGGCTGTAATTATGTCACATCCTGTCTTGTCCCTTCTGTCCACATTGTGGAGGCCAGTTTTTGTTCTAATCGCAGCCTGAGGTTAAAAGTGTGTGACAGCCACATAATTCCCCCAAAAGGTCATCCCACCTCTGAAGACGGAACAAGTCAAAATGAAGTGTGAGTGTGTGTGGTTCTGTGCAGCCTATTAAAGAACACACATGCGCATACACACTGTATGAGCTGCAGCTGAACCAGTAATGACCATCCTCCATATCAGTCTTTTCTTGACTGCTACAATAAGCCCCTGTGAATAACGGCTTGCCAGTGTAGGAGTTTGCGTGAATTTCTTTGGGGTGGGGGGGTGCATGCTGGTCTTTGCACAACCCCAGTGCTTACCAGCAGAGAACAGAAGCCATTGGGCATGTATTATGCATGAGCAGGGCTTTTCTTAGGTTTTAAAATATGCGCAGGCTCTATTCCTGTCAACACCTTTTTGCATGTTTGTCATTAAAGCCAGTGAAACAGAAACAAGGTCTGATCCAAATATACTTAGTGGCCCCCTCTATACCTCCCTGACTGCAACATATTTTTTCCATCAGATTATTTGGTACATGTCTCATGTCTATAATTTAGTTGTCCCTAGTCTGCTCTGACATGATGAATATAAGTACATCTGGCACATTGATTACAGTGTTTGTCAATACTGCTGTAGCTTGCTTGCAGCTCCCCTAGGGTCCAGTGTAAACATTAGACTTGTGCTTGAGAAAAAAATAAAACATTGCACATTGAAAAGCATTGGGGGACAGGAGCATTCCCTTTCTGTTCTGTTGCCGTCTAGAGAGTGCTGCAATAGAAAGCAAAATGTACTTGGAGTAGTGGAGTCTGTTGTTTTTGGTTGGGTGTGTTATAGCACAGACAACTGTTAGCAATGATATTATTGGAAGTAGTTTTGGAAGTAATCATATTAAAAGAGTATTCCAATGTGAATCAATCCATTGCCCTGTTGTTTAAGATCACCGTGTGCTATCAATAGGGAAAAAAATAGAAAATTTGATATCAAATAAACCGAATAGTTCTTTATTCAATCTATGTTGTATCAACAGCACTCAGTGACTTTGAATAGCAGGCCTATGGTTTGTTCACACATACATTTACACAGTAACATCTTGAATATAAGCTGCACCATGTATAAACCTCAGGTCAGTGTTTTATGCAAACTAAAAAAACAAAGTCATGTATTGACCTCACCCTTGAATTAACCTCAGTTACCTCAGTTTACTAAACATTACCTATTAAATCACAATCAGATCATAAGTTTATGACAAAGCAGAATGATGAAAAGAAATGCAATCTTACATATAGCCCTCACCCACGTATTAACCTCATAGACGAAGAAATTTTGCAAAAGTCAATCTATTAACCTTGGTTAATAATCAGAAAATTACAGCATTAATATAAGTACCAGCACTGGTAATAATATTTGCATTTGTATCGTCGTAATATTTAGTTTAATTTAATTATTTCTTTTTCAGGTGGCGGTGGAGGTTGGAATGACGTGGCTCCTAATCCCCAGGGCGGGAGGCCACTAGTGCTGGGTGGGCAAGGAGGCCATCCCTGTCAGACGATTGGCTGGAAGACCCGCGGGGGCTTTGGAGGTGGTGGTGGGGCATGTACAACAGGTGGTGGAGGTGGTGGCTACAGAGGTATGTTGTGCTTTATGATATCAGGTGAGAAGGTCCATTCAACATGGGATTATGCAATGGCTCTCAACACTCTATTGACTGTATACTGATATTGTCTTTTTAGGCGGGAATACCTCAAAAGAAAATGACCCTAAAGTGGCCGGACAGGATGGAACTTCTTACATCAGTCCAGAGGGTAAACCCTACCTGGAAGCCATGAAAGGTGAGAACTGAATGTTTCTGTGATGTAAATCAAATTTCTCCACCGGTGATTTCCCTTTTTCCCTTTCTTCACAGTTTCAACCCACACCTAACCCTTTTTCATCATTTCTAATCACTGTTAAAAAATAAACCTTGATGATGTTCAGACCTTGACTCTAGTCTAGCAAGTTAATATTACTGGTATACCAATACAGTACCAGTACCAGTACATGGTCATTTATATGTCCAAAATGTGTAAGTGGAAAATGTGAGTAAATCATGCCTTTTTTTTCCAAGTAAAGACCGTGTCATTAACACCCTGCCACCACATTGCCTCAGTTATGAGTAGTTAGTCAACCTCTGCAACACTGCAGCACAATAAATTAGCCAACTGCCACCAGCCATCAAATATTAAAAGAACGAGCCAAGCAGAAACACTGAATATGAAAGACAAGGTCTAATTTCTGTATGCATCTCCTGTCTGTTATGCAAGTTAGGTTGTGCAAAACAATGAACAGCAGTAAATATTCCTCCAATGCTAACTGAAGTGTAGTGTTGTTCCAGTATTCCTGTGCAACTCTTTCCAAAGTAATGATAAACAGTGCTTCGTTATGTTATTGTTATTTTCAATAGGTAGCTCTGTAATAAGCAGGATAACATTCTGAAACGCAGTCATTATTGTGGAATAACTCCCAATAGAGTGATGATATCATTGCTTTCATAGCAATTTAGATGGTTTAAGATAGATAATAGCTTCTGTGAAAAAAGTAGTCTGTTAACTTACAGATCAGCTGATTGGTTATAGCAACAATCTGTTTCATTTTCCTTGACAGTGGGCTGTTACACTTAGCAATGATCTGTAGCATTATAAAGAGCTGTTTTATAAGGGATAATATAACACAAGCATTTCATTGAAGGCACAGTCAGCAAAACAGATACAACAACATATACAAACAAACAACATTTTTCCTTTTACCTGCTTGAAAACTGAGACTGTGGTTCAGCCCAGTTTTGTCTAATATGTTTGCATGTTAATGTGACTACTTGCCCCTAAGCCAACTGGACTAAATCAAAGGTATCATTTCAACTTTGTCTGTAGTTCTCTCTTACTGGTGTGTGTTGAAATCCTGATCTCTCTGTGTTCCCCTTTGATATTCTCTCTCCTGTGCCCCCTCTGGCTCCTCATCAGTAATGGACACAGACGGGGAGGTGATCATTACCCCGGTACTTAACTGCAGCCACTGTGAGTCAGGCGAGTGCCACAGGACTGAGGAAGGGATCCAGTGTTATTGTGAAGGTGGCCTGCAACTCACACCTAAAGGCACCTTAATGACCTGCCTCAACATCTCAGGTATATCTCTCCTAACAACCTATGGGAGTTCACACCTAAGTTGCAGTGAGCATCCTGCTGCCTTAAGGCATCTGAATGTGTTTGCGCTTGGTAAAGTTGAGAGAAATAATGATGGTTGTGGTTGGTGTTGGACCTTTGATCCAGGCATGCCTCCCATGGCCGTTCAGCCTCCGCTCTCTCACCTGGCCCTGGGGCTGTCTGTGGGAACCTCTGCCCTCATCGCTGCCCTCCTGCTGGTCGTGTCAGGGGTCATGATCAGTGAGTAGACCACAGAGTGGGTTTATTACAACACTTGAGATAATTCGCACAGATACACATACACACACACACACACACACACACACACACACACACAAAATAAACATAAAAACAATATAATATAACTTACTTTCACCAAACCTAAGTTGAATGCAGTGATGGGAAAAATTATCAAGTCAATCAATATATGCCATCAGTTTGTTGGGGGTTTTTTTTGATGCTGCCGAATTAGAAGAATAAAGTACTTACTTCATATTAAATATTATAATATAATATTTGTGTAGCAATTCAATTGCATGCATTTTATTATCTTGATCATGGTATGTTGGCTTGAATGGTATGAATTTCACTTTTTTTTCTTAACGTTACCTTTTGCCACCACTGTAAATCCTATTCTTTAAGCACATACAGAAAGACCCCCCACACACACACACACACACACACACACACCCCCACACACACACACACACACACAAACAAACACACAACCACAGTGCATCTGTCACTGCATTCTGCTGTACGCCCCTCATCAGCACATTGAAACCCAAAACAGGTGGGCTGTTGTTTGGGGACCTTGGGTGGACTTGAGGAGGCTGAATATGCAGCCACGGGTAGGTGGGATTGGCCGTCTCAGGTGTGCAGCTGTAGCATGCACAGGCACCCTGGGTAGCCGGTGTGTGTGAGCAGTACGTTATCTCCCCAACACACATGCTCACCGAGCCATCAACCCATGCATCGCATTAACCGTTGATGTCAAACCGGGAGTAAGCAGCACCGGTGCCATCGAGATGAATGCTACTCTCTAATGATGGATGAAGGTGTTAAGAGTCTGCTGACAGCCCTCATCTATTACCTCTTCATAAATAACCAACTTACAAACACATTTGGCTAGTGTTGAAAACTGGAGGTTAAGGCCACAATTCCTGTGCAGTTTGTGTGTGTATGTGTGTGTGTGTGTACATTATATTTATTTACACACCTCATGTTTGTACTTCACCAGTCAAATCCAGGCTGAATGAAAATGAAGACTTTTGTGCATGTGTAACTGTGTGTTGTCCCTCTCGACATTTCATTGTTTCTTGTGATTGTATGTGCCCCTTGTGTGCTGTGTGTGTGGTTGTGTGTGTGTCCAGTGTACCGACGCAAGCACACAGAGCTGCAGTCCATTCAGCTGGAGCTGCAGAGTCCTGACTGCAAGCTGAGCAAGCTGCGAGCCTCCACCATCATGACCGACTACAACCCCAACTACTGCTTCGCAGGCAAGATGGTTTCAGTCAATGACCTCAAGGAGGTGCCCCGCCGGAACATCTCCCTCGCCAGGTCAGAAGCTCCCATAATGCAGAGCTTCAACCACATATATACTACAACACATATATGTTTATATATTAACATTAACATACATGTTTAAGGGATATAGGTCATAGTATAGGACATATTTCCTGACAGGATGAACAGGACCCCGACGCGAATACAGAGGAGTCTTTTTTCATCCCAAAAGGACATATTGTCCTATAACAATCATCAGACAATACATTAAACCGCTTGCTATACAGCTACTTGCCAAAACGACAAAAGAAGACTTGACACAAATGTTTTTTAAATTTAATTGTACCATTTTGCAGCTGATCTTCTTTCACTTTTGACAAAGTTCTTTGTGATAATTGAATGATTTCTGCTTGAGGAATGATGTGATGTGAATCTGAAGGAAAAAACCCATTGCCATTGGCAGTGGTCATTATACTTTTGCAGTGGTGATTATACAGAAGTAACTGACCTCCAAACATTGTGAAGGCCCATTCAAAGCATTCTGGAGAGCCATATTATATATATATATATATATGGGTTGTAGTGTCTGCTGGTGCTGATTAACCACTTGAAATGACGGCTGACTCACTCCTGTCATTATAAACCCTTCCGTGTGTGTGTGTGTCAATAGGGGTCTTGGACATGGTGCTTTTGGTGAGGTGTATGAAGGGCTGGCTGTCAATATACCAGGGGAGCCCAGCCCCATGCAAGTGGCTGTGAAGGTGGGTCCCACAAGCAACTGAAAACAACCTCTGGTTGTCCAGAATGAAAATGAGACTCAGATTCCAACCCATACACAAAATAAATATATTTGTAATATATCCTGGCAGGAACTGTTATAAAAGTCAAATACATATATTGCAATATATTCCACATGTACAGTATTTCAGAATATGCCAGAAATATATTCCTAAAGAAATTCCAGTAGAATGCAATACAAATATATTTCATTGGCCATTTTCAATTGTTGACGTATTAATTTCTTAACAAAATATATATCCTTTGTGTATGGGAATCAATGGACACATACTGCACATGTCTATAACTATGGTGTTGTGTTAAAGTCAACTATTCGTCTGATGTCCTGTCTTCACTGTAGACTCTCCCTGAAGTGTGCTCAGAGCAGGATGAACTGGATTTTCTTATGGAGGCTCTTATCATCAGGTGTGCCTCGCAAGACAGAGCACAGGCATTATAATACCTCTCCTATATTACAAGTTATGACCTATTCATTGTGATGGGCACAACATTATTATTCTGTCCTAAACTCACCCTTCCTCACACTCGCAGTAAGTTCAGCCACCAGAACATTGTCAGGTGCATTGGAGTGAGCCTGCAAGCTTTACCAAGGTTCATCCTGTTGGAACTAATGGCGGGAGGAGATCTGAAGAGCTTTCTGCGCGAGACGCGACCCAGACTGGTAAGGACATGATTGTGGCTGAATCCTATTGTCCTCCCCTAAGCCCTAAGCTCTGAACCCTCCAAGATGTAGCTGCTATGAATCTGCTTTAAGATTTGCTGATTCATGCCAGTTGAGTCTTAGGGTCCAAGGCTTGCATGCACATGCACATTGGCAGACTTCGGACTTATTTTTATTTTTCAATGATTTTATTTATGTATTTATTTTTCTCAATCATTTTTGTTATGTCATTTTATTTTCTATTCACTGTTCTTTGCCTTTATCTTTGTAAAACACATTGACCTGCCTCTATGTATGAAATGTGCTGTAAGTAAACTTGCCTTGCCTTGCCATGCCTTCAGAGAACTACCACAATGTCAACTGACAGGTACCGCTGCTGATAACTGTTGCCAATTCAACATGTTAAATTGTCCACAAATGAACCAGCCAATGAGCCAGCAAATGAGTCAGCAATGGTCTGTCGATATCGGCCAAGCAGCCCATACCACTCAAATTTGGGCCGAAGACACAAATCAACAGGCTGGACACTATCAGATGTCCATCAGCTTGGTGTGCGCAAGGTCTAACTCAGGGGAGGTCGAACTTTTCTGTTTGCAGGCCACATCCAAAATACAAGCTGCCAAGGGCCAATGCAAAATCAAGAGCCTAGTTTTTAGGGTTCAAGTGAAAGCGCAACTGCAGGCCATCTAATGCGTCACTATTTAGTCATATTACTGACAAAAATATCACACCAGTATTGAAACTATGATGTGTGATGGATATATAATGATAGGTTAATGTAACAATGGGCCAGATGACATCTTTTACATTTTATGACTTCATGGTGGGCTGCATGAAAGAGAACCCGTGCCATAGTTTGGCCACAGTCCACTCCTGCTCTTACTGTTTATACTGTAGTTGGGTGAATGGATGTTATGAATGAAATGTGTCAACATATGTTTTGTTTGTGTGCTCTTTGTCCATTCCTCAGGACCAACCTTCAAGTCTCACTATGGTGGATTTGCTGAACATAGCCAGAGATATTGCTCGCGGTTGTCAGTACTTGGAGGAGAATCAGTTCATTCATAGGTATCCAAATGTACAAATACTTACACACACACACACACACACACACATACATACACAAGCAAACTAAATTCAACAGAAGACCTGTCTTGGTTAATTGGTTAGTTTTAGTGTTAGCACTTCCCTCCCAACACCCATACACTTTCAAAATTTCAGAATGTTTGTCCTGTTGGCAACAGTTCCACCTTCGCACCCAGTGGCCAACCACAGCCCCCCCACCCCACCCCGTCGCCTTCCTCTCCGCTGAGAGTAGTTCTCCTTCCTCACACTAAGACAAACGACTCCAATTAAAGCTCATTTACCCAACATGTGCACTAAAATTATCAATCCGCTTAATGGCACCTGGGTCGAAGGCTCAGAGAGGAAGAGACTTTATGCGCTTTCACCCCGGCAGGCAGGCATTAGCATTCATCTGCCATGTCCTTGGGACCCCCTAGAGTTTGGAGTTGCATTGATTTAGGGTTCAAGGTGGGCATGTCAAGCTCTCTCCCTTTAAATCTCTCTGTCTCTCCCGTCTACTTGTCGCGAGGTTCCCTGTTGCTTTCATGTGAGACACACACAGGCACACAAACACACACACACACACACATTCAGTTAATGACGGTTTGTTCCTTTGACTGCACAGACTCCTCGCGAACTAGCTTCAGGCCTCAAATTTGGGAAATGGGCTGTTACAAATGGCGTTCTTATTTTGATTAATGTATGCTGTTGTAATTATTTCAAATACCTGGTAAGAAATGCCTAGCACAGTGCCTAGAGAATTCTTAAGCATGAGATATTAAATGCAGTATGATACAAGGCCACAGAGGAATGAGATTGCTGTGTTGGGATTTCTAGTGTTCTGTATGTTATTTCCATTGTAGCATCTAAATAAACTCCGTCCTTTGCATGTGTTTGTGTTTTTTATGCTAAAAAACCTGGTCATTACTTACGATTAAACATTTCATTTACAGAGACATAGCTGCAAGAAACTGCCTGCTCACCTGCAAGGGTCCAGAGAGGGTTGCTAAGATTGGAGACTTTGGAATGGCTCGAGACATCTACAGGTATGGTGATGGTAGTACTTGGCGGACGTACCTGCATGCTTTCAGTTGTACGTACTTACGTACTGTTTAAGCACAATACATAATCTATGCAATTTCCATGTTAGTGCCTGTGGGGTTAGGTGTTCAAAAGGGCAAAATTAAAGTCAGGATGTTTTGCTTATGCAGTGTTATGGCTGGAAGCCCCCAGACTAATCAACAGTGGGAGAATAATTGAGAAGAGATAGAAAAATAAGTTGGTGTCAGTGCAGGAAAAGAGAGAAATAAAGGCATCAGATTCAAGCTTCTTCAGCAGGAAGCCGGAAAAATAATGGAGGCCTCTGATTGCTGATGTAGATTTTTGGGCCTCCCCACTGAGAGTTGTCGACAGGAACTGAGAAGTTTCCCCCTGTAGGATAGCACTGAAGGGCGTGTAGATAGAATAGATTGACTGCCTCTTCCTGTTCTTCATGCACTGTAAAGCTTTTCTCTTTTTTTGTTCCCCGTTCTTAACATCGATTTAGGCGCAGAAAGATGTTCTCAGAATGTGTGTGTCTAAAAGAAAGCAGTGAGAATTCACATCAAAATAAAGAAGTAGTCTCTCACACACTCTTACACACACACATACACACACATACACAGAAGAGACTGTACACACACACATCAAGATGAAAAACAGAAAGCCTTGCATTGCACTGAGCCTTGCATTGCACTCCTTTTGAGCTTAGCAGGCTTTTGCTGTTCTTTGCATTTTACTTCAGTGCATTCCGTGTGTGTGTGTGTGTGTGTGTATCCACAAGAAGGATTCAGCAGGCAAACAAACAGCATTGTTCCAGATGTTTTTTTTTTTTTTTTTTTTGCCAGACTGGCTGTCTGCTGCTTCTCTCAGGTGCGTGATGCACATAGCGAAACACCTACCCTCCATCCCCGAAGTCATGGCCCTGTCTCTCTTCTCACTCCTAAGGATTTTCACACACACACACACACACACACACACATATATACAACACAGAGACACACTCACTCACTCCGTCTCTCTCTCTCACACACACACACACACACATTCAACACAGAGACATTCTCTCTCTCTCTCACACACACACACACACATACAACACACAGACATACTCTCTCTCTTACACACACACTCACAAATGTACACACAGATACATGCACGCACATACGGATTGCTGTACATTCTTAAAGTCTGCAATCTTCCCCAGTCTTTCAGTTGTATTTTGGTATCACATGTGCGCAGATACAGCAACAGACTGGGTTTAGAAAGGCCCCCATTCATCTGTATGTACAAAGGGTCCATATGGCACCCGAGGCAGGAGAAAGGAGACCCGTTTCTCTGAAAGGAGGGGATGGGCACGTAGTGGAGCTCCATAGACGCGCCATGCTTTGTGATAAATGGATCGCCTCACTGCCGCCTCACACCTCTTAAAATTTATCTCGGCACCTAGGGTCTTGGATCCGCCACGGGTACGCGGACAAGATGAACCATGATAAGTAGTGATCAGCAGGTGATCTGATACCAGGCCCTGTTATCAGATGTGTTCCGCACAGAACATGGAACACGGAATGGAGGATTAAGTGAACAGCAAGTATTCAGTTGCCAGGAGAACAAAGTGACTTTGCCAGTTGCTATTTTTATTTTTTATTATTTTTGTCATTCTCAAGAGATAAGCCTATCAGCGTGTGTTTCTGACACACAGAACACTGTGGCTTGAAATGCATACTTCGCGTGATTTGGCACAGCACTCAAACGGGCTTCTTTTGTTGCATATCTTTCAAGGAATGACTTTGCACTCCAGTTTTGTATTTTGTCCGCCTGCCTCTAACTTTGTTTCTGTTCCCATCTGTCTGGCTTGGGGGTGGCGGGTGGTGGAGGTAGGGATCGGAGTAGGGGATGGGGATTCTTCTGTTCTCATCCGTCTGACTGTTGTCTGATGTGGACCTTCAGTTAATCAAGCTGTTTGCTCTCTTGTACTTGTGCTCTCAAGCCTGCTGCAGATTTGAATAATAACTACTACTGCTACTCTAGCATAGCTGAGGCACTGATGAGGTCAACTGACTCCATTTGTTTTCCTTTTGCCTGTGTTTGTGTGTGTGTGTGTGTGTCTGTGTGTGTGTGTTGTGTCCGTGTGGGGGATGTATTTACATGTCTGTGCCAACAGAGCAAGTTACTACAGGAAAGGAGGGCGTGCCATGCTGCCAGTAAAATGGATGCCCCCTGAGGCCTTTATGGAGGGGATCTTCACCTCAAAAACTGACACATGGTAAAACCGTACCCCTCATTCCCCCCTAAACCTATAATCTTACTTGCAAATTACCAGTTTCCGGATCATCCCTGCCGTTCTGCCGAGAACTTTCTATCAACATACATGCATTTTCAACAATAGTTTCTTTGCTCTGTTGTTCGGTTTTGCATTCCTGAAAGACTGAGTTGCTATGAATCGCCTCCCCGATTGGCTGATGGATGCCAGTCAAGTCTTTGAGGGTGCGGGGCTCAGGATAAGAGCTGACGCTGTGATTCAGCCATTAACCCAGGCACCCTCTGCTTTGTTGTGTCTTGTGCAGGTCCTTTGGGGTTCTACTGTGGGAAATCTTTTCCCTGGGTTACATGCCATATCCCAGCCGGAGTAACCAGGAGGTTCTAGAATTTGTGACCAATGGAGGCAGAATGGACCCACCCAAGGGCTGCCCAGGGCCAGTGTAAGCTGAGTCACCACTGTCTTTTCGAAGAAGCATCAACCTAAATCATTTAAACAAGTGCATGCCTGTGCACACAGATGCACGAACATAATGTCCCAAGAATGTCTGCAATTTGCTGTAGCTATTAAATGGAAATAGCTATTTCCTAGATATTAAAGTGCTCTCAAGTACTCATCTCTCACAGTTTGCCCTTCAGATAGACTCACTAATGGTCCCACTCATGTGACCTGTTAGAGTTTGCCATCTTTAGTGACTTTGGTTGTTTTTGATTCTTTAATGCAGAGCGCCAACCTATACAGTCACAAAGCAATTTTGAGTTCATATTGTTTATCTTGTCATCCTTCCCATTGGTTATTTACATTTGTGGTCTGCCATTCAACTTGGCTTTGTAGTCATTCAACAGAACCATTTAGTTACCCAAGGACATTATCATATGGATTCTTTTAATTTAACATTTTTAATGAGATTGGTAATTACACCTATATAATCACTCTTAGGCTCATTAGCCATTATTTATTAAAACTCATACAAATTATGAATACTAGGTGAAGAGAAAAGAGAATGAAAGTATTTGGTGCCTGTGTTGATTCTCATTCGTCCAGGTCATGGTAGTCTTGTTCAGTTGGTGTTCAGTTATATGTAACTGGACTTCTTTTTGGAGCTTTGAAGGCGTTTCACCTTTCATCCAAAAGGCTTCTTCAGTTTTGGTCTGGGGATGGGAAGATTGGAAAGAATGTGGTGTTTGCGTATTTAAAAGTGTGTGTGTGTCATCAGGTATCGGATAATGACCCAGAGCTGGCAGCATCAACCTGAAGACAGACCAAATTTCAGCACCATCCTTGAGAGGATCGACTTCTGCTTGCAGGTAACGGGGTGTTGTGAATTATTTACAACACAAAACCTTTCTTCGAAGAAATCCTTTCTTGGAAGTGATGTGTCCTTGAAATTTTTATAAGCTCTTTAATCTTGGATATACATGTTGCATTATATATGTTTGGTATGTAAACAGTGTCTAAAATATGTATGATCTTATTGCATTTAGTTTGTTTCCCATTAAACTTCCATGGTTGGAAAATGTAAGATTATGAAGCTAAGATGCAGCCTCTTCACTCACATTTATCTGCAGGACCCTGAGGTGGTGAATGCCCCTCTGGCCGTGGAGTACGGCCCCATTTCTGAAGAGGAGGAGCGAGTAGCCATGCACGCCGACGACCCAGCCACACCAGCCCCCCTGGTGGTGGCAGCACAGGGGCCTCCGGAGGGGGCTGACATCCCACCAAACCACTGTGAGGAGGACAGGAAGATGGGGGAGGCCCTGCTTCTGCCACCAGGCCACCATCCCTCCGAGGCCAAGGCTGCCGCTGCAGCTGCAGCAGCAATGGCCACATCTCCTTCCCAGCCTCAAATCAAACAGCACCTACCGCCGCCCCACATGCCCCACTGCAACACCACAACGCCCTCTATGGGCCAGGCGAGCATCACCTCTGCCCCAGATGGAGGCCACATCAACCTAGCCTTCACACAGGTCCACCCAGGTGAGAAGGATAGCCGTAATGGGAAGCCCACCAATCTGTGGAACCCAACCTATGGCTCCTGGTTCCTGCAGCAGCAGCAACAGAAGCGACAACAGCAGCAGCAGCAGCAACAACAACAGCAGCAGCAGCAGAGGCAGGCAAGTGGCGGGCGTGTGCCAGGGGAGGGCCAGGAGCAGCACATGGGCAGGACAGTAGCAGATTCGCTGGGCCTGCAGCAACATCAGCACAAGCAGCAACAGATTCAGTTCCATCAGCAGCAACAGCAACAACTTCAACAACAGCAGCAGATGCAGTTACATCAGCAGCAGCAGGGTCTCTGCCGGCCCCTCCTGCCCCCTCCACCTCCCCCCGGGATTACCCAGACTCCTCTGCTTCTTGATTCGGCCGCCCTGCCCCCAGTGCCACTTTACAGACTGCGCCGTTTCCCCTGTGGCAACATCGGCTACGGGTACCAAGAGCAGGGCCTGCCCATGGAGTCACCCATGCCTCTGGCAGTGCCCACGCCACAGCCCCCGCCACCTCCCATGCCCGGAGCTCAGAGACCCCTTTCTCTCGGCCGCCCAGGGAACCCAGAGGAGAGCCGTCCGCTCCTGGTCACCAAGGGAACGGTGCAGGACTCCAGGTTGCCCATGATGGAGGGTCACAATGCCACTGTACTTTAACAGCCCTCCCCCCCTGCCCATATCACAGTCCTATGTCAATCATCCTGTGCCAACACTGTGCCGTTGCACCAAAACCAGGAGGGTTATTATGCTTACCCATCAAAATCTCCCCAATTTTCTGTCCTGTGACCTGCAGATGTGAAATACTGTTCAGCCCTTTTTTCTTGCCTCTTAAAAAAATATATATCTATTTCAGACTGTTCACTGGTAGGGGATAAGGGTATTGTGAATGGCTATCTGGAAATGTTTTTATCTGCATTGTTATTTTACGATTAATAATCAGGCCTGATAAGGTCACAGCCAGTCGCTTTTCTGTACCATTCCCTTCTGGAGCTCTGTTAGATTGAAAGTCAGGGGGTCAGGACATATTTTTTCAGGAAAGACCAATCACACGCACTCACTCTCACTAGGATGCGACCTCCACAGCTCAAGACTGCAAGATTACGAAGGCACTTTTATCTTTGAGAAAAAAAAAAGATGTGTTTGTTGATATTTGCTTGCCTGCTTGTTTATTTATTCATTTGTTAATTTATTATTTGGAAGCTCTGTAAATTATTAATGGTAGCACTCCATAATTTTTTAGCTTTCGGACTCGGTTGGGTTAAAAAATGTAAGGCCAACTTTAAATTAGATTCAAACACTTCTGAAGGGGCACTGCTGAATGGACGGGACGCGTAGAAATTCACAGCAAGCTTTTTCCAGTATGTTGAACATGCGTCTTAATATGAAGTGTGGGTCCATAGCGGCCCTGTTTCTAAAGAGTGTATTTTTTTGTACGAGTGATCGTTAAAAAATGGGTGGATATCATCAAAACAGCCACATTTTCATGAAATTCAACTTGTGTAAATAGAGAGCATTGAAAAGATGTCAATTACTTTTGCTTGGTTCTTGGTTGTTCTGTCTCAAGCACTTGAGTAATTATACTGGCCACAGGCACACTTTATGAAACCATTATCCGTACTAATGTCTAAAATTCCTGTCTTTTCCAACAGCCTAATTTTGACATTGTTGTGTAGTTACCCTTTAAGTGTGTTTTAATATATCTGATATTGAGCTTACATATTTTTCATAATTTCACATTTTCTATTGAAGAGAAACTATTGAATAGAATGTTTTCCTTAAAAATGGAAATAATATATATATATATATATATATATAAATGAGATTTATAACTGTCTGTTAAAAAGCTATGTCCCAATGCAGTAATTCACCTGTATCTGTTGAACATAACAAAAAACCATTCCAGGCGGTGGTATCTGCCATGAATCAAGAGATAAGGCCTTTATAAAATTTTCAGTGTACAAACACGGTCTGTATCACTAAATCAGCCTTTCTAATTCTCATGTCCCTGATGATCTGCACCTGATATAAATAGCTCTAGAACATTTCAATATATGTATTCCCCAGTCTCAATGAGAATTATGTCACCTGTGTGAGATTGACACATTACACATTTTATTACATTTTGTCAGTGGGGAATTACGGTCTTGCCCATCAGTACGTTGCAGACGTAATAAAGAGAAAGGAAAATACTAGTCTCTGTCAGTACATTCAGTTTATTATACTGAAGAGTTGTGTTTTGACTTCTGTTACCTTCTGTGATTATGAGATAAAGGCTTTTCCAGAAATCAGCAGGTGAATTTTATGTACAAGTGATGCAAGCATCCACTCTACTGTTGTCTTATTGTTTAGTCTGCGTTTACATTTGCAATTTTTTTTTAAAGTCATCTCTTATTGGGACAGAGCTGCCCGTTGTAAAAAAAAAAAACTATTGTACCAGGTCTCTGGTAAAACCCATGTATGATGAGCCTTACTGGTTAGAAAATGAATAAATTGCTCTATAAAATCAGTTGCTTGGTAACAAAAAAAAAAAATAGCGAGTAAACTTCTTACTATGATGACAAGCCATAACAAAGACAAACCAGATAAAACAAGAAATGCAGCCTAGGTGCTGGGAAAAGATAGCTTATTTATTTGTGATATTTCTTACAAATATCCTTTTTACAATATGAGAAATCATACATCCAAACTATTTTGCCTCTGACTGTTAATTTCTCAAAAAATGCTAACATACAGCAACAAACCAGACAGAAACAAAAATCAAACATGCCCACTTTCTGAAAATATTATTGAGGTGTAAAAACCACAACACACCAACATTCCAGCTCTACCCTGCAAAATACACACATATAGACACAAAGATGTCTGACATTCAACACGGATACAAATGAAACCATAGAAATTATACCCTTACACAGCCCCAAAGTGTGATCCTTTCAAATCACTGTCAAAACTTCACTTCAATTGTTCTGTTCCGAGTTAAGATGCTTCCACAGGCTTTTCTAAGTAAAGCAAGCCAATGAGGTCATTAAATGACTCAAGAAAACATTAGTAACAAACACACACACACACGTTGTCTGACATTAGAAGCACGACTTGCTTGTTGACAAGACAGTAAAGATGATATTTAGTGATGGGGCTGAAATCTCATGATCAGGAATGTTTTAGCAATGTTAAAGTGCTACGCAATGACCTAGGTCTTCTCTATCCTATTGGCCAATATTGTCCTCTTTACAAGTGCAAGAATTTGGTTAACCTTCACATACTGTCATACTGAACACTGGCATTTGGCCAACACTTAAATCTCAGATAATGCTGCTGTTTTGGAAATCGAAGCCATCAGACGTGATCATCAGTGTAAAAATTATGGGTGGGAATCGAGAACTAGGAATCGAGTAGAACCAAGATTCAAATGCTTCAATTCACTGGAATCACATGCCTCTGGTATTACCAATTCCCCTTATCAATGCCGACATGTTTTCAAACCATGGTCAATGGGTCTTTCTAAAACCAAAATTGAAATAGGTAACATAGTTCTACGTGATTTACATGATCACCTCATTCTAATGGTCACATTCATGCTATCGTCACATTCGTAGTATAGGCTACATTATAGGCCTATGTGCTGATGCTGAAACCTGTGTGGGCTTCAATCTAAATAGTAAAGAACTGATAAGAGAATTGATAAAGAATTAGACCGATAAACAGAATCGACAATGGCATTGATATTCCATCAATTCCCACCCCTGGTAAAAAATATACCCTTTCCTGGGCAGAAAACCCCTACATTCACTTATTGCACCCTCATTTCCTACAGTGTTCAGCTCATCAACATTCAAAACCATTGTCTCAGACTCAGAAGATTCTTGTGTCTTCAATAAAGTGCTTGGCTTCTTTCTCATATGCATCAAAATGACCCTATTTAACGCTGATTGAAATGAGAGAAAAATCAAGTCATCAGAATTTGAATCAGTTTGTTCTCAAGAATTGTCATGCTAACCTTCTCAAAGTACAGTTAATTCCTAGTGTAAATACTAAAATAGGACACCCATGGGCATTATTGCAAGGGCAGATCCCTGAAGATAGGGGAACCATTTTATCTTTAAAGAAACTTAGTATAATTTTTCATTTAAGCCCATTAATAGGTAGTGCTCGGATTTCTTAAGTGCTTTTCTATCTGGAATGCCTTGCCATGGTTGTGGGACCATTGAAAGACAGTGATGACAGGGCACGCACACATTTCCATACAAACAAAGGAGAGCGTACTACAGCGGAGGGCCACGCTGTAGTGACACAGTTGATGCAATGCACCAGGCTCAGCTGGATTCATCGACCAGCTTGGCCCCGTTGATGCCCCTGTATGTAACACGACTGGGGCGCACCAGGACACCATAACCTTGCCGGCAGCTGAAGTAGCGTCGGCCCTCAACAGAGCCGTCGTTCTTGCCCCGAGCGCTGCGCAGCTCCAGCCCCAGCCACAGGCCTGGGGCAAAGTCGGCGGTACCCAAGTAGCGAATCGTGCCCATCTCACTGGCACTGCTCAACAGGACCTGCATTCCCACGTGGAGTTTGACAATCCTGTCGGAGTTGGAGGAGGACACGGTGGTGGTGGTAGTGTTGGTGATGTTGGTGGCACCTCCTATGCTGCTTGGACGACGACCTGATGCTGCTTCCACCCCGTGGCTGCTGCTTGCTGTGCTCCAGCGACGTCTAACACTGTTCGAGCGGTTCCTGTGCGGTGAAAAGATGCAGTGAAGAGGAAAACAAGAAATAGAGACAATGAAACAATACACCAAGAGACAAAACAAAAGACAAGACAGAAAAAGTGAAACCTTTCTCAAATCAAATGGTATAGGCATTAAATCAGCCAATGGTGTCCTATTAAGAGTTTTAGCAAAATTCAGTAGAATCTAGAAGAAATATTTCATTAGCAACTGAAGTGAACACCAAGATCTAAATATTGTGTTACTAGACAATTGCTAGATTATGTCAATAAATGTCAATAAATACAGTACAATGAAGTACAACATACAATACCTGCTGACAGGACTTTTACGATTTTGCTCCTTGGGTGTGGAGATGGCTGTTGACATGCTGAAACTACGGCGTATGCCTGTATGTAAGCAGTGTATGTAAGTAAAACAAAAGAGAAAGCATGCTCATATTTTAAAGCCTTTAAAATTAATTTTCTGTATGCAAGTATACAGCATGGAAGTATGTGAGAGGATTAAAGGAGGCTCACCTGCCAGTGGGTGACTGAGTCGAGAGGAGGACAGTTCCGACAAGCAATCCACGGAGCCATGAATCCTGATTGAGAACAGTGGACAGGTGAATCAGTCGGTGTTATTTCCACCAATAGGCATTTCTCATAACCTTTATAGTACATGTGTAGAATGCTTACTTCAAGCTGCTCTGTTTAATATGCAGCAAACTTGACTGAACAATCTTTTTTTTTATAAATGTTGAAAGTTGGAATCTGAACAAATATAAAAGCACTTAGGCAAAGTAAGACAAAGTACCAAAAAATGCAAAGAAAATAAAAAATAATGGATTGATTTATCCAACTTTCTTTTCTTTTTTTCCCTTTTTAACACTTTTTTAACACTTTTCCCTTTTCCCCTAAGAGCCCCCTTCACCAACTGCTAACTTAAAACATTTAATTGACTATTTTTTATTTTCTTCTTTTTTCTGTTTGCCTTGGGATGGCGAAGAGAGTCAGGAAATGAGTGGGCGAGAAAGAAATGAGATAGGGAAGTGACAACAGGTCAGACTCAAATCTGGAGCCCTGTGGCCTCTGCCTGTCTACCATACAGGTGCTGCAGCCAGCTGTGTTACAGCACCTCCAAACATAAGAGATTAAATAAAAACTCATAAAAAAGGTGTCTGTGAGGAGAAAATTCAGATGACAACCAAAAGAATGAAGAGAGAGTACGGTACTGAAGAAAAAAACTGAAGTTCATCTGGGATCTGAGTTCATATTACAGAGTTTAATTCTGCTCTTCCTCTAGGGCAGAATAAATTCTTTGGGAATATGCAAGGCCAAGACAAGATCTCAGTCTTTTAATCATACATTTACTTTTGAAATGTGCTGATTTTAAGGCTTGGAATGTAGTTCAATATTCACATTTCTAACTACTATGAAATGCACTATAAAAGATAACAGCTAACACTGAACATGTTTTATTTAGAATTCTGACTGACCAAGAGGTGATAAACAGTTTTGTTAAGAGTACACGTTGAGGAGCTTTTGGGTTCAAAGCCAGTTAGATGGATAGAAGAGACATACCTCTGGACACGTGAGGGAGGAGCAAAGACCCCGTGCTTTGAGGGGCACTTGAAGTATCTCACACCTCCGACTGAACCATCGTTCTTTCCGCTTGGTTTGTCCAATTCAATGCCAAGCCAAAAACCTGACAACACAAACATTCAATCAAACTCACACCACAACTCTCTTGTTAAATCTTGCAGAGATACGCTCAAGACGTCATGCACAAAAATAAAAAAAAGAAAGCTATGCTCAAATGAGCTCTTCAGGGAAAGTAATGAGCTCAAAGACAAGAATGATTGCAGTGAATTTCAACAGCACTGAGCACTCAACTCTAACGACCGCATGGCTACTGCAATCAGTAACAGCAGAGCCAGGGACTGCATAAGTGAGGATGAAGTTTCACAGAGAGCTCCCGTGGGGCTAAGGACAGAAGGAACATTTGAAAACAAGAGGGGTAGACACATGCGCCTCCTGCCTGCAGTTTCTTGAAGAGAGCCACCTATTTAAACCAACTCCTGTTATGCATTCATTCAACATTCATTTAAATCAAAGCTTGTTGGACAGCAACAACATACCACAAGACATTTCAAGCTGGTCATCAAGTATTTGTCATATAAAAGCATTGTGGAATGACAAAAACAACGATGCCTTAACAGCAGATAACCCAACTGTCAAGGTTACTCATACTGACAACTTTGGTGAGACGGCAGGCCCTCACCTCTCCTTTGACCAAGAGCAAGCAAAAAACCTTGAACACTACATCAGACAAGCATAGACAAAGAAGCTTTAATTTCCTCCCCCTCCCCTTCTCTGATTGTCTGCATTTACTGCATTCCCTGTGGGACCTTTGAAAGTTCAGCAAAAATCTGCTCAGCACATAGATATGCATACATCAGCACCCTCTCTGCACGTCTCTGAGGTGGTAAATATGGCTGTGAGCAAGAGAGCATCCATGGGCACACATGACTTAGTTAAGTCCACCAAGATAGTTTCAATTAAAAGAAGGAAAAAAGGAAGGCCAAAAAACCTGACAATCTTTTTTGAGTTATTTTGGGAAGGTCTAATGTGCTATGTCCATGTTCTGGTCTGTGTGTGTGTGTGTGTGTGTGTGTGTGTGTGTGTGTGTGTGTGTGTGTGTGTGTGTGTGTGTGTGTGTCTGTGTGTGTGTAACTCACACCGGAACTACAGAGGTCTGCCCAGAAGCACGTCTGCAAAGGGATATTGCTGTCAGCAGTTTGCAGAAATCAAAACTAGACATGGTGAAATTTCTATTCCAACATGCTTTTATTCCATTCCTAACCTACACAATAGTAAACTGAAGGGCAAGTAATGGACAAATGGACAAAATAGCCTCGATAGCTAAATGAAATAAATATATTTTTTCTTTGTGGTATCTGACAAGGATATTTTTCTGACAAAATAAAGAGAACAAACCAAATACTTTGAAGGGTTTTTGCAAATACAAAATGTGGTTATCAGTTCAGGGAAATGTTACAGAAGCATGAAATCTAAAAATCACTAAAAAATGTCTCCATTCTTGGCGAGATTTGAAGGTCACTGTGCAGGTCACTAAGAATGTCAATAAAATTGCTTTCTATCAAAATGTTTTTTTTTCCTCCAACTCAAATTGCTGCATTTCTGGC
Organism: Tenualosa thibaudeaui; assembly: GCA_027481765.1. Classification (NCBI taxonomy): domain Eukaryota; kingdom Metazoa; phylum Chordata; class Actinopteri; order Clupeiformes; family Clupeidae; genus Tenualosa; species Tenualosa thibaudeaui. The sequence continues at coordinate 18,456,644 of JAIFZK010000013.1, forward strand.
TTCACTGATTCCAAAACTCTTGGGCTGATATTTACTGTTTTTTTATTTTCAGTAATCCAGTGACCAGAAAAAGTAACTTCTCTAATATGAAGCAGATCAGAGAAAGTAAATTGTTATAACAGACTTTAACAATGTTGCTGGTTTTCTGGGTAGAAAGTATTATAACAAATCTAAGCATGAAAAAGTCTTGAGCTACCTCTAAAAGCCTTAAAACAAAATCGGACAACAAAATCAAAGGTACCTTTTTTGAAAAAATGCTTGAAATTGAGCAGAAGATTGGGTTCATGATGTTACATGTTCTTCATGAGCTGGCAGAACAAAATAAATTACATGTTGAGTTCTACAGGTAGAATCTCTGAAACCACAACCATATATAAAGCTGCCATGCTTTTTGTTTTACTTCCTTTAGAATAATTATGTGAATATGACTAGGGCATGATGGCATCTCTGTTTTAGTGTGATCATGACATACCTTAGTCTGTGTTGACATTATGATCCATTATTCCAAAGTGAGTGCACTATTTATTTAATTACCTTCATTAATCACATTTTATTAGAGATGGGAACTGATAGGATTTTAACAATATTGATGCTACTGTTAATACTGTTTATTGGTCCAATTATTTTATCAATTCCTTACAGCAGAGAAGGTAGTCTACATGTTTTCAGCATCAACACATGAACCTGTAAGGTAGTGTATATTATTACGATTGCCATAACAGCTTATTAGAATGAGGTAATCCATGTAGAACTGTGATGTCTATTTCAATTCTACTTTTAGAGAGACCAATTTGCCATGATTTCAAAAACATACTGGAATTAATAAGAGCATATATGTGTGTGTGTATATGTGTGTGTTTATTTATTTATTTTCTATTTTAGTTGGTGGTCCTTCGGGTTTATCCTACTTGGTTAAAAGTAGCCTGGATGAGCATGTCTTTACTTCCCTGATTCTGCGTTAGGCCTACAACATGTTTTGGTCTGTTTTTGTTTTCAAATGAGCATGACAAGTAAAGGGGCGAGCTGCCACATCTTGTTCACAGTTGTAGGGAGCGATACTGTCAGCAGTGGAGCCAAATTAGCCGAGCCTGTTGATTAGTGGAAAAAAGTACACATCATGGTGAGTAGAGAGGCTCTGCTTTCAGCTCAACACAGACACATGCGCTCTGTTCAATATTGCTGTAAGCAACTTGGTGTTAAAGCAGTGTATGTTTTAATGTTGAACACATGGGGCACTGCATTTTTTTGTGTGGGTGGATAGTCTGTTTTTTCCTGCATTCATTTTTCACTTTGTTTTGCTTTCAGTTTTGCCTTTAGTTGTTGCATCTGATTTTTAGGACATACGGTTGTTAATATCAATACTATTTATACTGCTGCTTAAATCACTCCTGTGTTTCATTCTCCCTGCCAAAGAGGTGTCTTATCAACATGCTGAGAAACACTTCCTCATCAACCAGGTGAGGATACTCAAACCAAACTGCTTCCTTGTTAACTCAGAGATATGGGTGAATTTTTCTCTGCCTTGGCACACATCATTGTTAATAAATCCTAGCTCCTGATTTATCAACCACTTCCTGACTGATTTATCTTAGGTATTAGAAAATCGCCATCATGACATACATGTGTATGTATGCGTGTTCAAATATTTTACTTTGAGATGAGAACATGATATGAAAATTGATATTCCATTTGTGATGTTTTTAATAAGCTGCTTTGACCGCCCAAAGACTCCGCTGATGCAATTCCTGATGTCTGCATGGTAAGCATCGAAGGCTCTGCCAAAGAGACAGCCCCTGCTCCTCTAATTCTCAACAAGTAAACTGAGCAGACCTTGGTGGACACTTTTTGCACAATTGTGACTCACTGCAGCAAAGTTGGTTTTGCCACAGAACCGTATTCTTATGTTACAAAAACATGATTTTTACATTGTACAATCAGAATTTCTTGCTAACTTTATAAAAATAATTCAGGGAAAGGGTCAAACTAAATATATTTCTGCCATCTGTGGAGTTCGGTCTGCAATTATGGTTAATTTTGTCAGCTATAATAAATTAGCAGTAGTCTACTAATGTTGTAGTGCCTTTCTGAAAAGTTCAGATATTTGAACTCAGAGCAGCGTTTTTCTTTAGGTGGTCACAGAATGCCTCCATTGCCTTTTTTATGAGTGATTAACTACTTTTGTTCAGATGATCTAAGTTCAAATATCTGAACTTTTCAGAAAAGCATTGCAACATCAGCAGACTACTGCTAATCTATCATATCTGAAAATTAACCATAGGCACTGGTTGCAGCGTTTTTCTCTAGGTCGTCACAGACACCAGTGCCTTTTTAGTAAGTGACAGTGCCTCTGTCCTCACAAAAAAACTATTGACGAAAGGTGTTTGAGCTCAGGGAAAAAAAAAGAAAAAAAAAAAAACGCTACACAGACATGAGCCCAAACTCACCGGGGGCAAAGCTGGTTTTGCCACAGAATCGCACCACACCAGTTCTCTGACCCACCACCAGCACCCTCTCTCCGAGATGGAAATCGGGCCCCTCGCCTGCCAGGCCACCAGTCACGGCCATCCAGTTGCTTGGACCTGAGAGGAAAGACGAAGAAATGAAAACGACGATCACGAGAGACCCTTTGAAAGAAGAACATTGACATGAATGAGATGCTGCAATCTACAGATCTGCTTACAGACAAACATGACATGCTTATGCAACTGTATGCACTGATAAGGGATGGGTATGGAGAACTGGTATTTTATTGATACCAATTATGATACCAATTGGTACCAATTGATACCAATTAATATTTCTGCCTTGTCGTGACAATGTATCATTAAGCTGTACTACAAACGGTCATTCTACTGTGTCTGCAATATCAAGCCTTTTCACTTGTGTGGAGGAGGAGTGATCTGCTTCATAACAAAATCGATGACATGCCTCTCTTTGTCTAAATCTGATTTTGAAAGCAGCAGAGGTGGGGACACGGCAGGTAGCACACTAAAACAAAGGAGAGAGCGCAACACTCAAAAGTTTGGCTTCAGCGGAGACTAATCGATTTTGACTTCACAATAGTAAAATATCCAATAATGTTGAAAAATATGAAATTGAATTGAATTTTGAATAAAATATGAAAATGTGAAATAATTAGCAAGCCCCTGAAATATGAATGGAGAAACACAAGTAACCTAATGATCATCTCAGATTTCTCACTGTACTGTAATTCCTCACATGAAGCACTGTAAAGTTTTGACTGCATCTTCAACGCATCTTCAAAGCTCAGAATGCACCGCTGCCTCAACTACGAACACAGTGATTCCCATGCACTGATTTGTCACCACTTAATAACTTGTTGCAGGTTAATGTTAGCATTAGATAATTCCTAATTCATTGATAGATGACAAAATAAAAGGATTATTGAAACTAGAAGTAGGTTCCTGTATGGGCACATTCCCTTTTCCCTCTCTCTCTCTTTCTCTCTCTCTCTCTCCCTCTCTCTGGACACACACTCATCTGCATAGCTATTTAATTTGGTTAGCATCAGATCAAATTGCCTACATTTGTAGCTCTACAACCTATTTGAGTGAGCCGGCAAGTTGGAGTGTGTCCAATTAGTTACCACTGTGATGCAAGTTTACTTTCAGTTTAACCTAAGCAAAGCGGTGTCCTATGTTTAGTATGTCATGTGATTTCTTTACTGCCATTTTGTTGATTAAGGTAGCCTATTGGTTTTCAAAGATTTTTGTTAGCCTACTTCACTTAACTTAATATAGAAATGTATCAATTGCAAATACTAGGCCAATGCACAATTAATTCTGTAAACCTTTCTGAAAGACATGATTCTTATGTTATTGACATGACATGAATGGTAATAGTTATTTACTTTTTAAATTCTTATTTGAAGATTTTTTTTTTTCTTGTGATTTCACGACTACACTGTAGACTATACAGTGTGTGTGTGTTTATATAAAGAGGGTGGGAATGGCCTATGGTGAGTGTATGATTCTTGTGAGTCACCAGCATGGGATGCACCGTTCTTGGTCTGCTGAGCTTGGTGGTGAGAGGGAGGCTGTGGGCTTCTGGAACCGAGAGCCTGCCGCTCCTGCCGAGGCCGCAGGGGTGGGCGTTGCCAGGGAAACGGACGGGACCGCACTGCTGTGCCATATCTGGAGTCCAAAGATGATGAAGAGGAGGAGCAACTTCTAGACAAAGCACCTGGGGCACATTTAGAAAATATGGAGAAAATAAGGTCAGTGCTCTATGGAGGTTAAAAAAGAGGGTCATAGGAAACAACTGACAACAAACAACAAACAAACAAGCAAACTAGTCCAGCTGTGTACACACTATAACAAAGCAACACACTGCGTCTAATTTGCACTGCATAGTGACAAATGTCCAAGTATAATTAGACAAGCAAAGCTAGACACAGGTACGAGTGCCAGTAGATTTCTCTAAAACATTATGCCACACACTTATACCTTTCTGTACAATCCTACAATAAAGACTTGGATATTTCCCTGGGCTCTTTGCAGCCTTTCCTTAATGTCCCCACAACGGACCAATTTAACAAACTAAAGACAGGATTACAACTTCTACAATGAAGCAGGCTACCCAAGGCGCAGCAAGTCTGATCATTAACAACATCTCTTGTGTTGTAATATAAGTATTATTACAATAGAATCTAAACATTCATATTAATTAATTTAGCCATACAGTCATAGCCAGTCATGCTTGTCTCTGCACTGTGCTAGCTTACTCATTAGTCCCATGTTGTCGTTTGTGCTAATTAAGGCAAAATAGCGCAGAGAAGATTTATTCTCTTAAATTTAGAAAGCCTAGGTTGATCATTACAAAATAGAATAATAATAACAAACCACAAACTGTTGTTTTCATTATACACAATTTGATCTTTATTTCACCCCCAACATTGCCTCCACAAAACAGCCAAAAACAACAAAGAATGGAAGCAACTGCTGGAAGATAATCACGTTTGGTAAACAGCTGGTGGCAGTATGTTCAAATCATCCAGGCCATTCTACTCCTCAAACTCCTCTTAGTACCTGTTTGGGACTCTGGAGATTCAACTTTGTCTTCATCAGTAGAAGTGTCTTTCAGCTTAATAGCTGCTAAGCCTTTTTCCCCATACACACATAAACACACAAGACAAAACAAAACAAAAGATGTGATGAGCAACATAAAGGACAACTAAGATGGCAAGGCACATTAAACAGGAAGGAGAAGGAGCGATTATGTGGCAGAGAGCCAAAAAAGAAAAAAAAACAATGAAAACAACAGAGATACCCTCCAAACAAACTGAAGGTTGTTTCTATTTATATAGCAATCAAATAAAACAAATATAAATCAAATCGTTCTGCTGTTAAAGATTTAGCTAATCTCAGCTAAGGATACACTATGTGTTAGCAACACATTCCTGGATATTTCCCCTGACATTTTGGGCCATTGTCTCAGCTGGCAAGAGCAGCAGTTCTAGTATGGCACAGCTTTTCTTTTTCAGCCTTGTTCTACAGCCTAATTACATTTTAATATGTTACAGACAAGTAATGTACCTGGATTACACAGGATTTCCTGTTGACTGCATCTATTTCAATTCTTTCAAGGGGTTTACCCTTTCACGCACACTTTAGCCCTTCTTATAAAGGCAGCCAAAGATATAATCAAGCATAACCAATATATGTAGATTCATTGCAAAAACCATTAACACACAGTCTTGTTGTTTTGGACCTGCTTCCTAGGTTCTACAGAAATAAATAACACATGTAAAAATAAGTGTAGTTTTTGTTTTGTTTTGTTTTTTGCTCGTTTTTTTTTTTTTTTTGTCAGTGTGATCTGATGTGGGAAGTCACTGTTTGTGATCAGCGCCTTTACTTGTTCCCTGTCAGAAAAGAAAACATCACAACACATCCAAGGGGAACAGACTGATTTCAGCCAGTTTTTCTCCACCATGCTGAAACCCTAAGGGTGAAAACCACACAAGGGTAGCATTCTCTAGTTCAGTTGTTGTTGCTTGGATCAATGCAGAGGGCACAAAATAAATCTCTGATTACATTCTCAGCTTTCACCATTACAGAGATAATGTACAGATACAGACGTATGAAAATTGAAAACTGAAACATCCAGTCTCCAATATCACCCAACAATGACACTACATTTCTAAGGAACATGCAATGTACTATATTTGTTCTCCTTTTTTATGAGACAGAAGTAATAATTCATTTCATAATGAATTCATAATAAACTAACAATTAATCTATAGTGACCAGTACATGCTGGGGGTACACAGTAAGATGTAGAGTGTCTCAGGAGGAGCATGTCTGTTAAAGGTTTGGTATTTGGTATTTTCACATACCACTGTGTGAACACCAGGCCTTGAGGTCTAATTCATCACTTATTATTGGTTTTGATTAAGAAGCTGTGTAAGATCTTTTTCAGAAGATTATCTTCCAGCTGTGTTCTCAGCCAGCCTATCTAGATATTCAACTCCAGGGCCAAGACAGGCTAAATATCAGCCACATCCTACTGGTACAAAATTCATCTACACACCTACAGATGCTCACACACATACAGATGCGTTCTTCTCTTTTGCACTCGCTTTCTCTCTCTTTTTCCCTCTCTCTGTCATACCCACACACTCTCCCCCTCCCCTAACACGCCCAAAGACATAGTTACACACACACACATACACACAGTTTCTTTCCTCTCTTCTCTTCTCATTTCCCACTTGATGAATTGCTACCTGGCTGTAAGACGTTGTTATTAAACCCATTTAATTAGACAATCAATCAATGGGATCCTACGATACTTCAGTCCCAACCAGGTCCCCTCTATTTCCCATTGCTTTGGACACAGAGTCCAAAACGTCCAAGGACATGGAACATGGTAGACTAACCAGTGAATTGTTCTGGGCTTCTCCACCAAAGGACACACACACACACACACAAAAACATACATATATAACAAACATATCTGGAGTGTCAGGAAGACTGAACTGCCATCAGACCCTTTAAGCTCTCTGGGATAGAGAATGAGTCACAAAAGGTGCACCTGAGTCGTCTGTAGTGCTTCGCATGCAAATCTACAGGTTCTGAGCATGACTCACAAGCACTTCTCAGATAGCTGCTATTTTGCTCCATCTCTTGCACACACAGACAGCGTGAGAGAGAAGAAGAAGGAGAGAGAGAGAAGAAGGAGAGAGAGAGAGAGGCAGCTTGTATCTGAACTAGTCTTTCAGTCATTAGGGTTCTCTTTGCCAGACTTTTTTTTTGCTCTCAAAGGCTGACAGACAGCATGAAGTGTACAGGCATCAGCTGCCTGGAGCATAAAAATTATTAGAAAGGTGTATCATAAAAAAAAAAAATAGAAGAGAAGAAAAAAGACTGGATGCTGCAGGGTTCCTAGAGAAAGGCAGAGCCATCATGTCTAACATTTAAAAGCCGTAAGTCTGCATTTAGAAGAAGCAGGCCATCAACTGCATGAGTGTTAGTGAAAGATCAAAAATCAAATAACTGCACAAAGAGCTATGGCTGCATAGACCACTCCGCTTTGGACTTTGATTTTTCATGGTTACATGAGTGCTCTCCACCCCATGATGCACATACTGTATATACAGAACATACACACATAGAGACAAATGGTACTGCACTGTATAGTGCACGCATACACACATATATACATACAGTACGTGCATAAGTACATACATACAATGAAAGAAAAGAAAGGAAGGAAGGATGGAAGAGAAAGACAGAAAGAAAGATAAAAAGAAAGAGAGCAAAAGAAAGGAATATTTTTTTCCTGCATCCTAACCACTCCTGGACTCCCTGGGCATCATAAACACCTCTTTAAAAAGAACCTGTCAGTGCAGTCCATGATGGGGGGAGAGTTATGAAAGTTCTGGCTGACTGAGTGTGTCGGTATATGATGGCATACGAGTAGCCTTGCTGTGTGCAGCTCACCTGTGTTGACCTTAGAAGTGATGTGCGACATATCTAAACGCCGAGAGTGGCGGGCCGGCGTGGTGTTTGGCCGGGGGCGGAACTTGGGTCGCTCGGAGGGTTTGCTGATCTTAGAGAGGGGAGCAAAGATGCCTGAGGACGAAATAGCAGGACAACATTCATGAGATCATAAGGACATGAAACAACATAAACAACACGAAGCAAACAACAAAAGCACCATTGCAAACTATGAGAGCTGGGAGGCTGGGATTCATGATGTGAACAAGACAAACGATACATGCAAAGTAGGATGGTGGTTTATCGTAAATCGTGATAACTTCTCCTCTGATAAAAAAACAGCTATATCATACTGTGATAGTGATAGTAATGTTGCCTAATGATGTTTTGATATTTGTACAGTAGGTATAGTAGCTGGTTGCTAATTGAACTACATTTAGTTGACATTTTAGACCTTGTCTGTCAAGTGTAGATAAATTGTAAATAAATCTGTCCTACCCATGTGGTTAGTTCTATTTTTTCCCACTGAATTAGCAGAGAATGTCCTACAATGTTGTATTTATTGTTATTGGGATTTGACATTATCTATAATGTGATTATTGTGATATTGTGATATGTTGTGATATGACATTCTGATTATCCCACATAGCCCTGATATACTAATATGCAGTGTGTCACTGCGGTGAATCAGGGACTGTGTGACGTTTAATAACTGTTGTAACTTCGTGATGTTAAAAGACTGTTAAAAGAGGTAATTCTTACCGTGTTTCTGAGGACAGGTGAAGTACTGAACGCCAGCCACAGAGCCATCATTCTTCCCCTCTGGCTGCTGAAGCTCCACACCTGCCCACAATCCCCCAGCAAATTCTGTGCACCCACAGAAACGCAGTGTACCAATCTATACAAAAACAAGCATGGGCACGTGCGCACACAGACACACACACACACAGACAGACACACACAAACACACACACACACACAAAACAATACACAAATAAAACCCCAGAGTTTAAATCAATGACTCACATATTCACATATCACGAAGTTGGGGAAAACTACAAACACAGCAAATATAGAAGTCCTTAGAAGAGTGATGAACAGCAGGGGAGAGGCAGAGTGAGAAAGATCTACATATGCACACATGCACACACGCACCCGTATACACACACGCACATGCACACACGCACACACACACACACACACAAAGGGTAAGGGGGAGGGAGAGAGAGTGAAATGTGATTCGTGGGAAGCAGCTTTGAAACACAGATAATACATGTTCAATGAAGCCATTTCATGCTCCCCTTATTCCCTCTTTCCTCCTCCCCTCTTCCTCTTCCTCCTCCTCCTCTCCTCACATCCTCTAGAGGGAAATGAGAAGTGATTACTTGTTCATAGCCTAAACACAGCACGGGTTTACATTTCCTCCATCTCCTTAGCTCCATCTCTCCGTCTCCACCGATCCACCAAACCCTCCCTCCACCACACAGCGCTAGCCAGTGGCAAGGCAAACTTATGGGACAAAGCTATTGTGTGTCTACATGCATGTGAAAGCCAATGAGCGTTGAGTGAAAATAACGTTCAATGTAAAGCAGAGATCAAAGCACAGGGGTGAGTGCCGAGGCGCTCCTCAGATAATAGGGTTTTGATTAACCAATCTCCAGATACTCCGCTTTGCAGCGGCAGCTTTGCTCCCAGTGTGCCATGAGATTTCATTACCACCTCATTCCCTAAGAACCCTGTCTGGCTGGGGAGTCTGTGTGTGTGTGTGTGTGTGCATGTGTGTGTGTGCATGTGTGTGTGTGTGTGTGTGTGTGTGTGTGTGTGTAAGTGAGTGAGTAAATCCATCTGTGTGTATCTGCATGTGTGTGTGTGTGTTGTGTGTGTGTGTGTGTGTGTTCCAGAAAATCACAGAAAAGGACACAAAGTCACAGAAAAGCAATCATCTGCTAACTGTTCATTCTTCCTCTAGGGTCTCAAATCTCCATCCACTACTGTCTAAGGTAGTAATGCAGTCAGCTAGGGAACATATTACCCTTCCAAAGACTGCAGAATACATCACAGGAAATGATGGGAAAGAATAGCCATGTAATCTAATGATTCTATTTTAAAATCAAACCAGGAAAACAACAGTGTAGCAGTTTGACACCACACAGCAGCGAGTTCAGTGTGCACGTTTTCCAAAGAATAACAGCATTCGCTTCACCAACTGAGTAAACCAACTATGCATTGTATATGGTATCTGTCTATACAATATATGAATATATGTGATCAAAACACTGTAGGTACATCCAGATACAAAGACACAGAGCCAATTGAATAACAGCCAAACTGATTTTACCTTCTGTCCAGCGACGACAACGCGGTCCCCCAGGGAGATCTCCATGGACGCTAGCTGCACTCGGGCCTTTTCTGAAAGAGCTCCAGCCGGGCACGATGGCAGGAGGGCCAAGGGTGTGCAAGGCCGCGGAAGAGCCTCTCTCAACAGCGTGCGCAACTCCTTAGCCAGGGCTGCAGCGTCAGCCATCTCTAGGGGCATGTCCACCGGCTCAGGGACCACATCTGCTGGACACTGGCCTTTCTCATTCTGAGCCAAAGGATAAAGGAAAAGAAAGCTAGAAATCAAATAATGAAATCTCTGGGCCAGCTTGATGAAGACTGCCTAGGATCCAAGCCCAAAAAAGACCAATCTGCTTGTTTGTATGCATCGATGTTGAGATATGTACTACTGGTGCAACTGTGTTGTCATTGTAACATATGCCCAGCTCTGTCCTTGTTTGTTTGTTTGTTTGTTGTTTTTGTTTGTTTGTCTTTTCTGAGTTTGCTTTCTCAGGGATTTTTGTTGTTTTTACGTATTGTGTGTCTCACACTGTTTTGTAAAATCTGAACAAAAAAATATACAGTTTAAATCATATTATGAAATCTGTTCTTATGCATAAGACTGGGGATGTAACAGTATGAAAATGTGACACCGTGGTTATGGTGACAAGAAATATCACAGTGATACATAGTAATTATCTCAGTAAGGTTAAAGTGTATTGAATTAGTGAACAAACACAGACACACAAATTGAAATAATTTCACCAACGTTACTGTATACTGTCAATGCATTAGCCAGTGACATGACATCTTGTTTATGCACATAGCTGATATCTTGGCAGACAAAGTGTCCAAAGCAACTTAGATTATGTTTGTCCAAAGACCAAACAAAACGCAACACAGAGGAGGCTCACATCACCCTTCAGTGCTTCTCCACACAGATACTACACACACAGAACTGTGCTACTGTCTAGCAAGCAGACTGCCCCCACAGTTTGCTGTTCACTGAGCCACAGCTATGTAAGAAGACCCATTTTTACTTGACAGTGCACTCAGAGAGTGGAGAGCTAGCAGACTCGGCGAAAACTACTGAAAGCCACAAAAAGTGTTGGAATCACTTAGCATTAGCTCACCCTTCCCTTGAAAGAGTTGTTTATGATCTACAATTAGGATCTCAATACTCCACTGCTCTCCACACATTTACCTGAGTCAGAGACATCCTGACAGAGCTTATTTCTTATAATCAACTAGAACCTTTGGCTCTCACACAGCTGTCAGCCTTTCACAAAGGCAGAAGACTAATGACACACAGACAGTTAATATTGAGCCTTAAGCCAATTAATGTGAATTATCATGTGTGTGTGGTATAATTTCAATACAATTCAGGAAAGAACTTTCTCATAATCTACATTTTTGTGCATCTGTGGGTTTCAAGTGAAAGTTAAACCATAAACATTATGGTCATAACTGGGGGAAAAAATGATATTCAAACTAATTTTCTGTTATTTCATATTAAAAATTTACAGGCAGCTGAACTTGCTTGTCACCCTCGGGAAAACGAGACTATTGCAAAATGGAAATTAGCATTTTTTTCAAAAGCCCTCTCAGAGATCAGGTAAAAAGCAAGAGAATCTGCTACTGTAAAGACTGGAGACTCAGCATCCTAATTTTCTTACCACAGTCTATCTCCAACAATCAGAAATCCAATTGAAGTCTATTACTGCTCCTCACCTATTTCAAACTTCTGGAAAGAAACAATGAAATTCAAATTCACTGGTAATGTTGATTCACACGGACGTGTACAATGTGTGCAGATGCGGTCCATTACTTCACAGGACAAATTAGTTCACTGAACATGCATAAAAGACTGAAACCTCATAACAACCTAGGAAGGAAGGAAGGAGGCTAAGTGGCAAGGCACAACTGAATAGGCTATAATGTGCAACAATGAACTGCAATCAGTAGGGTAAGAGCACTGCCTGCAATTGTGTGGAACAGCAGGGAAGGAGCCATGTCTGCTTGTTCATTTGAGGTGAGCTGAGGAAAGTCTAGTTAAAGCTGACCTTTGCTGTACCACTCATTAGCTTAGCACCTCAGACTGGGCAAAATCTGTCTTTTCCATTGACCAGAAACCTCCAAGCTTTCCTCTACAGGCTTTGCACTTGAGAGAATGTTACTCAGGACCAATGCTAGGGATGTTTTGCAAAGAAAGGGGTTCGTAAAGAACAATGCTGCCCCCTCATGGTAAAAAATGCATTAATGGACGGGCATACGTGAGAAGAAAGCTAATTGCTCTTTGTGTAATGTATTGTGTCATGCATTTTCCACAAAACACTATATATATATATATATATATATATATACATACTTATTGCTTGATGGCCAAAACACCCAGTCCATCAAGGTCATAAACTCATGCCTGGCTGATCAAAGAGCTTTCTATCTCACTGTTACTAACCTGACAGGCACCTTGTGAGACGTGCATCATAGTGTGGCTTCATATGACTCAGACTTACAACTATCCTCCATCTGAGTCATTAAGCTGCAATTACTACAGCAAATGCTCCTAAATCACAGAGACCCCTATCAATCAGGCAAAAGACAATAATTCAAAAAAGGCCAGAGGTCAAATGCAGTCATTTTCTCCACACTCATCAAGCAATAAATCGTTTGCCACTGTCAGAGCAAACAATCTATTTAGCTGAGTGCTAAAAGTGACTGGAGAGCGGAGCGGGATGGGACTGACTCAGGCAGAAATAGCTCATTCCCAAAGACAGAGAAAAGCATTTATTTAGCATTTATTTAGTGTTCTTGGCATCCCGTGGAAACACACCCTTCATGTCAAAATGTTTATCGATTCCCTTGTGACCCGGTGTCACAGAGGGTAAAGCCTCCTTCGGGAACAGTAAGAACTCGATTGATGCGCTTAAGCAGAGTCCGTATCCCCTCATCCATTACACAGATATCAGAGTAGGGCCTTCCCTCATTCATAGTGTATCTCATTATTTCTGTCAGGACGGTCTATGGAGCCATTAACTATCATCTGAAATTAGTCACTGTGACCTCAAGCCTCCCTGTTAGTGGTGATCTGATTTTGAGAAATGAAGTTTTGCTATAAGCTATGCAGGAAACATTGTTTTCCTGTTTGTTGCTCGGCTGCATACTAGATAGATAGCTGGCTAGCTAGAGTTCCATTTGCATGAAAGATTAGCTAATATTCTCACCGTCACTGCATCCTCTTCGGTTAAACATTAGCTTAGGAAAATGTAGGCATCTTCTTGGCCACCCAAACATTTGTGTCACAATAAACACAAACACAAAATGTCTAATAACCCATGGGAGATGATGGCCTCTGCTTAGTATAGCAGTTTACATGAACACATCTGTGTGAAAACTCACTCCCTCGGCCACAGGCATTTCTAGCCATGCCAATGGTTATGCATCTCGATTTTCGAGACACATAAAATTGTTAAATGAAAAAACTAAATGTGAATTTGTAAATAATATTAAATATTTCTCCTTAATCAAGCCAAAATATTAGGGATTCAATTGAATCCCTCAAGGCACCTGAGGCATTTGGTGTTACGCTTTCAATTGTGTTTATCTGATCATTCACTCAGTTAATCATTATGTTTGAGAAATGAACAGCTTCATTATGTCAACATTACCACATAAACACTGATAGCAGAGCAACCCTTGATTTAGCTTGATTGCAGATTTTAAATCACACATTGTCACCATTGCTTTGCCTGCTATTATACACAAATAACAGACTATGGAAATGACCGCAAACACTGTGATTACAATTTCTTTCAGTTTTGGGCCGGTAAGAAACTAACAAGACCTAAATCATTGGCGGGGATAAAGCAACAAAAGTTTTTAAAAAAGAAAAAAAATAAGAAAAAACATGGCCATTTGTTGGAGGTTTTTGCCCCATAGGCCCAACAATTTCATAACCCTTTCTTTTTTCAGAGTAAACATTGTCAGAGTAAAACAGGAACAGGGGCCTAGTCTCAGACATCTGCTGTTTTGCTGCTCATGACCCCTGGGTGTTGCACTACACGGCTGTAAAAAAAATTAGTTCAGCAAATAAATTAGCCAGATTAATTTTTTCCAAGTGGCTGTGGGGAGAGGGGGGAATATTTGTTGGCAGTATTGTGTGTGTGTGTGTGTGTGTGTGTGTGTGTGTGTGTGTGTGTGTGTGTGTGTGTGTGTGTGTGCGCGTGTGTGTCACATACAAATAAATGCATTGAGAAGAACTGCCGTACTATTAATTTTGAAGTCCACAGGTATAGATTGTGGGTCCCACAATTCCAAAACCCAGGGCCCTGGGATTGCCAGTCTAACAATCAATTTACTCTTATCTCTTTTCAGTTGAATAAGGATTTTCTTAAGCTTGATTAGTAACTTTGTGAAACTTTTCATTGTGTTAATGACTTGGACAATGGCAAATGACAAATAAAATACTACTACCAGTCTTGTTTTATTCATGTGATCCATTAGTTTTATGTTTATGCTGTGCTGTTCCATGGGTTTTATCCACTGCTGACTATCTCCAACTGAAACAAGTTTAACAGGATCACTCAGGACACCTCCACTATCCAGCCTCTCAGACATAAAAGTCACAGCCACCATACACCTTGTACTCTCAAAATGACTCCATTTAATCTATATTTTACACCAACATTATCTGATCACAGAACCAGCCTGCACTGGAGAAACTGCACTTTGGCAAAACCTGTTATCTCCTGAGCTGTCTTGAGGACTGCAAATGCAATGCAAAAAACACAATGTGCTTATGTGTCCAGAGACGGACAAGAAATGAATATAATGTTGTTTATTCTGTTTATGTAGCTCTACATTTCAGTTGAACAGGCATTGAGGCGAATTTTACGCAGGATAATTAAACCTCTATCTATCCATCCATTTAAAAAATATTTACACATTTCAACTATAATACTAGTGCACTCACTGGAAAAAATAGAATAGCAGAAAAGTCAAACACTCTAATGACAAATGGACACTCATTTCAGGGTGGCTCACAGTGTGACCAACACAAGATTACACCTAGTTAGCCTACATAAACATACCCAGTAATCTGAAAAATATTTTCCTAGCTATGGAAAGGGCTGCCAACAGCAAGAAATGATGCTTCAACAACTCTTAGAAAATTTAACTTAGGCTCATTATATCCAATGAATATTTCCTAGGTTTAGAAATATCTCACTGAAGGGCTATTATTGTAGACATGCAGTATTTTGGGTTGGTATCTGATTAGCAAAGTTGCATAGCATTAATGTTTTTTGTTGTGTGTGTGTGTGTATGTGTGTACCATGTTATAAACTGAGTCATTTTTCATTAAATTAGTCCAAAAACTTGGATGTGAAAAGTTAGTTGTAAAGCTATTTAGAATGAAACGATATGTGAATCTTTGTAAATCTAAATCTGACTAGTAATTCTGAGCACAGTGAATACATCAAACATCTCTTTGAAATCACATCCATCAAAAAAATTATTTAAGGTGTTCCAAATTGCATTTGCAGTTGGTTAACAATTTCTGCCTGTCATCTCATTCACTACCGAGGGAAAACTATGCTATGTGTGCACCTTGGGCTCCAAAAGCTGTTTGGGATGTTTTAGGAGACGAGAAGCATACAGCAGCAGCAAAACAAAAAAGTGAAAACTTACCCGAAAGGCAGGATTCGCGCCCAGCTCCAGCAAACACTTCACGGCAGCCGTGCACAGATTGGAGGCGGCTATGTGCAAAGCAGTGCCAAAGTCAAAGTCACTGCAGGTGGCGTCCACCTCTAGAGACACAGGACAGCCAGAAACAAAATGAGCATGTGGCTGTCAAAGTTCTCATAAACACAAAGAAGCCTGGTCTGATCTATCTAACGCTGCATATTCAAAACAAAACCTACAGGAGGCCACAAATCTCCTCATAATTAGCCCAGTTCAGGCATGATGGAACCTCAATGACAATCGGGTAATCTAAGGTAATTAACAGTAGTTACAGTGTTCAGTTGCATCAAGAGTCCTTATATGTATCTAGATACAAGATCCGAAGCCTTGCAGTTCAGATTGACTCAAATGTGTCTGATATTATCTTGAGCGCTCTGTTATATGGTCACTACACGATGACATTAAAAAAACAACAACTGAATCGTTAGTCTTGTGTTCAAATCATTCCAAACTCTGTCAGTAGGTTTAGCCTGCTCAAGCTCATTCTTAGCGCTGTAAGGCTGAATAGCACACTCTCCGCGTATCCTGGTAACCTCATCCTTTGTTCCCACCCCTCCCCACCCCTATTTGTTTATTGTTTACCATCATCTCACCTCCAGGTTGTGAGGCCTCTAGCACCACTCGAATGAGCTGAGGGACATCAAAATACGCAGCATAGTGCAGCGCACTCATGTTGGTCCATCGGCTACGAAGGGAGGGCTCGGCACCAAGCAACAGCAGCTGCTTGGCAAAGACGGCGGCTCGCTCTGCATCACCTGAGTTGGGTAAAATGCCTTTTAGTACATTGTAAAAGTCCTTATTTCAAAGTCAACAAGGGTTTGTGAGGACAGAAAAAGTTAGGAGCCTATGAAGTTTATTGTTCTGTTTCTCCTCTAAAGGGATCAAGAGTGCTTACGGAAATGCATCTTTATTTTTTTATAGGATGCAGGGGCATTTGAAGGGATTTAAAAAGACCTGTATTTCAAGCATCATACTGTGTGAAATAAATTACCCAAGAATATTCCCAGAGGAGTTCACAGAAACAAAGTGTAACCCTGTTTGGTAGAAAATTAAAGTGCCAGTTGTCAAGACAGAGTTGTAAACACAGATTTAAAAAAGGAATCAATAAAATTAGAAAACTATTTAAGTACAGAAAGGAAGAGCTCAATATATATATATAGGTAAAAACTTCAAGAAAAGTCAAGGTGAAGTGTTGAGTTGAGGTAAATGAGAGGCTGCAAGAGGTTATTTTCTATTGACTTACTTAGACACTTAGACACTCACCGATACCAGGAGCCCCAGCCTTACAGCAGTAGTGCAGGAGACTCATGTCAGTCAACCCATCTCTGTCATTCACCCCACAGCCTCTTTTCAGGATCTATAGACAAGAGACAAGGAGAGAGGAAGGGAGGGAGAGAGTGCAAGAGAGAGAGGGGGGGGAGAGAGCAAGAGAAAGGAAAAACAAGCAATCAAGAACAGTGAGACCTTGAAATAAAAAACTGGCAAAGGATTCTAAGAAATATATAACTGTTGATATATTTGCTTTTTCAGTCAGGCTCATTGTGAGCGTATCAATGTGACTACAACTTTCCATCAAGCTCACTGTCAGCATAACTTAGCACCATATTTGAAGAACAGCTCTTTGTAAAACGAACCTCAGGGGGAAAAGCATGGTTCGCTACACATCAGACAAATTGATCAAGGACAAACTGTGACAGTCCAGCTTTTGGAGCTGCTCTGTTATGCAATCCTGCTTCTGTGAAGAGTGTCAGACAAACCAGGGTTTCTAATCTAAAAAAGTTCTCTATTTTTGCCTTTGACAAAACGTCCTTAAGGGGCAAGATCACATCACTTGCTGTATGTTCACACCAAGAGCTACTAAAGCTTTAAAGTCAATTCTTAAAAAGCATCACTGTCAGTTTTGTACGTTTTCACTCATGTCACTGAAGTCACTCGTAACATGACAGTTGCCAGTCGTTTGCAGCCAAAACACGTCATAGCTAATTCGCATAAAGTTAAGCAGTCTTCAACTGTTTTCTAACGCTCTTATCATCCAGAAGTTGACGCTTGCCGCTCTTGTCACTTCTGTCGAATAGAAAATGGATTCTATGACTTCCGTTGCTCTTCTGTCTCATCAGTTTAGTAGCTCGTGGTGCGAACGTATAGTGACACCTGTGTGAAAATCAATTCTGTTAGAATATCGATTTCTAGCATTCCTTCTATGTGGTGAGATCTGTAAGATTAACACATAAAACAATCAAAGACAGATGTGTAGAGTGCAGACCTCACTGCCAATGAGGCTGATGTTCTTTTGGACCTGAGGAACCCACTGCCTTAGCACAGCAAAGAGTTCTGGCACTGTGGTCTGTGGGTCCTGTAGAACCTCCCTGCACATTGGATCATCGGGGTCAAAGAAAGAGAACTCTGGAAAGACAAAGAGAGAGATACAGAGAGAGGAAGAGAGAGATATGGAGAGGGAGGGATCAATAAAGAGGGAAAGGAACACCATGCAAAAGTCTGGCATCACAAGAAATGAGCACACCGATAACTCTGACCACGTAACTTTTACCACCTTTTTAAGGCTTGCAGATATTTAAAAATCCGCGGGTGGGCCCAAGCGTCAGGTTTGGCCTATATAGTGCCCACAGGTAGCCTAATCTAACTAGACAGACACAGAGCTCAGAGCCCTACCACAGTCTGTGGGCAAAGGAGCAGAGGCCACTTGATGAATGATGGGACGTTCCACACAAGGCAATGAGCTGCTGTACCTCCCCCAGCCCTCGGACGATTCTTGCAGAACATCCTCCCTGGTCATGTCCCTCTCAGGACCTGGAATGGGACAACACATAAAATTATTTAGTGAATTCTATCGGGAAACAGATTTGCTTGGCAAATACCAAACGTCATTAGTAAAAACTAATTATTTAACATAATCTGAAACTTAATTATTTCTAATTTGGGTGTTCTTCACCATGACATGCTGTGGAGGAACAGACAATATGTGGTGGTGGACAACAATGGCAGTTTGAAGACAGATGCCTCATACACCTCTGTGTTTCAGAACCTTGAAAACATTTTATTTCAAGATACTTTCGGTTAGTTTCTTTATTTTTATTAACTGTTTTTCTGTCTCTGTCAAACTATATCACATTCTCAGAGGGTCAAAGATTTCTTTTTTTATTTTATTAATGCATCCTCCTATTCCTCCATACATAACTGTCCACTATGACCAAACTGTTCTATTTTTGTCTTGTCTGACCAGAGAGCATTCCTCCAAAAGATAAGGTTTAAGGGTTGAAATGCAAGTTGAAGCAGTAAACAGGGCCTAACTGGCCTCTATTTGTGATACAATGACTAAGACTAAATCTTGAAAGCAAGCTTGATTTACGTGACAGAGGCCTGTCTATACCTCTATTTTGGCCATACAGGGAAACAAGCATAATTGAACCTTATATTCCTGTCATGGACCTTTATATACATGATGTAGCCTAAATCTCATCAATACTTCACCATGGCAAGTAGTGTAGTATAACTGGCACCCTCTGGTAATGATGGCAAGTCAAAGCAAACTCTACCTTGAATATTAGCACACAATACTTAAGCTTAATAAGCATATTAGCATCCAAGTAAATCATAAGGCAAATCACAAGACGCTATCCTGACCGTAAAGACCCTGAAAAATGACTTACCCTGTCTGAGGTCAATGGACTTAGACCTATTATATTCCATTACAACTTCATTTATCAGAGTAGCTACGCTGCTCTAACAGTTCCCAAAATAAACCCAGGGGTGGCATCTCTCCACTCCAAACCTACTATCCAAGTTCAGGTTCAACTGTCTCCCTCTGCTCCTTCACAACTCCGCCCCCTTTTTCTATGCCATCACTTCAGGGCTATTTTTAGAAAGCCAAGCTCGTGAAATACCATTTCTCAGAATCAGGGTTTCGAAGCTCACTCGTCGGTGGGACATTCCCAAACAATCACTAAAGACTGACCAAGACAAAAACAGAACCAGTGCAGCAGGACAACAAATCTTCACTTGCTTGTTATAGCCTAGGCCGACATTTCTTTTTTCATGCTACTGTTCATGAATATATCTGTCCTCTAAACAGGAAATCTGTGTAGATGTTGCTATTTAACGACTGATTTAACTGTTGCAAGATTAACCAGAAATATGGAAACTGCATTGGTCTATATCATACTTGTGCTGTCTAGAATTCAGGAGTCTCTTTACAAGTAGTAAAGAGGTGGCAATATGCATAACAAGCAACAAAGTTAGGAACAAGTTTTCCTGAAAGTAACTAAACAACTGAGGGTACTGCACTGGGATCTATACTCAATTCTTACCACTGGACTCAGTGAATGGGCAAATCATGCCAGTCAGCACAAAATTATTACTGACTTTGGATCCATTAATGACTTTGGAGTAATGCACAAGTGCTATGTACCCAGTAGGCTTTACCTCTACCCATTTAGGCCCAACTTATGCCCAAGTCTTGCTCTTCTAACTCACTATTATTAACACAGGTTTCAAGGTAATGTCACTTTGTTTTGAGGATGAGGTACAGCTTTACTGTGCTCAACTAAACGACTACAACTACTACTACAACTACTACTACAACTACTATGCAGCACCACAAGCACAATACATGGGCCAGCTACTTCTTAAAAATTAAAAAGAGTGTGTGTGCAATTAACACAACTACCAGGCAAAGAAATTAAATCCACAGGTTCTTTTAGGGGCTTGCTGCTGTTGCACTGTGAACAGCTATTTTGGTAACACTGCCTTGCATTATGCATTATGGAAACATCTCCATGACATCAACGGGTTCAAACCTCCTGTCACTGCTATACGAGTTTCACTGCCATTATAGTAGCGCTATGAGCTTGTAGCAGTCTGAAATAAACAGCTGCTCTGAAAGTCCATCCTGCATTCATTCACTGATGTCATCAATAAAAATAGCACAGGTGACATATCTACAGGTCTAGACCTTTACTGCGTTTTACAGCATCTACAAAACACAGCAGACCTAGTGTAAACTTTGCATGTATCTCTGTACTAACATGAACTTATGTCTGTAAAAATATTAACCAAATTGGGAAGCTCCATGGGATGGCCCCCATATGGCAATGCATTTAACAAAGAGCGCCATCTAGCGTCGGATATGCCACGGAAGTATAGGCTGAAGTTGTGAACTACAAACTATTGATTCACTGAACAGGGTTGCTTCAAAACCTGATCATAACATAAGTAGACTGCAACTGATATGAATGTCATCCAATTCTCACAGGTCTTTTCCAAATCCAATGTTATTAAAGTATAAAAGTGCTATAACTGGTAAAGTGTCATCACTGAGACGCTAGGTGAGTGGTAGAATGCTTTACGTTAGAGCATAACAGTTTGTGATCCAAAGAACAGATTAGATGCAAAAGTGATGCAAAAGATGCAGTCGATGCAAATATTCCCGTCAATTTTAGGAATTGTGCCTGTTTGCTAACAGGCTCCAATGTTTGCTTTACATACGCTAAGGTTACTTTGCTTTCAGTTAGCTAGCTAGATATATGGTTACAAACAAACATTAACAAGCTGTCATGTTGGTTACGACAGGCTAGACCTCACCAGGTAGGCTAACAGCACTTCTGAGACGTCTACTGGTTATATAATCAATCATAACACCGTAGAAACAAACTGAATAGCCTGCAGTAGTAGCTACCAGACATAGTCTGTCATACCTGTCTTCTTACGATGACTGTGCTGCTTGATGTAGGCCTACTTGTTCAGTAGATGGTTTAAGATCGGTTTTGAACATAATGTAATCCTCCAAAATCATGCATTAGAGGAAATCCATTTGACAAATCGGTTGCAAAGCAAGAGGATGATTATATTCCGCTGTCAGACTCCTCTGATACTCATCGGGAGAGCTTCTTCTGGCGTAGGCTATAATAATAGCAAAATATCATATAATTGCGCATTACCGCCACCAGGTGGGCTGGAGTAGGCTCACGCAATGCAGTCATATTGTGTAGACATATTTCCATTCAGGTTGCATGGATCCTCCACACTTTTTCATACATCCTTCCGTATAGGCGTGAGTAGAGTGCATACATAGGCTATGTGTGTGCATGGTTCCATCCTTAATTATGCTGACTTCCGAACTGTGTTGTACATAAACTCTTCAAATTAACACTATGGCACAGAATAGTAATGACACCATGCGCATGTCGCAAATGCACAGTGCGCCGCGGCATGACAGGGCCCTATGAGTGCACACAGACAAACAAATCTGATGTGACAAACACACTAGACAGGCAAACACTCGGGACAGGAACCTTTCCTACTCAGCATATGAACCTATATCACAGAGGCCTAGTCTGTTTGTTTAATATATTCACAAAATTCTAATTTGTGCATCTCTTATGCCAATTATTGACATCATCTGTAGTGCTCAATCCAAAGAGTATAGAAGCCTCTGTACATGGCAGGACTTTGTCCACCTGCTCTCATCTCTTAAGGTGAGAAGTATGAGGAGGAACTTTCACACAGAAGAAACGTTTTGCGATATCTGAAAATGGGACCCTGCATGCTGACACTGTGTTATTAGGAATATTTAATTACCTACCACTTGCAGTGCAGATGTGGGATATGTGAAATCATTGGAGTGGGACAATATCAATAGATAATAAATCAGTGTATATAAAAACAAGAAAGGAAAGAGATGAAAAGAGATGATGAAGAAAAGATGAATTCATAGACATTCACAATTTCATGTTCATAGATATATTCCCTTTTTCATTTGCTTTATCCATCTTCTTTTGTTTTTATGCTTTTGCTATTCCCTAAAACTTTTTGCTATTCCTAATTCATTTACAATGTTTTCTACTGTTCCAAAGTTTTATTCTCAATAACATGTTTTAAAGTAAATATATAATAATATTAATATTATTAAGTTACAGCTTAGCAGTCTCCAACCATTATGTCTGCTGACAAATTTTGATGTGTTCTTTATCTGATGTTTAAAAAGACATTCACTAATATCTTCTGAAGAATTTTTTTTTAAAAATTCCTCCTAAAGTCCTATTTATCAGGCTAATTATCACTGAAACCATTCTCAATGAAATTGTGATAAGATGTACGTTACCATATACAGTACAGTATATCTGCCCACTGACACATAGGCCTACTAGCATGCATCTATTGCCTTTCGGTATAGAGAGAGAGTCCTCTAACCACCAAATCCGTTTGTAACTACTTCCTCCTTCTACCAGGCAAATGGCCTACTGCACAGCTCTGTAATGACGTCAAATACCCTCTGTAAACACAATAGGGGCTAATGGAGTGTCACTGTGTTAGATCCAGTCCCGAGTTCCCCCCAGTTCCAGCAAGTGAAGTAATCGTTTTTCAATGACATGTTGACTGTTATCATCAACTTAGTTTAAATCTGCAATGTTGAAATGATGCTGAAATTAAAAAAGTCTTATTATTACAGTCTCTGATGCAAAAAATGCAATACAATACAAAAGTGCATAAAAGAGTTACAACCTGCACAAATGTCACTTTCCTTTTATTTTTATTTTTACAATTCAAGCAGATGCAACAGTTGTTGTATATTGTGAAGTACTGTGCAAGCTATAAAAAGCCATACCTGAAAGGAGCCATGATTACCTTAATAAGCTTAAAGTCTTAGGGGCATGTGAGTGTTATTTGTTTTAACATGACATATGTGCAAACTGGGGACTGTTCCCAAAGCCTCCCTAATCTCTTCAGCTGCTCATCCAACACACGGTAGAGGTGGAGCTCCAACAATTTCTCTTCGGAACTGAAATGGGGAAAAAATTATAACAACTTCCAGTGGGGACTAATCATCTAATAATGGGATACTTACAATGTGGATTTATCTCAGTTTTGTCTAACATGGATACCTTTCACTTGTTCTTTTATGGAGATAAAAGCAAGCTGTCAGATGCATCAGGGGATTCCACCATCTGACAATGACAGGTACAGCTGGTGGATAAATACCTAAACCAGGCTTTCTTCATTTGAAGGACTTCTTGTCGCCCTGCTGTGTTTTTCCCTTTGCTTGAACACAAAAAAGACCTCAGGACTCTGAGATGGGGTGTTCCCCGTCCAGAGGAAGTCAATTTGTTGGGGCTCACAGCCCTTTTAGGAGACGAAGGACTCTTCTGCCCCCCAGCCAAGAAAATGCAGGTGAGTCTGATGACGAGGCTAGTGGAGGCTCTTCTACTGTTGGAGAAAAGGGTGGCGAGAGGCTAGCAACAGGTCAGCAAGATGCCTCCATAGAAATCTCAGCAACAAAGGCTGTAAAAGATGGGACACATTGCTCTAGCAAACTTGAACCTCAAGAGATCAAAGTTAATATTTTATCACAAGTAAAAGATAAGCCAGGGGAAAAGCAAGAATCTGTTGAGAAAAAAGCTGCCAAGAAAACAAAAAAGCCCATCAAAGGAGTTAAAGCGAGTAAAAAGAAAGAGAGAGACAAAAAAGAAACTGACGCAAAAGTGGACTTTCCAGAGTTACTGGTGAAAGCCCACCAGGCTGCCTACAGTTACCTTAATCCTAGCATCACCAAATATGAAGTTTTGCTTGGGCTTTTGGATCATGCAGCTCAAACTCAAATTTCCTTGCAGCCTATGGTGGCCTTCATGCTGATGCGTTATGAGGAGATCAACAGAGGGCTTGAGGAAATAGTGGAAGAGGGAGAGAGGCTCCTTAGAGAGAATGGAGAACATCTGGCTTGGACTTGTCACCTGAAAAACCTTTCAAACACCTCTGGCAGATCAAATACATCACCTGCCCCCACTGACCCCCCACCAGATTTATTACAGCAGTTGCTGCAATACACCGTACAAAGGATGCATCATGTCAGCCACTCAGTAGGTGCAGTTGGAGATTCTGCACTGGAAGAGGCGGTGGATTACTTTACTTCTGTTTCTGACATCCTGGAAGAGAAACTAAAGGTCAAACGTGCATCAGAGGCTCGCCTTATGCGTCTACTGGCACGCATTGAAGCTGCCACACTTCGGAAACCAGGCCCAGAGGACTCTGCATTGTTTAGTGAGGACAGTGGGATTGGGGCTGAGAGTGAGTCATTGGCAGGCTCAGACAGGCAAAGACGTCGCAGAGAGAGCTGTGGATCTACTGGGACTAATTATACTTCGGCAAGCAGTCCTATGGGTTGCAATTCCACTCCACTCCACAAGGGAACTCCAAGGTGCAAACTCACACAGAAAACCGGTTCCAGTCTCTCCCTCACCTCCATAGACTCTTTTTGTAATTTTGGCAAGGAGCAAATAGACTCAGAATTTCTCTGCAGTTCTGCCTCAATAGAGGGTGATGAGAGGGAGGAGGTGAAAGAGGTACACAATCTCGAAGGAGGAGACAGTAATAGCAAGAAGTGCCCAAGCTCCTCTCCTTCACACACTTACCAACAACCACGTCGTTTACCCTCTAAACGTATAGAAAATCCACAAAATATAGAAATGACACTGAAGATGAGAGAAGCAATTAGTGGCCGGATCAAATTTGTTTCATCACCGAAGGCCAATGCAAAGACAAACAAGGCAGACAGTCCAAAAGTTAGTAGGCGACAGTGGACTGAAGAGGAATCCACACCAAAAAGGCCCCAAACACCCACACCTCGCATGCCGAGGAAAAAGACAACAGTGGCCAAACATAGGCGTACCCATTCTGCTGACTCGATTCGTAGCAAGGCAGAGGACCCAACACTGCTGGAGTTGGAGAGGACTCAGAAGGATCTGACTCAGAAGCTGGAGAGGATGAGCAAAGCTGAGGGTAACCTTAGAAACAGTGCTTCTAAGCAAGGAAAGACGAAGACCCAGCAAAGTTCACCTTCAGCATCTGTTCGTTTACGCCCATTGCAGAAGACCCCAGAAAGTCCATCAAAGACCCCTAAAAAAACAGAGCACAGACAGAGTTCAACTAAGGAAAAGGAGACACAAAAGGAAATACAACAGGAAACACAACAAGAAAAAAAACAAAAGGGACCCCAAACGGAATCAGATGACAGTCAAAATAAAAATATAAATAATTTAAATAACAAGGGTACAGAGGAAGAGCACCTTTCAAAACCAACGCCCTCAAGCCCAACACAGCAAAAGCCAGCTGGGCTGCACAGGGGCAGAAATTCTGTGAAAAGATTAATAGACACGTTCAGCCATGGAGTCGAGGAAATTAAACATGCACCAGAAAGTGTCAAAATACTTGGCCCTCTGAAGGGTGTGATAAAGTGCGGTGTTCCTATCATACCTGGATTAGGAGGCACAGACATGGTGCTCACAATTGGGAATGATAACATTCGAGTGGACTCAAGAGCCTCTGACAGAGCAGAAGATATTGACATTGAGAACCTACCTCCTCCTCCACTTGAGGTACTAATGGACAACTCTTTTGAAAACATTGAGAAATCTGAAACAGTGGAAGGAGGGGCCGGAAGAGGCTATTCCCCTCTCCTCAAAAGAACTAATGTGTCCCAGAAGCTACGTGCTTCTGTGCAGACTGTGACAGTGTTGCCCAGTAGAGGTGGCATGCGACCAGGCTCTCTTAGCATGCTACCACCATGTGCTCCATCTTCTGCTTCACACCAGGAGCCTAAGCCTGAGGTAGACCTTGTCAGTAATGCTGCTACCCTATCTAAAAAGGGGTTGCCAACAGAGAAAGCAGCTACTGAACCTTTGTCTGCTCTTGGAAGTGGAGGGACAAAGCAGAAAGATATTACCAACACTTCTGATGCAGTGCCTTCTACTTCTGTGAGTAACAGCCTTCCAACTGCGACAGCAACAGCCAGAACTCGAATGTTGCCCTCTACACCCACAACTCCCAGCAGCCTTCAAAGAAGGCTTCCTAGCCCACCGGTCTTTAAAAGCCAACCCACCCCTTCCTCCTCCAGTAGCCCTCCTCTGACCACTCGCAAACTCCCAACACCACCACCAGCGAGTCAAAGGAGGCAGCCCAGCCCCAGTGCCACAAAGCAAGATGGCAATCTAATATCTACCTCCACCTATCTTATTAAGGCCCCATCCCCACCCGTTTCTCCAAAAGTACACAGATGGTCAAGGGAAAACAGCAATGCTATCAGACAAGATGCCCCCCCTGTGTCCCCCTCCATATATCCCATTAAGGCCCCATCTCCTCCAGCGTCACCCAAAATGCAACGTTGGTCTCGGGAAAACAGCAGTGATGACTCATTGCCCTCATCTCGGGTATTTAGCAATGCCCGATCAGTTTTTTGCCCCGCCTCGCCCTCTCTATTTGAGGCTAAGCCCTGTCCTGTACCTCGCCCCCCACAAGCTTGGACCACGACCAGTGGGCCTGTCACATCAACGCTCTGGGGGGATCGTGTGAAGTTACCAGTGCATGGACCAAAGCCTTTCATCAGACGTAGCCAATCAGACCGAAGACCTAGTCTGAACCATCCACCCAGAGGACAAGCTTTCTCCATTGCTGAGACCTGTGGGAGTGAGCCTTCCATTGCTTGTCAAAGGTAGCTTATGGCATTTCAGCTAAATCAAGTTTGGTTAAAGCAGCACAGTGTAACAGTTCACCACTTTTTGAGGTACCCATTTTGTTTGTGACTGTTTGTTTTTGTATTTGAATGGCACACAGTCATATGAACGGCAGATAAACACAAGTGTTATATCCCCACAATCCATCTAGGATATATGCACTATGCAGCTCTGTGCGCTGTGTACTGTTGACATATCTGAATGTATTGCCATTACAGACCAGTTAACATGTTCTAGCAGTGCCAATAAGGCTCTAGGAAGTATTGGAACACTACACCCAAACTCCTTAATATTGTTATAAGCATCAGCAAGTTCAAGGTTGTCTTTAATTTACAAGGGGAAAGTTTTGCTATGACTTATTCCTGAGTACAATTCCATTTGTTAAAATCCTGTTGAAGCCTACATTATGCACTTGGGAAAGTTTGAAGTTTGACTAAAGCATTTCATTGACTCCACATCTCTCATCCTTCAGTCAGTTAAAGTGTAAGTAAAATGTCTGTAGGACTACATTTGTAGATATTTGGGAAAAACCCAACAAAAAATATTGTTATGAGTGTTGAGGTTACTATACTGTGTATGATATTATGAATAGAGAGCTTGTTTTAATGATTCTACTAATAGAATGTTCTGCCCATAGTTAGCGAAGTATTAGCAAATTAATTTGATAGAAAATAGATGAACTACTACAACATCTGATTGAGGTCAGGTATGACATT
Source organism: Tenualosa thibaudeaui (assembly GCA_027481765.1). NCBI lineage: Eukaryota > Metazoa > Chordata > Actinopteri > Clupeiformes > Clupeidae > Tenualosa > Tenualosa thibaudeaui. Next base: position 18,484,892 of record JAIFZK010000013.1, read on the forward strand.
CTGTATATCTTTGTAAACCCATTCATGCTTGACATGAAACATTTGACAACTGAAGCAACTGACCAAATATTAACTGTGTATATGGATTTAGTATACAGCATGTTAAAACATGTATGTCATTACTTTGTAACAATTTATCTTTTAATCTTTTCATAACACCCTTCAGACATAGATTGTGAAGGAAATGTTCAAATGTGATGTTTTTTAACTTTCAAAGAACTATGATGTAACTTTGCTTTAGAAAAACAGTTTCTTGTTTAATACGGTTCTTGTTCTTGTTTAATACGGTTTCTTTAAAATGGTGCAGGTTCAAAAGAATCCAGTTACTGCGAATTTCCTTGACATTTTGCTGACCCATGTTTGTCTGTAAGATCATGCATGATATTAAATCAGGAAACTGCGATGCCTGATGCAATATCACAGTCTTCAGCATCTACAGCAAATGATAAAGTTGTGTAAAAATCCACTTATTGCAATAGCTGGCCATAGTCATGCAGAGACAACATGTGATCAAGGGAGAGTATGTTATGTGTTGTATGCTGTTGAAGAGAATTTCAATACAGGTTCTTGTCCTTGCTATCTGTATCCTTGGACAGTAAAAGGTATTAGTTGCATTTTACATTTCCAGCTTGATTTCCAATACAGGTGCAATAACAGCAAAATCAAGGCAACTGGTTAATCCTGCAATGATAAAGTACCTATGAGTCACTACTTCTGCTTCTGTCTTGTGCCAACCGGAAATGAGTAACCTGTGCTGCATCTCTAATCCGTCTCCTCAGAGACCCAGCTAATTTTTTCCTTGTCTGTTTCTCCTCCCTGATAGGCTGGATGACGTTCCAACCAAAGACACTGATGGATGGGACCACCACCCGGAACTCACAGGGGTGACACGCTCAGCTTCACATCCAGACCTGTGTATTATAGGTCAGTCCTTACACCGTGAATGAGTGGGTTGATGAAGGACCAAAATGGATTATGGATTAGCAACCTCCTCTGAGATTAAGACTTTTTTCCGCTGGGAAGAGGAGAATGACTAATTCTGTTAAAGCCTCTTAAGTGGTGGTACCTCTTCTTCCCATTACAGTATCATTCTTCAATTGCTGTTTGCTACAAGATCTTGCTTCTGTTCTTTTCCTTCTTTCTTTCTTTTTGTCTTCTTTCTTTCTTAACCCCCTGCATACTTTCCCTCTCATGAATTAATTTTCAAGATCTTTACTGACTGTGGTATTACAAGAAACAAAAAAGAAATTATACACACATTTTCTGTTTTCTTTTGTAATGTTTTAAATACAATGAAAAAATATTTCTGTACACTGATGATCTCATTGTAAATATTTGACCTTTTTACTGTTTTCTTAATAAAACAGTATACTGTGAAGTCTTTGTCATAATTATATCACACCAATACTAGTTCCGCTGCATTCAAATTCGAGCAAAAAGATGGTTTCCGTTACGGTTTTGAGTCACAAAGTTTTCTGAAAAACACTCAGGGGCCAGCTCAGATCAGACACCCACACTTATTCCAGGCAAGACAGCGTAGCAAGTAGCACAGGACATTATTTTTTTTATAAAACCTTCTATTGAACTGGCGTAAAATGATGTGCATCATTGTTGTCAGCATAGGTCAAGTTTAGTCTGTTTGAAAAAAATGCCACTTTGAATTCAGGTTTACATGACTGTGATTTTATTCTGTAGTGCTCAATCTCAGTTCAAGTTGTCCTTAGACCTGTTAAAATTGCCAAATCATAATAAAGATAAATGAGATGCAAAATGCTATTGGAAAATAATTTTAATTATCTGCAAAATAAATGTTATCTAAATACAGTATTATATAGAAAATTCATTGTATAGACAACTGTATGGCAATTTGCATTTTTTCACAGCAAACAATATTAATAAGACTGGAATGCAGAGGTATATTAAGTCTAAGAGGAGTCATAAAAACATGCAGCCAATTTTTGAAAAATATCTTTAAGAGCTGTCAACATTGCGTTAGATACATATTGAGCTTGTCCCAAAGATATGAAAAAATACTGTATAAACATTTGAGACAGTAATGCAAAATATATCACATCTAGTGATAGCACATGGTAAATTTAATATAAATGTACATGTACATGTAGTATAAAAAGAGTATATATAATGTAACAAAGATGTAAACTTCATATAAGTATAAATGACGCCTGCGTCAGAAAAATATATAGATTAAAAACTGCAACGAAGGCCCAGAACAGATGTAAATCAATACCACAATCATACTTGAATTGCATTCTATATGAGCATATCCAATGAAAACACATAAAAAAACCCAAGACCCGGAGGTCTGCGTTGTCAATCTGCTGGATGCTGTGAGAAATGCAAAGGCACTAGTGTCAATAAATGACATCAAGGTAATGAATTAAGTCTTTAGAGCATCAGTGATGAAGCCCAATTACATTGGGCCACATCTTTCTGGTTCTTTTTTTCCTCATCAAGGGCTCAACCTCCACGCTTGCAGGCAGGAGTGCTCCTTTATGCCTCTGTGCAGTGCTCCAGAGTGTTGAGCTAAGTGCTTCTAGCTGGCTGGCTAGCTAGCTAGCTAGGCCTTGTGAGGCTTTGCAGTAAACATTAACCACAGTGATGGCACAGGACACTACCAAGCTCATAACTTGGCCTCTGCCTGCAGCTGTTCCAAGAGGGGATTGGCCTCACTGTTAGGGGTCTCGACACTGTCTCTCCGCACAATACAAGTGGGTCGGTGTCGGTTCAGCATTAGAATCAACTGCTGACGTTCATGCTTCAGCTCTTCAATCTGGGCTTTGAGATCAGAATTCATCATCTCTAGCCTTTCAGATTCCTGTGACAGGCAAAAACAAAGAGCAGAAGTGTCAGCTCCTCTATAAATACAACAGTCGTTTCAAGTATTGCATTCTGCTAGGGGTAGCAAAATAAATAAATAAATACAACAGAAAGGTACTAGTGGTTCAAAATACTGACACCAGGATTTTTTCTGAAAATTTAGGATAGTTCTGCTTCCTGCTAACAGTGGCAAAGAAGTGTTCCTGTTTTTATCATGGGCTACTTCAGGGCAGATTCTTGGCAGAGGACACCAAATTTCATTTGCAATCCATTTCTTTATTTCTTTCTTCAGTTTTTCACTGGTATTTCTACAAAAGAGGGGCACAATTCCAATCTGGCCTAGATCAGCAAAAAGGCTGCCCCTGCTTCTTTGGTGTGCATTGCTACTTTGTTGAATGTCTGCTAATACGGACACAACAGCTGCTGGTGACTCACCTTTTGTAGATATTCCGTTCTCTCCTTCTTTTTGTTTCTACATCGAGCAGCTGCCACTTTGTTTTTCTCTCGTCTCCTTTTTCTCCTCTCCTCCTCCTCATCCCTCTGATCAAAATCAAGAGTATGATATATACAGTACAGGCAATAAATAAATACTTTATAATAAAGACTTTATAATTTATTTACAATAAGAGATTTACACTGCATTTTCAGTTAATGCAAGACATTTTTAAAAAAACAAAAAAATTAACCAAAATGTCCATTGTTGAAAAGTTCATTTATATATTCAAATCAGCTATATGGACAAAATGCTATAAAGGAACACTGAAGCTGAATAAATACAAATTAATTGTCACTACAGACAACATACTAATGTGTCAGTGGCTTAGCGGTCCTAACCTCAGTCTTCAAGGGCAGAACCCTCTTAGCCCGCTTGCCCAGCAGATGTAGTGGCGACAGCATGGCACCCAGATTACACAAGTCAGCGTACTTTAGCTGATCAGTCAGTGTCGTGGCAGAGATACCCGCCAGCAGACCCAGGCTGGGTAAGGAGCCGGCTGCCACGGTGGGATCAGGGATCGGCCCGGGCATCATGTTACTCTCTCCCGAGACCACAGCTGAAATAAACAGAAATTATTCATATTTTCAAATCTAACACATCTCTGTCAATACAAAATCAGTCTTTTAGATACATCTAGATGCTTGATGCTAGGGCACATCATCATTTATTTATTCATTGAGTCAATAAAAATGTTTAGTGTGTTTTTGATACAACATCCTGTAGGTATTAGGCACAAAATGTGGCATCTTTTTATCCTGATTTTCTATCTCACATGTAGGCTAAGAATAAACCCTTAGCATTTTGAGAAGTTATGATTTTTTAAAAAGTATATATATATATATATATATATATATATATACTTTAAAAAGAATCCTAACTTTTATATATATATATATATATTTTTTTTTTTTTTTTTTGCTAGACTCTACTGATATTTGGATACAGTATTACAATATGAAATGGATAGTCCCAGTGATATTTTATGAAATTAGCTGTGCTGCAATTGTGTGGTATGTAGTCACTAGAGGGTGACAGAAACAAGATGGCTTCACTTTGGAGGCCAGCTCACAGCACTCACTTCCTCACTTTCTATCTGCAATGTTTTTATGTGCAGTCTCCTTTCTATTTTTTTTCTATATATTCCTAAAGACAATTTCTAATCCAGCATAGAACAATAATAAAAGAACTCCCATTCCATCAGCCATCTCTTTTGGTTGCCAGCCTGCAGTGTGTGCAGTTCAAGTGTTGTATACCCCTTGGGATCAGACAGTGCTAACACTCCTAAAGCTATGCAAGACAGAAGTGTGACCATAGTCATACACCAGCTGCTATGTAACTGACCCAATTGAATGATATGAACATCATGATATACCTACTCATCTGTAACCAGTCATTTTATATCACACATTTTACATCATAGCAGTTCTATTAGCTTGCTTGTACATGTATGCACATAACACCTGTCTGGCGCCACTGAACCAAGGCCTCGTAGAGCATGTCCGGTCCTGCTTAATCCACAGTCTTAACCATCTTTAAATGACACACTGCATGAGTTCAGACAATAAACGGGCTGCCACAGAACCATTACGTATGTAAATGATGGTGTAAAACAACGAAACACTGTTGTGTTGGGGTAGCATAACATAGGGTTGTTGTGAAACAAACAAGGCCTATATAATACAGTTACAACAGTCCACTGCTCTCCTACACGACACTGACAAATGTTAACTAAATTTAATTAAATAAATAATTAATATAAATATTTGTAAATCATTTCTAATAACTTTATATATCTATATATTACTTTCTATTGTTTCCCATACTGAAATACATACACACTAGATGTAGTTTTGAACAGGATAACAACAACTCATTTAAACTCACTGCGTTTGTTAAAACACATAAGCTAGACAATGAGAAATGCACTAATGTCCAGAGGGGTTTGTCCTGATAGATAAAATAAAACTGAAAAAAGTCTATGAGTAAGAAGGAACTGGTGTGGAACCAAGATTGTTCATTCAGTCATAACCACAAAAGTAAGACTTGTGAACTGGGCATCTGAGCAGGGACCCACAAAAGGCATACTTGTGGTTTTAGGTACATTCATTGCATTGCATTCATTGCGTGTACAGTGTAAGTTACAATCCAACACCATTCATTCTCTCTCTCTCTCCCTTTCTTTTTCTCTCATATCTATTGTAGAGTTTTACACACTATAATAATATTTTTGTTATTTTAAAAGAGAAATTCCATAATTTGTTTGTTGTGTAGTTCGTGCATAGTTCTCAAAAGAGCAGTGGGGGAAGACAACTGGAAGAAAGAATCTAAAGCTTCATGAAACAATACTATCATTATGGCAAATGTCTAAATTAACTAATTTAACCCAAATGCCAATCTGACGACTCTGCTTGCACTTGAGCAAGGGGCAATGATCGTCATGTAGGGCATCATGGTCATGGCTAAAAGTTTTGATACTGATACAGAGTGTGTGTTTTGTGAATTCCATGCATTATTACCATCATTTCTAAATTATTTTAGATTACACACCAGATGTCCATTATCAGTAATTTACTGCAAACAGATTCATTAACATTAACAATAACATCTCAAAAATCTAAATTTCACTCCATTTCAGCAGTTGCACAAACAATCATCTAACAAAATTTCAGTGTCATCCATCAGCAGAACAGTGTTAGCTCATCTGAATTGTAGACATTCTGTCTGAATTAGAAGAGCAAACTAATTCCTGAATAAATGAAGTGAGGAAGTGATTAAAATCAGGTGCTTTTATGTGTTAGCAATGGTTATCCCGACATAAACAAGTTCAACTGACCTGCCTCGTGCTCTTCAGAATGAGCATGTAACATAACATATGCAGACAAGCATCAAAACTGAAGTACTACAATCATGGCCAAACATTTTGGCAGTGAAAATGGCAAAAGTTTTGTTCACAATTCTCCAATCAAGGCTAACTTTAACCCTGGGAGAAAGCTATTTTACAGCACTACAGCACAACTGTTTTGTGCTTCCTGTGAAAGCAGCAATTTTGTCAGGTGTATAGTTGTGGCCACACATTTAGACTTTTTCACTTTTGGCAACAAACGTGTGTAAGTATGTAGCCATTCAAAAGTTGAACATATATATATAATTTCTTTAGCAATGGATGTAGTAATCTATTAATTATAATAACTCCAAAACATGACAATAATATTATATACATTCTAAATTATTGAGTCCTCAAGTAAGGTCTTGATCATTTGTAAAAATTTCCTCTTACCTAAGATACACTGAATCCAACAAATCAACCCTAGTTTGATTCCTGATTTGTTAAATTCCCCCACCACCTCCTCGGTCAAAATAAGATTAGGTGATTTCTTATTCAATATGACAAGTAGTTCATTTTTGCATTGCTAATCAGCAAACCGAGAGTAGTAACTTCTTAGGACATTTTAATGCGTTGTCAGTTTCAATGACTTTGTAGAAATGGTACATTGTACATCTGTTGTAATTATATTACAAATGTGACTGAGGAAAACAGAAGAAGAAGTTGGTGTGTGAAAAGTGTGAAGCAGTAACAAATCTCCTGTTGGGTGTTGATCAATTGTACAACTCTTAGACAGATTTTTTTTAGGCTTTGTGCAAATTCATCCAGCTACCATTGAATTTAGGCTATAGGCCATATTCCTAATTGATACATTCAGATTGAGATCACAGAATCTAAGAATACTAAACAATTGTCATTTTTGGACCACATTGGCATCACTCATGCATTGGTGTTATGTCAGTATTCATCTCAAATTTCTGGCATTAACTTGGCCAAAAAAGTTATTTTGCCAATGCTGACATAGTCAAGTAGCATGCGAAAAGTTACTGATACATTCGATTACTGATGGTCAGTGACAGGTAGCCTTACGCTTGCTCCATATGTGACACTCTAGTGTCATGACTTGAAGCGGAAGTTAATAGGCAGAAAGGCATGTAATGCTCGAGTCTACCCTTACATAACATCACCACCAGAAGCAAGGTGACTAGACTCTCAATTGTGTCTTCCCGTAAAATCCTTAATTCACCGCGCGACAATTCGTGTTGGCAATTGGTTTCAAAATAGACGGCTGTGAATAGAGTTGGCCTTAAAAACTAAAGAAGTCAAACTCGTTATTGGTCTTTTTTCCGACCCATGTTAGAAATTTCAGGAAATAACGTTAGTAGGCTAATGTTACAAGTTTAACGTTGACTGCAACGTGAGCATGGCGCACAGCGCTATCCTCCACACCGAAAGTTAATAAAACTTTTTTACTACCTGGACTGGTTTCCGTGTTCAGCAGATGTCCTTTTTTGGGATCAGAAGAGGGTCTAGAGTATATTTTAAAAAGTGGATATCGTTGCATCAGCCCGTTTCTTTACCAATCCCTATTTTGAAGATTTGGGAATGCGGAAGTCAGTTGCTGTGCCAGCCAGACGAACGCAGGGATGGACAGACGCAACATGACAAAACCAAAGGGCCAGTGAAGTGAAGGAAGAACTGCTCGCTCCTCCCCTTGGAAACCAGAAAACAAACACATCATTGAAGATTTTCTGCTGAAAAGACCCTTTAGCATTCCTATTTCCCCTTTAGACCACATTGCCTTTCTGTTCCATATGTACAACATTTTGGGGAGGGTTAGGCTATTATAGAATTTGTGAGTGTGGAAATTAAAACTCCTGCATATCAATAGGTTTGTTGTAATATATTTTCAATTATTTAAAAATGTCCCCTCTTGGGCTGGTGTGGAATTAATTATTTAAACATACGTTGGGCGTACTCTCTATTACTGCATAAGCCAAGGCCCTTGGGGAACAGGCAAGTCTGAGAGAACAATTTTAATGCTCTCTGGTTTAGATTTGGTAGCAACCAGAATAGCATAACACACACGATTCTTGGTTGGATTATGAAAATGTCATAGTCAGTATATATTTGTAGATCACAATCGGCATCACAGTCCTCTGCAAACTCTCCTCTGTAGACAATACCTTCTGATTCATCATACAGAACAGAAATCAAGCTGGAACAGAATCTGATGTGAATATTTATTCATAAGCAATCAATGCTCATTTCACTTCTTTGACGAACAAGTCAAAATTCAAATGGTAGAAAAATAAATTATAGTAGAGTACATCTCAATAGATATAGCACTGGATGTTTTCATGGAAAACTCTAAACATTTTTTAACAAATGAATCAAAACACAGTCTGAATGATGACACTGAGGTATGGCCCGTGAAGGATATGTTCATAAGCACAACATTCAGAGCTATTAATATACAATTGCCATCAAAACACAAATCCACTCTGTCCATTCCACAACACAATAAACCTAGAACAAGATTAAACATTGATGAAACTTTTATATTATATATAGCCTTTCTGCATGCTTTTCAAACAAGAACATGGTTCATACCCATCCATAAAATGAATAGCCATGCTTTTAGCTACATTAGCTACCCGGAAGAGGTTAATACAAGTTCTTTCACACTTAACATTTTCTTCGATGCAGCCACTCAACCAGTGGCTTTACACCAATGGCACATCAATTCAAAAATCTTGACAGCACAACATGACATTTAGTCTAGTAGTGAACTTCAGTCAGTCATCCAATATTGTCCTCTGTCATACATGTCACAATTGCACTCATAGAGCCAAAAGGGTGGGAGAGTTGAGGATATCCACTCTGGAATCGCTTTTACAAAACTCATCCCCATCTGGGACCGAGTCCTGTTCGGGGCAGGCGAATGTAAAGACGGACAGGTAGCTGCTGCAGGTGGGTGTCGACATGCTCACCACAGGTGTGCTCAGTGGCTCCAGGTCATTTGCCACTGACTTGTAGAGCGTCTCCCAATCTGCCAGGCCCAGCGGCCCACTCAGGTCTATGTCAGGTACGGATCGCGCGGTCTCAACATGCATACGTTCCTCAGAATTGACCAGCAGATTGTCCAGCAGCTCCTCCCTGACATCCAAGCTAGGTTCAAGATCACAGAGGTCACTGACTTCAGCTGTGGCGCACAGTAAAATGTTGGAGTTCCCTGAGATAGCAGAGTAGGGCACAATAGGGTCCTCCAGCTCCTGCAATACGGGTGCTTCCTGGGGGCATTCCTCGGATAGTAGCTTGCCCAGAGTGTCAGGGCTTGGGGGGTCCTGCTGAGGTGTGGTAGATTCCTGGAGCACACCTTCCAGGTCTGCGAGCATCTGACAGGTGGGTCTGTGCGATGCAAGGACATATTCAAGTCTCTTCTTCTCCTTCAGCAGGCTGTTGATTTCTGCCTGCAGTGTGGCTTTGTCCTCTTCTAGCTTGTCCGTCTCCTTTGAAAGAAATCAAAATAATGACTATGAGCATTTTAGAAGAACACTGACTTTTTTGAGCTCCTGAGTTTAGGATCTTGTGATAAATCTCAGTTGAAAGTAAGTAATCGGGTAGGTTTGATGCTTTACTTACAGCTTGCAAGGTATCTGTAAGTTCCCTTCTTCTGTTGCGGCATTTTGCTGCAGCCATCTTATTTCTCTCTCTCCGTATCCTCATCTTCTCCTCTTCCTCTGGGGAGAGCTGCAAAAAAATCATATCCAAGTAACACAAAATTGTCAATATGGTCTCATACCTCCTTTGCCTGCAGTGTCCACCTATGGAAAGTGATGAATATGGTCTCTCTCTCTCTCTCTGCTTGTTCCCTAGAAGCTTCCATCTGGCACACAGAAAATACACGACTCCTGACTAATACCTATACATGCTGTGGCTACCTAATGCTGGACTGTTTGTAATACAGCGCGATCTATCTCGATTTGTTGCAGAGAGGCGCAATATTATTGCGCACACGCAGCGCAGAGAAAGCGCGTAAATATACCTTTTCGTTTTTCCCCTTCCTGGTGGAATTTTTGCCTTTACTGCTGCCAGCTTTGGGGGTCGCAGGGACGGACTTCTGCGTTTCATTGGCCTGCGCTCTGCCCAGAGATGGTGAGACAGACGTGATGATGGTCGGCTGGACCATCCACTGCAAATCTGGGGTAGTTGAGATTGCGGTTACCGTGGGAGCAAACGGAACCTCAGACACCTCCATCTGCCAAACGATGAAAATAAATGTGACAAAAACAACAAATGTTGTTATAGAATTGTCTTTTGTACCTAGTTTAGCTTAGCCTACTATATAATAATTCGTTTCCCCAGTGATATTCATCCAAAAACATCCATTCACAATTTCACGCAGCCTATGGCCTATAGTGTAAAAGACAGACCTAGCCTACTTACGGATTCTTCACTACATTGCAAAATAATATTATATAATCCATGCAATAATTGGTTAAAATATATTTAGACATCCAAAAATAGACTCCTCCAGATCAATATTCGACTTTTCATTGTTGCTGACGTCAACACTGACGCAAGGCTGCTGTGGAGTCTCCTCAATGGGTTGATTTTTCTCAATGAACCACTGTATAGGCACTCCCAATGTTAAATTAGCATGCATGATGGTCATTTCATAGACCCATTATACATCTCTATTATGGAAATGATTAAAGCATAGCTATATTTCCTACATAATTCCCCTGTGTAAATCCATCGCGAGGATGATTACACAGTACGGCAAAAGCACAGTAGTGTCTTATCAAACATGGTAAATTCGTTTCAGGCCATTTTGTCCACATGATCAACAGCTGTCAGCGATATTATTATGCAGCATCTCACAGATATTAACAAATAAGATTCCCTTCATCATGTGGTAGGCATAACAGACTAAATCAAATCAACATCCATTGTTTTCCTCGCACCCAAGCTCACGATAGGGTTAACACATGACCCAGCGATATAGCTATATTTTCCCTTTCTCTTCTGATGACTACTGAGTTCTACCTGTGTGTTCTCTGTTGGAGAGGCGGATGAGGTTGACAATAAAGCGTCCGCTTGCGACTGTGGGTAGTAGGCGAGGGTTTCCCCAGCTGGAGATGATGCTGAGCTGCAGCGTGACACGGAATCAGAGTCGGTATTCGCGCTGTTCGGGAACATTTTTCTTCTTTAACTTCACTGTCAGGCGGAAAACAGGCTAAAACAAAAGGCTACTTCGCAGTTATTTTTAATCCTTTCCAGATGTGTTTTCTTCTCCAGGTTCGTGTACCTGGTAACTGATAGACCGCTGTGCAAGCTCCTCCTATTTATAGTCTGTCAGAATTTTATGAATGAACTGAGATTGTACCATTTCAGCAAAAGGCAGCCGCGCAATATTTTAATTTAGAGAATTTATGCCTCTTAGAAAAAAATAAACATGTATTTATACGTCCAGACCTAATAATTTACCATCAGAAGAGCAGACATAATGTGGAGTTTTAAAAACACAAAGATACATTCCATGATGGAACCCCCCCATATAAAGAAATAGGCCAGGCACGTGTAACACGTTCATTCATAAATTTATGCGTGGAGGTCGATCCGACTTGACACCTGGATGCTGTGTCTTCTCCTGAAACATAAAATAGCCTATATACTGTTTATACTTTGAAAAGAGAAGGCTGTCATTATCCACCTGTTTGACACAGCATGTTTTTTGTAGCCTACTTTGTGCATACTTTGATTTTGCAACATTTCTTAATCTGATGCTATACATGGAAAAGTATGGGTGCAGCTAATGCAGTAGTGATTTTTTTATACTTGGCATAAAACATGTGACCTGAGGTTTACACATGTGTGTGACTTGTATTCAGGAATTACAGTTCAGGGTGCACATTACTTTGCTTAACTTGGTAGTTGGTAACTGTAAACAAATGTAATGATGTTTCTTAGTAAAGGAATAAATAAATAAATCCTTTAAGAACAAGACATCAGGAATAATTCCAAGTTTGCTTGTATGGCTGTACATTATCTCATATGACACTATAGAAGAGTCATGTTGTTCAAATCTGTTTCAACGCTACTGATGTTTATAAATGAACCTACCATGTCAGAAAAAAACACAATGCAGTAAAAGCATACTGTGCATGGGCACATCCAAGCATGAGTGCAATATGCAGTAGTCTCACCCCATAATGTTAATAATAATCAATAATTCAATGCCAGCGGTTCTTGAATAAAAATCAGGACTTGTTTTATGTCCATTTTGAGCATGACAGGGCAATTCCACAGGCCCGCACAGACATGGAGACCCATAGATCATGACCATCATTATTGTCAGTTGACATCATTACAGGTCAAAGGTTGATAAAATTAAGAATTGAAGATTTCAAAATAACTAAAGCTGTCTTCAACCAATTCCAGTCTAGTTTAAGAGCCAAATCAGTACCAGTATTGAAGATGCACAGTAACATACTTTTCTTTGTTTAATGTGGTACTTGTGACTGAAACCATTTTAAGTTGATATACATCATATATATATATATATATATATATATATATATATATATATATATATATAATATAACATACATATGAATATATAAAAAAGAAACATCTTGATGTGATGTGTAAATAATGACTTTTTAACTTTTTAAGATGATAATATGGGAAATAGAGTGAGTTCCCCCTATTGACTACCATGGCTTCACATGAACTCACCAAAAATTGTCAGCAGGGGGCAATATTTTACTATCCTATCTCAACACCTTGGCATCGTTCTGAAGTTCCTTAATATGGGGTTTCACTTTCATTACACAGAAACTGAAGTCAGTTATGGTAAAGTACAGTTTAGGGAAGTGAAAACTGTGAACCCCCCCTAAATTCATCCAATATGAAATTGAAATGTTTCCTAGTAAAGCTTTTTACCAATGTGTGGTCCAAGTCGACAGTGGTTTATTCTCAAAGCAAAACACTCAAACAATTTCATTTCAATACTCTTTCAATAAATAGTAATAAATAATGATAATAGTGAAGGCTGTCAATTCAACGAATAATTTTAAAGTCTTTGTGGTCTAATGCTTCAATTTTCTTCTCGTTCTTGAACTCAGCTTTGTCAATTTTTGATTTCGGGCTTCCTGTGGTCTTCAACCATTCCTGCATCTGCTTAACTTTGTCAGCTGGTCCTTGAAGCTGACCTTGCACTGTGCCAGCAGCAGTGTTCTGCACCCAGCCAACCAGGCCTAGCTGCTGTCCCTCTTTCTGAAAAACAAGAAAAGAATAGAAATATTATCTTTTTCAGGTAACATAATGTTTTAGGTATTTTGAAGACATCCCTATTGACGAAGATCAAGCTTTAAAACTTTTTAACCAGTCTTGTAACTGCTTTTTATATACTGCTACATACATCATGCGTGAAAAAAAAAAAATTATGTCTGAGGATTTCTAGTTTGGATTTGCAGTGCATCAGCCAATGTCTCAAAATGATGAATTAAAGCAGTCTGATCGATGATGCATGAAGTATGACGGTTGATACCAATTGACTTCCAGGATGTTCACTTTGAAACAGTTTTGTGATGATGAATGCATCTAGATATTTTTACCTTTACATTAAGTAAAGTGTAGATAAGGGCAAGCGTCACTCAGTATCTATTCAAAATACTATATAATATAAGAGTGCAGGCCTAAGTCATCAATTAAATTGAAAGCAAAGGACGCCGCACTATGCATATTTTACTTTTATTGCACAGACGCGTTTCTGCGCATGCCTTCTTCTGTGCAATAAAAGTAAAATATGCATAGTGTGGCCTCCTTTGCTTTCAATTACCTTTACATTAAGACAGTGGTTCCCTAACTTTTAACTGCCGCATATCCCCTGAGACACTCTATGTCCTACTGAGGACCCCCTGCAGCACTGGCAGCTTGCTATAACAACTGGAATTTTTGGATAATTATTGTACACATATGGTACAGCACAATGTACTGGCAATTTGGTTGTACTGGGAACAGTTTCCACTGTTTCTGTCTGCATCTGAAGTTAATCTTCATGCTGGTGAGAGCTAAGAACCCAATCACAAATTTATTTTGTGTACCCCTTATAATTGATCCAAGTACCCCCAGGCGTACTTGTACCCCAGTTTGACAACTACTGCCTTAAGATAAGCAAACTAATATTAGCTATCCTTATTGTTAGCTCTTATATAAGCCTAGTCAGTTCAGTGCTATTATTTCAACTAGTATTCTTACCTGTTTATTTCGGTGCAAGGTGTGTCTAAGACTGTGGATTTATTGTGCCTATGTGCTCTTTGTAATGTCTACATTGTTGGTGTTGTATGTCTGTTATATTATCTTGTTTTCTGCAGTCAAAGCCACATTTTCCCATGAGGACCTAGTATCTGTCTAGGGCTGTGGTCTGTCTGTCAGACAAGTTGTTTGATTCTCAGACTGTAACAAGAACTTACTGCTTCATCATATTATTACACATCACATTATTCTTCATCTCTCCTGGAATGTAGCAATATCCCAAACCCAGTTTGGTTCAAAACTCAATTTCCAAACCAGTTTGAACCAGTTTTTTTTAAAAGGTCTTTCACAATGCAAGCTGTAGGGAAGCAGGCCTTCTTTAGGCCTACACTATGAACTCTGTCAGTTCAGCCTATGTGATTCAAAGTCATTTGGAAAATTGATAGGCTCTATCAAATTGAATTTGGGTCACCTTACTGGTTACTTTGCACAATAGACTACTCGGGCAAATTCATCATGTCATATTCAGTGTTTTTGGATTCATATCCTGCTTGGTTATGCGTTGGGGAGATGAAAACAAGTTGAAAGCCCAAGTCATAGCATAAAATGTAAAACATCTTGAAGTTCTGATTTCACAAGCTGGAACTTCATCTCTGAGAGTCACAAGGCAGTATAATTCTCTGGTAGTATATTAAACTTGATTGGGGAAACGGACAAACATTAGCCTATTAGCAAAAATCAAACGGCTCTATGGCAATTATCGTGAAGTGACAGTCCTCAATAGAACGTTCGAGTAGGTTTCAACATTTTTGTGCGTGTGATGTTCAGGTGTGTTAGTTGCCGGAATGAGTGTGTTTAGACAAGAGCATGCTTTAAACCGGCTCTGCATAGTAGGCTAGTAGCCATATTCGGACGCATAGTCTAAGTCTACACGTGCATGCATCACACATTCTGGTCTGAGCCTCTATCCCCATCTACTGCACCATCACCAGACAGACGCATAATTTTTATTGGAGGACATCAAGATCACCATGTCGCATTATGGATGGAGACTTTAGACCTTTGTCAATATATTACGGTTAGAAACAGGTAAAACACATACATTACTACAAGAATTAGGTTTGCACCAAAATGGGGATTAGTGCGACACACTGACTAAACTAAAGAACGTTCTGTTAATTTTGGTTTTCTTGCAGTTATTATTAACACTGCACAGTGCATTACCTGAGTGTACTTCCGAAAAAACACCCCTTGAACTCTACCGTAGACTTCATAATCCACCGAGAGAAGGTCATTAGCCATGCTGGAGGCCAACTTTACTCCAGCTTCTGATGAGAATTTCCTGAAACGCTTCCCACAGAGCTGTAACACTGGCTTCCTCAAGAAATTCATTCACCTCGGCAACAACAGCACAACTTCCGGCCAAATTTGGGCTTATTTAAACCAACATAAAAGTCAGTTTTAAACACACATCTTTACTGTCTGTACCTCTCTGCTTGCTGGGTGATAAACTGAAACAAATAACTTCTGTTTAATTAGCCCTGGATAAAATAATACACGCTTAAATTTAAAGATAAAATGTGTGTTGAGGCTTTATGATTTTTACAGACATTTGGATATAGTTATAGCCATCAAGAGTTCAATCGCAAAGGCCTTTGCCGAATTTTAAAAAAAGAAATAAAAAAAAAGAGAATAGGCTAACTTTCTGCATGATGAGCTTACATTCTACGCACAACATACACCATTCGCATTTAAACATTTAGTGCATCAACATGCAATAAAACTATGCCTGATTTGTTAACCTGAGGAATGAAACTTCAAATGAGAACTCCGAGATTTTTACCCTGTTGGGTCAGAGACTCAGAAGACAGAGATGAGTATAAACTCTGATTATATAGTCATTTTTCAATTTCTTTTTTTAGCACTTACTGAGATAAAGACATAATTATGACAGTGAAGACCTTTATGTTACCAAGTAATTTGTAAACATTTTAAGCCTTTCTGTGAAAAAAAATCGTTTACTTTTACATCTACGCTATTCTATAAACGCTATAAATAGACACTAGACACTAGAAAATTTACTCCTTTTTCCATGGCTATGGTTTTGGTGTTCTAAATACTGTGCTAAATACTGCACTGATTCCCATCATTATTGTCACTTTAGACCTAAACCATCTAAAACGTCTCAGCATTTTCCTTTAAGGCAACAAGTAGATTCTAATACCGAGACAAAGCTCAACATATTGTGTGAAAATAACGTTAACACAAAACAGTGTAAGTGTATATATGTGTTATTTATTAATACCCATAACTTTCTTTGGTTTCATTGTTAAAACAGGTACATGTAACACGAGATTCCAAAACCAAAATCCACTGCCTTGCTAGTCAAGAGTCTAGCACACCACCATTACATTGTATTAATACTTCTCTCAAGTACCACATTCAGGATCTTTACGCGACAGAATAAAATAACGTGGTTACATCAGTAGTTGCTCTCGGCCTTGATCCAGGCACTCAAACATAACTGTGACAAAATACATCATAAAACTGAGAAAGGCATGTACAAGTAAACAAAAGTAAACAAAAACATACTTGCTCTCTCAAGTTGGTTCTGTGAAAAGTGAGTCATCTAGTCATTGCACTGTAAATGTCTGTGACAAGAAATAACTTCAAAATGTAATTGTGAATTGTGACAATCTCTTTCTGAGGATCTCTCATAGGTCTGAGCCAGTCCGGAGAACAGCTACACCATCAAAAGATGAACAGGGTTTGAAAACTTTTTTGACCATACATTGTTAAGCCCTTTTTCAGCACTGTAATCTTCAGCTATATGATACAAATATGCTCCAAAGATTACTAGCGGGCATCTAGTAAAACAAATATCGATTCATTTTTTATAAGGCACATTTTGTATTTCAATGGATTTCAAAAACAATTCAGGATAACAATCCTTATTTCTTTGGCATAATCCTGTCTACAGTTTATTTGGTAACTATACAACAGTTACCAGTTTGGTGATCCACGGACGTCAAGGTCCTCTTCCCTCCAGTACAATATAAAGTAAGGGTAATTTCTGCAACGTCCCATAGTTTAGCATACAAGATGAAAATGAACTCAAAGTGAACAAAAGAAAACCCATAGTGGATGTCATAAAAATGTTATTACAACATGTGACGTAATTGCGTCTGCTCATGACATTATGGCCGGTGATAAATGTAGTCATGAACAATGACAATTTCACTAAACTCAAATTGAACTATCAATTCACACATCTGTTTCACATTTCAGGTGCAACAAAACATCTCAAAATTCTCTTCTTACTCCAGGATATTCCTTTCTCATCACAAGAAAACTGCTGCACTCCCACCGATGTCTGTTGCGTTATGGCAACAATTTACATGAGAGCAACACTGTGACTGCTGAGGAATTTCTTTCTTCATAGACCTTTAAGTCTTACTCAGCCAATTAGCGTGAAGTTACAAACACATTCTTTTTAAGGTGTAGTTTCAAAAAGTTGTATTGTTTGCTTAAAATAAGCAATAAGCAGTATTGCTGCCAGTATACTCAAACAGCTGTGCTGTTATGAAGAGGCACTGAAAGTGATACACCACAATGTATGCAAATCATCATGAAAAAATACAAGCAATATTAATCATATATAGTGGAAATGGAATGAAACAACCTTCCAAATGAAATGAAAAGGCCAGCCAAAACTCTTGACCTTACTGGTAGGTGGTGGACATTTTCCATAGTCACAACTAAGAGGAAATGCCACACTCCTTCCCTACCACTTCCTGAAACCAAGGCAAAGATCCACAGAGGGAGGAGACTGGACAGCGTGTCTAAATTCCCTCATGATAGGGTCAAACAGAACTTTCTTGAACTGTTTGTCTCTGGTACAGGCTTCATCCCTCCTCTTCATCACAGAACTTTCCTGTCTGTCTCTGGTATAGGCTTCATCCCTCCTCTTCGTCACATTCGTGATGATTTGTTTGTTCATTGACAGAATTGCTAACTGTCATACTTTGAATAGCTCTCCATAATTTTTCATTCTCTTTCTGCTGGTCATTTAACTGCAATGGCAAAGGACATGAGGCATCAACTCATGTGATTCAAATTCATATTCAATTCATTGAGAAACTGATAAGCTTGATGAGATGGTACAAAAATACCCAATTAAAACAATGAGCAATTGCCTAATTAATGATTTAAAAGACACATTACCTGCTTCTGTAACAACTTAATCATTGCCTCTTGCCTGCTAACAATTTCTTTAAGCTGTAAAAGAAGAGTGAGAAAGTATAACACCTTTATTTACTTGGGAGGAAAGAAAATGGTGGGAACCAACAAGAGGCAGGCATTACATAATGACATACAGAGTAGTCCATTGAGCACAACCAGTAAGGCATACGTGAAACTATGGTTGTGCATTTGCCTTCAAACAACTGCATTTAAAACCTCTGTTTACTAGGAAATTGGAGTCTTTTACTAACCTCTGCAAGATCACTGCTAGCCTGGCAGCAGGAGACTCTGAGACCTGACTGTTGCTGTCCACCGTTCTTGCTGGCTTCACGCTCTTCCTGGCTACAATCCGACAAGCCCATCTGTTGGGCATTGACACAATTAACAAAACCAAACAAGCAAGTAGCAGATAATTTGGATGTAATTAATTGATCTTTATTTATAACCATTTACTAATTATTTATTACCATTTACATTATTATTGTTACTATTAGCATTATTAGCATTACCGAGTGTCCTTTACCCGCAGCAGCGGCAGCCTTTAACTTTGACTGAAGTTCATCATAGGGGAGTGTTGCACTCTCAGAATAAGAGGGAACCAAAGGGTTGGATATGGAACTGGAACTTTCTGGCATGGGGATAAATTCCGCATCCTCCAGTTCCTGTTTTGTCAAGGTCGAGAGGGAATTTACACAGATGCATGAAAGCAACCATTTGGCACAGACCATTTCCTAGCCAAAAATGGTATAGCATTCATTTTGGTGTTGAGGGAAAAAAAAGGTTACCTTGCGCAGCCAGACAGGACAAGAGCTGTTCCCTGTTTGGCTACCTATGGACATCATGGAGGTCTCCATGTATCGGTCCTCCATGTCGGCCTCCACTGTCCCTCCTAAAGTTCCTTCACGTAGCTCTGTATCAGCTGAGCCCTGGTTCACATCGAGGTCCACAGAGGCTGTGGATGCATGGCTAACACCTTGATAGAAAAAGTAAAAAAACATATTTTTGGGTGGTAAAAGTGTGGGTCACTGAACTGGATACTGTCATACACAACACTTGAGTTAATATTGCCATAATATTGCCATTTCAACATTTTAACATGTCCTTGTGTAGTGATGTGTGCTACAGTAATATATATATATATATATATATATATATATATTACAGACTCAAGATCCAATTATACAGAAAAAAAGACATACATACACCTAACAGACATGGACACACACACACACACACAATAGATCAGTTGTTTGCTAAATGTTCTTACCGCTTCCAATGGAAACTCCACTGCTGTTGGACCTGATGGTTTTTGAATTGAGAACTTTTTCTAAAAGAAACGAAAAGAGTACATACAATCCATTTAAGCAAAGCAGTCAAATGATATCCCTTGTGGCAGCCACACTATAGTCACAACACTGTCACCAACAAAAAGCTTTGAATGGACAAATATGAATGAATTAAGTCTTAACTTTTCTTTTTACCCTATTTGTTTTCTTAAGTTTTCCTTTAAACCCTTTTTATTTTCATATACATCTTTAAAATATAGATTGTATTCGACTTCCTTGTGGTACTGGTCAAAGGTAGAGGGACAGCATTTTATCATTTTGTGTACACTAGTGCATGAAAAACCGAATGCACTGGTGTGTTGAATGTTGAATAGACCAGTAGTCACATTCAGACAGACTGTAGACTGATCAATAGTTTACCATGTGAATCGTTCATTTCAATAGGCACTGAGATCTTCACTGTATGTGACTTCTGGGGGTTATTTCAAATAGTTTCAAGTGTTAACCAGGCCAAGTTAACCTAGAGAAACTGGTAAACCTGCTAATAGAGTAGCCTGCTGACTTTATGTAGTTAAGAGAATGATAACTCCAGGCTCTTCTATTAGCAGGTTTACCTCTGGGTCAATTTACTCAGGTTGGCCACTGAACCACCTTCTTGGAATACCCCTGTTCTACATTGGCCTTCCATGTACCTACCCATAACTAACTCTGAAATTATCTCTCAATCTGCTTTTTATTTATTGCACTGGTGTTACAAAAACAATCGAGTTATAGGCAAGTTGGTGCACCCAGCTAGTGAACACACACAGATCAACTACTTATGTTCCAAAACTAGTACCAAGGACATTATCTTAAGTAAAAGTTTTAACAGTAAATGATTGATCTGTGTGAATTGTGTGGTTAGGTTTCAAATTCGGACAGAATATCTCACCCATGATTAGAATGGTGTGCCAGCCGCGACAGGACAGGTCAGGCACATGATGGAGAGAGCCAAATATGGGCCGTGGGAGAGCAGGGCACACCTCTGACCCAAAGCCTTTCTCTGGCGGTGGCATCCCAAGTCGGCCATTCCCAGCATTCCCCCAAGCAAATATCTGATTGTCTGCCGGAAGAAAATACATCACAAAATTTTCAGAAAATAAGATGAGACCCAAAACATCCCAAGACTTGGGATCCCAAGAATTTCCCTCAACTTTCATCTGGACAAATTGAAAAAAAAAAAAAAAAAATCTAAGAAAAAAAATTGCACTTACCTTCAGTTGCTGCAACAGTGAATCCATCTCCACATGACACCTTAGTGATAACCTTGCCCCCAAAAGGCCCCACTAGTGTTTGGACATCCTGATGCTTCTTGAAATCCTTCACCCCAAGCTGTCCATACTTGTTGCAGCCAAACGTCATCAGACGACCTCTTTCTGCAGAGCAGCATACACAGCACTTCAATGTTAATTAATCTGAAAACATCAGTTAAGCATGCAGGACTGGATTTAACTGAACAAAGAAACCCATTGAAAAGATACATTCTTAAAACTGAAACAGATTTAACTTAACAGTACCATCTACGGCCGCTGTGTGGGTCTTTCCAGGAGCAATTACATGGATCTTGAAGCGAGCTAGCTGTTTCACAAGGGTGGGTGTGATCGTATACGGCACTCCTCGGTAAGCCTATTTGGGGTCACAAGAATAAAATTTTGAATACGGAAGGATATAATGAGGAAGTTAAAACAAACTGACATCCAAAATTATTACTTAATTAATTCAAGGAAAAATACTTAAAAAAAAAAAAGTCTTTTCATTCCTTATCAACATTAGCTTATACACAATAATAAGGCCTATTTTCTACACTCTATTTCTATAGGTAAAAATGCACCTTTTTCACAAAGAGAATTTCTTGGTTGCATACATCATCAATATCCTTTCCCTATAAAGCAATGAAGCTGAAATAATTTAGCTTCATCTTAATCTAGTGATCATCCCATAAATCTTTGCGGTAGCAAATAGTTTTGTTCAGCAGGTACGTCTAGCTCGGCTTTTCTTTTCTAAGTAGAGCAGAAAAAGGCATATTATGCGTTTCAAAGAATGCCATATTTGCTGTTTTGCCGACGTTGCTCTGATTGGTTGTAGCACTATCCTATTGCATGCAGAGGCAGTTGAAAGACAACCGGTGATTACACCCCATGGATTGAGCCCGGTCTATCAGTCATGTGTAATTTAATACACTTCCACTTTGAAGTACATTACAAAGTAATCAAGTGTCATAAAGACAGTGTTATAAAATGTTCTGTGGTCGTAAAATAGCCTGGATTTTGCCCTTACTTTGCGGTGCCTACATTTTGCCCTTACAAAATGG
Organism: Tenualosa thibaudeaui; assembly: GCA_027481765.1. Classification (NCBI taxonomy): domain Eukaryota; kingdom Metazoa; phylum Chordata; class Actinopteri; order Clupeiformes; family Clupeidae; genus Tenualosa; species Tenualosa thibaudeaui. Next base: position 18,507,193 of record JAIFZK010000013.1, read on the forward strand.
GTTGTCATTTCAGGAGCATTTTTGGCATTGGCCCAATTTGTTCTTTTGAAACAGCCTTTTGTGACTGACAAATATAACTTCTCTGAAATGTTCACATTTCCCATTTTGTCCATTTTCGTAGCACAATGAGCAATTTACTCTCGACCGAACAGGACTATGTCCTTAGAGCTTTCCTGTTCATTTCTCTTTGTTACCTCAGGATAGCTCAACACAATACATGCTGAAAGCATTATGAACCATGGAATACAACTTCCACACTCAGACAATATAAATATATTCCATAATATAAATATATCCCACCTCCCCTGGGTTACGCTTCAGACCAGTAATACCCTGGTTTAGACCCAGTTTGTTGAACTCATTGTTTCCACAGGCTAAAACCTTCCCAGATTCTGTGAGGAAAAAGGTCCCATCACTACCACAAAACACAGACTCAATGGTGGCACTTTTGGGCACCTCCACCTGGAAAAAGAGTAGAACAAGAGGAGGAGTGGTTAATGACACGTACATCTTGCCCTCAAGTATCCAGAAGTACTCCCTTGTGAACAATGACTGAATACTAATTAAGACCTTAAAAAACTTGGCTGTGAGGGTTCAGAGCTTAGAGATGGGAGGGGCATTAAGATTTAGCCAATTACTGTGGATATTGTTATACAGTCATTGCTTGTCAGCCAGTAGTATTGTATTCCACTCACTTGCATTGGGGAGGCAAAGTCATCTTCACAATCCAGGCCGAGCCGCCCTATAGAGAAAAGAACAGCAAGGCAATCACATAAAGTTTTCAAAACAAACAATCATAAAGGACGCAAAGAAAATGATAAAGAAAGTGTCCTCCTTACCATACTCTCCACAGCCCCAGGAGTAAATGTCTCGGTTCTGGGTAAGCACCACCACGTGGTTGTCTCCGCAGGACACCTGCCGCACGGGGCGCTCCTGGAAGAACTCCAGCAGCACAGGCTCCAGCACCTCACTGCCCATCTGGTTCTCCACACCAATGCACCCGTAGTAGTCCGATCCAAACAGGTACAGCTGGTCCTCATCTGAATTCAATCATACAGTTGTGCCACATTACCTTTGGAAGGATACATTTACTATGTAGTACAGAAAGGGCACACGTGTGTGCACACCAGAAACCTCCTTTTAAAGCTGCAACATGGTGTTTTCATTAAGAATACTTTATTGAATATGTTTTCAATCATCTTGATCTCTTAATTGTTTGCCAAGGGGAGTTGAGAAAGCTTTCAATCACCTGGCAAGGAGTCATTTCACTATCACAGCGACTATGAGGATGGCAAATCGACTTAAAATTCTTGCATGGAGTACCATTAATATAGGAGCTACACATGGTAGAACATGACACTACAGAAACACCAGCCTGGCACTAGTTTATTTACATGCTGGATATATCTGGACAAAATGGTGTTAAGGTGTTTCTGACATTACATCAGAACACTCTGTTGCTGATTCTAGGTCATTTTTCACTTTTAACCTAAAATACTACACACAGCAGCTTTCAAGGAAAGTCCCATCTGAAATGATTCTTAATGACCTTACTCAATAAAGCAAATACTGTGACGACACTGTAGTAATGACCATCGCTGATTAAGACTATACTAACCAGTGACACAGGCAGTAAAGTCTACTCCACAGGCCACCTGGCGGATGGCCTTCCCCTGCAAGCGCTCCACACGTCGGGGTTGCCGATAAGATGCCTGGTCTCCATGACCTAACTGACCAACCATCTTTGCTCCACCTTGCACACTCTGTTTGGAAGTACAGACACAGACGCAGACAAGACCAGATCAATCTAGAGATGACTTTCTTCTACGTATTTAATTCATTCATATTTAAGGCACAGAATGGATGGAACTAAGAGGCTTTTCCCTCTTGTGACAAAAGTCGTGTAAAAGGATATATGTGTGGCTATTTATATTTCTATATATTTGTTTATATTTATATTTCTATATATTTGTTTTGTTTAAATATTTTGGGGAGATAAAAGGGAGATGAAGAGTATGAGTATGGCATCACAAGTATACTTCAACCATCAAGAAGTATACTTAACTACATATAGTGGATCACTATGAATCCTTCCAGATCCTTCTTTTGGTTTGGAGTCAGACATAAACTTTGCCATAAAACAGCCCAACAATTCAGACTTTCATGAAATGTATGTTTATTTATGAGGGCTTCTCAGCCATCGAAAAAAAAAGTCTGTCTGCTCACCGCCCAAGTGTATAATTCCTTTTCAACGGTAACAACGGCAAAGTGTGTCTCCCCAGCACAAACATGTTGTGCACTGCTGCCACCCTTGAACGTGTCGAGCTTTTGTGGGGTGAATTTGCCCCCACCCCAGAAGTACACTTCCCTGGAGCGTGTGGTAACCACAGCAACAGGGCTATCCGACACTGTGCTCAGCCTAGAACACACAGTTCAAACAGCAGAAAAATGTTTCAAAGGATAATCACAACTACGCAAACTCATCTTTTGGTGGAGTAAGCCAAGTAGTCTTTTCTTTTGTTGGTGAAACAAAGACTCATCTCTACTGAGGTCACCTTGTCATTCTTAGGCAGATAAATCATCTTTTCATGGAAATTTGGACTGAGTGGTGAAAAACATGTGTGAAGAATATGTGGAGCATTTCTTAAAGTGAGCGCCACATTGACAATAAAAATAGTTTAAACAAGCTTCTAGCAGGTTTACTGTTTGAACTTGTGATGACACTAATAATAAATGCCAGTGCAACATGCAATAAAAATCAAGCAAACAAACTTACTTTGGCTTCTTTATATTAGAGTTAAGTGTTACCACTCTTTCCTCCAGTTTCCTGTGAATGCAGCATATGATCAGTTATCTCTCAGAAAACTCACAGATAAATCATTATTTAATGTCCATGCAGAACCACGCAGTGTTTTCATATTTAATTCATCAAAACATGTTCCTGTCTTACTGTGTGCTTCCACCAAGAGCTGTTAAAGCTTTAGCTAAAATCGCTAGTCACTTATAAAGCATCGCTGCTAAAATGTCTCTGTCCGCTCGTGTTGCAACCACTGACACTGACATACCATTTACAGCTGAAGCTAACAGTCAATTTGCATTAAGTTTTTACTTTTTTTTTTAGCCGCTCCTGTCGCCCAAACTTTGACGCTTGTCGCTGTTGGCACACTTATTGTTTTTGTCAATATAAAGTGAATTACTTCTGGTGATTTTATTGCTTCAGTAGCAGTTAATGACATTATTCTGCTATCTCCACACACTCTTCATGCAGTCACTCACAGCCTGATGCAGGAGATGATTGGCTCGTCCAGAATTTGGTTGGCAGTGGGCCTCTTTTCTGGATCCTATTGTACAAAAGTGAAATATTCTGTTCAATATACTAATATTCACAGCACGAGATACAATGACTTCAATTGATTCTTCAGGATATTTTACAATTTGTACAAAGACCCTTGATTGCTGACTGCTTCAACACTCTTTGGGACCTTAAGTGCTTTGCAAAACCTTGATTGAGGAAAGCTATTTCCTCAAATGAATATGACAAAATAGATGCATGCATACAAGGTGTGTATTTATCTGTGTACATGTTCTCTGTAACTTTATGTGCATTCTCACCTGATCAAGACATTTGTAGACCAACTGGATAAGATCAGAGGAGTACACATCTGAGCTGACCTCCATTGTCCAGTTGCCCTGAACTATCTTCACACACAGGTTCAGGGGATTCTAAGGAGATATCCATACATCCTCAATTACCTCAAAAAGTGAACTTCAATCACTTCCACAGGAAAATGGAACAGTTAAGACTGGGTGCAACACATCATGTACATGATATACAATTCTTTGCGAGTGTAAAGGAAAAGTTATACAATTATATAAAATATGCAATATACACACATTTGTCTGAAAGAATTGCATAAATTAAGACATTTTACAACGTAAGTGAATGCCCATAATATTTATTTTGATAAAATCTAAAAACCTCCAGGCACAATTTTATGAAGATTAATCAGAATGATGGCTTACCGTTGCATCAAAGGTCCTGGTAAGGGTCAGTAGCTCAAACAGCACACAGCCCATGGCCCAAATATCTGACTTGAAGTTGTACTTAACCCCTTGGCAAAGCTCAGGAGACATGTAGTATGGTGTTCCTACACACTGGAGAAATGTTTATATTTAGAGGTCAATACCAGTGCAAGTATATAAATATAATTTGCTTTAAACAATTCAGCCACGTCTTATGTCTCAATAGACATTCCACAATGAGTGGGTGGACATTTTAGCTGCATGGTGGTTTAATGACTATGTTGAAGATTAAGATGCAGTAGACTATGTAAAGATCCATCTACCATCTACCATCTGGCAGAAGGTTCCGCAGTATCACTGCCCGCACCTCCAGAATGGGGAAGAGCTTCTTCCCGCAGGCAGTCAGACTGCTGAACAAGCTGTAGTGCAATTGGACTGGAATTTCTTACTTAGGATGTAAACCAGCGTGTCACAGCACACTGCACCTTATGCCCCCCGCACTTTCTTGCTGCCATCACTTATATTTATGTAGAATAGTCTCTAGCTGCTATTATTTATATTTATATTGAACAGTCTTCATTTTACAAATCACACCACTAGCCACAGTGCTCTGCAAAAAGCCATGCCCTGTCTAGCGTGTTTGTTTTAGGTCACCTGTATTTGACCTGCAAATCGTTTACAACTGTGTTGTAATGTTATTTTTCTCCCGCAATAGTGTATGTAGGCACTATTACGTATCTGTCTTGTCCATACTGTGTTTTAACAGTTACGTGTATCACCAATTGTTCCCAGTGAAACGTTGTCTCGTCTCACTATGTAATGTGTATATGGCTGAAACGACAATAAATCCCTACTTGACTTGACTTGAGATTTCTAAATGGTTTATGCAACATTTTCATTAAGTTTCTCCGCCTTCATTTGAAGCTTAATGGTTAAAGTTTTCATACAAACATCAGAACATTGTAATGGAGGATACACTTACTGTTTCAGCCATGGAAAACTCAGAGTCTAATTTCTTGGCCAATCCATAATCACCCAACTTAATAAGGTTTGTCTTGGTGAGGAAGATATTTAATGTTTTGATATCTCTGTAGGTAAAAGCAAAGAACAGAAAACATCAGGGATTTCCTTATGACTTCTACTCAATGTGAAATACAAGATACATGAAATCACTGATGAGCTGCTCTCTGATGATCCTGAAATTCTTTACCTGTGTAGGATTCCAGCTTTATGTATATGTGCCACTGCTGAGGCAATTTGGTACAAATACCAGATTACAACCTAAAGGGAAACAAAAATGAAGGCAATATAGTCATCAATGCCACTGAACAAACGAAAAAACAAACAAACCTACACACATACAAAACAAATGTCAATATAACCTGACAGTATGTTTGCTATACCTCTTCAGAGAAAAGCTGTCCCCTCTGCTGGATGATTTTGTCATACAGGTTTCCCCCTGCAGGAATACAACTGATTGTCAACTTGAACAGTCCTAATTACGATTAGTAGAATGTTTACTTGTTGACACAAAAACACTGAAGACAATTTATGTACTATGAATATAATTCTAGGTCACACACTCATGTTCCATCACAAGAAATGAATACAATTTTGCCATTTTTGACATAAGCATCTTTGGTCAAAGATATTTCAAAGTTAGAACATGCATGTCTATTTAAACCAATGGATGAACCTAATTTAATCTGCATTACAGACAGATCTCATCCCTCCCTAGATTAGGCCTTCTATGAGGATTATCTGGGAAACTTTTAAATTGAAATGCAGTTTTAGCTTTTAACCTTGTGGTGCTGCAGGCTCTATTCCAGACAGATTTGCAGAGCCAGGTATTCTGGGATAACTCTGGCAAGATTTTACCACAATTAGAACAAGATAGGCTTCTAACGCATGTGTGTGTGTGTGTAAGACATTCGCACCATTACAATACTCCATCTCGATAAGCAGTGTATTCTTGTCCATGAAGTGGTTAAAATAAGCAATGATATTGTGATGCTGCAAGATGGAGAGGATGCTTATCTCGTTCATGACATCGCGACGCTTCTTGTCTGAAAGGCAGTTGAGATCTACTTCCTTCCATACCACAAGAGAGTTATCCTAGGAAGAGATTTGGCATTTAAGTAATTTGGGAGAACCATTTAAATGTGAAACCTGTGAAACTTCTGGGAATGTTTCTGGTTAATATACTTCCAATGAAAAAAATCTGACAAAATAATCTAATCAAGTGCTAAGATACTATTTTGTGCTCTACTATCTACACTGGAAGTTTGAAAGAAACTGTAGAAATACTTCTGTAAATAGTTTACTGCTGCACCTTTAGTTTCATTATCCAACATAACTCACCTCAGTTCGTCTGTACAATGTTGCCTCTCCGAAAGCTCCCTTGCCCAAGATCCTGATAGGGATGTAATGCAATTTCTCCTCCTCTCCACCCAACACTCCGGTCGCCGATCTCCCACTAACGACTGACTCACCGCCGGAATCAGAAGTCAGGGAACCGAAGTGTCGCTCGTGCCCCTCGAGTGACATTTTTCATTGACAGCAAGTCCAAACACGTATGCATAAATCGTTGTCTGAGGACAAAAGTGTGTAGCAATGACATAAATAATGTTATGGGCCTTTTTAAACACTATAATGTTTTCATCAACGATCTTCAGGGTAAGTTAGGTGTAAACTGTGCGGATAGCTAAGTGATAGGCATGTTCAAAATGATGACTAACGTTGAAGGTAAACGTCACCGCAGTAACACCAAGTTTACATTAATGTCGACATGCAAATTCCGTGTAAAGTTGACGTTAACCAACGAGAAAGAAACAAATGTTACAGATAACGTTAACCCACAGAGCTGAGCGTGGCTTACTTTAGAAGTTGGTCATGTCACGTCTCACCCAAACAAAAGTTGGCAAACTAACAGCAATTTCCTTGCTAACGCTGGCTTGACATAGCCTAAGCATAACACTAACAGCACTTATTCGTCGGCAGACTTATCACACAGTAAGGCTACTCTAACAAGCCACAGGCATTCCTATTTTGTATTAGGTTAATGCGTCTGTCGAGTTCTCCTTGATGTGGTCAAGAGATGCACTGAACTCCAATACGAACAACTTTCTGTACTAACGCGAAATTGTTCAGGACCCGGAAACACTTTGGAGGGGAATAAACCAGAGACGCGGAAGTGGATCAGAAATGTTCCGACCAGACCAAACAAAACATTCTTGGACCAGATCTATGACCTGAACAGCGTTTTGCGTAGGGGGAAACTAGTGTACTTAGCACTATTTTCATTATATTTAAGGTTGCACACATGTATGCATGCTGATGCTGTCGTATTGAATCGATCGGGTATATCTGTCAAATGATGCTGACATAGCTCAGTGGAGGCCACAAGGGGGACCAGGGATGCTGTTACCATGTACTAAAACAGCACATTTTTATGACATTAAAATCTTTCCTCGCATAGCTGAACATAAAAAGACATCGAGCAAATATAATGCCCTTATATCAGAATATAATTCCATTCCATAACCCCCCCCCCCCCTTTTTTTTTTAACTGCATTGTGTGACATTTGTGACATTTCTTGTCACTGTCATTTTTTTTCTTAAGCAGGCAGTAGTACTACAAGATTTTCATGTCCACCTACATTATGCTGTAAAGCATAGTATGTTGTGTGAATGCAGTTGTCTTTGTGTCTAAACATCACAGTACTGCACAATTCAGGATAAAATAAAATAAAGTAGGCCTATTCAACAGTTTTATGCTGGTGTAATTACTCCAAAAATGGAGACATCTTGTGATCTATCGCAAATTCAAAACAAGCTTTTGGTAAAAACCTGGTATACCTTAGCAGTATGCTATGGATGTAGCTCTGCCAGTTCTAACCTATGCCATTTCTTTCAAAATGGCTGGCAGCTAGAAATTTGTGAAGGCAGACATGTCTTTGACATGGACTGTTTTTTGATTGTTCAAAAGGAACTATTCTGCTTGTCAATAATGATGCAAGGGCTGAGGTGATACATATTTGAACGAAGTGATATTTTACAGGTAGGCAAGTTTGCAGTATGTCCTCATTTCAGTTGTCTTTCATTGCCAGGGCTGATTTTTTTTATTGATATTTAAACACCCCATCCATGCCTTATATGTTGTTTGGTGTCTGTTGGGGTTGTTACATTTAAAAGCAGATGCTTCTAGGGTCACATCCTCATGGATTTTTAATAAAGAAACTTAACACTTGAGACACCACCACAAGTGGCATCTCCAATTGGCAATAACCAGTGGACAACAGGTATGTATATATATCAAGCATCCCTTTTAATAACGGTCACCTGTTTTACCAAAAAAAGGAAAAAAACAAAAACAAAAAAAAACTTGAGCGTTAATTAAATTAGGAGCAGTAAAGCAAGTGTTGTATTATAGACTGACAACTCCCTCTTTCTCTCATTCCGTTAGATCAGTTTACACAGAGCATCTAGTCCATTCCCCATCTCACACCCCGATCATTTATGCTGCGATTAATCACCAACAAAAACAACCGTACACAATTGAAATGCATTTCCCCACATTAGCATTATTTAATGACATCTGAAGGACAGTTGATGATACACCATTCCTAAAAGGGACTCAGAAAGAGTCCTCTCAAACATTACAGTTTTAAAATTTAAACTAAAATAGATGCTTTGAAAAAAAACATTCTGATAATCTCCTTGGCTCTATAATCAGCAACTAAAAAAATTACAACTCTGAGTGAATGTATGAACATGTCAGTACAATTCCAAAGAGATCCCTACCAGTTAATTATTTAAGGGCTGGACACCTACGGTGAGGTAAATAAAAATGGCCACAACTGCAGGTATAGGTAGGCTGATCACCTGGATGCCTGCTTTTTTTAAGGTCTCTACTATGGACAATTAATGCAATGAAATGAGAAAATGAGAAGGACCTCAAGGGAACAGGATAGATTTGTTAATTTGTATACTGTAATCAGTGCTCTCTGGTTCAGCTAGTTGCTGAATGATGTCTGTGTGTGCATGTGTGTGTGTGCGCGCGACAGAGTTAAATAGAATGAGGCTATCTGTTCTGCAACCACATGACCATGGAAAGAAAGTGCATGAGAAAAAGATAGAAAACTGGAGTGTGTAATTTGTATTTCAGTGTGAGTACTTCTTCTGTGAGCCAGTCCACAGACCCATGTTTATCAAGCCATAAACCCAAGGCATGGCTCCTCTTCAAAGAAAAAAAAAGGGACCGCTAACATCCAGATGCTTTTTACATGTGTTGTGTGTCTGGTTGCGCTATTAACAAACCAAACATGACAGTGACAGCACAGGAAGAGACCATGGAGAAAGTGAATGGGTCTTATCCAAGTTTGAATGACAGGAGTTGGTGTTGAACAAGGCTAGTCTACAATGCCTCTTTTCTTCTGTGAATTAGAGCCCAGTCGAGTCTTTGTCCCCTTCCACCTGTAGGGCAAACAGAATTTGGGGATCATACACTCTGTTATTAAAAATGAAGCCAACAAACCTAGATCCCCCTGAGAAGTTCAGTGTTCAGAATACTTGCTGAATGATGTGAAAGACGTTTGCAGTGATTAAGTATCAGATACAGAAGATCTCTAAATGTTCGAAAGACATTATTACAGTTAATAGAAATTTCTCAAGAGCTCTATGAAAAGCAAGGAATACTGTATTGTCTGTCATTATTGAAATAGCAGTCCCAAAAGAGAGAACAGGATAGGAAAAAAAGGACAAAACACCATATGATAGCCTGCCAGCATGCAGTGGTCGTCATACCAAGTCAATGGCCAAGGTTAACACATACTTAACACAATGTTTCTGAACATGACAGAATCTTGGTGAGAAATATTTGCATTGCTTACCCCTAGCTGGCCCTTGGTAAGCTGCTTCTGAACTGAGTGCAGGTGCAGCTGGAGTTCCTTAACTGTTTGTGTCATGCCCGTCAACATCTTCTCCGTGCCCTCCTAATAATCACACACAGAGAGGGAGTTAGAGATTAAACCGAGTGTCATTACAACTGCAGCGGCTGACGGACCTACTCTAAGGCAAATCTAATTAATGTAGATGGAGTAAGCAGGACATAAACGGAAGGAGGAAGCATTAGCAGGCCATAATTTCCCTACTTTTCTTCTGCCATCAGTGATGGTTTGAAGCTATTTTTCAATGTTTCTTCACAGGTTAAACACTGCTAAAACAACTATTCTGAATTAAAACAAGCTTTTCCATTCCAAACTGTTAGGCTACTGTCAAAAGAGTTCTCTGTGTTTTTGGAGCACACTAATAGATAAACAGTAACATGTGCTGAAATACATTTTCTTTTAATATAGTGTGATACAATCTTTACAAAATGGCCTGTCTCATGCATACTGAGGTCTGCATGACACTGTCAAAAGAGAGGAGCTCAAATGCCTGGAATACTAATGTAGGATGTGAGTAAAAAGAGACCCTTTCAAAATAATGAAATGTCACTGACAACTCAATCAACCACACTGCTAAAAATGACGCAATAACAAACATACAGAATATTTTTTTCACATCGTCTCACCATTGGTGTTGTCAGGCTGCTGTTCTCTAATAAATTATCTTGCCCTGCCTCCTTTAAAATGTCCTGGATGAGCTCCAGAGACTGCTGTGCCTGAAGGAAAACAGACGAAGGGCATACAGCCAGGGTTAAAGCCAGACAGCCAAGTTCAGATATATTCCATCAACAACTGTTGCACCAATCATGCAACTCTGTGCCAATGCAAATACCCACACAAATTGAAACTTGGCTGATAAACAATTATAATTATATTTTTTTACCATACGTAACACAGCATTTAACTAGTGCAGACTTGATACAACAAAACAAGCAATGGCATGTAGGCAAAACGTCCTATTTTTTGAAAGTGAGTACCAGTCAGAAAGGCAGCTATCAACCAAAAGCAATGTTGCACTGATAGGTACTGAATGACTATCACCATTAATCAGCTAAAAACTATAGTTTGTGTTGTTTTCATAAAGTCCTGCTGACCTTGGAGAGATCCCCAGTCACCTCTTGCCGTTCACTTTCTTCTGCCTCCAGCTTGTTAATGACTTCACAGAGTCGAGTCTTCAACTGTAATGGAAACCCATTTGAGTTTAGAGAGGGCATGAGTGTCAGAGAAAACGTCATACAAATGTCAAAACATTAAATAGCATTAAAAAAGAATTTCTTTATAATGCAGTTAGCCAATGTCACATCTCCTCAGAGGCTGAAGTTTATCAGAAGATCTCCCATGCCACTCAAGGACAGCTTGACAAATGTTGCTGTTCAAAACCTTATAAGTGGACTTAAGTGTGAAACAGTGCCACACATCTACATATATTATTGTACCTAGAATTAACATGTTTGAGTGCAATTATACAGTACATAGACTCTGCTATGCTCTTAAACCAACCTAACAGAGAAGAGAGGTTAAGAACATCAGAAATGCCTATTGCCTCAAGTCTGCTTGAGTAGTAAATTTTTTTTAAAGACACTACCAGATAATGTTTGCCTCAGTCAACTACTATACAGTATTCACATACAGTATTCAGATTTAAAGTTAACTGTCAAAAAACAAATATTTTTCTTAATTACCATTAAATGTGACAGAGAAAAGGGGAAAATAAAACTTTGTGGTCTTTACCAACTAATTTTTTGCAAAATCCTCACCTCTTCGATTTCCGATACATAGGAGGCATTTTCACGCCCAGCTTGCTCAACTTCTTCTCCCAAGTGCTGATTCTCTTTCCTTAGCTGAATAGAGATATAATTTATTATTTTATACAGTCCATAATGTATATATATACTCTCTTGATCCTGTAAGGAAAATCTGGTCTCTGCATTTATTCCGACTGTGAATCAGTAAAATACACACAGCACACGAGGTGAAGCACACACTAACACGGAGCTGTGGGCTCCTGCTACAGCGGCACCCAGGGAGCAGTGAGGAGTTAGGCGCCTTGCTCAAGGGCGCTACAGCCGTGGTCTACTGGTCGGGGATGTCAACCCTTTGCTTTCAAGCCCAAAGTCCTAACCAGTAGGCCACAGCTGGTTTTAAACATTGATTACTGATGTACTAAGATCAACACCTAAGAATGAGCAACAGTAGTATAAAAAAAGTTTTAAAATAAAAATGGTTAAAAAAAAGTTTAGTTAATAATAGTTTAATAATATGTTTGAAGATTAGAGTACATACAGTATACTCATTCACAGACATCAGGATATTAAAATAAATTTCATGAGTGTTAAACTACATTTTTTAGTGTACACATTCAAATCTACTGTACCTCCTTCAGTTCTGTTTGTGACATTTCCAGGTTCATTCTCCATCGAGATTCTTCCTGCTCCACACTCTCCTGTAGTCTCTGGAGAATGCCCTCCTGTTCACAAAAAAAGAAAGAAAAAATATGTCAATATTAAAGTTCCCTAATAGTTTAGTTGAAGAGTCAAATTCTATGAATTGGTAATATCACACCAGAAAAACACCTCTGATTAACCTACCGTCTCTGCTAAAACTTTCTTGTATGTCTCACAGTCTTTCTGCAATACTCTCTGGGCCTCTTCTGATTCCTTAAGCTTCTCCAACATGGCCTGCTGTACAGACACACACATTAGCCATGGTCAGTCAACCCTTTAAAGAAAACTACATAATGAAGTCCTATTACACGTCATTATGGCCAACTCATTTCACAGTAAAATAGGACTGTAAGCAGTAAACACAGTTAGCAACGTGTCCATGACTGATGGACAGTATGAATTAGCATGTTTCAAAACTCTAATTCAGAGTGCCTGGGCAGAAGATACAATCAAGTAGCCACAACTCAGCCTTAGGGTCTATGGCATCACTTGACAAAACACACAATTATTGGTTTTATCCTTTAATGTTTTTTTCCCTGTAATTTATTTGAGGTCTCTTTGGACAAAAGGGGTTGTCAAATAAAATAACCATGTATGTGTGTATCATTTGCTGAGACAAATGCAGTCAAAATGCATTTGGCCTTGTGGTGGTGAGAGGTAACACCTGGGCATCTCCTCCTGCTAAAACATCAGGAGTGTTCTTGGGTGTAGTGAGCTCAACCTCTGACATCGCCCTTACAAAGCTCTGGAGCCACTGTTGATGGTTCTAGGGAAAACATAAAGGTAGAAATAGCACATAGTACACAGTAGAACATCAATAACAGACAAAGATCTATTGCCCTGTGGGTAAGTGTCAATGCAAGAGACTTATAAATAAATTACAGCTATGGCTGTTACCTGGAAATACATCTATGTCCAAAGGTAGAGTATACAGATAGTTTAAATAATCTATAGAATATTAACATTTGAAGCAGAGGTGACACCAATGATTCAATAGGTTGATTCAAGAGGTCTAACTGTATAGCCATCCCTGCAGTTGCCCAGTCTGAAGTGGCCTGAAAGACTGCACAGACGAACACACTACATAGTACCTACTGAGTCTGTTTGAGGTGATGTATGGTACTAAGTTTAGAGCACTGAAGCCTTAGAGCACTGGAGAATAAAGCTTAACTTAATCAAGATCATTAGCATAGGTTAATGTGGTTATGAGGTGGGTGGCAGTCAATGGTATACACACCTGTTCAGAAGGAAGGGGAACCTGTGGGAGGAGCTTATGTAGTGTTGCCCTACATTCTGCTTCTACACACTCCACTGCTGCCTGATGTTCCTGCACAGAACAATAGCACAAAAGAACACTCCAAGCCATTACCTACAGCATCTCAACCTCTCCATGCTTTGTGGTCACTGATTGAGGACTCGTCCATGTAGGACCTGGAGCTGGGGAAATGCCCATCTGAAGTTAGTGTGGAAGTAAGTTCCTGACTGACTGTATGTCTGTGGTGTTGCTCAGGTTTAGGCTATTTTTACCGTACATGCAAATCTGAAGTTATTTGTTTACTTTTGATTCCAACAGACTGCTGGTGATCTTTTTGGGGTTTGATTTAGAGGGTGAACACAATTGTGACTCTTTGATTAAATCAGGTGGAAATTCTGATTTGTTGTGCAATGTGAAATGAGGTGTGGTGTGCATATTTCAAAGTTCAACATCAACACTTCTGCCAAATAGTAAACACCACAACAATGTAAGGAGTGTGGATGGAAGGAGTATCACTAGAACAGTTTTGCACATCCAAACTACATTTGTGTCATTAAGCACTGATATTTTAAATCGCCTATGTCCATCCTCATTTATTTAAAACTCTTGGATTAGGGGTGTCGAGGTACATGAACTCATCAGTATCATTATGGGATGCTTCACCTCATAATTTCCATCTTCAGTAATATAAGGTACATAATTCTACACCTATCAGTGTTGAAAATTGAAACAACATTAGACTTATTCATTATTCTGGTTCAACAGCTACAGATTAATTGCAGGTATGAGTATGTATGTAGCTGTACATAAGATGTAGAAATCCAGATAAAAACACAGAAAAACTGACATTTCAGGAGGTCTCTCCAAAAAACTTCAGGAAGAAAGGTTAAGGTTTCTACTAAAGTTATTTGAAATGGTGTCCTTCGCATTGGTGCATTGACAAGAAGGATATTTACAAGATTTTGAAAATGTCCCTCCTTTGAACCATAAGCTTTCTGTGCGCAGATATTTTCTCACACATGAAGGGAAACATCTATCCATTTTGCAGATAAAAGTATGTGGCAGACGGGGTAACAAGGGCGTGGCATGAGTTGGTTCCAATTAGGAACCTGTCTGAAAACCTTTAAAGCATCCAGCCAGGCTACACTGGAAACACAACAGAAGAGCTCTGTGCGCAGAGCGTGTGTGGCAAGAATTAACTTTTTACTAGCCCAGAAAAGAAACGCTGTACACATGGAATGCTTCAGTGGCATGTCCAGTGTAGCCTTGCTGTTTGCCTGAAGATAAAAATGTATAGATTTTGATTAAATCCATTGTGGCAGCCCCAGAAACCCCTGGGCAACTTGTGCTTGTCATGGTAATGATTGTCATGTCCCATCTTTATGATCGTCCAAGATATCAACAGACACGACAAACACTTTTTGTATGGGTACATACAAATGTATATTGTACATTTCCTTAAGTGGAGATACATTTCCTGTTATTTAAACTCAGTTGTATTTTCATATTTTCATATCAAGTGATCTCTTCCAGTTCACAACCACAGTAATTATGCTTCATACTATGTCTTAAGTCTCTTTTTCCTATAAATTTGACACAGAGGAGCTGAGTGTATTTGGCTCGCTCCCTGGTTGCTTTTGTTTTTGATGCAAGACAACAATAAAAGCTGCAAGCAAGGGCCATGCTGGTTGTGGCGCTAGCTTCGTTTACCATCTTCTACACAAAACACTGGAGAGAGAGCAAACACCTGCTGCACAGTGCCATGCTTTTTTTTTCCTGTTTTGGTGGTGACAAACACTTTGGACTGGCTGTCCTTAGTGGCATGAAAAATTTGTGTTAATTAATTCATCAAAAATATTTAATCACAGAACCAGTTAATACTACTGAGTTGTTAACATACTGTAAAACTTACAATAGTGGCCTGGGTGTTTGTTTATTAATGGACAGCAGCTGTTGCTTAATTAACACTCAGCACTGACATCTATTAATATAGATCATATATATCTCAAGGGCCTTGTACATTTACACAACTACAAGGGTTTTACAGTCTAGGCCAAAATCAGGGAAAAACAACAAACATAAACTAAAGACAGACTACACACAGACTTGAAATTAACCCTACGACATGCTAATCTACAGACAATGTTTCTCACACTTTATCACAAAATGCCATTGAAGAGAACTTCCTACCTGTTAAAAACCTTCTATCATTGGAAGTTTTACAGTACATACACTAAATTATAAGGAACCAGGTGCCAAATGAGGGGGGGATAAAAATGAAAAGTTCAGCCTGTGGTGAGACAGCTGATGAAATCTACCATTTCCCTAGTTGATTAGAGATGATCGTATAAAAATATTAGCATGGAACAGAAAGGGAGGTGGGCATATGTTGTCGAACCTGAGTGTTCCGGGTGAGTTTTCCCTGCAGCATGGCCTCTGTGGCTGAGAGTGCCTCCATGGCGCTCCAGTTTTTCTGACGAAGCTCCTGGGCAGTTTCAAAGAGACACTATATTCAGTTCAGTGCCTTCTTGTGTTTGCAACTCCTCTACCTTCAAAACTAAGTATTGCCCACCTTCTAATCTAAACTGCTGCTACACCTCTGACTTTTGACTTGACTTTTGACTAGTTTCTCTCAAATTGTGCCAAAATCATCAGGGGAAAAAAAGCTGATTTGCTTCACCTTCCCTCCTCTAACTTAATAATTATACCCCAAATCATTACAATGCTCATTTCCACAGAGAATAGGAACTGCACAGCATTGTTTGCTTCTGCAACATAGTTCCAAGAACACATACATTGCCTGTTGGTAAGCACTATTGCAAAACACTGTTCATGCAAGGACTGTGCTGAAAATGAAACATCTAGCCAAAATACATGCACAGTTTTATGTTCCATTAATGTCTTACACATTCAGGCAACTATAATTTAGAAGACAAATTAGATGGAGCTATAGAAAAAAAGAAAATCAACCCTATCAACCCTCTGAAAATGAGGAGCCGATTCTGCCCACAAATGCCTAATCACATTGGAAAACTTCAGTGCCATTACAAGTGTAACAGCTTGGTAGGATTTCTTGACATTTCCTGATGCTTCCTGATTTCTTGATATGCTGAATATACAATTCTAGGCCTACTTCATGCATTATATTGTATGTATTGGTATAAATGCAGGTAATTGGATAGCTTCCTACATGATGAGCTTAGTGAATTAGCTAATTCTGTTATTGTTGGTGTTCTGTTCATGTTGGAATTCTGACTTTGACCAGAAGGACTACATTACTCCTTCACATTTCTACACATACTAGGGATATTGTAGGTGGTTATGGGAGTCATCACAACCTGCAATAGTCAAGAATTACTTTTTCCTATGCGCAGTGAAGTAGAATTTATTCCACAACCATGCTGTGCGAACGAAACCTTAATTAATACATCTGATAAATGTCTCCACCTCTGACATAATGCAAGAATATGCTTTTGTAAGAGTATGCTTCACATACCCTCTAAAAATACATCCCCAAAAATTCTACTCAGATGCAACACATGGGCACAGTGCCACAGGTCTAAATCAACACACTGATTCCAATGGAAATCAACCCAACAACAGACAGATACCAGACAGACAACTGAAGATCACCCAATAAATGGTTCAGGAGTGAACTGGCCTTTGAAAACTGATTGTCTGGCTGTTTATTGAGAATCTTTTCACTTGTTAACGCCATTGCACATCAGTAGCTAAAAATTATTTCTACCATCGTATGGTGCCCCTGGCTAGGGTGTTAAGGGTCCTGTTCAGAGACCAATGGTACCACAAGTGCTCCTGCTGTGCCTCAAGCTGTTGCTCTATTGCAAATAACAAAGTTAAGAAGCCGTGCTGTCTTCAGCTAAGGGTTTGATCCCTTAAACCCTTGAGCCACAACCACCTCATTCCAAACCCCAAGCTGGACACATAGATTTGCCTAGGGGATATTCCCTATTTAAGGTAGAATGTCTTCTAAAGCAGCATTATGCCATTCTTGTCTAATTATAGTACAGTTGCATCCTTAAAAAAAACATCTTTTAAAACACAAACGAAATGACAAATACTAGCTGAATATGATAACTGACTTCTTCCAGCAAATTTGTCAACAAAATTGTACTACAAACTTTTTTCTTTCATCACAATGTTTAGTCCCAAATCAGGGAACAAGGTGAACTTGGACTGCTTGTGGCATAAACATATATGTATCTGTCCTTTACATGACTCTATACCACCAAATGATATGATGAGATGATGTATATGTATGTACAAGCAAGGTTTCAGCACACACACACCCGAAGACGCCCATCGCAGCCAACAAGCTGAACAGTCCAAAGTCTGGCAATACACAGAATAAACTTGAAAGCAGGACAGTGACAGCATGCATGATCACGAGCTGCAGATATCAATGGAACGGCATTTTTACATTTAGTAGCTTGACTTAATACATATTGCAGACATCCACAGTTCAATTCTTTGTAGTCATAGATATCTTTATACAATGGTAGTGTCACTAATCGTAATTTTTAAACCAAAATCTAAAATCATGTTAGATGTCCATACTGTTCGCCGGTAACACCAAAACACATCACAACTAGCAACAATGCCATAAGATCCACAATTCCTAATTCAGTTTGTAAAGACGCCATTTCTGAATGCACGTTCAAATTTTCCTGCATAACTACATTCAGTTGAGGGGTACACCTCCATCAAGCATCCCATATTTGTAACAGATCCTCTACAGGACTTGTCATGTTTTCACCCCGATGTTTGTAGGATGGTTTGAAGAGTTGCACAAAATTTATAGGACCTAATGCCCATAAAACTTGTTGGAAACATGCGGCACATGAACTAACTGAACTAACCCAGTTTTGGAATTGATAAGACCTGGAGTAATCCTCTGCTGTTCTCATGCGTGACACAAGATGGCCAGCCACGTGGGGGAAGAAGCCCATACATGTTTACACTGTGCATGGGTGTTGTTACCTCCAGATACCAAAACATTGGAAGATATTTTTAACATTTAACCTGCTTATCACCACATAGCCATGTGGATACCATGGTATTTTGTTAAAATGGCTCTGCTTCGACCAGATGGCCCCACAATGTGTCCTTGCCTTGAAGCTATTGTATCCATAAATCCAGTACGGATGTTTTGAATACTTAACAGGATGTGTGTATAAGGAAAAAACTGAATGAGGTGGAGACGGAACTCCACAGGGTTTCCTCAGCGAACAGTGCAACAGAGCTTCTGGTTTACATACTGCATATTTACCTCTTCACCAGCATTTGTATATTTGTAGTGTGGGCTGTCAATAAAATTAGCTGTTGCATCATCATAAGCAAGATACCATAAGTAACAAATAGCAGGTAAAACCATAGCCAATAAACACCTCTGAAGGGCTGTTTACAATAGCTATGGACTTTGACTATAAAGACACTTTTGACTCGAATTCGACTGAAAGCTACCATTGCTATCCACTGCCCATCCACATACATGAAAAAAAAGACTAAACGTCTTGGAAACCCTCTTATATAGAACCACAACCCTATAGGGACAGCAGAAAAAGATATGCCTACAGGAAGTGCCCATATGCCTACAGGAAGTTCCCTTTAAAATGATAGGGTGCACAAAATCTTACGTTATTCTTCTTCTTGTGGAGTTCCACTGCTTCTCTCAGCTCTACAACCTCAGCCTGTAGGACAGACATCTGTTTGTCTTTCTCCATCAATCTAAGAAAGACAGGAGAGGGTTGACGGGGTTTTATGGGTCAAAATCTACTCAGTAAGTCAGTGTGATAATGCAATAATGTTAAAGTACTGACAGCAGAAGAGTCCCTCCAAACTATTGCTTACATTTTTTAAGGAGTCGTCCCAGGCCTGCAATAACCCATTTGCTTTTGTTTATTCTGTCTTTTTATTATCCCAAACACATATCCACCCCATTGCTGACAAATGCATTCTACTAAGGAATTGCATATGCGCTTTGATAACTGAGCCTTGCTTCAGATGAATATCCTTCATAATGTTTACTTTTATGCATTCGGCAGGCACTTTTATCCATTTACTCTTACATTCAACTATTAATTACTTCAGACAGGGCCAGTCTCTCCAAGAACAACTTAAGAGTGCATTGCACAAGGGCAGCCGGGATTTGAACCAAAAATCAAACCCACAATGTTACCACCGCCCCACAACATAACAGAGGAAAATCGTTTATAATCATGGCCTATCTATCCTATTTCTGTTATCCCCAACATTACATTTGGGCTCCTTCAGTATGGAGTCAAAAGCAGTGGGGGCTAAAAAGCTATACTTTTGAAATGTGTTTTAACAAGCAAGCTGCATATTAATCTGTATCTACATTGAACTAAAATATATCGGTGTTTTACTTTTTTTACATGATTTTTGCAAAGGCATTCTTCCTGTTACACTGCTTCACTTCCCTCATCTCTCTCATCTTCACTTCCCTTATCCCTTCCAATCTAGCCGGCATTTAAAAAATGCTCCGTTTGGGGTCCCCCCCCCCCCCAAGAGGGTAACAAATTAAGACAGGCCTAGACTACTCACGCTGTCAGCAGTTCTGGACTAGCCTCTGCTTGTGTCTGCTGAGGAAAGAGCAAAATCAGTCAGTAACACAAAGCATGGCAAGTTTGCAATACATGCACTTGATCCCAAATGTGCAAGGGTTAAATGACTGAGCAAGAGCACTAGAGCTATACCACTGCCAAGGCTGCATGCCATTGCTGGAAAGAGAAGACACTCTGCCTGCATTTCATCCAACATTTCATAACATCCATCAACACTTTTGAAGTGTGTCACTGTGCTACACTCCCAAGGTAAACAAATGCTTTGTTCATGTAGTTCACTATAACTTCAAATGCATACTTTGTAGATCATTAAATAACATCAACAAAGCGAATATATTGGTGTAAACTCAACTTTTCTCTCTTGATTTCATTCTGTAAGTAAGTAGATGTTCAAGATTAGTAAACTGGCTAGGGATAACCTGTAATTCTACTTTTCAGAAAATGTTGATTTTCAGAGATGCTGAACAAGTTTAGCCCTTCGTTTTAATCACCTGCTGCTGACTCTCTTCAACCTGTTTTGCTTTCTGTTCCAGGTCCTTCTGAAGTGCCTGCAGCTCCTGATCTTTGGCTGCCAGCCTAGGACATGTTCAATATATAGTAACTACACATATCAAGCCAGCATTGTCATATGTCATATATACTGCTCAAGTGTAAACATACCGTGCCTGAAGATCCAGCAACTGGGGCTGAAGGTCAGGGACTGTCTCTTGTGATTCTCTTCCTTTGAACTGTTCTACTTCACTCCTGAGGGCTTCCAACTGTTTCTCCAAAGCCTGCAATCAGACACCCATCATCTTTTACCCAATATCATTGGATTTTCAGAATATATGTTACCAGCTGCTGCCTCTGTAAATTTCTTTTACCAGTACTTGTTACCATTGGATGGTGTATAATGTAAATGTACAGACAGAAAAACATTAAATATTGCACTCATTTGCAGCAGTCCTACATTATCTTTGCAGACAGTTAGGCTA
This sequence comes from Tenualosa thibaudeaui, assembly GCA_027481765.1. Lineage (NCBI taxonomy): Eukaryota > Metazoa > Chordata > Actinopteri > Clupeiformes > Clupeidae > Tenualosa > Tenualosa thibaudeaui. Next base: position 18,528,442 of record JAIFZK010000013.1, read on the forward strand.
CTTGGCTTAAGACAGCTATCCAAGTACATACCTCTATGGTTCCATCTTTGCTTGCTCCATCATCCACTGCTTTCTGTAGACACTCTTCTGCAGATTTGATCTTTGTGTCTTTCTCTTGGACCCTTCATAGACAAAAAACAAAAAACGAAAAAAAGTTATATAAAGAGTTATAATTATAAAAAGGTATACAATTCTGATTATTGTTGTTACTATTATTATTATTACTACTACTATTGACTATTGTTGTTGTTGTTAAATAAATAGCCTCACTGTTTCTGGAGTTCCTCTAGGGCAGACTCTGATGATGCCTGAACAAAAGAACAAATAAAGAAATTAATTAAAAAAAAAATGTCTGCATCCTCCTCTCAGTCATTCCTGGTGCATACATGGTAGTCAAGGCTGGTGGTAGAAACATACTATGAAACATAATTGAATCAAGGGGCATGCTTGCAAGATAAAAGACTGCAGTTTTCTCAATTCTGATTTATTAAAAGATTAGTTTATCTGAAAGGCAACACATTTGTAGGTATGCACAAGCTTTGTAGCTTGTCTTTCACACATGCTTTAAAAGATCAAGCCCTTCAAACTGACCATTAAATAGTTAATCAGTGTGTAAAACTCTGTATAGCTTGTTAAAGGAAACAGACTGCAGTTTCTTTGAACTCTGAGGTCAATACATTCAAAACCCCCACAGAACTATAAAACAAAATGGAAATTACAAGATAAGTTGTGGTGCACTGTTCAATAATAAGCCATCAATAATAAACAATAGTACCTGCATTGTAGTCTGTTGCTGCAAAGCCTCTACTCTCCATTTCAGAGTTTCATTCTCCTCTCTTACCACCTGCAAAGATTACCTGGTTCAGAGCTCTGTGTTCACAATTTCATGGTCAAATCATAATCTCATAACGGTGGTAGTTTTGGTCAGAATTAAATGTCCTTTGTATGTTCCTACCTTAAGTTCTTCCTCCTTATTGGCCATCTCTATAAGCCCTGCCTCCAAGACAGATTCAACAGTTTTGATCTTTGAATCTTTTTCTTGGAGACTGTGACAATTGCAAGCACATGGTATTGACAAGAAAAAAAAACATGGAAAAACAGCAGTTGTTAAATCCATTTGGATCACAGTGATTTACAAACCTACATCCACCTACATCACTACTCTAATTACTAACCAGCGTTTCTGCATGTTTCATCAACTTAAATTAACTTTTTATGACCATTATGATTGAAATTTAAGACACCTTTCCTGGTAAAAAAATTGCAAAGGTTTGTGGGACTTAAAACTAAATGTATGGATTATACGTCCATAGGATACATTTTTTAATCACGCTATCGACTACAACTACCAACTTCAAAGGTTCACTTCCCTTAAAATAGAAGACACACTTCAAGCAAGTGCCATGGTCTTAAGGAAATGCACCGCACTGGTGCATCTGCAATAGTAATTCACAACTCAGACCAATTTAAGATCTCAACTAAATGTATTTTAGACCTACTGCACAATATTCCATTCCATATAAGATTTTCAATATCAATACTTTGATATTTTTACATTTTACACTTTTAAGACCCCACTGAAACCCTGATTGTCAAGATTTACGTTGGCCTGATTGCCTGACCCAAACTTATATATTAGGATATATTATGAGCTTTTATTGCTTTTAATTACAGGACATCAGTGACATGATGATAAGGATGGATTGGAAAATGACCCCAGAAAAGAAGCCTTAGACTTCTGCAGCATGGCACTTTCCAAAAACATGATTTTTGACTTATGCTGATGTCTTACATGTTTTTTCAGGCCTAGACATGAAATTCCTTTGACATATTAGACAAACAGTCCCAATGCGTATGTGCATTATAGACATTGTGTCTTGCTTATTACCAAGGGGGTATTCCAAGTAGGTAGTTAAGTGGCAAACCTGGGTAAGTTAACCCAAGTAGTGTTAAATCTTACAACAGAGCAGCCTCATTTTCTTAAAAACAAAGCGTGCAGGCAACTCTTTTAGGAGGTTTACCACTTCCTCTAATTTACCCAGGTTTATCACTTAACCCCATACTTGGAATACCTCCAAGGTCCTCGAAATGATCACACAAGATGTTGTTCATTCACCTCATCTGGAGCTGTTCTACTGCCAACTGAGATGAGGCCTGTAGAAAGAAAGTTAGAACAGAATTGTGAGACCAGAGCAGGGCTGAGCTAAATTAAACAGTTTGTTGCATTATCAAATCCAGCAAAAGATTAAAGGAAAAAAACTTAATGAGCTAACAGCATGTTACCAGTTGTGTAAAAAATTATTCTGTGGGATAGATATATAGATTTCTAGATGGAAATTAAGGAATATACACATGAAACAATACATATACTGGCAATTCCACGTAAAACTGTCACGTCCATAACGCCAACACAATGCCATGGTATGGTATGATGCTTTGAGCATTCACTCTTCTTGGTTGTAGAACTAATTTCATGAAATCAATTGGTTTTGTTTGTGCTCCTGAAACGGTCCATCACAGACATTTGTTTAAGCATCCCTTTCTCTTACCTGCTCAGAAATCTGCAACTGCATCTTCTGAAGCTCTCCCTTCAGACTCATGTTCTCATTGTGAATAGCCTAAGGAGAAAAAATCCATTGCATATTTATCAATCCTAAAGAGACAGGAAAGATTTCTCACTGTTTATCTTAATTAGGTTGCAATGACTTATGCAGTGTGTCTTTGGGATTCACTATTCGGTGATTGCTTTGCAGGAGTGGTAGTTCGGTTGCTGGGTTGATCTAGACTTGTGCAGTGTGTCTTTGGGATTTACTATTCAGTGATGGCTTTGCAGGAGTGGTAGTTGGGTTGCTGGGTTGATCTAACCTGCATGTTAGTTTCTCTGCTGGCTCCACTGGTCCTCTCTGCATTCAGAGAATCCTCCAGACTCTTTCGCTGTTGCTCTTTCTCAGCCAGTCTGAATACACACACACACACACACACACACCACCAACTCAACTTTGTATGTTTTTGGCTTGTATTGTATTTCTTTAATATATGATATATCATGTTAAATCTCTTACAGCTTTTGAAGTTCTTCAAAATGAGACATTGTAGTTGCCTATAAGACAAAGTACAAGACCAGGAACAAATTATTCAGCAAGTTCTGACTTGTTCTCTGCCTACGCAAGTTATTTGCTTTGTAAGACATATAACCCACCTGGGAGGCAATGGTAGATTTGAGACCTTCAATCTGGACCTGTAGGGATTTGTTTTCATTCAAAAGATCCTGGAAAGAAAAATAAAATGAATCATCACTAAAGAATGACCTGACATACGTTCTCACAAGCATATGCTACTGGCTTGCAAAATAAGACCTCTTATCATACACCCTGTGCAACAAAGCACAATACTAGTAATTTGTTTCTATACTGACATGGTTATCCTTTTCTTATCTGACAGACACGCTGTTTAAATAGCAAATAAACTTGAACTCATGGGTGTGTTGACAGACTATTTTGAGTCAAGCTTGACTGTGCTGACTGACGATGAAACAATTACAGCCTCAACTCAAAGATGCCATATTTCATGATTCTGAAGGATGCATTATCAACAGAGACACTATGGTTTAATTCCCATTTAATAAGAAAGCAAATTATGTGTCACGAGCTAGTCATCTTACAATGAGCCCCTAAAAAAACAAAAACTTGCCAAGACTTTGTCAAGTGTGCATGGCTGAATGCCCTTATGTTTTTTTTAATCACTTGATTTTATTTGTGCCAGGAGCAATGGAAGATGCCGCTTCCATTTCTTTATTAGATAATATGTCCAAAACACAACCATGATTCAATACCAAGAACTTCCCTTTTGAGCCATGAATCTGAAGCTACAACCATTTTCACTCCCTGCTGCAATAACAAAAGTGGAAACACCCTAAGTCAGATTTGTAAATCTTCAGCTTCAGAAAGTAAAAGTTGTACCATGGATTCCCTTCTGCTTTGTGATTTCATAAAACCTTCCACAAAAAAGTTTTTTTACCACAAGATACCACAAGGTTTTTAATTGTGTTGTAGCTTGAATGTTAATCATCTTTTTGTACGTCGCTTTGGATAAAAGCATCAGCTAAATGCATAAATGTAAAAGCAACCGAGCTTAAGAGGTGTGCTAATTAGAATCAGTTGGTTTAGTGAATCGTTGTAACAAATATGTTATAGGCCACAATATCACCCCTGTGGCCTAACAGTACTACCCTACAGTAATTTTCTGAATACAAGCTGCACCATGCATAGACCACACTTGTTGAACATTACTTATAATGTATTGAAAGCAGATGATTTCTTGAGAAAATTGAATGAAGTCCCATGTTCCCAATTCACCTTCCTCTAATGGACGAGGAAATGTTGCTAATTCTCAACTAATAATTAGAAATTAAAAATAGATTTGAACCACACATAGTACTTACATTGTTAAAACCGAGCCCTTTATGTCTACACAAAAATCTGCTTGGATAAATATAAATTACCCTTGTCTACACAGCTTTTATGTTTTATATTAGAAATAAGAGATTGTATTCTTTGTCTCTGACTTTATCCATAATCACTCTTAAGCTTAATCGTTTAATAGTAGCTTAATCAGTTTCAAGCCTCATATTATTTGATCTATTAATCACTTGCATACAATTACTACCAAGACCAAATATGTGGGTGTGAGAGTGTGCCAACCTGTGCTTGCTGCTGCAGTGACTCATCAGGGATGCTGTGCTGAGAAACTTCAAGTAAGTGTATGACTTTCTGCTCGACCTGTTCTTTAGAAACAATTGTATCAGTAAGGCTGCTGTGGAGGTTCTGGATCTCCTGGTTCTTGCTATTCACCTCCGTCTCCAATGCCATCAGCTTGCTTTGCAAATCTAGGGGATGGGAGACAGAGAGAAAGGTGATGTGCAGTCAGACGTTCAGCCAAAAGATTTCAAACAGTTTTCTTTACCATTTTTTATGATACACAGGGCACTTTTGAAAATGGATGTTTTATTTTTAAACTTAAGTGTTTTTATTCATGTGAACTGCAGGAACACTGTAGTAATGTGCACTCCGACACACATCTTTGTTAGCAATGAGGGAAATGTTAGAAAAGTTCAATTTTGCAAGTTGCATATTTTGCAAGTTGCATAAAAGACAGTCCACGGAACATTTGAAGAAATTTCCTCAAGGTATTCCTGAGAGATGTAAACGTGTATTTGTGCTATGATTTGTGCTTAACAAATGTCCTGAAAAGTGTTAACTGAGATTTCACATTCACAAAATGAATCAATGACATTGTAGTGACCTTTACCTTGTAGTGACCACCAATAACTTTAAAGTAAAGCATTAGTGGGGCCAATGGGATGTTTGTACTAATGTTTGTTCTTTTAATTGTGAAAAAATACTCTCGAGGCATCCAGGACTTGCAACATTGATGCAGCCTTGTAACAGTAAGCTTTACCTTGACTAACAACTTCTTTCATTTAACTTACACTGTAAAAAAGAATAAGTAAAGCTTACTTGAAAAAGCTTTGCTTTTTCCTTTCTTAAAGTGTAGAGAAAAAAGACCATCTAAAGTGCTCCTGCAATCAGTCAACTCTAGGCCTGATAAGCAAAGAGAGAGATGAATTAGCTTAGCTCGTAAGCCCATCACTTTCCCCTTAAAGTACAAACCTTGTTTAGTTGCCTGCAGTTTCTCTCTTTCAGTGTTGACATTGTGAAGGTAGTTCTGAAGATCTTCCCAGCGACGCTTAGTGTCCTGTAACTGAACCTGAAAACAAAAGAGAAAAACATAAATCATCTTTAAAAACAAAAAAAAAGGACAGGACTGAAACTGAGATATTGCTTGCAAACTATCCATTTGTAATGCACACCATCCATTCTTGCAAACCATCCATTTGTAATGCAACTCAAAGTACACAAACAAGGTCTTTGCCTGTTTAAGGCTTAAAAATGGTTATAATATAATATTGTTAAATATTTACCTCTAGCTGGGAGACATTCTGTTTGTAGCTGACCTCCAGATTCTTCCTTTGAAGCTCCTCTTGCTGTAGCTTGCTAGTGTTCTCACCAAGCTCCTTCATAAGGGTTGCACACTCTGAACGCAGCTTATTGAGCTCGGCAGATTGCCTGTGAAAACATATAAATAACTATTACACACAATAAAGGAAACTATTACACACTGGCTCAAATACACATGGTTACTGATATCTGGGTGGTGGTGGTGGGGTGACAGACAGAGAAACAAAAAGGGAAAATCACTTGGTCTCCATCTGGTTGGTGGCAGAGCTGACAGCATCTCTTAGGATCGCATTCTCCTGTGTTAGGTGAGCTATTTGGGTCTCCAACTGTTCTCTCATTTGGGAGTGCTGTGATTACAAAACATGTATTAACATCTATTCAGGGACTAAAATTCATATCATATGGCAAGCAAATATTGTTTCATGGACTGAAATATGAAAGAACCTCAACCCTCTACTGATGAATAAATGGTAAAAGAAAAAGTCCCCATGTTTTCACCCCCCAGTCAAAAAAGATCTTTGTAAGTAAGTAATGGCTGACAATGAATGGTCAACAAATGTATAACAGGTGGTAGAGAAACAGAGCTGGTGAGATGATATGAGGACTAAAACTAATTGTACTCCACTCTTCATTTCCTGAAATGTGAAGAAAGCTTTGGGCCAAAGATTGAATCTGCTGAAAGCAGAAAGTGAGTGGTCCAATCCCCCGGAAGAATTAACATACAGTTCTGTGAAATTTGATTACCGTTTCTAAGCCTCTAACAAGCTCTCTAGTTGGCTGAAATCTTATTATACTAACAATCTGAGTGAATATTAATGAGGACTTCTTGCAGAGGTAAACTGCAAGATGTAATCAGAAAAGGAAAGGAAAAGGAAAAGGAAACGTTTGCTGACAATCTCCTGACAAAAGGTTCACTGGCCTTTAAAAAAAACAGGATCCAGACACACAGGAGACTCTGAGCAGTTTATTCCTTGAAGTGTGTACAAATACAGTATGTGCCAGACAAAGCATTACCTTGATTTGGTAGTTGTTTAGCTCCTGATAGCTGCTCTGTGATTTAGCCTGAATGACATTCAGTTCTTTTTCCATGGCAACCCTCTGCTCTCTCATCATGGCCTCTACACGGCTGTTCTTTTGTTTCTCCATTTGCAGCTCCTGAAACATCCAAGTCTCCATTTAGATCCTATTCCTTTTATTATAATTGCAACCTACAGAATGTATTTTAGTGCAAAGCTACATGACTCTTACACGTATGCCATTTCCAGTAATATGCTTTGGATATTTTGAACATTTGTCAACAGAACACACAGAACAATGTTTTAAACCACATAATGGACCTGTGTCTACTGTATGCTATTGTACCATCCACTAAGATTTGTATTTCTTAGACCCCTAAATAACTACCAAGAAGTGTTTTTCTATCCCTTCCCCTATTTTATTGCTGGACATAGTTCTAAACATATTTCAGCTTTTCTATAGGACACTTCAGCTGGGCGTAGCAACTTAGCAAACATGCTAGTTGGGCGGCAAGAACAGCATATTCTCCAATGGGACTGAATAGCATCACTATTAAACTAACCCTTCATGTCAATTTAACCAAGATAGAAAACATTTTGTTATCATGACCTTGTTAACAGAGATGTACATTTTGGTTGTTGCTAGATAATAGTTAGGCTATGATCATCTACATCACTTTTAGTACTTTTAGTAGTAGCTTTGTGGCGATGGTGGCGCAGGCGGTAGAGGTTGAGCCCCGCTATGCCTGACCCCACTGAAGTGAGCAAGACACTGAACCCCAGATTGCTCCCGGTGGCAGGTTGGCTTGGTTGTATGGCAGCTTCTGCCTCTGGTGCGTAACTGTACATGGGTGAATGTGAGGCATACTTTGTAAAATGCTTTGAGTGCTCGTAGGAGTAGAAAAGCGCTATATAAATGCAGTCCATGTACCATTTAGCTTAGCAACAATTGTCTGCTAATTGGCATACACATAAGGCTAGTGATAAAACTTCCGGGTGGAAGAACGCTACTGCTTACAAATTTATTTTAAACACCCCTATTACATAATTAAGTGGTATCTGAGAGTATGAAGGAAATAACTTGCCTGTGAGAGCTGCTTGACCTTATCTTTGGCAATGGAGGCTTCTTCTTGAAGTGTGTTGAACAGCCTTTCTCTTTCTTGTTGCTGCTGGACTGAAGGATCATTCTTAGTGGTAGTCTTTTTTGTGAGGTTCAGAGTGCAAACAGAGAAGAGAAAAACACAGGAAATAGATCAAGATTTTTTCAAGCACTGTCCAACTCTGCCAAATAATTTGGGATGAGGAAAAGTCAAGCGTAAATCGACCCATTAACCTGACGCTTGAGCTCATCGTGTGCTGTTAGTAGGAACAGGAACAAGAAAATTCGGTACAACGTAAAACGAAATTACGGCCACACTTTCTGAGTTCGAGGTATTGGAATTAGGTGGTATCTGGGATGATTTGCGCCAGATTTTTCCCTAAGGAAATAATCCTTAAACACACACACACACACCTTATACCAGGACTCCAGAGCTCCAGGGCTCCTCTCGTGAAGCATGGACACCACACTAATCACCTCCATGTCAGACAGAGCCAAGCCACTCAGCCCTGAAAGCAGCTCCTTCAGCTTCACCTCAGAGTTCTCTGCAAGGACCATTGACTGATTACATGTCTTGTCAGCATGTCTCACAACCAATATAAATCTACATCACATCACTTACATACACCAGTAGAGACCTAATAGAAAACCATGGCCTGAGCTAATATAAAAAACATGGCCAGAAAAAAAAAGCAGATTTTTAAGTTTTCAATCTACCTTTAGCCTCTATGAATATTACAACATCCACACCACATACTATAACAACGACATGACATGACAACAACGTATTCCTTTCCAAAGCAATTTGAGAAAGACAGAAAACAGACAGCGAATAAGAGACCACCACATTCATTACCATGAGGAGACACATTCCTTATGGTTGATCAATGTGGGCACTCGTGCCCTTAGGGATGTCTTATGACAACCCTAATAGGGTTATTATTTCTAGTGTGAACCACCCTTTAGACTGCAGGAGGATTAATAAAAAAGCATCCTCACCCCTGTCGGTCTCATTCTTTTGTTTCTTGCCCTGTTTAGTAGATGTGCGAACAGGTCCTGATATAGGAGAAGGGGCGCTCTCATTTAAACTGCTCTGGTGGTTGTCAGGAACCACTGATTCAACGGGAGGAACAGTGGCCTGAACAGGAGCATTATCCATCGCTACCACTGACACCACAATGCAAGAGAAGACAAGACAGATGATGAGGGCACTAAGAGAGGAGTGGGAACAGTAAGGGAAAAACAACAAATATGGAGATTAGCAGCCTGTCGCAATACCTGCTTCTGTCTTCTGTTTTTTGGAACTTTTTCTCTTTCCACTGCTGGTTCCAGTGGGTGCGGCTACTTGCGGTGGAGTGCTGTTATTAACCGGAGGAGGAACAGGATCCTGGGATTTCATTTCAGCCACAGCCGTAATTGTCAATTCTTTGGCAACAGGCGGTGGTAGCTGTGACTTAATTTCAATGGTAGGCTCTTCTGCTGAGAATGAAACAAGTTCCATATTGTCTGAATACATTTACATAAGTAGGAGAAAAACCTCAATAGGATTACAAATATCCAGCCTATGCTCAACAGCTACAAAAGAGGAATGCTGACGTATACTATTGCTCTAATGTCTGGAGTCCCTGGGAAATAGTATTTGCAGTTACATGATAAACTAATTGTGTTTGCATTTTTCCCCTCTAAAGGTAGAGCTTTTAGGGATAATATCATATTATCTACATCAACTGATTGTGGAGGGGTAGGTTATCACCTGAAATATCCATCTACCAGGATCACACTGTCACAAAATCAACATTTACTGGTAACAAGCCTAACTTATCATACCCATCTCAGTCTTCAGTTTCTTTGCTTTCTTCTTACTTCCAGTCTCAGGTTTGGTTGGAGGGCGGTTCTGCTGTGGGGGAGGATCAAGATACTTGACAACTGGTGGAGGTGGTTCCATCTTGCTTACTAACGGCTTGGAGCTGTTGACCTCTGGCTCCTCCAACAGTGGTGTTACGGTGTTTGGAGCTGCCTTCTGCTTTCTCTCCCTCCTCTTTCTGACTCCGGTACCTGGTTCTGCTGGAACAGGTGGAGTTGCAGTCACTGCTGGCGGTGCGCTAGCAACAGCATCCGAGAGCTCCTCCTCCTCAGACACAGCACTGGTGCTGGCTTCAGGAGTGTCTGCGTCTCGTATCTCCTCCTCGGAGTCCCCACCACCACCGCCGCCACCCACCCCTCCGCCTCCCTCCTTCTTCTTGCTTTTCTTCTTGTCGTTTTTCTTGCGGACCTCTGGACGTACGCTCGGGTACTTAAATTGAGTTTTGTGGCGCGCCAGGACCTCGTCGTATGACGTTTCTTTCATGAACAGCCAGAAGAACAGGAATATTAGGGCAACCACCAGAGATGGTGCCAGGATCAGCAAGTACTGTGAATCATACAGCTCCACAGACATCCTATATGGGAAGAATGAGGACAGAAACAAGGACAAAATACAGCAGTTTATTATTCATGTATTTAATCTCCAACACTGGGTTGAGTATTCTTTCTCCATGGCTAATGCCATAGTGGCAGTAGTCCATGGTTATTGAACAACTTCTGGTGTTTATACTGGAAGTTCCACATTACAATTTCCAAAAAATCTAAACGGTTGCTGTCCTGAGTAAACATGTTCATGTTGGAAACATGATGTTTACTGTAATGTTTACTGCAATCAAGTGTAATAAATGTGGTGAATTCCGTGTGCAAGTCTCTAAGACAGGACATGGAAGTGGTCCTAGTACCATTTGAAATAGGTTAAAAACGAGGCCATTGCACCACATAAGTCAAAAAATACTTGGTTCATGTGTCTGGCTGTTAATATCACTTAACATCAAATAACTCCAAGTTCCGCCCATTAAAATAACCACAAGGCATATTTTTTTAGTTGGGCTGGGTTATGTCTTTCAGTATGGTCATGCCATTACATCAGTCAGAACTATGGGCAAAATGGGTCTCTGGTTAATAAACTCTTTTACACTAGTGCAGCAGCAGCAGCCAAACAGGAAAAACAGGCAAAGTTAACATTTGACCAATGACCAACATTTGCTAAAGTATTGGGCCAATTAAGCATAAAGGGAATGACTAATTACAGAAAAGTGACAAAGGTGACTTAAAGCGAGTTGAGTTGGTCATTTTTTTTTGACATTTCACATAAAATAATGAGGTCATATGGAATTTGTGCACAGACTCTCCCATGCACAGCGTGAAGACATTATGTGTAGAAATAACAGTACATCTGTTGGGCTGCTGCTGGGAAATGTTGTTCCGGTACACTGCACTGATACTGGATATTAAATTACTTATTTCTCTTTGTTTTTCTAGAGAACATTAAGCATCAACAGGCATTTTTTTATGATCATCCACCAGTTGTGTGGTTGCAGAGCAACACTGCTCAAAAAGTTGCCCCGTGTATCATCATCCTTGAAGTTCATATATATGAATACATATCTAATTTACCACATGCAGATGTGGGCCACATGGGATTCTATTCCATGCATTGGAAGTAACTGGGTCACATTTATAATAATGTATGTAAAAGTGAAAGCATAGCCTAATTAAAACTCTGAAACTGATGATTCATCCACAAATCAGCTATTAGTGACAGGTGACTGACAGGTCATTTCTGGCTGAGACTCTCAAAAAAGCATTGCCAGAGATTGCTAAATGCTGCCAGAGAACCTACGCCATGTTGAATACAGCTGTATCAGCTCTGATGCAACAACTGTGCACAATATACAATTAGCTATATGCCACCCCCTCCAAAAAAGAAATTAGGCTACTGAGATCTTCCACTTCTCCAGATAACATGGCCAGTATGCTGATAACATTGCCATGGAATATTTAAGAATATAGGAACAGATATGAAATTCAAGGATTTACTCAACTGCTCTTGGGTTACACTTAAAATATAATTTTATGTGGTAATTCAGTGACCATTGTGATAGGTATGCACTGTATTTTGCACAGGTCAGGACTGGGTTTTATAAAGGAGAAATCTTTCTCCACATTTGTATTTCAGCTTGGAGCACGCACGTTTCTTCTCAATGTGCAACTGATAAAATCTGTAGATGCTAAATTTAGGTGTCTAAATTCAAGGGACGTCAAATAGGCAAACAGTCTGTTTTATCTTATGTGTTAATACGAGGCAGTTAAAATACTGACAACACAACATAGTAAGCTGCATCCTAATAATTATTGCTAGCATACCCCACCCACTCCCAGCCCCAGTTTCAGAGCCCCGCCTGCGCAATGACCATTGTAAAATGAAAGCAGTGATGAGAAGTGTAGTCTAAGCCATGCTGCTGGATGATTTAAACAGAAAAACGTCTTCATTTCCACGTAGTTCTACTAAAGACCTGGCTTGATATACTCAGTCACCAAAGAATGGGTCACGGCTCTACGTATATACGTATTTGCATCACTCATTAAATATGTGTCTCATCATATAGTCATCACAGCAAGACATCAATCCCACCTGGCCTTATCTCGAGCAAAAGCACACATGTGCTTAATGTCCTAACATTATTAACTCTAGGTTAATCACTACGCTTTGTAGTGACACACAAACCTAACAATGAGCAAATGTTTAAAGATCCCCTTTGGAATACTTTACTCGTTGCTACACGCCTGTGTAGACTAACATTATAGCATTACATTTAATTCTACACGGTTCTTTAACGTTCGTTTCATCTTGCTAGGCCTCGACTTCTGACATTAATATGCATTACTTAAAGATTGTAAAGTAGTTTATGACTATCATTGCGCAAATTTCCGCTTTACGAAACCCAAGATTCAGTGATAAGAACGAGCTATTAGCCAACGCTAGACGAATATCGTATGAGCAGCTGCAGCGCGAGTGTTGCTAGCGCGAGCCTCGCTAGCTCGTAAGGTTTGCCTTGTTTAGCTTCCTAGCACCGGCATGCATTTCAGTTACGTCTGACACACACCCCAGAGCTATGGCGCTACCTCACCGTGGGGTGTTGAACCGAATGTCATGGCTCATGAAATGAACAGAAAACTCTAGTTACAAATATTAACGCTATCAGTTTAAGATTTCATTAGAATATAGAATGCAATTATTCGAGGGCTCAATGAGCTAACATGAGACATCACAGACCGGCTAATGTTAGCTGGCTGTAATCATATGTTCCACAATGACTGTCAGATTATTGAAGCAGTGCGTTAGGCTCTCACAAGGGCCTCACATCAGATTGCCATCCCCATGCCTCCCATAATTTCCCACCTCTCAAGCACGCTAAAGCGCCGGCATGGCAAAGGGTCAAGTGGCAGGCCCGCAAGTTTGCCGACTGACACCAACTTACGATGCGCAAAACCAAGGCTAGCTAACTAGCTAGCTCTGTCTAACGCTTTCCGGATGACAATAGTTATTCATATTTCGGGAGAATAAAACGTCCAGCACACCTGTAATGATTTTGCTGCTGCTATTGACGTTGAAATGAGGTTACGCTGGTCTATTGTGGTGACTCGGGAACACTGATTCCTTCCCAGCTGCTGGGGCGCATAGGTCCGTCCAATGGAGCAGTCAGGTGCGTCGTCGCAGCGCTAAATCGTTTCTCAGGACAGAGCGCACAATGTAAGGGTTGGAATGACACCCTCGGAAGGAGCATGGGCTCTCGCGATGAGAGGATTTGCATCTAAAAGGCACAGCCTCTGCTATCGATGTTTTATTGAGATGGGTGAGCTAATACCTATTAAGCCCCCTTCCGAAAATCAGAACACATAACAATCACAGTAGTTTCTGTATAAACTGAGCGCACAGTGATAGAAATGTCTCAGTTAAAAAGTAATTAGACTTGACAATTAGTTACGTCAAGCATAACTCACTAGTGTCCAACAGACATATATTATGATTTTTTAATTTGGTCACTTACTTATTTACTTGACTACTAACTTATTTTTGTGCGGCTGTACAACAAACCTAAGTGCATTTCTATAGTTTCGTGGCCACATGATTCAATGTGGCAAAAAGATGTAGATGAGCACAAATTACAGCAGAATGAAAATATTCTCAGCTACCAAAATCTGATAAAGTAGCCTACACATGGTAAACATGCAACAAGAAAAAGTCAAACATCATCGAGTATTTTAAAGAAATATATAAACATCTAAGATACAGTTTTTACTCATTTCTTCATACTAATTTTTCATATGGAATAACATAAAAGGTATAGGTGAAAAAAATAGATGCAACACACAGTTAACCGCTAACACACAGTTGTGTATTTTGTATGATTTTCTAATCTGTAGTAACAAGGGAACAGTGTGTGGAGTGTGTGGAGATTCAGTGACAGTGAAGTTGCAAGAATGGTGTTCTGTACAAAGTGAGTGAGGGTGTAAGCATAATACTCCACCCCCAATCAGTCAATTTCACATCAAAACTTTAAACTTTTAAACTGTTATATTAAAGGTGGCATAGGCAATCATGTGCACCACATATAATCATTTAACGAATCAACAAAAATCATAAACAAGGGCCAGGAATAATGGAAAACACTGGGTGGAAATGCAAAAGTAGACCCATTTCTGTAAAGGACTGCATGTGAAAGAAAAATGAATTGTCTATAAACACTCTTAGATGTTTGACCCACAAATACTGGTTAAAAACTACCATGGGACATCCAAGTTATTAGTTCAAAAGTCCGCATCTATGACACTGTAGGGGAGCAAACAATGTCTCTGTTACTGGGTTTGCACATATGGAATGACACAATTGCTGCCATATGCAGAATGATACACAGTTTTAAGCAATGTCATCATCCAGATGTCTTTCAGAAAAAAAACCCTGAATATAATTTAATGTAAATATAATTGCATTGAACAATGCTTGAGAGGTAATAACCCCTCCACACACACACCATTAGCCTGCATAAATGTATGTTTGTTTAAATTTGTCTAATATGCAAATCTTCATGACATTTGTCTCTGTGCGTGCACGGGTATAATATGAAATTGCTCACGCTCAGATATCATTTATAGTCACTTCTTATATCAAGAAAGTTCCATAGCTAAATAAAATTATTTAAATAAATACATATTATAACAAAGAAAAATAACAACAGATATTTTTGGTTCTACAACAGGACTACCCGACACGACTGTCCACATTTCTGTTTGCTTTGCAAACAGTGTCTCTCTCACACACACACTCATTCTTCAGTATATTCTGTGACTGTTTGCATCTCATCCTCATAATGTTTCTTGAGTCCCTGTAAATACAGACGAAGGCTGTCTGGATCCAATTGTGAGTTGCGTGCTGTCTGAATGAGCCGGGTGGCAAGGTGGTAGACTGCTCGCTGACGAACAGTGCCAAGGTCACTTTGTTGCTTGGCCTAAGACAGAATGTGACAACATGCGTAATAGTTGTCAATCACTTGTCTCAACATCACTTATTATAGAAAAGCCGGAGCGATCATTAGGTATATTAACAGAGGCATAAAAGTGAGGAACACGGTGTAGATGATAACAAAAGCTTTGAAGGAGGAGAGCCCTTCAAGTGTATCCTCATAAACAAGTCAAGTGCATCTGACTAAACTAATTTAGTCTGAAAGCAGAGTCCACATAATATTTATGAATGAGCGAAAGTGAAGCAGAATGCCGTTCATCAATAAAGTACATTTCTTTCTCCCATGATCCCTTTATCAGTGCACTGCCTGACTATTAGGCCTCAAACGGGAGGGCACTCGCCCTTGATGGGTTACAGATCTCAAAAATGGGACCGTTATTTCCAAACTAATTCCAGGTCATACCCAATTGGCTGCACTACAAAAGTGTATACACCAGACATGGGCTGAATTCCAATGTCCCCACTAAGCCCTAAGCCCTGAACCCTCAAAGACGTAACTAGCATGAATCTGCCTCATGATTGACTGATTCATGCCAGTTAAGTCTTTGAAGGTTCAGGGCTTAGTGGGGGCATTGGGAGGTCATGGATTGACTTATGTTACTGCATATTCATCTTGTTCATTACACTCTAAAGACATGCACTCATAGATGTGAAAGATGGCAGTTCATCTTTGAGTCCATTTGAACATATACACCAATTCTGTAGCAAGTGCCTTGAGGCATTCTTGAGATATCACATTCTCAAGATTGGAATAGACAGATGGACAGATGAGTGGACAACCTGAAAACATAATGCCTCCAGCCATGGCTATAACTGACACAGAAGCATGAAAATTAAGTCAGGATACATACCCACAACTTCTGGCTAACTCTGGCAGCGATGGCTTTGGCTTCTTCAATTATAGTTCTTGGCAAGGAGGTAATTTCAGCTGCCCTGATACCTGTGACACATAAGATATAGAAAGTTAAAGTAAAAATTTGAAAACATGTAGACTAGGCCTTGTAAATGAATAGGTGTGTGCATGTGTGTGTGTGTGTTACCGTAGTTTCTCTCCTCAGACTGGCCCCGGCTAAGCAGGTAGGTGTATACCACACGATCAGTGCCCTCTGCATGTGTGTGCTGCACCAGCATGTGCTGGTTCTCCACATTGGGATACAGGTTCTGCAGCTGGCACAACTCCAAGAAATGTGTGGCAAACAAGGTAAAAGCCTGCAAGACATTTAGTATCTGTCAGCCAATCAGTCTAAAAACTGAACTGTTTTTGAGCAATATTTGCTGATATTCTTTCACAGTTATGGTATGAGATCTGGTAAAATTATGTCACGCTTTCATGAGCCACAGTAAATCAGCACTAGACGTACTATAAAGTGGAGCATAATAATATGATGAAGTGGAATATTTACTTTTACAATTATGCATTTAGCTGACACTTTTATCAAAAGTGACTTACATTTGTCAATTTCTTCAGGGCTAGTCTCCTTTAGAGCACGCAAGAGTAAATAAGGGAAGGGAGGGTAAGTAAATTTACATTTACATTTGCATTTATGCATTTAGCAGACACTTTTATCCAAAGCAACTTACATTTTGTCAACTATAAATTGTTCAGGGCCAGTCTCCCCTAGAGCAACTTTTGTTAAGTGTCTTGCTCAGGGGCACAACGGTGGCAGCTGGGATTCAAACAGCTTTTTTTTTTTTAGGCTACTTGCACGCTCGCCAGGTTCCTTAACCACTATGCTACCACCCCCCAAGGTAAGTGCCTTGCTCAAGGGCACAGAGGTGTCAAACCCACAAATTTCAGGCAACTATCATGCTAGCCAGGTTCCTTACACTACCACCACCCAATAAAATGAACAACAATGAACGTTTTGTTCTTTCTGAAATTCAAGGAACTAGTGGGGGGCTTCACAATTACTGGCAGCCAAATAAATTACTTAATGTTCAGTGGCAATTATTTTTTGTTACTGGTACCTTCATGTTCAGCAAGAATTCACAAATTGCATGACAGATTCCAACTCCTTCCTCTGCGCTTGTTCCTCGGCCCAACTCATCAATGATAATCAGTGAACGATTAGTCACGTTATGGATTATATACGCAATCTGAAAGCAGGTGCAATTGAAATGACTGAAAAATATAATCACACAGCCTCAGTGATGCCTTCAATGAAATGACTCCATGAGGACAACAACGTGAATTAGGGCAGAAATCAGTTTGTATTCTTTAATTCATGTTAAATTAATTACTGATGCAATTACAGTTCCTCTTCATTTTAAATGTCACCTGGCAATTGGAATAGGTCTACCTGTCAAGCAGATAGTATATTTAGCTAAATCAAATTAATATGAAATGATCCAGCCTTTACGTTCTTTTCAGCTTGCCTCTTTCATCTCCACCATAAACGTGGATGAATTAGTCTCCAGATCGTCATCAACTCCGATTCTTGTGAAGATCTGGTCCGCAATGCGAAATGAGGCATACTCAGCTGGTACAAATGATCCTGTAACACATACATGCACTGCTTTAGCCATCACAGTTATCCTTCCATTGCCACTCAGTGTACTGTTTTTTTTCCCCACCTAACTCCAATTCATGTCTCTTGAATATTTCCTAAGCTCGTCCTGTGTCAATGAGGCCCACTCTGTCACCAGCCTGTCCTGTCTGTCTTTGCCTCCTCCCGTTTCTTCCGTTCACAAGCTTAATTGGTTTCAATCACATCATCTCACTTCCTCATTCCCCCGTTAATCACCGGATTGTCTTCACCTGCTTTCACTGGCTGTTCCCTATCGTTCTCATCTAGAGTCAATTGAGTTTCACCTTCTCCAGTCACCTGACCAGCCCCTTATTCTGGAATATCCGTGGCTCAGACACCACAACCCCCACATTGACTGGGAGACCAGGACTGTCCGGGAGTGGGGGCTGAACTGTCATCAGACCTGCCTGTTTGCTGCCCCTTCTCCTGCCTGCCCTGAGATCCCAAGCCCAGCCCCAGACCTCTCCAATGTGCCCAACTGCTACCTGAGTCCCTGAGACTTACGAGAGGTTTTTAACAAATCAAGAGCCACGTCCCTGCCTCCTCACCGGAGGTCAACTGCACGATTGACCTGCTTCCTGGCACGGCACCTCCCAGGGGACGACTCTACTCCCTCTCGGCCCCGGAGAGACGGGCCATGGATGACTACATCTCTCAATCATTGGCAGCAGGCATCATTCGCCCGTCCCTCTCCTGCCGGGGCTGGATTTTTCTTTGTGGGGAAGAAGGACGGTTCCCTGTGCCCATGCATTGATTACCGGTTCCCTGTGCCCATGATTGAGAACCGTTACAACTCTTCCTCTACTCTCCTCTGCCTTCGAACCGCTCCAGGGAGCCACGGTCTTCACTAAATTGGATCTCCGCAACGCTCATCACCTGGTGCGCATCCGGGAGGGAGACGAATGGAAGGCGTTCAACACCCCCACCGGTCATTACGAGTACCTGATAATGCTGTTTTCCAGGCATTGGTCAACAACGATTGCGTGATATGCTAAACCGGTTTGTCTTTGTCTACCTGGACGACATTCTGATCTTCTCAAGAAACCTGTCAGAACACATGCAGCACGTCCGCCTGGTCCTTCGTCGCCTCCTGGAGAACGAAGGGGAGTATACAGATGGACCCGGCCAAAGTGTCAGCAGTCTTGTCTTGGCCTGTTCCAGACTCCCGGAAGAGACTGCAACAGTTCCTTGGCTTTGCAAACTTTTACCGCCGCTTCATACGGAACTACAGTTCTATCGCCGCTAACGGCCCTGACCAGCTCCAAGCAGCAATTCGTGTGGACCCCAGGAGCCGACCAAGCCTTCCACGCACTCACGACCCACTTCACCTCTGCCCCAATCCTCCAGATGCCAGACCCCGAGCTACAGTTCGTGGTTGAGGTGGACGCCTTAGATGTGGGGGTCGGCGCGTTCCTCTCCCAACGATCAGGCTCTGACCAGAAGCTCCACCCCTGCGCCTTCTTTTCACGCCGACTGTCCTTGGCAGAGCGCAACTACGACATCGGGGATTGGGAGCTGCTGGCAGTCAAGCTCGCCCTGGAGGAGTGGCGTCACTGCCTGGAGGGGGCTACAATCCCGTTTCTGGTATGGACTGATCAAAACAATCTCAAATACAGAATCCAGTCACGCTGGGCCCTGTTTTTCACCCGTTTCAATTTCACTCTGTGAAACGCCCTCTCCCGCCAGTTCCTGAAGGAGGACGACACCTCCCAGGGACCAGCACCCATTCTGCCCGGTACCCCCGTCGTGGGAGCTCTGACCTGGGAGGTCAAGGACCAGGTGCGAGAGGCCCTCCAGGACCAGCCCGGCCCCAGCGCATGCCCAGAGGGTTGTCTGTTTGTCCCAGAGCACCTTCGATCCCAAGTTATCCAGTGGGGGCACAGCTCCCGCCTAGCTTGTCACCCAGGCGCCTCTCGCACCTACCAACTACTCGCCCAACGTTTCTGGTGGTCAACTATGAGGGGGGACATTCAGCAGTTTGTGCGGGCCTGCCCCATCTGCGGCCAACACAAGTCCTCCAACCGGCCTCCAGCCGGCCTGCTCCAGCCTCTGCCGGTTCCCACCCTTCCCTGGGCCCACATCTCCTTAGACTTTGTCACTGGCTTGCCTGCCTCGGAGGGGAAGACCTCCATCACGTGTTCCGCCTCCATGGCATCCCCAAGGACATTGTTTCCGACCGTGGCCCCCAGTTCACCTCCACCTTCTGGAAAGAGTTTTGTCATCCAGTTTCCATCCCCAGACTAACGGTCAGACCGAGAGGATCAATCAAGAGTTGGAGAAGGCACTCCGATGCATGGCATCCCGAAGTCCTCTTGCCTGGGCCCAGCAACTTCTTTGGGTGGAGTACGCCCACAACTCCCTTGTCTGTTTGGCCACAGGAATGCCCCCTTTCCAGTGTGTTTATGGTTATCAGCCACCCCTCTTCCCCTGCCAAGAGGGAGAGGCATCCTGTCCCTCAGCCCTTGCTAATGCCCGCCGCTGCCGCCGCACCTGGGCACGGGCTCACACCACTCTTCTCCGCAATGTCACCACTTTCTCAGCCAGAGCCAACCGCCGTCGGACTCCCGCCCCCATGTACCGGGTGGGCCAGAGGGTGTGGCTTTCAGCCAAGGACCTGCCGCTGCAGGTGGAGTCACGGTTTTTGGGCCCATTCCCCATTGTGCGGGTAATTAGTCCGACGGTGGTTCGGCTTCGCCTCCCCCGTAACATGAGGGTACACCCCTCATTTCATGTGTCAAGGATCAAACTAGCCCACAACAGCCCATTGGTGCCGGCAGCACCACCACCCCCGGCCCCCCGCCTCCTGGACGGTGGACCTGTATACACGGTACGCAGCCTGATCCGATCCCGACTGAGAGGTCGCGGCATCCACTTTTGGGAGGGGTATGGTCCGGAGGAAAGATCCTGGGTCCCCGCCAGCAGAATTCTGGACAGGATGTTAATCACGGAGTTTCACCGGCAGCATCCGGACCAACCCTCCCTCCGCCAGGGACGTCCTAGGGGCCCGATGGGTCGCTCACACAACCCCTAGTCCTGCCTCTACTCCTACCCTGCTCCCCAATAATGGCGAACACCAGGCATCCTCCGGGGACGAGGCCATGGCATCGGACCACTCGGAGGAGTTCTAGTCCCTCCACCTGTTTCGTGACACACTCTCTGATCTGATCAAGAGCAACTTATCTTTCCTACTATGAGATTTTGGTTAACTTGAATGGGATTGACATCAAAAATAATTATGAATTACAAAGATTTACTTACTACAACATTTTAACACGCACACGCACACGCACACACACACACACACACACACACACACACACACACACAGAGTTAGTCAGTAAAAGTGAAGCCCTTATTACCGATCTGGGCCATGATCTGGCAGAGGGCTACTTGCTTTAGGTAAGTGGATTTTCCACTCATGTTAGGGCCTGTGAGGACGATGAAGTTGCTGCCCTCAGAGATGTAGGTGTTATTGGAGACAGGCTCTTGTCCACCAATGCGCTCAAGAATGGGATGGCGGCCATTCTTGATAGCAAGGGTGTCTGTAAACTCTGGCCGGACTAAAAAAAGAGAGCAAGAATTTTGAGATCTTTGTCAAGAGCAGAATTTTTACTATACAACTGACATTAAATAATGCACAAACAACTGTAAGAGACTACAGCCCTAAATTTCTACATATCTACAGCCCTACATTTTTGGAAAAACAGCATGCAACATCTAAATATGGAGAGAGATGTACAAATACAACTGTAATTGCCTAAATAAACTCCACTATGTCCTTCCCTCATCATCTGTTGGTTATCAGTAACTGTCACTGGATCAGTGGTATTCTATATTCTGACATAAATGTATACATGTTTTTTGAGCACACCTACCGTACTTAGAAACTGTACAGGCATTAGCCAGAGACAACAGCATGTCCAGCATGGACACAGCATCAGACAGCTTGTACAGGCAATGAATGTGATCGTGCACAACAGCCAACAACTTACACACCACCCTACAGAGAGATAAAAAATAAATATTTAAATAAATAAATAAATAAATAAAAAATAAAATTAATACTAATAATTTAAAAAACAATACTTAAATCTTGAGGAGAGTTATCTGAGAAGTTATTATTGTAGCCACTGTCATTACTAGAATATCGTACTCACACATAAGACATATGGTAGATCTCACGTAAGGCCTCATCACAACGATCATTCATTCTAATCAGATCTGCTGTTGTGAAGCTGTAGTTGTTCTTGTACTTCGTAACCTGTCAATGATGCATGAATAGGAGGCAGGCATGTCATCCAACCTGATCCAACTGGTCTTGTTTTTTTTGTCCTACTGTGAAAGATGGTTACTTGCAACCACAAGGTCAAAGTCTATATTTGCTTCTCTTTCAATGAACGGTTTTAAAAATAATACGGGTAATTAGCAAAGAAGAAAAACTGTATTGAACCCAATTCCACTCAGTAAATCCAGTTGACAAATTACACATTTACAGAGAGCCTCAACAGCTAATACATAATAGTCTGACCTTAATGAATTCTGAAGGCATCTGTCCTCCTGGTAAAGCCACACCCTCGAGCCTCATCTGGATGTAGAAGCCTCGTGTTGTACTGAAGCTGGTACGCAAGGGAAGGCTGTACCTCTCTCCTAACTGATTCACTAATTCTGTCCATTACCAAATATATTTTAATTCATTTAACACCATCTGATACTTAACTTATAGACTGATCAATATTGTTAAACAGTGTTTAGTTTACTAATTTTTAAACAAGCATTTAATCAAAGACTTTAACCAAAGATTTAACATTCACCTGCAATGTCATCAACAATCTCAGTGTAAGCCCTGCGTGCAATATCCAAGAACTCATTGATGTTAGGTCGTACAGCATAGCACTTCTGTGTACGCATGTTCAGGCTGCCACTAATGTAGCTGACATCGTCACTGATCACTGTCTTGACCTGCTCCAGCATCAGTTCAAACCTGAGACATCAAAAACAATGACCTTAAAAAACAGGGCTACTGATTTATGCACAACGGACTTATCCTTTAACTGAACATAACTTGCATCATCAGTGATTAACTCTTCAACCCCTTCTAAGTACTGAAAGGAGTTTCTTGTGTCTCTAAAATAAATATGCACTTTAATACAAAAAGAGTATCTAATGTTTAATAATAATTAAATGTTTCCAGAGTTGTGTTCATCAGAAAACTTGAAGCAAATAATGTTGCATGCCAAAAGTTTATATTGCTGGATATATTGATATTAATTTATATTTGAAATTGAGATAAACTAACACATGCTCTCTCACCTGCTATCTTCCAGCATAGAGGAGTAAGCTGTGAGCAGTGCCGTTTTACAGTTCTTCAGGACCGCCTGTTAAACTCATTAATATCTATTAATCAGATTTTTATCTAATATTGTTAGCCTATCAAATGTAATAAATGCATTACCAAACTCAGTTTTGAGGATCTAAATGGAAATTCATATAATCTTTAGATCTATGCCTATCATTCAAACATCTGTGGGTCAATCCTTCTCAAAGTCACACACTGGCATTACATCACCCATCATTTCAATAAGGCCCCAACGTTTTAAAGTGATCAGCCAATTTATAGCTCTGTTGTTCGAGGCTGCCTGTCGAGTCAAAAGCTGTCAGAAGGGAAAAAGGAGACAATTTGACAGAATTTCCAAACCAGCAGCAAATTTTAACTGAACAGGGCATAGTAAAAAAACAGAATGTCCTTGCACATATCAGTTAGCATTGGCTGCTGTTTTGCTATTTGATATACGTTGAACCAAATTTTCTTGTTCTTATTCCTACTGACAGCACTTGGCAACCTCAAACACCAGGGTTATAGGTTGATTTACTCCGGACTATTGCCTTAATATTAGACCAGCAATCAATAGTATGCACTATGCAGGGCGAGGGACCTCTCTTGAAACAATATGTCTGTACCTAGTGGTCAGTGCTGGTACCCAATGGTACCTTTTTTAGGTAACTTTCTCAAACCTATAACAAGTAACAGGAAGCTAGCGACTAAAGACATGGGTGGAGCTCCCAAGCTTAGTCCCACAAAATTGTATACCTTGCAATAGGCCTACTTGCTGCACATATAGAGATGCACTGTTCAAATATAGGATCACAATTAAGTCACAGCAAAAAAAGTTCTGAAAGTTAAAGGAGAAATCTGGTTTGAATCAATCCATAGCCCTTTCATTCGAGATCACAAAGAGCTGAGAAAAAGAAGAAGAAAATTTGACGAATAGTGAAATGGCAGCTAACACTAACTGATCACAGACACTCACTTTCAGTTTCATCTTGCTATGCCCTATTCAGTCCACATTAGCTGCCAGTTTGCTATTTGGTCTATGTTGTATCCAATTTTCCTGTTCTTTTCCCTACAGACAACACTCAGTGGATTGAATGACACCAGATTTCTCCTTAAATACGAATCAATGTCATAGTTGCTGCCTAGCCTTAGCAGTATGTCAAAGATAAAGTACAATTTGGGCCTCTTACCCTCAGAGGCAGTATTAATTCCAGTGTGTGCTTTAGCTGAATTACATGGGTGATCTTTGCCTCAGCCACCTGGACCTGCCAAGGACAATACTTCAACCTCAACGTCATTGTATATTATTAACACTTTACACATTAACCCAGGGAACCACACAGACACACACACACACACACACACACACACACACAATAAATCCATTTCATGGTATCCTGTTCACCTTCTCCCTAAATAGGTTCTTTCATACCATGATTGTGGATGATTTATTTCCCAGGAAGTATTGCATTGTTGATGCAGAAACAATTGTTCTGCAACACAATATAGCGGTAAGGGTGCCTTTATTTTTGCCACAGACTGAATCCTAATATCTCCCCAAGCCCTTTGCCCTGTACCCTCAAAGACGAGGTATGAAAATGCCAGAATTCTTACTGCAGTTTTGCATTAATAAGAGGCCTGCTGCAAAGCAATTTCACAATCAGATCTTAACAGTGTTTAAAATCTAAATGTAACAGCATCTCATCTCCAGATGCTTACTGTCTCCTGTTTTGGAATCTGGATGAGTGAAGACAACAGCTGATCTATATCCATAAAATGTGAGATGGCTGCAAAATTGCACAAACATATTAGGTAGTTTCAGAATAAGAGCACACTGAAGACATAAAAAAGGCACTGAATTGCTTCTTGTCAATTGTGACTGACGAAGATTGATAAAGATTACGCAATTGACTTGTACTTCAAGATACACACTAAGAATATTTCAATACTGTAGTTTCCGTTTTGGGGTTTATGTTGATGCATTATGCACTATTGTGTTCAAGTCAGTTCAATGTGGCATCTTACCATTCTTCACACCAAAAAAGAGCTCCTCATCCTCTAAGAATTCCTGCATGGGATAAAATAGACAAAAGAGAGAAGAATGCAAAATTAATCCGATATTTAATGTTTTACAATAAATAATAGTATGTTTAGTACACAGATTTCACCAATTGTTTCCATAAGACCGGTCATAAAATGCCAAATACATGACAACAAAAACTGACACAACAGAAAAGCATCCCAGAGCACTACAGAAAATTGACAACATTAAAATTCAGCACACAGTGTTGCAATAACTTTATTATTACAACTCTCCTTTACTGAACAAGGGACATCTTGAATTAGTGAACGTGCTAAAATGTGTAAGTTTTACCAGACTGTCATACAATTTTGACCTTTTTTTTTTTACTCATGTATTTCTTTAAAATCTGCATAGACATGTCACTATTTATGCTATAAAACCTGTTTTAGAATATTTACCAGTTTAAAAGGCTTAAATTCTCAGAAAATATTAATGAACCTTAAGGTGGCACATACAGGAGGTAGTTATTTATGGATGAGAATGCAAAAAGCTGCCAGACCTGTAAGGTGTCTAGACGGATATTGATGGTATCCACATCCAGAAGAGGCTCCAGAATGTTGGACCGAAGTCGTCTCTCACCTCCTGGAGTTTTAGTGTAGTTTACCACACCAAGCAAACTCTGATCACTCCTTAATATACAGACAGACAACTTGGGTCATATTCCTACCCATTGGTAACATGTTGAAGGCTATTGAGCAGCTACTAGTGTAACCCATCCCTCTTTGGCACACCAACCAACCGGTGATCTCTGCTGTTGACTACAAGCTCCAAGTTGCTGGCAGAGGCTGAGTCTATCATAGCCGTCTGATCACTGCCTTGGAAACTCACTTTTAGGGATCGTGGAGCATAGATTGAATTCTGGACAAATTCAAAGTACTTAAGAAGGGCCGCTGATGCAGCAAGACAGTAATACCTTTAAGAGAAAAGACACAAATGACATGAAACATTCTGAACATATGTTTAAAAAGTAACGCCTATGCAGTCACATGGCCAGAACTGAGAGATCCTCAGGGCATCTGAAGCTTAAACACTCACTGTACTGACTTTGCACACATTCACTCCTCAACACACACACAAAAAAAAAAACATCCTAACACATTGCACCCCCCCCCCCCCCAAAACATACACACAGCACACTGAGTTGAGTTCATCTAGGCGTAAACATTGCTCCGCTCCACCACTCAAAATCGGTATGCGCTCAAGCATGGCAAATTGCATCTCTGTATGGAGTGTATACCTGTTCACACGTGTGTGATGAGGCAGGGTAACTTACTTACTTGGTCTGAACTTCCATTAGGACTGTGCTTATTTCTGGAGCACTAAGTTGCTGGATGTACTCAAAACCTTTCCGTTCATTAAAATATTTCCTCTGTACAGTGGTGAGAGTCACGTTCTGGACAACAGTAAAAAATACTAAATTCAGCAGTATTTATAACTTAACTTCATTAATGAGAATGAGACACTTACAATGACCATGTAGCCCAATTTAAAGCAACACTATGCAACAACTGGACTCATCATACAACTAGTATGTATGTATGTATGTACTATGTATGTCTTCATTTTGATGGTACATGACCAAGATGGTACGTGGCCAAGATCTGTCACTCTAAGTAGAAACACAAGAGTAAGCAAGTTGTGTTTCTAGTATCCACAAATACTGTGTAGGGAAGCAAGTTTGGAAACCTGGAAATTTTCTGTGATTAGGTTGTAGAGCTTTGTGCTCTTGCCCTTATCACTGGCTGTGTCTGGCATCAAAATCTCCAAAGGCATCAAGATGTGGAGTTTGGTTATCACCTGTAATGTGAAGGAAGTCAGTGAGGACTCATGAGCAATGCAATTTTAAGACTTTTGTCCATAAACTCACAGTTCCAAGAGACCAGAAGAACCCTTAGTAATGGGAGTAAAAGCAAATAAAATGAAAGAAATGCAAAAATGCATAAAAATAATAATAATCTATACTCTTTGAGAGTATATAGCAGCGCCCGGGAAGCAGTGAGAGGTTAGATGCTTTGCTCAAGGGCACTTCAGCCATGGTCCACTGGTTGGGGATCAGACTGGCAACTCTTGGGTTACAAGCCCAAACCCCTAACCAGTAGGCCATGGCTATCCCACAAATATGACGATACTATGACACTGCCATGGAAGCAATGGTAGTTGTTTCTAACTAATAAGAAAGTGCTGAGGAATATGAAAATTCAGTTATGAAGCCAGATTTGTTGCAACCAGCTGCACAAAACTGTACTAAAAGCAGCATTTGAAAATTAATGTGGTCCTCATATGTGGCTATATGGATAGATATCTAATTTGAAATTTTAATTTGATTAACTTAAAAAAAAAACCTTTAACTTATGAACTTACCTTTGCATAGGTACCTGTATCAGCAAACTGTGATAACATAAGTTCAGGACATTTCAAGTTAATGCTGGCCATGCCAATTTCACCTCTGGCCAACCCCCGCCCTTCTACCACGGCAACTATCACTGATGAGGCATTGGTTGATGTTGCAGATGAGCCAGTTGTCACTGCTATGGGACGAATGAACAAGAGTAAATGAGTGTCGAAACGCCACAGCATTTGCAAGAGCCTTTTGACAACGCTGCAGGCAGTAACAGTATCAGAGGATGATTTGTTAGCACGGCAATTCTTAGGTGCAACAGACATCTTTAGGTATGTAGTCTGTAATAACTGTTGTTTAAGTCAGAGGACTTTGTTAAGGTGAAGCAGACATAGAGTTGAAGCTTACTGGTGTGATCTGTCTGAGGCGTCTGTGCTTTTGGTGTTCTCCTCAACCTTGGAGTTCCCGTATTTCGCTTGAAAGACCTGAAACTATGGTTCAACTGACCAGAGGCTGATAAACAGAAACACTCATCACTTTGACACGTCTTTAACATTGTCGTTATGTTTACACTGACGGGGCAAACTTAACATCACAACTGGACAGATCAGAGGACAATCAATCAATCTCAGGTACAGGTACAGGTGGAGAACTAGCAAGTTAGCTGTGATGCTAACTAAAGTTAGCTACGAAAGGCAAGATGCAAAAATCACCTTCACTTACAGTTATTTGTGTCTGTCTGTGGAGTGTCTGCCTCTGTTGTTGAAAAAAGACATGAACTCTTGGTGTATGGGCCAAGAAGTGATGGGGTTGACTGCCCTTCTTCAGTGGAAAAAAGTGAATGTGATGGTCCATTTGCCTTCATATTGAAGTGGGTAGCGTTAACGTTAATGCTAGTGTTAAAACTAGCACTGCTCAAGCTGTTCTCTGATGTTAGGGCCTTATTTTCCATTTTGTCGAAACCAGGATCTCACGGTTATTATTTGTAAGCATAAGATAACTGATCGGTAAAAATGAATTTGTTCCTCAGGTCAAACAACGAGTTTACAGTGTCTGCATCCTAAGTGGTAGTGGTACGTCACGCGCAAGGTACCAGGAAGGTGCGTTTGTGTTCGTGCGGATAGCGAGCACTTGAAGCGGGAATGGCCAACATCATCAGCATGACCTGGAGGCCTGCTGCCAAAGACTCAGAGAATTTTTATATGGACTAAATTCATAGGCGTTGAAAGTACAGCCAGTAATGTTAAGCCAACCCTGTGTTTTCTGAGATGATAAAGAAGTCTACCAAAAAGTCTCTGATGTACCCTACATGAACTGCTGTGTCCATAGGTAGGCCTATCTGTAGGAGTACATGGTCACAATTGGCTCCCTCATAAAATACTGCAGTTGTGTGGGTTTTTAAAAATATTATATTTATGCACTTTGCTGCATGCATGCTGTTTTCTTGTCTAAAAACATTGCATTTATTTTAAGAACTGCAGTAAAATGTGGCGGGCTCCACTCCTGAGTGGGGGACAATTAATTCAAAACATCTTGATCTGCCTGCACATGTCAACTTGAGAAGCTGAACAGAATATCATCAACAAAAAAATCACTGATGTACCACCATCCCTGCAAAAGACCTCCAACCTCCACTGTGTGCAGCAGCTCCAGTAGGCAACATTAGCTCATATATGAGTTTCTTAACATAAGGGAAGTATAAATTATTTTACAGGAACATCATGGCAACATGTTAAAATGGAAATATTAATTATTTGAAAAGGTCATATTTTGAATTGCATATTTTATAGCTGGTACAGTCACTACTCTTTAATGTAAATTTCACCAGTTTTGAGATACAGACAGCAGACATTCTTTTCATGTCGTAGAGGCAGAAGAACAAATGCTGTTTATGTGTTGTTTGAGCAAAATTTCATTTTGATAATTAATTTATAAAGCATTGTAGCTAGTCTAAGTCTATATCAGATTCCCAAAGTTCAAATAGTGTTAATAGTTTCAAAACAATTCTTATAATGGAGGGGTTTCTAACATTCAAAAATGGATGATTGTTTTCCTCCTCCACATGCCACAAGAGTCTAACAGCTTCAAAAAATATGCCCGAAATTCGTAGATGTGAAAACACACTGGATATACATCAGTCATCATTGATTTCATGTGTCAATGAGCAAGAACAGAATAATAATCATTTAAAAACACATTATCTATTTCCACCAATTTCACTATCTATATAGACTGACTTGATACTGAATGTTGTGGCCCAGCCGTTGAGGAATTCCTGATCTTTTCTAGTTTACCTGAAAGCACAGGTCTTTCGTGTGTTATTGGCTAACTCTGACATGCTGGAGTTCTCCTCTATTACATATCACATATTGCTTATAACACAAGCCCATCAACAAGGCAGCCTAATGCCACATGGAATAGATGTCAAAACACCGTTAGCTAAATCTGAAACTGATGCTGCAGACCAAGGGGGTATACTATGAAGCTAGTAACTGCTGCTCCTTTTAGAGATCAGTGGTAACTCCCAAAGCTACCTGGGTTAACCAGTAACCTTGCTCAGTAGTACAGGCCTCAGACCTAAATTACTTTCCGAACTATTTTTTCCTGCTCATTAATGGAAATTCCACATTTTACAATAAGTACAAGTACAAGGGATATCAATATGGGCAGGGATAAACCCAATGTTTTTAGATTATGACTGTGTCTTAGAGTTAGACAGATGTTGCATGCAGTGTACAAATTCATAATGTTTATCATGTTGTATGATGCTAATGCTAATGAATGCCTACCAAAGATCATTAAATACTGACCAAGACAGAGCAACATAATACTTTACAATGGGAGCAAACGTGAATAGTTCCAGTCTGTATAAGTGGGAGGGTTATATAACACCACAGTATAAACCTTTCATTGATCTTCTGTATCAGTGTATAATGGCTTGACTCTGGTCTGCATAAAGGGGGATCCCCTCACCTTGTAAAAATAGAACATGAAACTTAAATGTTTGTGCCTCTCACTCCGCTTTTACCTTCTCTGGTACTATTCAATGTGCCATACAAAATCAGATGAGTGTCCTCTAAAGTCTTCAACAAACAGTGAACAGTGAAAAGGCAACAATGCTGTATTTGTTTAGATTTGTGAAGCAATACATATCAATGAGTTACAACACGTCTTCTAGTTGGTGAGACTTTCCATTTGTGATTGCTTGTCTCACACAACCCTTAAACCACCCATGTCTCACCACAGACAGATACTTAGACTGTTCAACCATACCAACAGAACAATTAAAAAAGAAACAGGACAGAAATCACATAATAAACAAATGATATTGGTCATGCCACAATCCATGACAATC
Organism: Tenualosa thibaudeaui; assembly: GCA_027481765.1. Taxonomy (NCBI): domain Eukaryota; kingdom Metazoa; phylum Chordata; class Actinopteri; order Clupeiformes; family Clupeidae; genus Tenualosa; species Tenualosa thibaudeaui. The sequence goes on from JAIFZK010000013.1 coordinate 18,559,597, forward strand.
AGTGTACTATCAAGCAGATGAATTTAAGACCAATGGAATTTCTCCAGTGTCCTGGAAATTATTAGTCCTGGTTATCGGTATAATTCAAAATGATACATGAACTTCTCACTGTTTTTTAACATTTCCTTTTACATAGTATTTGTGATGAGTCACATTACATTTGTCATTCCCAGTTTTCTAATTCAGTCATGATTTATAATTTGATGTTAGCCAGGTCAGGCCCTCATAGAGTCCATCACCCGTTGTAGCACATGATGGCTGCACATACCAATTTCTATCCCGAATGCGTGTGAGACCCAGTTTTTCCTGGATTTCATGAGGCTTCATAGCATCCGGAAGGTCTTGCTTATTAGCAAAGATAAGGATAATGGCATCGCGCATTTCTCGGTCATTGATGATACGGTGAAGTTCTTGCCTGGCCTCATCGATCCTATCCCTGTCAGCACAATCCACAACAAAGATCAAGCCCTGAGTGCCAGTATAGTAGTGTCGCCACAGGGGACGGATCTTATCCTGTCCACCTACATCCCACACGTTGAACTTCACATTTTTGTATGTGACTGTCTCAACATTGAAACCGACAGTGGGAATTGTGGTAACAGACTGTCCTAATTTCAGTTTGTAGAGGATGGTGGTTTTTCCAGCAGCATCAAGTCCAAGCATCAGTATTCTCATCTCTTTGTTGCCAAATATCTTTGATAGCATTTTCCCCATTTTGTAAGTTGAGCATAGGTATGTCTTCTACAACTTAGAGAGGAATCCTAGCTCAACAGCTTACAATCAACTTTTGTTCAGTTGTCAAGATCTTCTTTGCACAAATTACATTCCATCAGCATTTATGTTTTTAGTGGTTAAAATTCAATATCGTTGCATCAAAAAAAAAACTATTTTTAACGAGCCTACGACTTATTTCTATTCTAAATGGCAAAATGCCTTTAGCAAGGCTACAGGACGTGTTCGCGTATCACTTCCTACAGAGCAACCGTGCATATCATACCAACATCCGGATTGGTATGAAATCAAAAAGTCACAAGGTAATTACAGTTAACGTTAATTTAGCTATAGGATCATACTGAATATCAACAATTCTTAAATCCCGGCTCTGTGGACTGGATTATGATTAGATTTACTGGATTATGATTAGATTTTACTCAATAATCCGTATCGGTTGACTCTGCTACACAAAAGCTCAGATGCTTACAATTTTTGCTATATTGACGTTACGTGTCCATCAAAATCCAAAAACAACGCCGCGTCCTTCAACTGTTTTGGTCGGCCAAAGTGTAGATGAATGTAAAGATTCGGAGGAAAAATAAGAATGCCTCAGGACTTCCTCTGAGCAAATGTATCTCCTGGGTTCTCTCTTGTCCCCCTTTGCTAGTGTCGAGCAGCCGGGATACTTCGAAGCTCAGTTCCAGTGGAGATATGCTGTCCTTCGACGGGTCACGGGAATTTCAGATGGTTCCCTTATTCACATGAGGATTCTAGGGGAAAAACATTTTGTATAAGTGAGGCAAAACTTCGATGGTAACTCAGTTGATTAGCAGTTAGTTAGCTGGGTAGCATAACTAGCTAACGTTAGCGCTATTAACGGAAACTTACAGATGACAGAACTATTTCACAAAGCTAATGTCACCATTGCTACAACTGTTTGTCAATGTATGTACCGATAAATGTGTTAAAGCAGACATTTCGGTTAATATCCATTACTATGGTGAAAAAACGGTAATATTAATTTTGTCAAAATATTTGCCGCAGCACCTTGTTCTCAATAATGTCCACTGGGCTGATGCGTTGCGTCAGCAACAATCGTCAATCTTCTTTCACTTCCGGGCGAATTTCAATAATGCCAAAATAAAGGTTTCGGATTACTGAATCTATGTATAAAAACGTCACCATAAAAAGATAAATTATGAATATAACGCTATATTACAACGAACAAAATACGTCTTCAAATGAAATTAGGCTAATTTCAGGTTGACTGAATGGTAGGCGTAGTATGACGCTGTGAGGAAATGAACGAATGAATGAATGAATATTATTTCATATATACACCTACAGTATTTTGTGAGCTGCCAAAAAAGCAAGAGTTAGACTGAGTCTACCAGCTGTACAAAGAGTTAAGAGGAATGCTTGACAACCTATAAAAAAATCAACTCAACATTTCATAAACATAACGATTGGTGGTTTGGACCGCTGCTGTGTGTGTGTGTGTGTGTGTGTGTGCTTGGATTTGAACAATCTATTATTTTACTATTTCCAGAGGAGCTTCTTCAGGCTTTTTTGCTTCCAGATGTTTTAACTTTAGTTCCATCAACCGACAGTGAGAGGCAGCAATGAGCTATAAAGCCCATGGCCTACCTGACATGACCAAAAAAAAGAGGAAGAAGAAATTCAGTCCGCAATGTGATACAAGTGATTCGTAAAGAAGACTCTTTGGTAGGAAGGAGCTATGACCAGAGTTTTTAGTAAATGTACTCTGGCATCATCAAATATTAGGTTAAATATCAGCTGATTCCTCTCCTTGTATTGAAGGTCCAGATCACATAGTAAAATCAGATCGTAATTTCAGGTGCTTCTGCAGAAGGCAAGGTTATGTCTGAGGAAAGTAATTATTTTGTTCGAGAACTCGAGAAAAATGACGGCAGTGTTCTAAAAGTTTACCAGTGCTTAAAAGGAGATGTAGGTCATGTGGTATGGGATGCAGCAATTGTTTTAGCCAAATATTTAGAAACGCAAGCATTTTTAAATTCAAGCGCAGGTGTTAGTTCTTGGGCTTCAACAAACGTACTTGAACTGGGGGCAGGCACTGGTATTGTGGGTCTTGTTGCAGCCACGCTAGGGTGAGTGTAACTTATTAAGGTTATCCAGATATCGGTGTTGATGCAAAGTGCCCTCTAACATTATTTGATGTATCTTCTTGCTTAGTGCCCATGTGATTTTAACTGATCTTGACGACCTACAACATCTTCTGATCAAGAACATCAAGGAAAATCAGGCGTTGATTACAGGTTCTGCCACAGCCAAAGTATTAAGATGGTTCGTATCCCTCGACCTTATTCTTATGATAAGTATCCCATGAAGGATATTTGTTTCCCAAGCATGTCCATAAGTTGTAGTTTCTCAATTTTGTTCAGTTTGTATCAGATTTGGTTTTATTATTGACAGGGGTGAAAGCCTTACAAATTTCAGTCCTCCTGATGTTATTCTACTGGCAGACTGCATCTACTATGAACAGGTAATTTTTTTTCTCTCTCTCTCTTCAAAGGCTCGGTTTCCTCCAGTCGGTTTTTAAGACCCAGTCCGCAAACAGAATTTGAAGACAGAACCAATAGGTTAAAGTAAGCACAAAGTGCCTAACGATCATGAAGAAAATATATGCCTATTCAGAGTGTCCAGACTCTTTGGACAAAGCATAGCCGTGTGAAAGAGTCTGGTTCACCATGCTACCTCTCTGGAGCTCATTTTGCTTCATGCAGGAAATACAGAAATTGAGAAGCTGAGCGCTGATATTTCTTACAACACCTGCTGTTCTGCCAGAACTTGCAGTGTACATGCTTCCTCAAAGTCAAAGTCAGCTTTATTGTCAAAAGCCATATGTACAGGTTGTACACATAGGATTACAGCGCTCTCTAGGCCAACAGGGAACATTAAACATTATAAACAAATATCAATATAATGACAATAAATACAAATAAATATAAATAGAGTAGATTTGGAATGAAATATATTAATGTCACAAATGATCTGAAACAGGGAGAATGGACACTCTTATTGAACCTTAAATCAGAAGAATGTTCAATTTTGTATCACGTTTTTCAGCCTGTTTGACTGGAGAAAAGTACTGACGTCAGTTCATTGTGCAAAAATCAAGAAAAAAAACAAAACATACCTGCTGTTGAACATGGTGGGGCTGGGATGGGGCAGCTGCTTTGCAGAAGCAAGGATTGGGTGGTCTTAATTGCAGGTGTAGGGCATGAAATGAAATCTGAAATTTCAAGACTGTCAAGGCATTATTGAGTGAACTATACCTGTGTCTGAAAGCCGTCCGTCACAAGTCAGAGGTGTTTTAACAGGATAATGATCCAAAATCCAGTTAAATGCCCCCGTGAACAATTTTCAGAATATGTATTTCTTACTCAAATTTTCTTGGCAATAGGTCACCATCAGTTACTATTGAATGGTTATGTATAAATGAGTAAATATAATGACTCGACTGCTTTTTGCTATGCTTCCCGAACAGTCTGTTGAGCCTCTTGTGAACACCCTTAAAGCTCTTGCTGGAGTGAAGACCTGTATCATTTGCTGTTATGAACAACGGACTGAAGGGAAAAATCCTGAGATGGAGAGGAAGTTCTTTGAGGTGAGAAGTGATTTTTGTTTATTGAACTGTGGAAATTACCTTCATTTCCAAAACTTCAATTTAGTGAAGAAACATTTAATTTCAAGTCTGGATTAGATAAGTTATTCTAAGGAATTCTTCAGAAGTATAATATGAAGCACCAGATGCACAGTCGCTGTGCATTGGTATTTCTATTAAGCAAACTGAACAAAGAACCAGAAAAGATGGATTAACAGAACATTGGTGGATCCTTTTCCCCTCTTATGTTAATGCGATGTACTGTTCCCTCATTCTATCAGCAACACGAGCTTGACTACAATCATATTTATTTTCAGCTGCTGCTGCAATACTTCCACTCTGAGGAGATTCCACCAGACAAACAAGATCCAGAGTTCAACAGTCCTGACATTCGTCTCCTCCATTTACGCCTTAAATGAATGAATGAATGTATGTATATATGTGTTTCAGTAAGGGAGTGTTGAACTCAATTTGTATGGTGGGGACACACCGACTATTACAGATGGCTATATACTACACTGAATATGTACAGCAGCTCTAAGTGAGGGAGACACTACTTTGCAATCAAAAGTTTACAAATGTCTGTTATAAAGGCTAGGCTACTACCATCAAATGTCATAGTACCACCATGAAATCACCATGAAAAGGTCTCTGTAAAGCCATGTGTAGTTCTGAGCATACTGAAATGTGAATTTGTTTATTTAGTTTGTCAACTTCACTTAAAGGTTTTAAATTACATCAGCAACAAAAAAGAAAACATTTTATATTACAGTAAATATTTCAAATAGTTTTATGTTGTATGTTCTTAAAAATCTGTATGTTTTTTTGTTTTGAGGCCCAATTTATTTATTTATAGATTAGAATTTGATGTGGCTGTCATTCCATTTGGCCCCCACACCTTATCAAGAATAATTACTTTAGCAGCATTGAGTATATGGAGGATCAGTTATCAGAATGTCAGAGAGGTTTGATTTGCTGTGGATATTTCACTGTTTCAGTTCACTAAGACCCATCAGCCCACCCATACACAACCTGTCCTTCCTACCTGTCCCCATTCATTGGTCACACACCCCTTAGGAGTGACCAGATATGTTTCTAGATATCAGACAGGCTGAATGTGGCTGCTGTACTTGCACTTTTCATTATTTTAACTTTAAATGTTACTGTTTTAGAAAACATAGGTTTACACTCTGCTGAATGTTTCTGATTTTGCCATTGAAAAGAAAGTGGAAAGAGGACATGCTTAATGATGTTCATGTTTTATAGAAACACAATAACAAACTGTTAAGACAGTGTTAAACGGTTAGAACAAATTCATCTACTTAAATCTGCACCATTTCCATCATGCAGTCATTAACTGTAGGCCTACTGAGACAAAGGTCACTTATACCTGGATTCACCATAGAGAAATCATTTTCCTTTGGCATGTAGGCTATCCAACCATATTGTAGCCTGAGGAACAGTGTGCAAAGACTGTATGTAGAGCAGTTAGGAATTGTAATAATATGCATAAACAATAGCAGAACTGACTTGTGTCAGATGGGCATTACTTGTCCTGTAGTCTACCATGTTGTAGCACTATATAGGTCAAGCTTGATAATGAAAAACAAACAACTTTGAACTACTTTTCTAAAAAATAACAATAATATTTTTTTTCATGTTGTCCCTCTCTCAAATAAACCCAAACATACTGAACATTGTAGAGAGCGCCGGCTTAGTCGGAATTGGCTTCACGACGACATGGGTTGCATGGTAGTCAAGTCTGTTTGGTGAGTTATATATGTCGGCATCAACAACCGTTCCTACAGGGGACGCAATGTCAAAGAAAGCCGAGCGTGGAGCAGTCAAATGCCTTTGCGAGATGTGTCCATGATACTGAAGAGAATAGCATCCGCACAAATCTACATTCTTGTATATCAGGTCCATCTTCAGCGGCGCGCTGTCCACAGCATCTCTATACGTAGGCAAAGAGTTCACGTCGTGCATGATTTTGTCCACACAATCCGGCACTCGAGGTACTACGCCTCTTGGACTTTCAGTTTCTTTACTGGAAGGTTTATTATGGACGAGAGCAGTGGTCAAATTTTGTGGGGGAGATGTAGGTTCTTTCCAGAAAGATGCTGGAAGTTGGCGATTCCGCATCGGCACATGGTTCTGATCTCCATTTGAGTGATGAGAATGCTCGTGCAGGTCCGATGCCTCTGATTCACTCTTTCCTCTGAGACTCCACTTACGGATGCCGTCAAGGGGATACATAACAGGGTTGTCCTCTAGTACATTAGTCATCCCCAGTTCGGTTCTGTGCGAGCGACAACGCGGTAACCTGTACCTCTTTGAAAAACGTTTCAACTGTTTTTGCAAGTACTTTCTATGATCAACTGAGCGCCTGCAGGGAGCCGATTTGTCAAGCGCTGCTTTGATGTCACTTGATGCCAAATTAACAAAGTTCAGCAGTGTTCTGACCTCGCTGTCTGCATTTGCCATCGTAAAGCCGTGTGCTCCCGTCGACTCAATCCATTTTAGCGCATGTTTGAACTATATTGCACATCTAACTTACAAAACCACAGAAAGTTGACGAACCATAGGCTACACATTTTTTCCATGCAATGTCCCAAAATCGCGTGCGTTTGGTAAAAACAAAGTTTCCTGTACCGATTTCTCATCCCTGGGGATGACCCCTTCTATTGAAGTTAGAGTTGTCTGGCCCGTTACTCTCTCACAGAAACAGTTTAAGCACTTGAACAAGCTGAATGACTAACTCCATGTAGTTGTGCTGCTTTCTTTGGGCCAATCAGCGACCTCACTTTCTTCACTATTCACCCCAATGAGCAACCAAGCTCCCCGAAATCCAATTCTTTGTCACAGCAAATTGTTGTCATGGAGATTGTCCTAGATGAACAGCTAATTGATGCAGAATTCCTTTGAGACTCAGTGCTTTCCTGTGACCAGACCCCAAGCAGGCCTTACATCCCCTTATTTTAGCCTACCTGAGGATTTGATGTAGTGGACATTGTAAATGTTTTTTTTTTTTCAATTAATTAAATAAATGCACAGGACAGAGAGGGCCGCAAGGCAACAAACAGAAAGCATTGGCTCTATAAGAAAGGTAGACTATGGCAAAAGGGACTAGTGAAATGCTAATGCATTCATTTTAATCCAGTTACGTTTGTTTGTTTGTGTGTGTGTGTGTTTTAGTTGTGTTTTGCCAAATGCTATGGAAACTGTGACAGCATGCTACTGAATCACCAAAGCTCTGCAAGTGAATGCATCTCAAACATAAAACTACAGTTACTATTAAACTTATTCTGCAGCACTGCACATGTACCATTGCACATGCACATCAAGAGCTTTTGACAGCCCATCATTTTCCCCAGGTGAAAACACAGGATTCACCCTCTACCAACAACTCCTATCTATCTAAGGTAGTAGTTCTGCATCAGCAACTCCCAGAAATTAGGTCTAATGAACAATGCAGACTGATGTAGTTGCTTAGACCAACTTGAATTTGTATGAAAGGGTGTATATAGTTAGGAGTTATTCCACAAAACTTGCGCTGGCCATCTGTGCTACATGGTAAAAATCGAAAGAAACAAGACAAACAACAAAAATCTCTTTAGAAAGGAATAAAAATCTGACTGACACCATGGTCATAGTGACGGTCATGATTAACCTTTGTCTTGGCCAGATTTATCAGGAGGTGGTTCCCACACAACACCACACAAGTAATAAATCAGTTCTCTTCCCTCTATATCTCTATATCTTAGTAGAACAGTATGCATCTCTTTAGGTGCTCCTGTACCTCTAACCCCAACTAAACTAAACTAAACATATGTGGACTCAGCTGCGGAAATTATTCAAGAGGATGTGAAGGTGTCTTCATGCGTCTCAGCAGAAGACCCTGGAGAAATGAAATAACATAATCTGTGTTGCCAGCCTAATCCATGTGAGAGTGTACAAACATGTAAGGGGATAACAAGTTAAGCAAACTTTACAGTATAAGATTTATTATTTTGTTGGCGCCAAAAACCTCTGTGTTGAGCTATAGAAACTGTGCATTGTGACGCAAAGTGGTATATACAGACCAGACAAAGGTTGCTTATGGTTTCACCCCATTCAAAGTTAAAAACTTTCTTAGTCATTATTGTCTTGCTCTAGATATTCTAAATTCAGGGCTCCATAAAGTAACTGATACACTGCTGCTCTTCATTTATGGCTTTACGTAAATAAAACTACAATTAAATTTGGTGGTTGTGTTTTTACAGGGGCAGTTATGTATATGTGTATTAAGGCATCTACATCAGATTCTGTTCTGATATGAGGGTATCCTCTTGTCCTGAGAATGATGTCAGAAGAGGTAGGGGGTAGGGGGACCACTGAGATGCACATATTTCCATGGAAAGGGGGCTTGAGCGCTCAAGAATCTTGTCTTTCTGTTTGCCCCCTCAATTGAGAAACACAAAGGCTGAATTACTCATTCAAACCTCACAAGACAAAAGAGAGGGAGCTGGATAGCACTCCTGCATTTGTAGTTTAACATTTAGAGACTTAAATCGAGTCGTCATGAAGGAGAAAGAGTCGGACAAAGCCCATAGAATTGCCATCAGCAAACATTTTCCTGTGTCACATTAGTGGGGTCTCCATGGCTCCTCCTGGCCTTGGGACAATAGCACAAGTTTGCACACTCGAATACTGTCACCCTGCCAACGCTGACAAGGGCCAGAAGCAGGGCAATACACACAAAAAGCATGGTCTCTGCAGGGAAGGTAGCAATTGAAAGGCGAAAAGGGACTAGTGAAATGCTAATTGAGCCCCATCTGCTTATTGAGGGGAAAAAAGTGGAGGGCTGCCTATCGCTGCATTGAGATACTTCTTCTTGAAAGCAGGGAGGTAGATGGTAACTGACACTACATGTCAGAGCCCTGTGGCAGATCATGAACCACTACAACACATATAGGCACCTGTTTAAGAGGAAGTGCCAGAGCTGATTAGGCAAAATAGAAAATACCTCCAGTCCTTCCACCAGGAGCATTATACATTTTAATGAGTGAGGGTGGGTTTTCTTTTTTTCTCTTTTATTATTTGATAAAAAATGAGCCATGCAGTGAAAATGACAGTGACCATATGCCTACAAAATAATAAGTAATGTTTACTAGGCACTAACAAATAATAACATGCAGTATGATTACAACAATGCATTTTTTAGTTTAATTTGTCCCCTTACATGCTCCTTCCTGGAATCATTTATTTCAGGAAGTGAAATAATATACAATGGATATACAAATGAAAAATAAACAAATAAATTATCAGAGAGACAAAAAAGATTATACAAGAAAATCACACAAATAATTTTCTCTTCTTTGCTCTCCATGTTCTCCGTGTTTAACTGTGAGCACCTGAGCAGAGTAGGGGCCACTAGGTTCTCACTCAATTTGGCATTACACCTCATCTAGAATTGGCTCAGGGCTAGTCTATGTTATATGCAAGTATACGCCGCATAACCATTTAAAAAGTTCTTAGGTTTGCAGATATCCAGTAGGCTGCAATACTGACAACCCTTTAATAGCAGTAGCTGTGGCAGTGCCTCCACAGACAGTATACCCACTACAGCAAACTAGACTACAGCACAGAATTGGCTATGCCATGGACTCCCTCCATGAAACACCTGAAGCATGCAGGCATCTTGAGTGACACATTTCTTCTCGATTGGCATGCTATGTAAGTTACACTTCAACACAAATGTTCTTCAGTTGGCCTACTGTTGGCCTACTGTGGGGTCAAAAGTTCCGCAAGCAAAAATATCTGTGATATTTTCATGTAAAGAGGGAAATTATCAAGATTTGATCATTTACAAGCCCTAAAAGACCAGTGAAGTAAATAGAATGCCCTCTGAGTCACAAATCACTAGAAAGGTTGTGGCACTGACCGTGCAGCTCCTTTGGGCTGAGGTCATATGTCTGCTCTCCTGAGCATTGCATGATATCAAGAACCTCTTTAGAAAAGGTTACAGGTTGTAGGCCTAAACTTATAGATTTCCCTTGTAAAAAAAGATTATCTCACTGCTTCAAGTGAGGGATTATTTGCAGTTCATATGCATGAAGTGTAGGCCTAATGTTTTGGACATGAAATGGTTGTTACTGTATTACAGGCCTACTTTCAGAAAAAATGCAATGCAGCTAACCTGAAAGCAACAGCCCCCCAAATATAGGTCACACTTGTGATTTCACTCACACTCGGACATTTGTATGTGTCAGGCACATGTATGTTGAAAACGAACTCACTAAAACTTTGGACCTCGAACAACGCGGTAGGTGGCAGTACAACATTAGGTATATTCAGTGCCCTGGAACTAGAACAGTGAAGAAGAACACCTGACAGGAAGTTTACAAGTTAACAATTTTTCTGCAATGATTTTCCCGCGCGCATGAAGTTGTTGCCCCTAGTAAATTTCAGCCATTCGTACCAGCAAGAATGGATGACCTATATTTAGACAACATAGATGAATACATAAACGACCACAATAAAATAGTAAGTTCATGAATTTTCAGTTCTGTTGGAATGTTTCAAGGAAAGTGGTATTCATTGACTATATTTCTTTGGTGGATGTAACCCTTCTGCGTTAACGTTACTAGCTTGGAGGTTGAAAGGAGTCCGTGCTGTTTTTTCTGTTGTTTTTAGCCATCCTAGTATTTATCAAATCGTCGTAAGGATCTCCTGTGATATTGGATCTTCAATAAAATGACATTATCCACAGCTTGTTTCGTCACACACATTGTATACCTAACGTTAACTGCAGTGCAGCAATGTATTGTTAATAGCCATCTAATCATGTGATGTAACCTATTAGCTCGTGATTTAGCTTCTCAGACGAAGGTGCCGAACTGTAGATGACATGTATATTTGTCAGATTTGAACTGTAATTGTACACAATTGTGTATGTAAAATGCTAGCAGTATGTATTTTAAATACTGGGAGTATGAACACTGTAGTTCCCTAACGCTAGATGGTTGTTAATGGCAAGGCAGTTTTGCTTGGTCTGTTGTTGGCTAATATAAATTTTTTATAGTCACTGATCAGTGGACATTGGCTTGTAAACAGGTGACGTATAAATGGCTGAGTCTCGCCCTAGGAGTCCATGTCAACATTGCCAAACAGTAAGTAACGAAAGTAACATCAGCATAATGTTTAGTAATGTTAACTGTTAGAGGTTTAATTCATCAGTGTGTGATTTGAAGACATGCAACCAGATCACAGTTATTGTCATTAATGCATTGTATGACAGGATGCTTTACCATTACTTGGATCGGTGTCGGAAGGACGGGTCAAAAACTCAGCTTCACGCCACTTACCTGGTCTCAGGAAAGTGTGTTGAGAATGGTAGCATGGTGAGTGTGCACTTCAACTTGACCTTCCCCACTCAGATTTCAGACTGTTTTGAATTCTGTGGCTGCCTATGCAGCTGAACATGAGAAGGTCACTTAAATTACAGTAGGTCTATATTGACATGCAGACATATTAACCCTTCTTTACCAGACCATACATAAGTAACACTAACATTTCTGTCCTGTTACTATTAAGTGACATTACCCCAAAAGAGCATTTCACTTTTAATAGGCTAAATATTCAGTCCAGTGTCCAGAGGCCATTGATCAGAGCTGATGTCACCTTGCATACAACCCTAGAAGCACTAGACTGTTATTAAAATGGATTACATAGTGTTTTGGTTGTTTTTTGTCTTTTTGTAGTGCCACAAGGTATCTGTTGTGCGTGAAGACAAACTTGAAGGTGAGTGTATTGTTGTTGTAATGTAACATTTCCTGAACTTTTCTTTTTTAGTCACAGAATCGTCTTTAACATTTCTTGACAATTAGGTGCTTGTAAAGGAGCTGCTGTTTGCACTGGGATATCATACATATGTTACATTCATTACTCATATGATAGGAAATGAATAGTGTATTCAAATTTGTGGGTATGACGATGAATCAGTGTTTCCACAATTGCAGATATGAAGTCGAGAATGGAGCCAGCAATCAGCATACATGTATACAGCCTTCAGAAAGCTGAGATTAAGGACAGCAGCACACTTTACAGCATAGACTATGATGCCGTGAGAGACAATCTGAAAAACTGTAACAAGTAGGTGCAATTTTTAATGCTAAAACAACGTTGATTTTTCTGTTGTTGAAGCATTTGACTTCATTTGTTTGACTTCATTGATTTGATTTGTTTAAATGCATCTTTAGTTGTAAAATCCTGTACAATGCTTAATCTGTGTTGCATTAAACAGGCTCTAAGATTCCAAAACTACATGGGATACTTCTTTGTCAATATTCAAAGCCCAGTGCTTGTGTTGACATGTTATAATGTTGACATGTTGGCATTTTCTGGTTATTGTGTTCTTCTTTTTGAAAGTTGTGTCAACATGATCTTGTAAATGAGAATCAAGCAGTCATAATGTCTTAGAAATGTTAGCGTGTGAATTAGCTATGAGAAATCTTTTGTTATTAAAAAACACTTTGGTGAATTCTTTCCTTTTGTAGGTACAGTGCAATCCATTGTGCAGCAGCTGTACCCCTGACCACCGCAGAATTGGAATTGATTCAAGAAACACAGCGAACCTCATCCCCAGAGAAAGCCACAAAATCTGTATCAAATGGTCAAGCTTCAGTTGCCAAACCAAATGTTAAAACCGCTAAAGGCATCATGGGATTGTTTGCAAACAAAAACACTATAAAGAACATAGAAGTCAAAGTGGAAAAGAAAGAAGATGCACCGTCGGTATTTGTTTTATTCTGAGTATTTGTTTATATTATTTTAGTATGGGACCATTCAAAAGTTTGAGATCACTTCGTTTGAATAAGAAGTGTGCTCTGTGCCAAAGCTAGCAATAATAATGTATAATGGCAATAATAAATGTGTCCTTAAAAATTTGCTTTATTTGCTGCATGTGTATGTTTACTGATGCAGGTTGAGGCTTCAGAAGCTAAACCTGCCGGCATGACTACAGCTGTAAACAAGTTTTTTGGAAAGCAAACAAGTAAGCAAATTCTTTTTATCGTGTGTGTATATGTGTGAAAGATTGCACTTGCTTGTTTATGTCACTTTCTGGAAAATGTATTGTGTTTTTGTTTTCTGTAACATTTTTATTGAATAGAAAAACAGGACACATGCATCAAGAAAGAAGCTGAGCCATCTACACAGTCATCACTAGAGGAGAAAAAACATCCAGACTTGCCTTCCAAATCAGAAGATGTGAAGGAGAAAGAAGATTGTAAAGCTGTGAAAGAAAACAAGGATGGTAGGAGGTGAGTCTGTTTTTATTAAGCAACATTCTGAAGTGCAGAGAGACAGCACCTGTCATCAGGAATGCATGACCTATTCTGTATGATATTGGTATTGGCAGATAACAGTCAAAGAATTGGCAAATATGAATATTCCTGGCAGATAAATCTTCAAGATTATTGTCAGCGTAGGTTTTCAGAGAAATTATGATGGATATTTATTAAAAAAAGGACAGTCAAATATTGTGAGAAAGTCATAGGAAATGGTTGACCAGAACTTTTATGTCTTTGTGAAAGTCACTCGGGTCGATACATTTTTTTAATAACTAGTGTGAAATACCTTTTTTTTTAGTTGTATGTCAGCCTTTTCAGTAACCATTCTCTCTCACCTGATCTGCTTTCCATTTCATTAGTAAAACTAAGAGGATTGACAACAGTGATAGTGAGGACGAGAGGACTGAGGCCAGTACTCAGAAGAAGAAGAGGAGAAGAATAAAGAAGCCAAAGTCGGATAGCAGCGACGATGAAGGTATGGAAAAACACTGTAAACAAAAACACTTCTACTGTGGGGTAGAATTGGGTGTTCAATAAACATTGTTTGTCTACCATGACAGACACACCAGCTAAGCCCAGTGAGGTCACAATGGAAAGCCCAGAACGCCAAACGGAAAGACAATCCATGACCACTCTGGAAGTAAGAATTTGCTTTCTGTTTTGTAACTCTTTATTTGTAGGATAAATTAAAATATAAAAATATCTAGAGACATATTTCAAATATTCCCCTTCCCTTTCCATGATCCTTGTGGATTTCAAAATGTCTTGGGTTTGTAATATCTGTATTTTACCTTGTTACAAAAGTATGGGCATTATTGTCATGTTTTATTCAGGTCATTACACAAAGCAAGACAAGGAAAAGAAGACGTGTTTTGAAGCATAACACATTTCTTGATGAAGAAGGTTGTATAGGTAAGAAAATTTTCATTGATGTCATTTTGCAATGCTGGGTGGTGAAAATTTTGCTTGGGTCTAGATCTTTCTAAACTAGAGCAAATCTTTAGGGCTGATTGCTGACATTGATGTACGATGTTATGAGGTTACAACACTTCTCACTGCTGTTGTCTTTCAAACTGCCTCTGCACGCAATAGTTAGCCTGCTAGGCTTCTGCTATGGGATGTCTAGGTGACTCCCTACAATGACAGATTGATGTGATTGGTGTTTCAGTGTGCTTGGAATTGTTGACCAAAGTTAACAATTTGCTCTGCTCATTTTGTGCCTAATGGTAATTGGTCATGGAAATTTTGTGTTTTAGTCAGCGAAAGTCAAGGAAAAGTCAGGGAATTTTTAGTTTGATTTATAGTGAGAACCCTATTGGTTCAACCAAACTTGGGAGAACAGCTACTGAGGCCCTAAGGTTCGTTTCTGCCTGCTTAGCAAACCATTTGCTCAGAGAGGGTAAAAGCGGAGTGAGAGGCACAATGTCCATTAGATTTCATGTTCTATTTTTGTGATGGGGGGGGGGGGGGGGGGGGGATTCTCCCTTTAATCGAGCCCTCATACAAAAGATAATTGAAAAGTTTATACAGTGACATTTATACTGTGACGCAGACAGGAATTGTTCACATTTGCTCCCATTGTAACGTATTATGTTGCTTTATCTACTGCTCTATGATTAGTATTTAATGATCTTTGGTTTTCTGCCACTAGGTTATGTCTAGATTTCTAGGCTAGGTATTAACGATAGTTTCAACAGTATTCATTCATATGAGTGTTTGTGAGTATGTTCTTTAATTAAAGTGCAATGTCACTTTTTTAGTGACTGAGAAAGTCTATGAAAGTGAGTCATACTCTGAGGATGAAGAGGAGACCAGTCAGCCGAAAACCTCTGCCCTGCCAGCCATCCCTGCAAAGAAAGAGGAAGGAAAGAAAACTGCAAAGAAAGCTCCCGTAGTTACAAATAAAGCCTCAAAACAATCCTCCATCATGGGATTTTTCCAGAAGAAATGAATTTTGTATTATTGGCTCCATTGTCTGTTTACTGAATCTTGTATTGTACTATTGTACTTGGGATCATTCAATAAAGAGTTGCTGATCAAGATATTCTGCTTGCGTATTGGGCGTATTGAGAGATTACTTCAGGTGTCAGCTATTTAAACTTCTGATTGGTACATGGCAGTCATCAGTGTGGCTTCACTTTACTTACTGTAATTTCTGGATTATTAACCTGAGGTTAATACATTGATTTTGTTAAATTTCAATACATGATTGAGGGCTATATACAGGATTGCATTTCTTTTCATCATTCTTCTTGATCTGATCAGATTGTGATTCAATAGGCAATGTTTTGTAAACTGAGGTTAATACATGGGTGAGGTTAATACAAGGGTGAGGACAATACAGTTTTATACATGGTGCGGCTTATATTCGGGAAATTATTGCGCAGCGTGTCCATAAAGCCTGAAATGCATTCTACATAACTATTTATGGTTGTGCTTATTGTAATCTGAATAAATCATAATAAGTATAACCCCCCACCACCAAATGCACAGGATAGAGCAACAAACAGATGCAATATCACTACATCTTCAAACTACTTTTTCTGTGTATTTGACAAAAATGAAGATCTACAGGCACAGTTGTCTTGTTAACCATGACTAACTTAATTTAACTAAGTATCATGAATGTTGATGGAGACACAAAGATAGGCTAAGCATTGTAATGTTCTATATTTACATAAGTATCCCTTCCTGCCCAAAGGGCTTTACATTGACAGGAACGGCCCTCTTTCAACCCCCATCACTGTGCTGGAATGAGCTGCTCTACATGGCTGCTGTTTTGTGTCAGAATGTTCACCACAGAGCAGCATGAGAATCAGTCAATTACATTGGCTTTGTGTAGGTGGCCAGAACATTTACATATCCTAAATATTCCCAACAGGTCATCCATTGATATAGGCCTAACTGTGTCACCACCTGCTCTGTTTCGAGCATTCAGATGAGATACATGTTCATACAATTACTTGTCCATGCATCTAGTAAGTACCAAAACAAATACTTGTTAACAAATGCAGCATTTAAATCCAGAAACTGTATATGGATGGAGTATTGTCAGACTTTATTTTCTTGACAGTCAGAAATGAATGGAATAAGCTTGGCAATGGTTTTAAAACCATTACAAGAAACACTGAAATGTGTAGATAAAAATCATTTGTACCCTGAACATAGAGTGTAGAGGCAACGGTGGCTGAGACTACCCAGGTAGTTGAAAGGCTTCAGTGAATACGATATATCCAATAATATCACTTTGTCTTGATACTTAAGAGTTTAGTCATAGTTGTATTTTCCATAGACATATGAAACGTGTGATATTATTAGTGCTGATTTAATTTCAGATAAGCCCTCGTGAACTGAGAAATGCTATATAAATATACTGAATGGAACTGTCTGAAAGCATAGGTAGCCTACTGAAGTTTTTCTGAAGTTAGCCTACATCACTTTTCAATTGGGGTATTGTCACAATCAGGGTAACCACTTGGTTTCATTATCATTTTTCAATGATTTAATTTAATATACATCTATTGAAGGATAAAATTAAATCAACATGCAGGTGAAACGTTTAATTTTGTGCCACCATATTTTTTAAGTTTTTCTCCCTAATTTCCAAGGTGCTGCTAATTCTTGTCATTAATAACATACAAACAATTAGCCAAAATAGTCACATATTGTAGGGTACATATACACACTGTATATGGTTATCCTGACTGTGATATTACCCAAGGGTACTTTGGGCAATTTTGTTGTGTAGATAATTTGACGGCATCACAAAACTTTAGGTGCTGCCATTGGTTGAAATTGCATCTTAGAAGGTGCTGCCATTGATTAAAATTACATTTCTGCTCCACAGGGCAGGATACAAACAATTTCTCTTGTACAGTGTAAACCACTTTCTCAGATATAAAAGATATAAAAATCATTTTGTACATATAATAAATCTACAAAGATCAGAGGCAATGGGTATTGTTCTGTTGTCTTGTTCTCATTTTATGTATAAAAAACTTTCTATAATTGTAACTGGATAATAACAATAAACAATTAATACACTGACCTATATCTGTACAATGTAACAAAAAGTCTCAAACAAGGTTCAGAGTTGCCTGGAAAGGAATGTGTTATGGGTGATTTTTGAAAAAAAAACAAAAAAAAAAACAACCAAACCAAACAAAAACTTACTTGGAAACCAAACCAAAAAGCTACGCAATACAAAAGTCAAATTTAATTTTTTGTGCCTGAAGGTGAGTGTCGTTATGGTTTAATACAGAACACACTTTCTGGAAACAAAATCTCTGAAGTCTCCTCAAGATAAATAAAATACAAACAAAAACAAAACAACTTGTACAAAACAACTCAAGGGACATTTTCTTTTAGGGTCATTCTAGCTCAGTTTCTGATCTAATACTTTCTGCTTTCTGCTTGACCATCTAAGATTTGCCCTCTTCTTTACAAATATAACCATGTAGTATGCAAAATATCGGATCAGTATGACAAAACATTTTTGATCAGTGCACAGACATCTGTGAACATGCAGACTTGCAACACTAATTAACCAGAGAGCACCACAACTTTTAAATGTTGTGTCCCATAATACTGTGGTTACACTCACATAGCAATTTACCAGTAACATTCGCATTAGCTTTTAGCAGAGCCCAGATGTAGATAGATGCCTGTAATATAAAATGTGTGAATAAAGCTTGATAAACAATGTGTCGTATAGCTTATCTGAATCATGGATAGCTTATTTGGTTTCTTTGGAATATGTAAATATGCACAATATACATTTCAATGTCATGTAATATATAATACCTGTGTTTTAAGCACTTTTCCAGCTAGATGGATATGAGCTTATATGGAGCAATTATTCCAATACACCTTTGACTTTGATCCTTTGTACTGGATGACAGGCCTGGACTCCAACTTAATGCCTTAATGTAATATCTGCATTTCTTTTTTTCAGCAAATTGCTATGTGAAATTTCTCCTCAATGTAGCCTACTATGTTCTCACACAAAGTGCACTTTATCTAGTCCTTTGTTAAAGCAATAGTTAGGAGTAATTCCAATCACAACCTTATTGCATGAGGAGAGAATGAATCTGGAACAACATAGACCAAATGGTAAACTGGCACCTAACGCTAACTGAATGGTACCGTTGGTAATGAAAGTGAAGTGAGCTTATGATGCCATTCAGTTAGTGATGCTTCATTTACTGTAGTGACGCATTCACTATTTGGTCTATATTGTGGAAAATTCTCTCCTTCTCCCCTCTACCAACAAGCTCATACAACATGGCTATGATTGGAATTACTCTGAACTATCACTTTAACACAAGTGTTTAAACACTAGCACTGTAACTGATCAGATATATTGCATATGGAATATAGTAATAGATCTTTATTATAAAAAATCTGAAATGGTAATGCGTTAACATTTTATCATATTTCAGAGATAGAATGACCCTTTAACAGTCCTTGTGTCTTCTGATATGTTATCTATTTGAGCATTATACTTGTATATCCAATTAAGGTGAATATTTCTGAATAGTTGCATGTGAGTTTGTATGTGTATGGTCACTCTAATTTCCTTGGGTAACAATTGTCCCTGCTTCTACATCTATTATATTCTACAAGGGATATAAAGTACCCTTGCCAGTCATTCCAGTGCTTAATCCTGTAATTTACATGTATGCTTACAGATCGATTCCAATGCAATTTAGAAATCAGATGAATGTTATTGCAGTGAGTTATTATTGCAATGAGTTCAGAGGCTTCAGCATTGAAATAAGGCTGAATAACTCAATGTCTCTTGTACAAGAAAATAAATGCAGGGCGACGCATGACAGTTACCTGAGGAAATCTGAGAGACCATGTATGTATGTACATGAAATGGGACATGGCTTTATGGACAGGCCTTACTGTAGGGCCCTTGGAGAAAACAGACATGAGTATTCAGACTGAAAGGGGGAAAAAAAAGAGTGAAGGAGTCGTTACATCTTGTCCCCAACAGGAGGTGACGTCTGGGTCTCTGGAATGCACTCATGGGGTCTGCTGGAAGAAATGAATCCTGGCAGGCAGTCGCACTTGTAGGAGCCCTCTGTGTTAATGCATACTCCATTCTTACAGAGTGCCACCTTGTCATTGATATCTTCACACTCATTTATGTCTATTTAGATAAAAAAGAGAAATGCAAAGTGTGTTTAGCAGTGGTAGGTAGTTGATGGTATATTATGTAATATTCACATGACTGTTTATCTGGACATGGATATCTATCTCAGTCAAAAATGTTTAGTTGTGACCCCCTCTGTACCAGATGGGTTCACGTGTGAACGGAACATCATTTATAAAACAGTGAGATATGTTTGAAAAATACAAACAACAAGCGTCTTACCCATACAGACCATCTTGGTGAGGTCAAGTTCATAACCATCAAAACAGTCACATGTGTAGCCCTCCCGCACACGTACACAGCGGCCATTTTCACAGCCATTCAGTACACCACATTCCTCTGCTCTCAGACCCTCAAAGCTGTCATAGCGGTCTGTGAAGAAACATGCACAGTGGGTATTTTCCAAAGAGCTTTTGCCCCACCTCTGGTGCCTCTAGCCATCTCAACACAATAATTGAATGTATAATGTTGGTGGTAAGTTTCTGATCCAAACAATGTGAATATATCAATCAAAATGTGATTATAATGGCATTGTGACGTTTTGACATGCAGAATACACTTGCTTACATGTCGGCCATGTTCAGTGTGCTTGTGATTTACCTCTGTAGTCATCCACATGAACAGGAGGTGGGTTTTCCCTTGGCCGGTGAACAGGCTCATGGATTGTCTCACTAGAGCTGTAATCACTAGACGGGTCTGTGAACAGAGGGACTGACTGGGGCTCCTCAGGCTCAAAGTATGTCCCTGCACCTCCCAGAGTCCCGTAGTTACTCCAGTACGGGTCATATGGGCCTTGTGGTGGCGACAGATCAGGGTCATATTCATAACCAGGTCTCTCGCGTAGACTGTCTGAGCCTCTGCTTGGCAGGTTACACAGTGTGGCAAAGTCATCTACACACACACACACAAATAATAAAAAAACAGGAGCAGATATTTTTATCCATGCAGGAGCTAAAAAAGTGTGGGAGCCTTTCTGAGACATTTCCTAAAGTTGACTTTGCTAAAGGAAATTACCCACAGTTCATAGCGCTGTAAAACACTGGAGAAGCACAGGTATGGTAATGCCTGCAAGCAACTGCCATAAAATAGACACGTGTTTGCACTGTGACTTCAGTGTTGTTAACTGTGCAATTTGCCCCATCATGTAAGTAGCAAGGTGAGCACTCACAGCCTCGCAAACTCATTTCTCTTAATAGAGTCAGTAAAGTTCATGAGGGCTCAGGGCTTATGGCTCAGGGAGAACACTGAGATAATTTCTCTCTCCTTTTTGCTCACTTTCAATATCTACCTAAAACTTCAACCTACTGTAGTTCAACCCACACAATTTGGCCTAATTTGAACCATGCCAACACACAAAAGATACTTACCAGAGGATCTAACAGGGCAGAAGGCACATAGTTTCCCCCAGGCAATACCATGGAGACAGCAACACTCAGTGTAAGTGGTCCTGATGCCAATCAAAGGGCTAGAACACATGTCATCATCTGTGAGCTGTCTCCAGCAAATGTCCATGTGGATGTCATCTTCCAGGTACGCCCCATCTGTGTCACAGGAAAAAAATTGGAAAAAATCAAAGTCAAAGTCAAATTTTATTATGAATTCAGCTATGACAAACATAAAAGGGATCAAAGCTCTCACAGATTCACAATATAAAAATACACTGTAGGAAAAGTGAGGGGGGACAGAGGTTTAGATATCTGAGAAACATGGAGGAGGGACATCATATCACCCCATCAAGTTAGTATAGGGTCTACTGTACGTGATACAACCACAACTTCATTTGCAATATGAAGTCTGGTAACTGGAAAGTAAAAGTCCCATCATGTATTGGCTCTGCTCGTGCACTAAACACAGCCAGTTGTACTTATTTATTGATTTACCTGGCTTAAGAGTTGTGCTTATTGGGATCAACTGGTTTTCTAAATGGTACAATAACAAATGTGGTCAAACTTACTTCCACCTGTGCCAATTATATACTGCATGAGATACTATCACAGTTTAATTTGTGTGTGTGCCGATGTCTCGACAATCACAGAGGTCAACACAGGAACGTAGGACTCACCGTCTGTGCCATTCATAGAGATACACCGGCGGCGTGTGCTGTCCAGGATGAGAGGGGGGCTACAGAAGCAGTTGAAAGACCCTGGTATATTCACACACGCCCCTCCCTCGCATGTGCCCTCATCCAGACATTCATCGTGATCTTCAACAGATACAGAAGCAACTACATAAACTAAGGATATGGAATGTTCTTAATTTTTGTATATCTAAAGATTGAAGTACTCACCCACACATTCAAGACGGATATTATCATAATAGTAGCCATTTGGACAATAGCATGAGTACGATGAGAAATGGTTGGTGCAGATACCATTCTTGCAAATCTCAGGTCCAAACATTGAGCATTCATCTGCATCTGAAGAGAAAAAATAACAGGGTGAAATGTGTATGAAACCACAAAGTTATATTGCACAATGCTCCATTTCATAAGTATGACTGCAATATGGTGATGTCTCCAGCATTCCAGTATCTTTATCAAAGCTTTTTGGTTGGGAAAACAGTCTGGCTAATAACATTGGTACTGTATGACAAGTGTGAATGGCATGAGACAAAGAAGAAATGTTGTCCCACGCTGGCGGAATGACCTTCCAAGTGATACCAGATCAACAGATAACCTCATCTTCAAGAAACTCTTGAAGACCCAGCTCTTCCAAGATTATCTCCTGGCTTGAATTCTGAGAATGCACTTAACTTCTTATGCTTAATCTCTCTGTTATACTGCACTTTTATTACACTACTGCACTTTCAACTTAAAATACTGCAATTTTTATGTTAGCAATATGCACTCTTTGTTAGCTTCTTTCACTGAATTGTAGCTTGAATGTTATCCTCTTTTGTAAGTCGCTTTGGATAAAAGCGCCTGCTAAATGCATAAATGTAATGTAAATGTAAGAACAAGCAGACAACTTTACACCCACTGCTGTGTGTCAGGGTGACTTCGGATAACTCTTTGCTAAATATCCATCAATTTACTTCACTTCACATTTACTTACCTTTGAAAAGCTGCTGTCCAAAGCCTGCACTCACAGGCAGCACACCATTGCCCTTTGGGCATAACTTGTCATATTCAGCTGGAACAACAGGGAAAGAAAACAGCTCAGGTCAGTTTGTCTTGTTCCAACTCTCTCCTATCACCTCACCTGAGCTCAGTTTAGATGACATTTCAACAGTGGGAGTGTGTCTGTATTTGAAATAAGATAGAACTGATATGATTGATCTATTGGTCAACTATTAAACTAACTATTAAATTAACTGACAAATATTTTTGTAATAATTAATCAGTCTGAGAAAGCACTTAAAAATGCTCTGAATTCTGCAATGTTCAGCTTTATTTATTCTGCCATGACAGTGAAGTGAACATCTTTGCTGTGATGACACCACAAGAAATTTTAAGATGAATTTGGGTTTTGTCTCACCATTTTCACATATTTTATGAATCAAACAACCAGTAGATGACTAATTGAGAAAATAGTCTCTAATTATTATTTATAAGTAATCAACTATGTAAATAATTGTTAATGGCAGTCTTAAGAACAGAAACCTCAGTAGTGCTGTTAAAGGTATTCTTTACCTCTCCCAGTTGGAGGGCAAGGGTGGATCTCACAATTGTCCCCCCAGCCAGCACCAACAGTGCAGCAGCACTCCTCGATGGTGGTGTTGTGTGAAAGCACGTTTTGGCAGAAGTTGGCATCATTAAGATTGTAGTAGCACTCCTTCCTCTCCTGGCCATGGGAGGGCATCAGCGAGGGGGGTGGAACACCCATGGTTTCTGAAGTCAGAGATAGAATAGAATACCAGGTTAGTTTGATAGAAAGAAAAAAAACACAAGTGCAAAAACAGAAAAACAAAGCAAAAACCCCTTTTGACGGTCTTCAGATAGACATGAAGGTATACAGATAGATCCCAAGAATCCTTCAATCCTTGGTTAGTGAACACACATACATACACACACACACAGT
This sequence comes from Tenualosa thibaudeaui, assembly GCA_027481765.1. Lineage (NCBI taxonomy): Eukaryota > Metazoa > Chordata > Actinopteri > Clupeiformes > Clupeidae > Tenualosa > Tenualosa thibaudeaui. Next base: position 18,583,468 of record JAIFZK010000013.1, read on the forward strand.
GACCACAGCCAGAATAGTTAGGTGCCTTTCCCTGCCAGACTAGGCCAGGATCAAATTGGCTGCCATACATATAATTAAACATTTCATGTTATTTAAGTAAAGAATTTAGTGTGACTGTTATCATCCTGCAATGCAGAATCCAAACACTGTCGTACCATGCAACTAAATTAGTTACAGGGTGCCTTCTGTTGAATAAACTATGCAAAGCCACCCATAGTGATATAGTAACGCAGTATAGGGCCATCTCTTGATTTTTTTATTTTATAAATTCAGCCATTATAAATGGTTTATAAATGTATTATAAAATCATTATACATATATCTGAAATTGGCTTATTTCAGCTGATAAAATCATCACATTGATTACTTGGCCAGGCTCTATGAGGACAATATAACAATTTCTAATTTGTGATGCTCAATTGCATGATTAAACTGCAGTTGCTTGCCAAACACTGGCAGGTGAATGTGGATATCACACATTTTCTGTTCATGTTGAATTTAACTGCCTTATCCAAATAGTCCAACCAGGCATGGTCTCCTGGTAACATAACAGTGACTCTGATTTGAGACAAATTTTTAAGTTTGGGTCTCCATATGACTAGAGAAAACCTTTGATGTGTGCACCAAGTCAGTGGCATACCCGGCTCCAAGGCCGACCGAGAACTGCGGCATTGATTGCTGATGGGATCGAATTCCTCGTCCTCATTGGTGCAGATACACAGGAAGCTTCCCTCCACATTCTCACACAGGGCCTCCCCACAGTAATCTGTGCTTGTTTCACATTCATTTATGTCTGCAAGGAGGAAACAGGGCATCAGACACATACTTGACCAGAAGCACACACTTATCACCACTTTAACTTTTCCACACTGAAACTTCTACATCCTCTCACAGTCTTGTGTTTTTTGTATAATATGCTTACATTTATTGTATTTGGCAGACACCTTGATATAGTCACTTACAGTTTCCTGAACAATATAGTTTGAATGTTAATCCTCCCTTTGTAAGTTGCTTCTTAATGAATTAACATAAAAGTGACATACCCACACACCCTTGGCTGTCCGGTGCATTAGCGTATCCACGGTAACACTGGCAGCGATAGGAGCCGTCTGTGTTCTCGCAGAATCCATGCTCTCCACATATTGTCTCATTCACACACTCATCAATATCTGGAAAGGAAAAAAGGAAAAAGGCAAAGACCAATCTGTTAATTATTTATAAATCATTATACTAACTTTAATGAACACTGCAAATATAATCGCACAGCTTGGGTTTTCTTGATTGGACTCAAATTCCATGGTAGACTAGTTCTCACACATACTGATCTGCTATGCTTACTGGGAGGCCTATCTCCACTTCTTCCCGCTCGCCTGAGATACAGAACCAATCAAATACGACTAATACCCCAACACAATTGTGATGCATTCTACTCTCTTTTCTCTGCAGTCATTGGGCGGAATTTTGATCTATATCCGTTAGCCCCACCTCATGGAAGCTGGAGATCACATGTAATTGGCCATTGCATGTATGTGTGAGAACCAGGCTAATTCCATGGTATGGTAACTTCCATGGTAACTTTGAGACTAATATAAACTGAGTTAGATGAGATGATTATTGTTCAATTCAAAGGTTATGGGATACTCCACACTAGGGTCTATTATTAAACTATTTATAATGCACAAAATATCTTTGCACTTTTGTACTAGCAAACAAATAAATGTGGTGGGCCTATGGCTTGAACTGCAGCCAATATGCCATGACTATAACAAGACTGACTGATAAATGTCAGCAAGCGTATGAAGAGTTTAATGTTTAAGTCATTTTTTAACTTCTTCAGTGTAAATACCCTCTTTTGACATGCTTAAACATGCAAAACATGAGATTTTCTATTCAACAGAATTCTGATGTTCTGCTTTTGACCAGAAGGGGGCAGCCAACTAACACAAACCAACAAAACCGTGACTGTTAAGACACTCTTGTTGCCAGACACAAAGCTCCTTGTCTGTCTCAACAATATTTGTGGCACACACTATTCTGTCTAATATTCACAAAAACAAAAGGGTTTTAAGAGTCAAAAGGGGTCCCAGTGATGTTAAAGGGTGGTTTGACTGAATGCATTTTATCACTGAGTATTTTACTAGTACTCTGTATCCAGCTTGGGGAAGGTTGGCTACAAATTCTGCTCTGTCAAGTACGGCGCACATCTGGAAAACTTCTGTAGAGGCCCTGCCTCCACAAAATGAAAAGAGACTTAGGGTCCCTCAACACATCAGCTAGATCTGATTACATAACAGAAATGACTGCCTCTCAATCCATGATGGACAACGGGAGGGGTCACTGCCTGACGCTGGAAAGCTATAGTCTAAAGGGAGACTGTTAAACACCAAATTCTTCTAAGCATGAAAGCCAATCCAGCGGTCTGCATTCAGCAGAATTATTTCAAATCTGTCAGATCTGCTATATTATTCCATTTACTAATACAGTCCACAGGTAGCCCATGGTATGTTACTGTGACAGGATTTCCATAACCCATGTTCTGCTGTTCCATTTTGTCTCAAGTGTTACCAATGTGTCCCTGCTTTGGTTTTCTTGATCTTAATATTTCTTATGCTTAACCTTTGATATCAGTTGATAATACTTAACACACTTTTGTTGAATGCCAAATTGTCTTTTTCTGGCATAAAAACAACACATATTTGTGGTGCACGAAGACAGACGTGCATGGAAATTCATTACGAAGACACAGTTGTAGCGGAAAGAAAAAATGAAGGTTGTCTCCATGTGTGATTAATTTTTAATGTCACATTCATTCAAAGAATTAAAGAAGATGAAATGCTTCTCAGTGTTAAGCTTGAGCGTTCCTGTGTCTGCTAAGACGTCAAAATGTTAAATGTGAGGTGAAAATATTAACATTTTGTTAATGTTAATATTATAATACTCCAACCCTATTGAATTTTGTCATCGGTATGTGAGAATGTGTGTGGTATAAATCTGCATAAAGCACTTTGGAGACACTGATGCCATACAAATGCAGGCCAGCCATCCAAGACCCTGGTATTTATCAACATTAGTAAATTATTCTTTTGGCACCTTGCATGGCAGCCTGCACCATCAGTGTGTGAATGTGTGTGCGAAAGGCTGAATGTGAGGCATGGAAATATAAAGCACTTTGAGTACTTGGAGGAGTAGGGAAGCAGTACAAAAACACAGCCCATTTACCATTTTTCACTATATTCTACAACAAAATGTAAATAGAGAAGCCAGCCATAGTGTTTTTTCAGGGCATCACTAACACTGGGTGTTATTGGGTAAACATTCTTATCTCTATTACCATATAAATTGTGTGTGTTGGAGCAAAAATGGGACCAGGCCAGATAAAAACTTGCTATGCTGCTCCTGTATTGCTATGCATTATAACTAAATCAATATGCCATTGAGCATCATTTTCAGTGAGGTTATGCTAAACGATCAACATCAGCATCCGGAAAGCACTTGACTGACTTGCCGGAGGACTCAGCATAATGTACACTGCTGTGTGGTAGCAAACTTTAACCAAATGCCTGAAAACTTCCTGATGGCAAGCTGCCCTGCTAGTTGGTTCCCAGAGAACAGTAGACACTTGGGCACTTGTGTGTTTGCATGTGTTTTGTGTCTCGTTACGCAATGTGATGCATATTAATGAGTAAAAATCTAATAAAAGGCATAAGGTGTTAATACGTGTTTGTCACTGTGTAATTACATACTACTGTAAATACGGAATCAGTCTGTCTAAACAATGTGTAAGAATGTGTGAAAACAGAACAGAAGTTAATCTGTTAAAATGTTAATCAGCTGACAGTAGTAAGAGCTGTGTAGACATGAAACCAGTAAACTGCCATTACTCAGCAAGTCCCTTGTCTCTGTACACATCAATGTTTGTAGCACTGACATCAGTCAGAGGTCGGCTTGGAAATGCTGAAGACAAGGTCCTGTAACGCTCTCAGACAGCTCTACATGACTCGGTAATAACACTCAGCCCTCTTATCTGGAGGTTATCTAATACAAGGGGTAGTTTCAAGGAAGGTGTGGGAATAACAGTAAACAGAAGAGACTGGTGACTGGCTCGCCACAACAATCCATTGACAATGATGTGTTTTGTTAGGGTAATGAGCGCTAACTGGAAGAAGAGGAGCTGACTGCATACACACTTATTTTACACAATTTCTTCACATTTCTAGATGTAAATAGACACATGTGTATCTCTGTTGAGATCTTCATGCTATCTGACCCTTTTAATAACATTCTGTGTCTTGGCAGTTGTGAAAACAAGTGCCCCATATGCTTCCAATGTATCGCCTCTTTAAGGTTGACAGATTTAGCACTGTAACTCAATTCCGGACCAATTTTGTTTGTTTATGTCTGAAGCCAAAACCCCAAAAGGTTTTCTAAAAATAGGGCCAAGATTGAAAAATACCGGAGTTCCCCTTTAAGAACAGTGGAATCTGGACACACACACCCACATATAGGCAAGCAGACACAGAAACATTTGTTTTATGGCAGCCGCTGCCATTCTATTCTTTTTGTGACGTAACTAATGTCTGACTGCACTTTGGACCAGCCTGAGACAGCCGCCACCTCTGACAGAGGTCCTGTCATGCTCATAAAAAGTAACACCCTTCACAGCAGCGTAATTACAATGTCTGGATTTGCCCAAGGCCTAAATAGCGAATGATTGCTGGAAGCCTTTCTTTTGGAAATTTAGCTAAATAAAGGCTGAAATTGGGCAGTTTCTTCCCTGCCAAGACTTCAAGGAATGGCGAAAGTACCTCCCTGCCCTCTCTGCCATAATTCTACATAACAAGAGACCATTGTGTGAGATGTTTCTGTGTCTTTTTGCTGTTAATATGGTTATTCTGACTCTGAAAGAAGTTGCGAGCATTTCAGCTAATGTCTATACTACTGTGAACTGAGTTCAGTTCAGATGTGTAGTGTTTAGGTAGCTTTGCATTTGATGAGTGGAACTCCCTGCCCCCATCCCCTGTCCCAAACATGTTCTTCTCCTCCTCCCATGAGACCCATAAAGGCTGTGCTTGGAAAGACATCTGAATAGATTTTCATCAGCAAAATATACGCACAAGTCACCCACTCGCACTAGACCAAAAGTCAGTTTGGGTTGGAACTACGCAACTTCAACAGTACCAATTACCTAAAATTAAGAAGAAATACTGTTAAAAGACATAAAATTAAGATGCTATGCAGATGCCTCATGTTGAATGTCAGAAACCATAACTGTGAGGGCAGCAGCTGCATGAAATTACGTTACTTCACAAGTCTGCTATTTTTGTTCCAGATATTGAACAGTAAAGTGCTGTAATACTTCATGCTGACATCCATATTGATTGCTTAGCATACAGGGCCGTGTCCAGATATGTTAACATTGCATAGGAAAATGCTGGACAACTCAACAGCTTTCATTAAAACCACATTAGTTACGTAAACCACCATCGCCAACAATAAAACTGTGAAAGTTTTCTAAGAAAAAGAAAATGATGTTCTCTTCAATCTATCATCTCTTTCACCCGTGACAAATTTCCCACCATATCTGTTACCTCTGAAAAAAGCGGCACACATGCCAGCCATTAATGTCATACACACATATCAATAAGACATGGAGGCTGGCAAGAACTTGAAACAACACTAATGTCTCTGTCACCTTAAAGCAGCTCTTCAGTTGCTCTGCTGAAATGCCTGTGCTACTATACAACACACATATCTACAGGAGATTTTGCACACTCAACAAAGAAGGCACTGTTTTGTGATGAGGGCCTGATGCAGCAAAGGCAGATGGGAGAGTCAGGTGTTTATGACGCTTCCTACTGAGTGCTCTAAGGCCGTCACTCAGTATTCCCTCATTTACTGTAATACTTGACTTTTACTGTTAAGTGGTGGCATAGTGAAATCTGGCTAACTATGCTAGTAGGCCAAAATGGGGGTTTGAATCCCGGCTGCCACCACTGTGCACTATGGGGGACAGTATAGGCCACAATGGTTGCTCTATAGGGGAGACTAGCTTGGAAGCAATTGACAAATGTAAGTCGCTTTGGGTAAAAGTGTTTGCTAAATGCAGAAATGTAAATGAAAGTACGAAGGTATTTGAATTCTTCCTATTCACTATTCTCCATTGATTACTACAATGCTTGGCATTATCATTTCAATGACCTAGAACTGCCTAATGAGCTGTCGTCCATTTCCCAAAAGCATAGTTGCTAACCAGTTAACAACTAAGTTGGTTAGCAATGGGCAACTGCATTGCAACCAACAAGTCTTTGGGAAACAGACCCCTGTTTCATAGTGTAATGCTCCCTTATAATGATATTAGATAGAGTTACTTACCACAGTCTCCATTGTCCTCGCCAGAGAAACCAGGCTGGCAGCCCATAAAGCACCGGTAAGAACCCAAGGTGTTCTCACAATGCCAAGTTCCGCACACATTACTGCCATATTCTTTACACTCGTCCAAATCTGGGGATAACACACACACACACACACAAACACACACACATACACACACAGGGATTACAGGGATTTGTAAAAAAAAAAAAAAAGAAAGAAAGAAAGAAAAAAGTGGTGATAATTGATGATTGATTAATGAAACCAGAATCTAATAGTAATTGTAGAGCAATCTGTGAATTTGTAAATTGTAAAGCATTACTAAAGCCTGATAATACTTATATATGGTATAATTTATAATATATTATTATAATAAATTATATGGTATGATTTTTTTATACATAGTAATGACAGCACTCAAAAAACATTATATAGATGTGAAAGAACCGCTTAAAGAACCTGGCTTACCCTAAGTTGCTCTAGGGGAGACCGGCCCTGATTGATTAATTGATAGTTGACAAATGTAAGTCGCTTTGAAATAAGTATCTGCCACATGCATAAATGTAAATTTAATGTAAATGTAAGAATGTTTGTGTTGTGTTGTGTTTGTCCTACCACCAGAATAAGTTTGAAGCTTAAAGAACTGTATGAGTTTTGAAGGTAAAAGGACTACATATTGTGGCATTAAAGGAAACCAAGGAACATTTTATGCAGGTTTTAGCTTAATTAACCAGCTTCATAGTCACTTTGATGGTTAATTAGCTCAGTACAGGGTGAATGAATGCTCACTCAGCTCTTCTAATGGCTTCTTCACAGACTTACAGCACTTGCAAGATGATAGCGGTGCCCTGATGTAAAATGTAACTGAAACAAGGCTCACAAGCCTAATAAAAATCCTGTTTATTACCTTGTCAGTCAAAATAATTCTTTGAAAATTATCATTCTTTGGTTTCATTTTATGGTTTGATTTCATATTCTTTGATTTGCAAACAAATCCATGTGTTGTTGAAAATTTTGGGCCTTTACTGCATATGACCTATGCAGTACACTTCAGATTGCGCTCAGTGAGATGCTGCTCACTGTGTGAGCAAACACATACACAGTGTGTGCAATACCTTCACAATCCGCTGTCTGTGCAGAGAACTTGTAGCCAGCCTCACACACACACTGAAAGGAGCCATCCGTATTGAGACACTGGCCCTGAAAGCACACGTTGCCCTTCTCACACTCGTCCACATCTGAGGGAGGAAACGGAAGACCAAGAGGAAGCACAGGATCATGATAGCCATTAAAGAGATTGGGCAGCATTCATTTTTATACAGAAATAAAGAACTCAGCCCATAAACCCCCTGTTTCTTAGACCTCTGGAAAGCTTTAAATGGAAACCACAGAGCAGCAGTACAGTGGAATATTATAGGTCAAGCGTGCAGAGAACTACTTGCTTTCCCACTGACATGATGAGATGATGTTATACTGATGGCCAATGCCACACACACACACACACACACACAGACACTGTTCCCACTGACGTGATGAGAAGATTGCTTTACTCATGGTTTTGGTTTTACGAAAGGCTAATGTCACTGAAAAAAGTAAAATAAAGGTAAAACAACAACCTTTTTGATTTAAAATTGAGGCTTAAAAAGCTGAATGCAAACACCCTACTGATTGTTTTTTTTTTTTTTTTTGCTATGACTCGAGCATCTTTTCTTCTCTCTATTGTCTTCTCAATGTGTTTGTATTTCTCATTCGTTTGTAATAATTCCCCTCTCCTCTCCATTCTCTCTTCATCATCCCCTTTTTATCATTTTCCTGTTTTAGACACAATATGACGAGAGAGAGAGAGAAAAAAAGAGAGAGAGAAGAGAGATGAGAGAGGTGATGAAGGGAGCGGGGAGAAAATCAAAGCAAGAGAGAAAAAAATGTTGTTTCCAGGCGTGTCCATGCTGACAGGAGAACGAAGAGAAGAGAAGAGAAGTGGAAAGGAAAGGAAAGGAGAGGAGAGGAGAGGAGAGGAAAGGAGGGGAGATGAAAGGAAGGAGAGGAGTTGAGTGGAGGGAGGGGAGAGTGGAAGAGAGGAGTGGAGGGTAGAGGATAGGAGAAATGGCTTGGATGGCCTCCATAGTCAAGGTCACCACGTTCAGCAGGGTGGAGCATGAAGAGATGCATCTCCACAGGCCTGGATGAGATAACTAGCCGACTTTAACGCCAGAGTTTCTGCATGGACAGCAATCTTTACTTTGGCAATTGCAGTGCAAAGACCAATCTTATTTGGTCTGGATCTTCGAGGAGGGCCCCAGTTCTGAGGTCCAAGCCAAGCTGTCTAACATTGCATTGGTTACAAGAGGAACACTTAAGCCTGTTCACAACCAGCCCAGTTCACAGACTAAATGTAACATTCCCAGGGAAAAACGGGCACTGCTATCTTATCAATTGTTTTCCCTTTCCTTTTGGTGAACAGATGGATGTGAGGGAGCTGGAATGATAGCCAAGATCGATGTCTGCACTTTGAAGTAAATTCCTCACCATGACAACCAAGTCCATCTTTGGTTTGGGCATATCCCACGGGGCAGAGGCAGAGGAAAGAGCCGTCAGTGTTCAGACATTCTCCATCACCACACACCCCAACTGCCAAACACTCATCCACATCTGTGGGTTAAAGCAATAAACACACAAACACACAAACACAAACACACACAGACACACACAGTGGGAGAGAGAGAAAATGTTCACTGCTAACAGATGCACCAGGATATTTATTGTCGTTATTTATTGGTTGCATAACACACACACACACACACACACACACACACACACACACACACACACACACACACACACACACACACACACACACACAGCATACCTGTGCAACCATTCTCGTGGTGTTCAAATCCTTCAGGGCAGGAGCAGCTGTAGGAACCAGGTGTATTTGTGCACTCCCTACCCATGCAGACAGCAACATCTTCACATTCATCCACATCTAAGGGTGTAAAAAAGGCCAGTGAAACAGGGGCAGTAAAAACAGCTTTGAAAACCCAATGGAACGTAGAAATGAAGAACAAACAAATGCCATCCTCCAATACTAGAGTCTTTACCTTCACAGGTAATTTTGTCAGAAGAGAGTTTGTAGCCTGTGTCACAGGCCATACAGGAGAATGAGCCAGGAGTGTTAGTGCATAAACCAAGGGGGCAAACTCCGGGGGAAAAACATTCATCAATATCTACAACACAGGAGGAACAATGGAGTAAAACATCAACAATGAGCACTGAGAACAATAGAAAGAGAGGCAGTGTTATGGCCAACTGTTTTCATTTTGTATTTCTCAGGGCCTCTTGATATATTTATCCTTGGGGTTTTCCCAGTGTCCACTGGCAACCTATCTAGATATCAGATTATTTGTTCTTGACTGTTTGAAAGAAGTTCTGGGTGGCAGGATAATCTACAGTAAGTCAGGAGGCCTGAAATTTATGAAGACGTGTTGAGCGAGACCAATGAGGAGGTATAAAGTGATAGGTATGGCCACCCAGTCACAAGAACAACTCAATGTCACATGCACCTTGTTGCAGGAATGTTACAGGAACACTTGCTGATAAAGCTGTCAAGAATCTTTCTTTCTTTCTTTCTTTCTGTCGCTGCCAGTACAGGGCTGTGCACTCTGACTGATACTCATCACTGCTGTGTGCATGGCTGACAAATAGTGGAAGGAGAAATAGATGGGACAGAGGGACAAAACTGAATGATTATCTCCTGGACCACAAAGTCTGCAGGCCTGCAAGAGTTTGTCACAATCATTAGATCTCTGGTGGTTATTAATCGTCTATTAGAGAGGTGTAATACTGTATAGCAAGTTGCATATGACTACATTTGCATTACATAAGTAGTCTTGACAAACCCAGTACTGGTGGACTAAGGTAACTGGTACTACTTTAGAGTATTTCAACTTTGTTTGTTAACCCAGGCTTTCTGCTTCAGACTTTGTGTGTGGTCTCATGAAAGGGCCGGTGTCAAGCATTACTATAATCCCTTATACACACAAAAACTGTAGGCTAGCTGGTTAAACCGACTTCTCATGATTATGTAAAGGATAATGCATTGTCCACTGGTCATTATGTGAAAATAACCCCCAACAGGACAAACGGGATAAACAAATGCAGGTAGTTTGTGATGCAACTTGAACTTCAAACATTCCAGCTGATCAACTGTCTCTACTTTCACTTTCCATTGTGATACGTGAATGGTCTCTCCTTGCGGAATGATATGAAGACGTCAATCTGAAGCACAAAACCTGTTGCCATAAACAACGTTATTTACATTTTCACAGTGTCATTATACAGACATAACCTCTGAATGTTGGGAAGGTCCATTCAAAGTGAACGGACCATCCCAAAGCATTCTGGAGAGCCAAATAATAAAATAATATAATATGATAAGATAACACTACTAAACTGGGTATTACAGATACAGAGAAGAGAAGTGTTCTGTATGTCTCTTCGTACTCAACTCTGGGGTACAAATAAGCAGTCAAAATAAAGTTTGTGTGCTCAACATGATTTGAAAGTCACTGCATTCTGTCTTTAATTTACATTTTATACAGTTTCCCAACTTTCTTGGAAATATTCTGCTAAAATTGGTGAGATAACCAGCCAGCTCAATGTGCTTGGGAAACAAAACAGTGTAGCATCTCTGTGGTATTTTTACAGTTATTGCATTTACATCCAAGGCAGTCAAAGCATTCTATATAGAAAGAGATCATTGGAGAAGGCAGAATATGTCCCTCTCAGTGTATGAAGTTTTCTTTGAAGATGTTGAAGATGTGATAGAGGAAGTCTTTCAAAGAATTTAAAGGATGCAGCACTTGGCAAGCACACACAAGACCAGAAGTGACAGATGCTAGGGGGCCAGAGGGTAGATAAATAGAGAACTTTGCTTCTTTTTGGTCAGTTACTTAAGAATAGCTTTAAAGGGGAGATGCTTGTCTGTGGTTATTGAGAGATACAGCCTGATTCTTGGCCATCGTGAAACATCTCTTGCCATTAGGCAAAGTAATTTTACAAGTTGTAAGGAACTACATATATCTGCTTGTACAAGTTACTGAGTCCATAAACAAAATTTTGAATTACACATCTTATAACATCCAGTAGAACAACAGGTGGTCTCTGGAGACTGCCATGTGGTTCCAGAGAAAGAAAATAACGTTCTTGGAAGTTCTTGCCTTAGTCATTCAGAATATGATGAAAATGCAGAACATTTCAAAAATAGTCTGAGGATTGACACTGACCAGGCCTAAGTACAGAGGAAAAAATAACCTTTGTGATTAGATATATGTTGGGAAATAAATGATGGGAAGTCATGATGGCTGCTTCCACAGCAATTATTTTTTTTATAATGACTCCACTTTTGAAAAAGCCCCAAACTGTATGATTTTAATGCATGAATAAAGACGTGTTACCTAGAATTTGGCACATCACCTGGACTAGAAGGATTCATGCCATCTAACACTGTTGTAATGTGAAATTAAATGTTCCGTGATAATAAAAAAAATCTTGACATGTTGAATATTTATTTCCACCACTGTAGCTGAGTGATTGGTCTTAAGTTGGCAGCTCACTGAGTGCTAACACTGAGTGATGGTTTGTGTGTGTGTGCCCAAAATCTCATCTGCAACAGGGGAAGGATCCAACAGTGTTTTTGCACAGCTGCTCTTGACATACGTGTTCAAGTCTTTGTGTGTTTGTGTGTGCGTTTACGAGAACAATTTTCAAATGCCAGGTTGGAAAACACACAACGTTGAAAACAAAAGACTCAAACAGCCTCCAAATTCCAGCATTGGTAATGTGTGGACACTGGAAAGACTATACAGAAAACTCACTTTTAAATATAATTAAGTTTGCCTGAATGAAAATATCAGCTGTTATCAGCCAAATACTGTTATCTAAGAAAATGTAACTGATGAACAAATATAATTGTAAGGCAAATGTAATTTGAAAAATTACAAACAATCTTATGCTGGGTGCAGTGGTGCAGCTAGTTACAGCACACATACTATAAACTGGTCAGGTGCCCACAAGGACCCAGATATTTACAGGATCCTGTTATTAAAAACTTTGACATTTGCAACGAAACAGACTGCTAGTTTTGTAATTTTGCAATTTGTGCTGCTTGCAATTTGTGCAGTTTGACTGTGGATTGTGGTGACATCAAGGATGACTTTATAGAGGAAGAATCTTGTCATAAATAGCAGTTCACATGTTTAAAAAGGACTCATTAGTTTGAGGTCTGTTGATACGTGTTACCATTTTTAGTATTGACTGAGCACTGTCAATGTTAACTGCTAGCATCAGAAAAGTGTACCAACCTTCACAGAGTTCACCATCCGATGACACAACATAGCCAGTGGGACAAGGTGTACAGGAGTATGAACCGTCTGTGTTCAGACAGATGCCATTGTTGCAGATGGATGCATTGAGACACTCATCAATATCTGAAGAAGACATTTCCACACAGCATGAGAGAAAGACTTTTTCGTAAAATTTACAAAATTTCTTGTCATTGTTAATTCTGTGTGAACCAAAATATATGTGATTATATTCAAATGCTGGCTCTTCAAATAGGGGAACAAAGTAACCATGACCAAGTATAATTCACTATTGGTGGTTGTTTACAAATAACAACATTCTTTCTCTTGAAATTGACAACTACACCTTTAAGTACAATAGGCCTCATTCAACAACTATTCTTACAGACATTTGTTCTTAAACCCCAAGAAGATTAGTACTCACCAAGCTTTCTTATCTTACATGCATTCATAGGTAAAAAATCCTTGAGCAGTCAAAAGCATTTTCATGAATTATGCAGTTGTAAAATATTGCCTAATAAGACCTAAATATTTTAATGAGTGGTAAAAAAACTTGACATTTAGGAAGATATTGGTGAATGAGCCCAATGATCTGTTTGAACTGAAATCAAATTGGTGTATATGCCTATACAGAAACGCTACCACAAGGTACAGACTAGCTTAGCAAACAGTGTTGGCCAAGAGAACTCGACTTACCCTCACAGTGCTGTCTGTCTATGGATACGCGGTAGCCAGTGTGGCATAAGGTGCAGGTATAAGAGCCTTCGGTGTTTGTACACACTCCATCCGAACACACAGCATCGGCACACTCATCAATGTCTACAACAGGAGACAACATTAGATCACCAGAGGTAGAGCAACATTCAAAATAAGGCCTGCCTTGTGTCTCCTACACCCTCTTTAGATGAAATACGGCCGATTAAACAGACAGAGAGGAAACAAAGAGTATTTTGAGACCTCAAGTTGAACTTAGATTGGACAAAGGCTGAGACGAGAGGAGGATTTTTCACAGATGAGAGACCAAGTTTATGCTTATGAAACGAGTCAGTTCTCAAGAAGAGCTCAATAAAGAGCTGACTTATTTCTTGTGAGACAACAAAAGGATTTTCAAGAACATAATTTTTACTTGTGTCTGTATGTTAAATACAGTAATCAATCAGCAAATATATGCACACGCACACGCACACACACGTGCACACAAAGCATACCAAACAGCTATTATCTAACTTGTCTGAAAGTCTAGTGTAGCTGCAAAATAATTCAGTACCTTCGCATTTCCGTCCATCTGCTGATTTGACAAAACCAGGCTGACAATTTGTGCAGATGTAGGAACCTTCTGTGTTGGTGCATATTCCAGTGGAGCATATATTTGTGGCAGCGCACTCATTGATATCTGTTGAACAAAATTACAGGTATCGCATCACGTAAGGAAAAACACTTCTGAAGTAGATCAAGAAAAATGAAGTCAGACTGAGATTTGTTTGACAATATTTATACTACCTGTGACACTGCTTTTGCCATTTTGACACTGTGACATTTGCTTTTGTTTGTTTTATCTGCGAAAGGGTTGCCTTCACAAGTATTTTATCTCATTTCATAATTGTTTTTTTTGTTTTTGTTTTACAGTACAGCTACCCTCATGTCAAACTCTGATATGTCCTTTCTCTAGTTGTACTTTATAGCTGAAACTCCAGTATAATTTATCAATATGTGCATCCCCCCTCAAGTAGAACCTTGGTGAAAATAGCAAAAAACAGCAAAGAACAGAACAAGTTCTACATACACACCCTCACAGGCCTTGCTATTCAGAGTTGCTTGGTAACCAGCGTTACAAGTGCAGCTGTAAGACCCTTCCAGATTGATGCACTCTCCATGAAGACAGGTTCCAGGGAGAGAACACTCATCCACATCTGCACAAAACCACAGCAGTACAGTAAGATGAAGTGATTACAAATTTCTCCTGAAATAAACATACAGATTTTGGATGCAGTTGTGCAAGTGTGTGTCTGTGTGTGTGTGCGTGTGTGTGTGTGTGTGTATGTGTATGTGTGAAGGAGGCATACCCTGACAACTGCTTTGGTCTGGATCAGTCTGGTAGCCAGAGTTGCAGGTGCACTTGTAAGAGCCTTTTGTGTTTGTACAGTGACCATGGACACATACAGTAGAAGTCAAACATTCATTTACATCTGAAATATAGAAATGGAGACAATGAGTAGGTGTATTTGTATGTGTGTGAGTGTGTGTGTGTGTGTGTGTGTGTGTGTGTGTGTGTGTTGTGGTGGAGTGGGACAGAAATTGATACAGCACTTTAATGTGACACTAAACCATAATGGTTTAACTTTTCAACAAGTATAAATATTAATATTAATCTCCAAAAGAGCTCAATAAGAGCTGGTTTATTTCTTGCGATAAGAGCTGATACATTTTTTAATAAACCACAAACTAAAGCTTTCTTACTAAGTTTATGTTAAAACTACTTTCTATGTTACTTTACACATGCTATGCCACCAGTATTACCATATAAGGCATAAAACATTCAGTGTCAATATTGTCATTTCCTGGCCAGCAAATCACTCCCAAAATGTGTCCCTCCTTGTAGATCTTGGCATGAACACAATTGCCTTTCTTCTTTGTCAGTTAGTGCTATCATCAGAGTGCTTGAAAAACAGTAGCCATGGAGAGTCGTTGTAAACTAGACTACATGACACGGCTCTCTTCATAAGCCCCCACACTCATGAGCAGACAATAACATCTACCACAGCTGCTACCTAACAGGACACTAGCCATAAAAGCCATGATCGTGTAATCCCATAAATTTCCGCTAGTCTCCGTCTCCTCCTCAATCTCCCTGTCACTGGGCCTGACAAAGCAGCCATGACAAACACACTATTCCTCTGGTCCCTGCCGATAAGACCAGAGCCATCCAAAAATAATACAATGTTAGTTCAAGACCGCTGCCAAGATAAAATATTTTGACTCTCCCAAATTGAAGAATTGCAAACAATATTTAACGGCAACAGACGATATGAAAACGTTCTCGAAAACACAGTGATGTTTAAACAATGCAAGAAAGTCTCTGCATGGGGCCTGACTAGGTGGGGAGTGGATTTACAGATCCCATCTCAGAACAGCAGACAGGCGAAAAGCAGAAAGCAGACGTCTGGGCCAACATGAGAACAATACCAGAACAAGACACAGGTATTTCAGGGCAATGAAAATCGAGAGCTGTAAAACTGACTGGCTCCCACTGCGATGCTGATGAAGAGGAAGCTGGATAATATCACAGTCTTGTCGGTGGGCGGGAGCGTATATTCCCTTTGCCCATGCCTGTTTAAATCACACCTCCTCTGTTCCAGCACTAGGGCACCATGACAGGCGGACCATGCCACGAAACCCAGGCAACACTGCCAGTCATACCATGCCCAGTGCTGGACTGAAAGTCGGGGGTTGTGAAAAAAAGAAAAGTTTCTGCGTGGTTCCAACAACATGGAACTGTTATATGAACTGGCCTGAACTCTCTGCTTGCCAATTGTCTGCTGGCTTGTGATTATGACAAGTCTTACTTTCCAGCAATTGAAGGCAGGGAGAGAGAGAGAGGGAGAGAGAGAAAGAGAGAGAGAGAAAGAGACAGATAGAGAGACAGAAAGAGTGATGGGTCATATGACTTGGGGAGAGTTAAAAATGGAGAACTGATTAAAGTTTTTACTACACCCAGATTGCATGATGTAGAAACACTATGCCATATCACTGTAACAGAAAATGTGGTAAAGCAAAAATAAGTTGAGAAAGTTGAGTATAATGCATTCATTATACGCTTTGGCTGGTGCCAAAGATCTTTTGGCACCAGCCACCATGTGGTAGCTGTGATGACACAGAAACACACAAATTCATAAATAGTGTGTGTACCTTCACATTGGCCTCTCCAATTCTTGGTAAAGCCAGTCTTGCATTCACAAGTGTAGGACCCCTCTGTGTTCACACAATGGCCATCTGGACACTTATTAGGCATGTCACACTCATTCACATCTATTAGAAAGAGACAGAGCATCACTGTAGATGAACATCAGGGCAGTTGGGTAGGATACAGAGAATTATGTAACGAGAATAAAATGTAAGTGCATTGATTGTGTTGATGTGTTTTATGTTGATTGTGGTCTGCATCTGCATTCATTGATGTATCGAAGTTAAGACACACACACAAGGACACCTACAAACACACACATGTATGAAACCATGCCCATGTTACCCCTGCTACACCAACCTTGGCAGAACTTTCTGTTCTGAGTGATGACCTGGCTGAAACCACTCAGGCAGTGGCAGGTGTAGGAGCCATAGGTGTTGACACAGCGGGCATTCTCTCCACAGGGACTGTCTTCACACTCATTGACATCTGTACAGAAGAACTGTGTTCAACCTACACTCAACAACTCCATCTTTGTAACTATTGAGACAGCTAATTCCCTGAGTACTAGCAAACACTGAGTTCAAACTGCAGGACAGCCTTTCTCACACACACACACACAAAAATGTATTTCGACCACACCCGTGTGATAACTGCACACTGGTGCACGTACCAATGCAATGCGTCTGTAAGGCATTATGTTGATAGCCTGGGTAACAGCGGCATGTGTATCCGGTCTGCACTGCCACACACTGGCCTGGTCCACAGATAGTAGGTGTCAGGGAGCATCGGTCAATGTCTAGATAAAGGCAGAAAGAACAAGCCAACAGAACAACGAAGAATGAAGATAGAGCGTTCAAAGAAACAACTTTCTAACCAAATCCAGTGGATTTCACAATATTTTTCCAACAAGAAATTCCCTACAACCAGCCAATTTAGTAATTGCTCGCCAAAGTCTCATTACTTTTAAGACTGGATGCAGTCTAGTCCAAAACCCATTCAGATCCTCGGCTATGCTGGAAATTGGAGATGAATCCTATTTCACAATACTTTGTTTACCCTTCATTGTTCCCATACTTTGTGCAGCCATGTTGTTAAATCAAGCAGAACGTGACAATCAAGCAGTACATCTGAAGGTATTCTTTTTATGTCCAAATACTAGCATGCTTGTTAGAAAATGTTGACTGATGGGAATATAAATGCATTGCTTTCTGGGTTTCATGCACTCTAGGCACAAGGGATCTCTTTCGGTGTCCTTGGCTTACCTGTCACCTGTTTGGAGTCATTTATGGAAGTAGTGGTCTTGTCTTTAGTACCACTAGTCAAGTCTGGCTTCAGCACAGTAGTACTGGGAGGGGTAGAAATTTCCACTAGAGCTGTGGGAGAATAATTGTTACCAAACCATTAGCACAAGTGTAATAATAATAAGACATACCACACAACAGTGTGTATTACAACCACCACCTTTAACAAAGAGATAAAAAAATATGTATAAACACTGTCCTAATGGACTGTCCACAATTATTGCTACTGAGACTAATGTTTTAAATACAATTATAGTATTACTGACATAGGCCAAAACATATTTTCATAAAAGCCCTTAAAAAGGCCGTATAAGCCCTGAAGAATAACATAATGATGAATAAAAAATCACTCAATTGCTGTTCTTATGTATTGGTTGTGAAATGAAAAGTGGAAATTGAGTGACAAATCATAGTGATTGATGAGGAGGTTGGAGAGACAGCACAACACAAATCATGACTGTTTTCTTTGGCAAGATTTCTCTGTGACCAAAGTCCTCAAATTTGTTTTCACTGGTTTATTTTCTGATTATGACAAATGTCAAATAGTAAATATCAAATGTCAAATGTCAAATGTCAAATGTCAAATATCAAATATTGTGGCAACCAATACAGCATAAATCTTCATGAGAAGAAGGCTGAATGGGCTTCACATTACCTGGATGATCTGATGGTGGTTCAGTTGGAGGGATCTGTGGGGAGTGGACACAGTAACAGACTTTTATACACACTCATATACCAAACATTTTTGTATGATTTCCCAGTGATGAGAAACTTTGCCAACTCACCCCTTCCACTGTATCGCTATCTGTGAGGAGGTAAGACAGAAGATAGACAAACATACATAAACAAAAACAAAAAGAGTTGAAGCTCGTCTCACAAACTAATACTAAAAACCTGGCCTATGTGGTGCCACTGGTAACAAGGATTTCTCATGGTTTCAGCTTTATCTTAAAGTCTTTGCTTCTAATAAAACAAAGCTTATGCTTCACTCGACACTTAAGCTTCACCAAAGGACATTCAATTATGAGATGCAACCGTAGAAAATAGGACAGAAAACATTTTACAGAAAAATACAATGACACCAACAGTCAAGCACAAGCACTTAGAAGGAAGGGAGATATTCTGGTTTGAGACCTTTAATGTCTACAAACCTATTTGACATTTGTTAAGTACATATTTATTATAAGTACATATTTATTATAAGTACATATTATATATGTCAAATAAATAAGTACAAATACAATCAGATGACGAGCGGGAATATAACCAAATATAGCCTTCTATTGTGGTTGTGATATTATGTCAAGCCCTGTTTTATTTTATTATTTTATTTCATTTTATTTATTCTCTCACCGTCTGGAGTCAGTCGTAACGGGACTTTGTCTGTCTGGTGTGGGTCCAGGGAAGGGTGATGAGGTTGCGGTGGAACCCGAGAGGGCCTGGGCTGTGTGGGCACCCGTGGAAAGGTAGGCACCTGGGGGGGCACGCGTGGGTCCTGGGAGTCATAGGTAGGAAGCTGTGGCCTAGAAGGCATCTGAGGATGGGAGGGTATGTGAGGCCTGAGGTTAGGGATTTGGGGAAGATGTGCCTGATGAGGGTGAAATGGCCCAGGGGTGGCAGAAGAGAATTGCTCAACGCCTTGCATCTCCACCTCGTCCATCTTCCTGAGAGATATCTGGATGTCAGAGTGTGAGTATGTGTAGCCATGGCCTGCAGGACAGATCTCCCTGAAGTGCTCTGTAACAAAGACAGTTAAAAAAGACAAAAAGAATGATAGTGAAGCATTTACATTATGTATTTAGCACACCCCTTTTAGTATCCAAAGTGACTTTGTCAACTCTCAATTACTTCAGGTATAGTCTCTTCTAGAGCAACTCAGTTAAATGCATTGCTCAAGGGCACAACAGTGGCAACTGGAATTCAAAGCTTCTATTTCCAGGCCACTAGCATGCAAGCCAGGTTCCTTGACCACTACGCCACCACCGCCCAAACATAGACACAGTATAACTGTATGTGCTGATCTTTGCGTAATTGTGTAACTGCCAAAGACAAAGGCAGTAGCTCACAACATATTTTTTTTTAAGTTCCTTTTGTCATTTCACATTTATGCGACTGAAACAAAACACCTGTAGTGTCCCGGACACTGCTCCCTTTTGCTGTAAATCAACTCTAAAAAATACCTTGGCACTCCTTTTAAGTGGGTAAATGTAGAGGGACTGTGAACAATAGTCTAATGAGATTAAACTGAACAGATCTCAACAATTGTTAGTTTACATTTCTTTAATCACTTGATTCACATATTGACAAATAAATAAATAAATCAGTAGCATAAAATTATCTGTTGACCGTGATAGAGTAGTACAGGTGTGAACACCACTTAGCTTTACAAACATTTGAATGTTGCTCACAGGATTGTCTGACAGTTCACTACATGCCTTACAACTAGCATTTCTGTGTCTGTGACAATAAAAATCCTTGGTCTAGCAAGGGTAATATTTGAATATCTGGAGGTGAAGGCGGATGGGCTCTGAAGTACCTGTGTCTGGGAGAGGGCATCTCTGACAGCCGGATCCCCAGGCCTTTCCCACCCGACTACAGCAACAGATCTGCTTGGTGATCTGCTGGGGGAGGGGCAGGGAACAGGTGCCATCTGAGGTCGAGCGGTAGCACACGTCCCTCACTACAGACACTGCTTTATCCGCTAGGTTGAGGCAAGGGGACAGACAGTGAGATCAGACTAGAAAACTCATCAATTAGGCTATACAAGAAATACATTCAAAACAAAAACCCATACATATATAAATATATATACTGTGTGTGTGTGTCTATATATATAGTTTATAAAATATCATATTCCCAGGTATGTATGACAGTGGGTAGGACAATCATTAAATGCATACCAAGGAAGAATGAAATCACCCAAGATGCATCCAACATGATAGGAAACTGATCATACTGATCATATCATATTCACAGATTGCAATCTGTTCAGGGCTTTATGCTTTACAAACATACTTACAGACACAATGGCTTCGTGAAGGGTCCAGCATGTATCCTGGTTTGCAAGTGCATCTGTAACTTCCTTTGGTATTGAGACACTCTGCATGCTTACAAATCCCAGGCATCAGACACTCATTTATATCTGTTAAAAAAAAGTCAGTTCACCTTTTCTCATAACAATATAAATAGGGGTCCTGACCCCTCAGATACAGTCATCTTAAGACAAAGAGCAACAAAGGGGAAAACACTGGGCAAGCACCAGCACCACTTTATTATGATCACCCTCTGAATCCAATTCAAAATATCTCATGTTTCCAGCTTACCCAATCAGATTCAGCCTGATCAGAATAAAGTTGGAATCGGATTGAGAGAGGTGCTGTACACCTTTTGATAATCCGATCGTGGCTCGTATGAATACACAAATTGATAGATGTAATCAAATCACATACTACCTTTACACCTGACCACCAATCCACAATCTGTTTACGTTTGTGTGAAATGTACCCAAGTTTGAACGACCCAAATTGGCAAGAGTGCCGCTGAAGAGACTGAATTGGCTTGGCTGGAACTAAATAACTGTGCCAACATTAAGAAAGCACCCCTTTTACAAAATGTTCTCACCCTGCACCTAACTCTGTGTCACCAGAAGCCACCTAGAGTTTCAAATGAACACCTTATGAACACTGTATGTGGAATCAGGGGGTGCTGTGGCACAGTTGGCCGATTCCAGCCCATGGTTATTTCCCGATCTATCCCAATCTCTCTTATTCAGTCACTTCTTGTTATACCTCTACTGTCCCATCCCATTAAAAGGCAATAAAATTCTTAAAAATATGCAAAACTAAAAAATCACTTGGAGACCAAGGCAATATAGGGTCACTGACCCAATACAAATTCCAGACAATGTTCTGGATGACCACCAAAATCATCCATTCCTCGGCCTAATACCCACGTTGTCCAAAAATTTCATCCAAATCCGTGCAGTACTTGTCGAGTTATCTGTGCAGTACTTGTCGAGTTGCTCACAGACAGACAGACAAACAGACAGTCAAATTCTAGCGAAAACATAACCTCCTTAGTGGAGGTAAAAATAGATCACGGGAGACAAAACAAGATAGAAAGAGAGACAGGCAAATTTCAACAGTGTAAAACAACTCTAAACTACTAAATCTTCTCTGAAAGGGAATGTCTAGCCTGGAAAGGTTAAGCATGTCTTGAACTTAGAGGACAAAAGCATTTATTAATGGTAAATAATGCAAAAAACAACAATAAATCTAGCCAATAAATAGTCTGTCTGTGCTGCACTGTGAGTGCTGCAGAAATGTGGATTTCAGTAAACTCAGCCTCAGACACAGTTGGATAAACACCACTTCATTTAACATAATTTCAAATTCATTTAATTGACTTATACCAATTCCATACACACAGCTAGGTAACAAAATAAACCAGTTTACTGATACGTCTGTATTTCCCTCAACAGCTAACAGCTGGGATGGTTATGGTTATATATATCTCATAAATCAGACACACAGAAAGACGAATAAGCAAGTGTGCAATAAATGTGTGTTTCGCATTAGCACCAGCATTCACGCCTGTGGAGTATCATTTCCCCGCCACTTAGCCTCCAAGGTCAGAGACTCATGAGAGAGCTTACGTAAAGGGCTGACGTGGGCCTCGTTTTTCTGCCCTCTAAAAATGGTGCATGGTACCATACAAAAACTGCATTGATTGGTTCTATGTTTTTCCCCCACTCTCTCTTCCTGAGTCATTGGACAGAGAGCAGATGGCATTTTTCTGCTACTGAATCACATTGCTGTTTCAGGGCCCCCAAGTGTCTCTCATCCATTAAGCAATTAGTGAATCATTAGGTCCTGTCCAGAAGCCTTGCCTTGCCATAAGGCCTGGAGTTACAGAGGCATCCATTGCTCATGGTTAGTCACAACTATTAGTCATGTGTTTTGTTTTGGTTCTGTGCCTTCTGATGGAAACTGTGAGCTGGAGTGAGTCATGTTGGGGTCAGGCTCTTTCACGGTAGGTGCTGCTCTAGTAGATCTGCTCTGGTTTTCCTTGGTAGTGGTAACACATTAGGCTACTTGGAGAGTCCAACTACAGAGACATAGCAGATCCATTAAGAATGAAGTTGACTGTGTAATATGAATGATTACTGTACATCACCTTAACCAAATTCATCTTGTAACCTTAACATTTAGCATCAAGAGCAATTAACAGAGAAAGTCAACAGACAGTTTGTTGAAAATACGAGCAGCTGTACATCCAGTTAAAGTGAGACCACCTGTGCTATGTAAAGCGGAGTAATTTATGGTAATTTGTGGCAGTTCAAAACAGATAATTTTTACAGGTGGACAGGCAAAGTCTGACTGTGATCAGTTTATATACATTATATATACGGCACTTTTGAGTGCAACTTTGAAATATCTAAAGTAATGTATTTTAATGCACCTGTGGGATTTTTCTAGTCTGATGTGACCCAAATTCATTTAGCTGCTTACATGATGGCTCATGCATTAGGCTCTTCCCAATTTCTGCTGGCAGTAAAGCAATAATGTATTTGCTCTACATGAGTAATCATGAAGAAACTGGATCATGTAGGTTCAAAGGGTTTTTTCTGTTCAGCTCCGGTTAGGGGTACATGGCCACATCTTGAAATAATCAGACAAAGCAAACTAAGCCAAAGTAGCATTTCTAGTTTCTTGCTTTGCTGGAAGCTTTTGACACTATTTTCGAGCATGTTCCCTAGTGAGCACTTGTCCTTATGAAGACATGATTCAATACTGAACAGCAATAAACTACTATGGCACCACTATGAATTGAAAGAGAATGAATATGATTCATGACATACATATTCATGAATCTGTTTTAAAAATCCAGATTTTTGCATAAAATCAGCAACTGACAATTTGAGACATTAATATCCATCTGATTATATTTCAAAACAAAAGACTCTAGTAAGATGCTGCCCAGGGGCATGTTTCCCAAAACCACTTTACGAAGTTATCAAATGATTGCAATGCAATTTCCCATTGACAACCAACTAAGTTGCTAATTGGTTAGCAACTGTGGTTTTGTGAAATGTATCCCACAATGCTAAAAAGAATATAATCAAGTGAACAAGAATGTCATACAGAGGACTCTGACCATATACAGAAACAGCTCATTTGCCATGCTCTTTTGTGAGGAAAAATTTGTTCTCAGAAGCAGATAATAATCTGTAAATTCTGCATCATTTCCCAACACACAGGCTTGCAAGTAACCACAAAACTCCACTTTAAAATGCGCATCCACTCCACTCCAAGTAAACCACAAAACAGCTATTATCATGGCCTATCAGCTTCCATTTAGATCTCCCTGTACCCACTAGGATGTGAAGGGCTGTTGAAAGCAAAATTGACATTCAACGAATGCAAAATTGACAGAAAAATATTTATATATATATATATATATATATATATATATATATATATATATATATATATATATATATATATATATATATATATATATATATATATATATGTGTGATAAAATATTAAATAATAAAATACACACAGGGAAATGGCAGACAAGAACAGACACCCAAATGTTTGGAGAAACACTTTGGTGGAGACTGGGCTTATAGGTCAAACATTTGCTTTTCATATATCCAGATGTGGCTCTTGCTGGCAAATAGACCTGCACAAGAATTACTGCAACAGAGGGGGACATGGGAATTCCAACAGGACTGGAATCAGATGCTTCACTGGTCAGATAAGGACACTGTGGTGTGCAGGCTGCTGGTGAGGTGAAGGAGGCGACTCTTGCAACTGCAAGCATGTGAATTCAACTAAGCTGTGTGTACACTGTGTACGCCGATACAGCATTAGTAAACTGTTAGTCTATGAAATAACAGATATCACAAAACCCAGCATCAGCTGCATCAATTGCTTATTTTTAATAATTTATTAAATTTTTTTATTGCTTATTTTTTTAAATGTTAATTCTGCCTACTATCTGTGCACATTAACATCAGCTCAATTACTACATACTGGGCCACAACTTGTTTTTTTTTAAAGTGTTGCAAAAGAAAATATCATAAAGGGTAAAAGCAAAGAGACCTACTCCCAAGACCTTTGCAACCTTATTTTTGCAATACATATCAATGTAACAGTTTACAGACATATTGCATTTAAACATTTCTGACTCCGCCAGCAACCGCCACTGAGGCCATTATCTGCAAGTGGAAGGATTATCACATTGTCATCAACCCAACACAGACGCAAGCTTCTTGCGGGATCTCTGACCTGTGAGTCTGAGGGATTGCTGGAGGAGCAGTGGAGGAGCCAGGGCCACTCAGAAACAGCTCCACAACTTGGAGGCTGCAGGTCCATTTGTTAGAGAGGAAACAATAAGGAAGACTGCCATGCCTCCTCAAAGATTGTGTGTACTATGTCTCCCAGCATCTCATAACTACGGTAGTCCAAATGTTGTGTAGCAAACTCTGGAAGAGTTTCAAAAATTCCTTTTCGACAAAAATCGAGTCTGGCAGGGTGCGTTTAGAGGTGATGGCGATGAAGTGATTTATTGTAAATATATTTGCTGAAAACATGCACTTTTTTCCCCCGCTGCATGAAGCCAACAACGAAAAACGTTTCTGAATTGGACTTATATAAAACAAATCTTTGAATTGGCTAAGAGCACCTTCACTACATTTCTCGCAACATTATGGATGAACCTTAACATACTTACCCTGACAGTGAGAAATGTTCAGTCGCTTGAATCCTTTAGGACATTCCACTTGGCCATTGGCAATGACTGCATAGGCTAGAGAGAAAAGAGCAATATGTGCTTTGTTAGTGTATACCATAACCTGAGTTTTGATCCTTCACAGCTATGAAAAGAAATATTGTCTATTTGAAACTTGGCCCATAGGAGCCATAGACCTTTGGTGATGGTGACTTCAAAAAAACAAGAGTTGAGATCCTCCTTTCTTTCAAATGCCTGTAAACCAGTCAAATCTATAATAGCGTGCTACTAAAGTGACCTTAGTCCTATCATTTCTTTAATTTTCATCAAGAAAAAAGACTGGCTATTGAACATTACATTCCTGTCCACAGTATATGTGTGATGCTTTTGACAGTTAACTAACATTTCCTTACATCATTAGGGAAAGCCATGGCCTACTGGTTAGGGCTTCTGTCTTGTAACCGAAGAGTTGCCCAGGACTATGGGTAAAGTGCCCTCGAGTAAGACATCTAACCCATCACTGCCACTATAGCAGGCAGCCAACTGCTTCCGGTTAGTGTGTACTCCACTTCACTGTGTGCTGTGACCAAGTTTCCCTCACAGGATTAAAAGTGTATGGATTATTATTATTGTTTTTCAATATGTAATAATATACAGTAAGTATATACTGTGTGAAGATCCAAGACATCTGACATGTGCAAAGTCATTTGTGGTGGTTAAAACAATCCTGTTTGGAATTCCTGATAAATCATGGCACATGAGTTGGTCACATGTGAGAAACCCCTGTGTCAGGAGGTTACAGGTCAGGACTAATCATGTCAAAATATGCTATGCTAGTCACCCACCAGAAATTCCCCAGACTAATTTCAATGGAGTGACATGCTGTTTTGAAGTGCCAGACAAAGCCTCACAACTAGAATCTGATTTCAAAGAAAACAATCTTGAGTGTAACTGAGTGTCTTGGCCCTGATGTTGAAGCTCTAAACACATATTTACACAGGCACAAATACTGTAATAACTGGCAGTAAAGTGATTTATATGTGGATAAAATTGTTTACAATCTCTCAACTTAGCCAAACTAATAAAAGGCTGAAGCAGACAATGTTTGAAAATGTGCATATTGGGCCTTGTTTAGAGTTTAAACATGGAAAGATCACCATTGTCCATCTTTGGTTATTAACAACATGATCATCCTATACATTGGCTGGACAGTAATATATATTTAAGCCTAAAAAATCTGTGAATTGCGTTTCATTAAGCTACACATTATGACATTAATACACTTATGAACATACACAACCATCTTTACCCACACAACTAATTTAGTGTAAAGCAGTGGAATTGTGTTGGATCTGCACACACCAGACTGAAGCAGATCCCAGCACAGACCACAAAGTGTGTAAACTAAGATTTTTTTCCAGTAGCACAGGACAGCATCCTCTGCAACAAGCTGATATATGACACTGGTTTTTGATGTGATTTGTATTGTATTATGTATGTGGTCTCTCACTGTTGCTTTTCAATTATCCTTACCACATAGCATACCGTCGCTGTAAGCTCAATTTCACCTATCCCAGAAGCACAATTGAATTCTGTGCAATTATCAAATAAGCATCAGGAAATGATCCCGATCATAACACCCTCTCGCCCCAGCCGAGGATTTTCTCGAAAAAGAAAAAGTGAAGGGCTGGGGACTGTGGGATAAGTGATAATAGGGTGACTGAGATCATTCTGACCCCATTTGCCCAGGGGAGTAGTAACCAACTTGTGAGCAATTGCTTCAGTGAGAGACCTGATTTATAGTGACTTATGGAGGATCAGCAACATTGCCCCAGGACGCCTCCCAGTGTCCCTGAACCACAGACAGCTTCAGGCAGAGGATTGCCTCGGTGTTACTGACTGAGAAATATGTCCCTGGGCGCACAAGTGGGTTGTCTTATGAGTGCTCGGAAATGGCTGTGAAGGGCCAGTCAGGGAGCACATGTTCCGACCAGACAGAATCATGACGTATTTGGTTAACCCTTGAAATCAAGACATAAGATACAAATGGTAACAGATAAAATGGGAATAGGTGACTGGTGTAGATGAGTCCACTAATTTAGATTTGTTCCTTTTGAATATACTTAGAGTTTCTGTTTCTATGTCCTGCAAAAAAACTATAATGTCAAATCTGTGTGTGTAATAATGTCTTAGTTTTGAAGCTGCACATAATCTCTTACTACTGATCCGCCAGTGCTGCAGTCAGAGAGAGATGTTTCTGCAACTGTGTCTGTCTGTTGGATGATTTTGTTTAGTCTGGTTGTGTGTACTGCAGCTAGGCTACAGTATAAACACCTACTGCTTCTGCAGGGCATGATGTTGGAAGGATTTCTATGTAATAAAGAGCAATCTCTAGTGAGTAACACATAGGAAACATACAGTGAATAAGGTACATTTTCATGACAGCAATATCAAATTTTTAATTTGTAAGATTAGGTAACTTTCAGAGGGTACAATCCAGAGGTACCATCACATGTTTCAAGCCAGTATTGGCAAACATTCTCAGCAATTACAATGTGTTGCACATATTAGAGATGTTGGTCATACAATCAGAAGAGAGGGCAACACATGTAATAGCCTACACAACAATACAGGCTGCTCCAGCACTTGTGGATTAATACTGGAAACATATTTAATGTGTTTGTACACAGGTATTGGGGGGTTTTGGGGATTCTCCCTCAGGAAATATTTGAAAACAGATGCAATGTCCTGCATTCTGGTGCAACAGGTTGTTAGATAGCTTTTTTAGCAATTAATTCAATGTTAGTTTACCCAGTGTTTCTTTATGCCTTCCTGCCTATACAGAAAACAGTGAATAATGACATGCAATGGTACAATTAACTAACAAAAAGGGTAATCTCATGGTCAGGCTAAGCATAAACGGTCTTTTGATTTTGTCCAGTTCAACACATATTTATATCCTAACAAAATCCAGTATATTTGATGATACCTCTTACTCAAATGTTGTTACTATGTTACTGTAAGCACAATAATAAGTAATGAGAAGATAAAGATTCCTGCTTTGCCAGTGATTCTCTTTGTAAACAGAGGATATGTGGTCTATTTGAAACAGCTCTTCACTCAGTCCAAAGAGAAGTGGACCAAGGATGCAAGGCCTTCTCCTGTCTATTTGGTCTGGATCTGATTAAACTAAAGGATTCTATGGAATCTGAAGGAATGGTGTGTTCTATCCTTCAGCCATTAGTCGTCATGGGCGACACAGGACTGACGAGCTTTCATTATAGTCATCATCTCCATTCTATCAGGCATGTGACATACACCATTCCATTCTTCTGAGATGTACTAGTACAACCTCCTTAAAATAGTGAATTGGCTGTGGTTTGTAGCTTTTTTTTTTAACAGATGCAGGCTGGGTATCAAACTCTAAAAGTCCCCTAGTGTTCTTTTTACGTAAGACTTTGGAAAACTTCCGATGTGGTTTGACTGGTCATAAGAATGACTTCTTTCACTAAACTGAAGTGATACAAACAAACGCTTTTTTGCATTTTGATAGATCACTTCCTCCATACTTGAGCATTTTTAGAAAACTCAGGACAGATCATTACCAGAGAGCACTGACAACAAATTCAGATCTCCCATACTGTGTACAAGCACAACCGCCCAAAGGGTAAACTTTGGTTTAAAAAGAACCACAACGTTGAAGAAACATAGGCATCCTGATTGCTTTGCTATTAAAACAAGATTGTCAAAGTCCACGTGCTCCCAGCAAGCTGTTATTCATGGAAAACATATGTTTTTATTTGGTGCCTTATTTGGTTTCATACACGTACCCCAACGTCTCCACACCCTGGCTATTGCAGGGCCCCTAGAGCGGCTGGATTAGGAGAGGAGTACATCTAAAAGCTCTAATCTAAATATACAGTGGGCGGAATGCATAATAATCAAATGTGGTATGCTGTTTACTTACACTCTACTTATCCTTTCACTCAACATTCAATCAGATCTGGGATGAGAACCAGCTTTACATGGGTTACGTTAAATATCTGTGTGTTTGTGTGTGTGTGTGTGTGTGTGTGTCTGAGGGCTGAATGAATTGATAGCAGGTAGAAGAAGAGATAAGTCATACTCAGATTCTGGGCATTGTCTGCATAGGCTGCCTGGCTGTGTGTGTGCATGTGTACATGTGTGCATGTGTGTGTGTGTGTTTGCGTGTGTGTCTGTATATATGTTTGTGTGTATTTATCTTGTTACCTGGTTTAACTGGGCAATCAGTGCACTTGTTAAGACCCCACGAAGCACCCACACTTCCACAGCAGTCATCTTGTTTTGTCAGACCAGGTAGGGGCTTTCCACACTGAAACAAACATCACAAGACAACATCAACTGACATCAACTCACAACACTATATCAACTGATGAACCAATACAGATGCATGTGTGTGTACATGTCACAACTGCTTTCAAAAGCTATGCCTTCCCTTGTATTTCAACACATCATCTGGGACATCTGGGACATCATTATCATCTAGGACGAGGATAGAGCATTTTTACGGATTTGTGTGGTCAGTCACAATCATCTTCTTTGCATGCAGTATTTTGTGTAATAAAAATTGACTTCAGAAAGTGAATGTTTTTGCAATACAAAGAAATATTTTTCTTTTCCCAAAGACACTGATGTTTTGTCAGTCAGTACAAAAAACCACACACAAAAAATGTTTTCTTGTATCTTGGCTGCATACAGCAAAATTGTGTGGCCAACCTATTCCCACTTTTCTGAGGTAAAGAGAACACAGAACTTCCATTCAAGAATTAAATGCTTTGACTTTGCAAAAAGGAAGTATCTGCTGGGTGATGATAAAATATACAGTTGTCAATGTTTTTGAAGAATTACAGATGATTAATACTGTGAAATTCCTAAAAGAACTGGGAGAAATGGGAAAATGTCTTGTTTGGTTGTTACTTGGGTTGCACCTGATTCTACCAAAGACAATGTAATCAGATGAAAAATAGCCAAAGTCCAAAAGAAAATGTGCTTTAAATGAGTATACAAGATAGTGAAATATCTGTCTTTGACAACTGACGGGCAATTTTCCACACCTCGACTTCCTTGTGATTTATGATGCAAGAGTGATTGTGTGTCAGTAAATGTTTCAAAATTAAGCTGCAGCATCTGGGTCTCTGCCTTCCCCATTCATAAAAATCCAATCAAAATCACAAATCACTCAGGGGTTAAAAATCCACATTAGTCACTACTCTCCTTTTTGTCATAATTGAGCTGTAGGGTGAGCTGTGTGCACCATTAAAACCAGGCTCCAGAACCAAGGACTATGCTCTGTTTATGCATGCAGAGCATCTGAGTCTAATTAGGATGGACGAAAGCAGTCTTTGGCAAAGATCAATCCACCGCTGGCATGGGCACTTGGGGCTCTGGACTATTTGGGTGAAGATTATTGTCAGACATCTCTGCTGAAACATTCCAAGCAACCAAGTTGTAATTTATGGAACTTTGGATGGCAATTTGATATATATATATATATATATATATATATATATATATATATATATATATGTGTGTGTGTGTGTGTGTGTGTGTGTGTGTGTGTGTGTGTTTTCTGACACGAAACTAGGACACTGGTGCTTACTGTTGACACTGCAAGCTTTTTCTCCGAATGAACACGAAGAGAACAATTAAAAGCCGCAAGTCTCTAGACACCCCTGGTCTGTGACAATGATTATTGAAGCCTTAAGTATAGTTGATGCTATCTTTTGGAGTCAAGGTATGGTCAGAACAGAACTGGGCAAAGACACTGGTGTATTTTATCCAACCCTTAAATATCCCTCCACTGGCTATACTTATATAGTCATTGAGCCAAAAATGGATTATGGTGAT
The DNA here is from genome assembly GCA_027481765.1 of Tenualosa thibaudeaui. Taxonomy (NCBI): domain Eukaryota; kingdom Metazoa; phylum Chordata; class Actinopteri; order Clupeiformes; family Clupeidae; genus Tenualosa; species Tenualosa thibaudeaui. The sequence continues at coordinate 18,615,029 of JAIFZK010000013.1, forward strand.
TAGATATTACTGCGGTGTTTTGTTTTTTAAACTTTTTTTGTTAATGTCTTGTTCTTGTTTTATTGTCCACACTCCCCTCTCTCTGACTAGTCTCTACTTGTGCAGAGGGACCTTCTCTTGCTCTGTGTAGTGGTGCATGACTCCACCCCCCACCCCCAGCTCTAACTTCTGACACATTTCACATCAAGCACCGGAACAGCAGACAGCAGGGGTGCACAGGGGCTCGTAAATACCAAACTAAAGTCTAAATCGAAGGGAAAGACAGGCTTCCGGTGAGAGATATACCCCTTTCTTAAAACAACCAAGGTTTCTCTGGGTTTCCATGCTATGAGAGACTGGGAGACCATGTACAGCTATAAGTTGTGGCTACTGTCAATCATCTGTCAACCAATGTAGTGGACTACACTCACTGCTGCCTGCAGACGTATTGAGTATTTATGCTGTCCTTGTCTTACCTATATGTTACCTGTGTGTTAAGCGCTTTGTGAGCCCACTATGCTAGAAAATGGACTACACAAATACTTACTCATTCACTCACTTACTTACTTGAGGTCCACAGTGGCAATAAAGTCTGCCATGCTTCTACATTATAGTTTACAAGAGTGTAGCTCTCTTAAAATAAATGCCATCTATACATCATCAATAGAACAATCTTATAAAAGTCATAGCAAAACCATATAGGAATTCCCAGCAAACCCAAGTCCAATGTAAAAGATTCCCAGAGCATACATAATTACAGTAATGCACAGTAACTGTAAAGCTCTCGACAGCTCATTTATTATCAGTAATTTGGTGGGTTTCATGTTTTTGGACAACAATGTTGGTTGTTCAAAAGCAGTTACAAAACTGTTGTGTTTATGCTGTAGACCTTGGCTTGGCATCATTTGAGCCTGAAGAGTTGAAGGCAAAGGTAATGCTCAGTCTGCAAGCCCAAAGTGATGTTTAGGACATCCAAATATTATCTACAGAAGATTGAATTTTTCATAGAATTAACAGCACAAACCACTTAAAATGTTATTTGGAGATTTGAAATGTGATCCAGACTGCAATTTTGATGCTGGTCAGTATGAATGATCTGGTCACATATTCAACAAGAATTTCTGTGTGCCCTTTCCATCCCTCACAACACAACACACACACCCAACTTGAAATTCAGAGTGATGTGCTGGAGTGCCAAAAATCCTTAGAGCCTACAAGAGCCTACAAGAGTCTACATAATAATAGCACTGCCAGTGTAAAATCTTTGTTGGAGCTCTGCTCCCTGAGTTGAATGCAAGAGTATTTGAGAGGACAGACCGATTAACAGTACTTGTCTCCCACCAAAATTGAAAGCTGCTTGACCACAGTACCCATGTACCAACCCATACATTTAGGCGGTGATCAAATCCAATTCACAAACTCTTGTAAATAACAGTCTGTCAAAAGACTGAAACAAATTTGCCATAGACGGGATGTGAGATGATCCTATCTGTCATTGGGTATCTTTTTGAGATGGACCAACCTAGCTGACGTTTTGAAAGAATGCTATGGTATCCAGCTTTCAAATGAGCTTCTTGATTTTTTCAACCAACCCAAAAGAGTACATGCTACCCTTTGCTTATTGACCTCCACCCCATACTCCTTGTTGAACATTCATTATGTTATTGGGTGCTTCATTAATAGACACGTCTTTTCTTCTTTCTACTAGCATCTGGTTCTACTAGTACTTTCTACCTGGATCTTCTGGTTTTATTTTTCAAATTTTCAAGACTTAGACTTAGATCATATTATCTTGTGTGTTATTTTTGTACATTTTTTAACTATTAGGCCTCCAGTTGCTCTGTGCATTGAGTGCTGTTCAACATATGTAATTTGCTTATGATAAGAGTTTTTGCTGAAATGCAAACACTGTATGTTTACCTGCCCATCAACTGTCTCCTGAAAGCATCTCCCAACATGTCCATTGTGCCTGTTGATAGGTCTGGAAGGACTGATGTTGTGACCATTGCCATGGTTGTGGTTGTGGTTGTGGCCATTGGCAGGTTGAGAGCGTTGCTGCACAGAGTGTGATGACCCATCTCTGCCATGACCCTGCACGCCCTGACCTGGCTTGACACGAGCCACTTGATGCACCTGTACTTCGGCCTCTGGTGGGTGCTGGATGTGTACATTCACCATTGATGCATGCATAGAGGCTGTCACACCCACCCACACACACACACACACACATACACATATACACACACAGAGACGCACACACACACAGTGGGAGAGAGAGAAAATGTTCACTTCACATCACATTACATCACACACACACACACACACACACACACAAGTAGGAGAGAGAACCACAGAAAGATGGACTGAAGATAAAGATAAGCCATCAACTGTAAGAAAATAAGCAAGCAGTAATCAATTTGCAAGTTGGACCAAAGATGTCTTGAGTTGTATTTGTGTGATTCGTCTGAATGAGTAAAAAATTGGATCAGCCCGTCAGGTTTGTTATGGTATTTGTATTTGTTTTGTATGCTTTTCCCATGTGCATCCAGACAAATGTATCATGAAGATCAAAAGCTTGTAAATGAAGGGAAATGAGGCAAATCCTTAAACTTGTGCCGGCATTGGTATCAGGTATTAGAATGTGGTGTGTGCATGTCGGCCCTAGGAGTAATGTCCAAATGTTGGAAACATTAATGTGAAAACAAATGACTGTACAAAAGCAATCTTTTAAACTCAATGTGGCTGCAAAGTATATTTGTCAGTATTTGTTGCTTGGCTACAACAAATGCAAAAAAAAAAATCTTGTTGGAGCTGCTTTTATGGAATATATGGATTCAACTCACGTAGTCAGTATTATAGCTCTTTATACTGTGTTACTATATTATGATATGTTTCTTATGTTCACTTGACACATGAGGTTGGTAAAGGATTTCCTCACAGCTGTGAATGCCTTGGACTCTGGCCTTGGGCATACAGCTGAATCATAGTCATGAGGATATCCTTTTGTATGGAGCCAAAATAGAGTTTGGCACTGTAAAAAGGTTGTCTCTTTGAAGGGTGTCTGAATGACTTTCTAAATAAGTCTAAATAAATAAGTAAGCCTAATATAATTTTCTAAAGTTTGCCTTACTGGAAATTTCTGATATTTGAATCAATGATGACTTGGTGGAGGTCCAAGAGCCTTGAATGTAAGCTTATGAGATTGGCCCACCCTGACATTGGTAAAGTTGTTGAGAGATTGTTCCCAGAAATTCTGCATGGAATTTCTTTGTGTGTAGATCAGACAATGCACTAATTGATATTCCATTTCTTTCCTGGCCAAAATGAAGCATTAGGTCAGTTTTAGATTTCTTGGTCTTGAAGTCTTGAATTCAATCTTGGAGTTTTAGTAAGGAAATAAGCCATTACTATAGCTGGTTTACTTGTTTCAGACAACTGAGCTGCAAATCAGCTTCACCATCAGAAGTAAAGTTCATCACGACAATTGTAGCTGGATTAATTACCTTCCTGGTTGGAAAGAGGCAATGTGTAGATCGAGTGAGAGGAGGTATTCTGATTTCCATTCCCATTGGATCCCTGGGTGGTTCTGCTGGGAGGCGGAACTGGCAGGTGGCAGAACTTCCCAGTGGAGTTGGAGGGGCACCAACAATGGTTCTGGCCAATACACTTGCCACCATTCAGACAGGGTATTTGACAGAAAACTAGATAAAAGAGTAACACACACACACACACACACAAGATGATCAATATGGGACTAATTTATTGCCACCATTTGCCAAATCTATCAAAAAATCTGCCAAACAGCCTAAAATGAATATTTACTGTACCACAAACAGCATATCACATCACATTTAGGCTGAAGAATGAACAAGCATCATGTAAACCCTGAACAAACCTAACATGTGTTTGGCCTGTTTACAAAAAATGTGTTGAAGGTGTGGAGATTCATATTTCTGTGCAGTACATCAACAAACAACAGCTTGTCAACAGTCATGTTATATATTACGAGTAAATGTTCATTACTGTTATTAAATAAGCAGGGCAAATGAAACACCTTGGCACCAATTACTGAGACATGTGCATGACAGGGACTCTATAAAGTGTCCCAGATGCAGAGACAAACAGGTCACTAATGATTTCAATGAGGACCAGGAAAGAACATGGATTCTTGCCCAGACTTCACTTTCTTACACTCCTAATGATTTCCTACTGAATCACTGATGACTTCCCATGGACTTCCACACCACATTCCCTCACAATAGATTATGAAATTGGACCTTCCTGAATCACAGTCTATGCCTTCAAGTACGCCTACTCACAGACAATTGTTATGACATTAGTGTTATATTAGCATGGTAAGGTATATTAGGTATTGATCAGTGCTGTGAGCACATTTGGAATTCTTTTTATTTTTCACATCAGAAACCTATTAGATAGAATCTATAGTCTACACCAGAGGCCTTCAACATTTTACAGTGCAAAGACCCTAGTCTGAGAGAGAGACTGAGCACGGACCCACATTTAGACTGTCAGTCATGGGCGCCCGCAATCTCTCTCTCTCTCTCGCTCTCTCTCTCTATCACACACACACACATACTCCACATGTAGAAACAGGATTATATATTATCTGTAATGGGGTCCTTTATACAAGTCATTTCAATTTATTCTGTTTATTATTGATTTTCTTCTATACCTAACAGTTGCAACAATTCATCCTAGAGATTCTCAATATTTCTTCTTTGTTTGTGTTGCTGGCTATTCATGGAAGGGGTGTTGGCATCCTCTGAAGGTGGGTCCCCAAAACCGCCATCAGTCGTGTTTCCAAGAAATTACAAAACGGTCATTCAGATTTTATTTTTTTTGCGTATTTTGGAACAGGATAGCTAAATGTAGCATATGGGGATCACATGATCACATACAAGATTCATGGGTTGCCTACTATATGTTAATATAAACGAGTAGGAAGCGTTTTTTTCTTTTCTATATTCAGTTTGCCTTATTTTTATTTTATATTTTTGGAAGAGGAAAAAAATGCTTCAAACTAAATGATTTCAAGTACCCCGCAGTGCCTCCATGGATCCCCCTGGTTGTGGACCGATGGTCTAGCCATATTTCTGGAAAAAGAATTACATTTGGTTGAGAACTTAAAGGGGACATAGAATTGATGAACAGAATATTGTAAGCCTATCTTGCTCACTAATGTTAAAATATAATATATTGAAATGTTTAAAACCCTATGTTTAGGCTGGGTACTGAAATGGTCCTTCTGGCTAAATGGCACCCTCTTTGGCAACCACAATTGAACTACAATTGCTTTGTGCTATTTGACATCACATGTGGGCTTTGTTCTAATTTGCCTATTTGTGGACATTTCTAAGTTCAAGATTTCCAAATGAAGGAGGGCACAACCATTCTTCTTTTATCTTACTTTTTCATGAACATATCTATTAGTTAAATATGCTACTATGTTACCCTATTGCTTTTAGAGCCTTTAGCAGGCTTAAAGCAAAAAAAAAATCTTGGGAAAGGGCTGGTAAAATTCAGGATACCCTAATCATGAAATGCTGGGCAAAGAACTATTTTGTAAATGCCAAACTGAGAATTGTTCCTTTCAAAAATTTAAACAAATTTATACACCACAGTTATACAAAAATGTGTGAGGTTGAAGTGAGGTTGGAGAACAAGGGTCTGACTAAGAGCCCACCCAAGCCTTGAATTGAGCCTGAACTCTGCCTTAACAATGCTACTGGTGGCTCAAGTGGGTGTGAGCTTTACAGAACATCATTCAGAGAAACCTGTTCCCTGAACCAAATGTGATTTTTTTTTAGTCTAAAGTATGCAGCATGTCTATGTAGCAAGACAATAAAAATCTTTTTACAGTCAGAAAACCACAGGAAAGCCAGGGAATTTAGATTGTTCATATTGGCAAGGTTTTTTGAGAGGTCGTGGTGTGTGTTTGTGGGGGGGCTAAAGCTATGTGATGTGACACTAAAATGTGATGAAAGAAGGAGACAACATTCATGTGTGAGTAGCCAATGCGTGAGTGTGTGTGTGTGTGTGTGTGTGTGTGTGCGCATACTGTGCATGCAAAGAGTTCTCAACAAGGTAAGGGCACCAGGAAGCATGCCAGTGAATACACATGGTGATTTAATCATGCCTACAAAGGCCATTAAGGCTCTCATATCTGTTTCCCAGTCCTGAACTGCCTTGTCTCGCCCACTCTGCTCCTTAGTGTGGATCAGACACTATTCTTAGACAATAGCCTCACTCACTACTAATTCTAACTAAACTACATGCACAATGTGTTATGAGAAAGAAACTCTCTAAGCACAACAAACAAAACATGATATAGCTATAGACAAACACCAACATATATATGCACACTGCACTCCGCTCTGAGGCCTTACAATGCCACCGCATCCCACTGTGCTTTTTCAATTTATACAGTCCAAACCACAAAACTGGCCCATGTCCGAAAAGGGGGGCACATTGTCTTAAAAAACACAACTGGGTTTAAGTGTGTGTGTGCGTGTGTGTGTGTGTGAGGGAGGGAGAAAAAAAGAGAGGGAGAGAGACAGACAGAAAGAGAAAGAGTGTGTGTGTGTGAGAGAGAGAGAGAGAGAAAGAAAGAAAGAAAGAGAGTGTATGTGTGTGTGTGTGTGTGTGAGAGAGAGAGAGAGAGAGAGAGAGAGAGAGAACCAAATACAGCAGCTATGTTATTCAACCAGGTTTTACTGCTTCTGTCTGAGGGCATAGCTAAGGCATGAGAGAATTGTTTACTGTCCTCCACACATTCCTCCAGGAGCAAGAGTCACAGAAACACACACACACACACACACACACACACACACACACACACACACACACACGGATAAAGTAACATATCTTTTATGGCTTCCAACACTGTCAAGCAGGAGAAGTGTTTACCTTGCATATTGGAGTCTGTTCCAGAATGCTATCAACCCTTTGGAAAATGGCATCAATTTTGTCGTGAATCTCACTGGAACCTCAATGCCACTTAATCTCACTAACGTAATACCACTGACATAAACCTTACAGCTTTCCCCTTCAATAAATCCACAGAAAAATAAAATGCAATAAAGCAGTGCACATTTCTCAGACTAAGCACTGTTAAGGTAATGCAAGCACTTCAACAGCATTTCAACAGTTGTTACAATCAAATGGAGATGTTTAGATTTTTTGGTTGGAGTGAAATAAAACTAAACATTACACTAAAACATAACACTAAAACAACAACAACAAAAAAATGCAAATTAAGTTGCAAGCATAATTCATTTATTTTCAGATAAATCATCAGTTTGGGAGCTGTAAGAAAATACATCATTTTGTCCTTAATGTGGATGTTTTATCAGGACAGAATGGAGAGTTGAAAGCCCTATCGCCAGATGTTTACATTCAGGCTGCGGTTGGCAACCCCTGACACTGACATTGGCACACAGAGGAATTCTCACTGGCACACCAGCAATGGTGTGCAGCCCTTGTCGTTACACATTAGAATAAGCTTGACCGTCTCATCTGCTGTTGAACAGCCATTGGTTGTTGTAGGCAGCAATTACTGATGGCAAAAAATCCAGACAATTCAGAGATATCCCTCTTGGGCATTATGGGTAGAAGTGCTGTGTGTGCTTGTTGAAAGTTTTGTTGTATTTGACCAACATCCACTGTCATTTTGAGACAGAGAACAACAAGACAAGTCAATCAAAATGCAGTACTTTGAAACAGTTCATGGAACAAAAACAAACCAAATGAGTGTTTGTGCTTCCTGTTATGCAAGTCCGCCTGTAGTGCGCATTGTCATGTAGCCCATGAAATTTAGAATGATTAAATGATGGAATGATGGATGGAATGATGGAATGTTTCATGTATTTTGACAACAACATATTTTAGTTAAGTGCTGCTTGCATCCAGACAGAACAGATTCAGAATATTTTCATGTTGGAAATGTGGCGCCATAATGATTCATTGTAAAAAACAAATGGTCTGTTGTTCGGCACACAAAAGAGCAAGACCATTTCTAGTGGCACTACATGTCAAAAAGGTTGCCGACCCCTGCTCTCTAAGGACAACGAAGCATACTGTAGTATGTACTGGGTTGTCAGCGTGTGGAAACTAATGTTTACATTTGGTAGAATATTAAACACACATTCACACACAGATTCGAAAAGTAATGGTACTGCATTGTCTGTGTGGCATAGCCATGAACACAGTAGTCACATATAATCTTATTTTATATTTGTATATATTAATATATCTATTAATGTTTATGTAAGTATAATAATTAATAATCAGAATAATGCTTCTTGGTCCATAAGTTAACATTTGACACTATTGATTTAATTAAGCTTTTACCCATCTTCCAAATTAGGTAGATGTAGACCTGTAGATGTATACTAAGTAAAAATACTTACAACATACACTAGAGAACTTAAGTATGTTTTGGGAGTATCTATACTTGAGTTGAAGAATTTGCCAACTTTTACTTTTACTTCACTACATTTCCTGAGTTAATTGCATACTTTTACTCCACTACATTTCAATTGGCAGCATAGTTACAGATGAAAAAGTATCAGATGAAATAGAATTTTGTTGTCAATTGAGTGACTGAAACAAAGTTCTGGGAAAGCCGACTTGTTATTGGAACGAGTGCAAACAACAAATTATGCATTACCTGTAGATGTGATATAGACACTATTTTCCATTCTGAGTGTGTGTGTGTGTGTGTGTGTGTGTGTGTGTGTGTGTGTGTGTGTGTGAGTGATTCTTTTCAGGCTTTTTTTAAAGTTTTTTGCAAGCTACATGTTTTAAACAGACTTTTTTTAGCCTACTTGTATTTTTACTTTCATTACATAATTTATTTAAAGATTACTTCTTGTACCTAAGTACAGTAAATACAAGATACTTTATGACTTTTACTTGAGTAACATGCTAGTGGATGACTAGCATGTTAGTGGATGACTAGCATGTTACACAAGTAAAAGAGCTACTACCAAAGTAATTTTTTGATAGGGTATCTGTACTTTTACTCAAGTGGGGCTTTCGGATGATTTTTATACAACACTGGGCCTGACTGGACCCTGTTGAGTATGGCGCCTCATGACAGCTTGCCCTGCACACACATCACCTGAGACTCCCTAGCACAGAGCGGTGTGTTTGCACCTCAACTTCTCTTTTGATTTGAGATGGCGCTGTAAATAGTTATTTTCAATTGACTACCCTTCGTCACCTGCTTATTTGTAAACTTTTTGTGTCTTTGTTGTGGCACCACATAGCAAAGAAATGATATACCAGCATTGTAAGAACATGCTATTAAAGCTGACTCATGATTTGCTAGGAATGCTGGACTGAGCCCATTACATTACAGCCTTTCCAACATTCATCCAGACAAATGTACATTACTATAAGCAACTTGGTTGTTTTAAGATAGGATGCTGCATTAGTAATGGCAGATACTTGCAATGGCCATTCCTAAAATGGGCATGAAGGGATGTAAATTTTCACCAATATTCCCAATTAATTTTTACATGATTAGTATTTTAATCATCATTGAATGATTATGATCATTATTATATGAACTCCATCAGAGACTTTCCTTCATTAAGTCAAGATAAACAGCCTATACAACATCTCTATTGTCCAATCATTTTCCTGTAATAGAATACAATTAGTATATGCAGTGAGCAGCATGTGTTCTGAAAACACAGATGTTGTTTGAAGCAAAGACTTTATGAGCCACTGAACAGAGGAAGAAGAAAAAGAAGAAGAAAGAGAAGAAGAAGAAAAAGAATTAACAAGGAGGAGAGGAAGAAGAAAAAAAAGTGAAAGAGGAGGAGGAAGAAAAGGTCATATTTGCACACTCACATAGACGGAAGCCTTGGCTTTTTGGTGGCTGGTTCTGGTTCTCACTATAGATAGTGGTCTTCTCTCCCCTCTCACAGCTGTTGTAGCAGCGTCCTCCCGAGCATGTCCTGCGGCACACCATGGGTGTGAAAACAATCTTGATGCGGTCGACACCAGAAGTGAGGTTAGCCCCTGGGACAGAGCAGAGAAACACAGGGGCCTGTGTGAGCAGCAGCAGTAAGATGGGTAACATTACTCCTGAGACCAGCTGCATTGTCATGGCACACATACACGCGCCCACATACACACATCCATACACACACAAATGACTAGACGCCTTGCATGGCCACAATACCAAAGAAGTGGTTTGCCAGAGCATGTTTGCAATTCTGTGTGTGTGTGTGTGTGTGTGTGTGTGTGCCTATGAGTGCCAATGCCTGGATACTGGCACGCTGCAGCTGGAGAGAGGATGCATCAGTGCATAAGCTTTCCAAAGGAGGAGAGAACACAGAAAAGGAGAGAGAGAGAAAGGGGGAGGGAAAAAGAGGGAGAGAATGAGAAGGAAAAAGGGAAAGAGAAAGGGAGAGAGAGAATATTCACCATCTGGCTTGTCTCCAAAAAGTCTTCATTTGCAATGAAATTAAATGAGCATGTACATCTGATGTGTGCACATGCAAAAACTGGACTTAGGGACCTGTTTAATGCTAAACATCTTAAGTAATGAAGGGTAAAAAAAAAACTATATGACTCTCATGAGTCAGAGCACACTACGTAGTGTGAATCTCTGTGTGTGAACAAGGAAGAGAGAGAGACAGAAAGAGAGAGAGAGAGTGTCTGTTTTACAACTTATAACGAGGCAGTAGGTTTGAGAGAAAAAGAGGCACAAACAACAGCATGTTATAGTATATTTACCAGATGGTGACAGTGCGCTGTTCAAGGGCCCCAGACCACTAGTGTCTTGTAGTCGTGGGTGATTGTTCAAATAACCAGGACCAAGCTCATTGCCATATTTATTCCCAGAGGGCAATGCATTAGAATTAAGATGTGCAATGGATTCTGGGTAACGCTTAACTGTCCTGGATGTGCCCGTCTGCCTGGAAGAGGAACTTGCAGGGTCTTGTCTCGCCTGAGCGCTCCTGGACATAAAGAACAAACAGCACTGAGAACGGTGTGCAAACTCCTAAACGGCACCATACTAATAGAGAAGTATTTTTTTTCCTAAAGCACATTTGGCCTTGATCAAGAGGCAGCAAAAGGCATCATAAGGATCTTGATCTATTTAGTGACAGCTCAGCATTACCTTCCTAAAGAATTTCATAATTAGTTGGTCATCTTGTCCTAAGCAGACAAAATTAACCGTTTATTATCTTAGACTATTTCTACCACTACAGCTACATCTTCTCCATAAAATATCGAGAGGCATCCTGAACATTCAGAGCATGAGGGTAAAAGGGTTCTCTCATGCAATGCATTTGCTAGAGGGATCTGTGCCTAATGGACCAGCTGTGTCCAATTTTTTTTGCAAAAAAGCACATTGTACATCTTCACAGAACAACTTCGGTGACGTACTTTCAGGAATCATATAAAGGCCTAAGTTGTAAAAGAATCAGCATTTCCACTGTACAATTTTGAGAGAGAGAGAGAGAGACAGAGGAGAAAGAGGGAGAGAGAGAGAGAGAGAGAGAGAGAGAGCGAGAGAGAGAGTGAACATAATAAAGCACCCCATCTTAGGTCATAGAAATATTAAATTGATTTTATGGATGACATGCCATCATTTTGACATAATCTACCCTTGCTGAATTCAGAGCATCCTTCCCTTTCTTGTTAAGCCCTCTTGCCATGATTCACTGACATCTGGAGTCAGTCAGTGTGCACCATGTCTTGCTAATCAACTGTGGATTCAGATCAAAATGCATGCTTGTCTGTAATACAATACCATTTTTTGCTGATTGAATTGTTTTAAAAAGAAAACTTCAGATCTGTTAAAAGTTTAGTTGACACTAGTTTGACCCCCTGAGGTTTGATGCGGAGTAGACTAAAGGTCCAGCAACCTTAGAGGAAAATTAAGAAAGAATACATGACATAAATTCTTCAAAATGCTCTAGGCAACTCTGATTCTGTTTCAAAACACCTATTGCCCCCAATGTCAATGTCATCATGACTGTCTGCTAACATATTGGTATCATATATTTACATTAGGTCTACTATTCTAGGAATATCTTTACCTAAGGTGTAGCATGTTCTTTTGATGCGCAAGACTGTCTGACTTGGGTCTATGAGGGTTCAGGGCTCAGGATAAGGGTGGACACTGGGATTCGTTCTATGCCTGACCTTCCCAAATCTCCACAGTTTTCCAAATGCCTCCACTGTTGTTTACTCCTTTTTAGACAGATAGCGGAAGAGGCTATTTATGCTATCTACCACCACACACATCACACACAACTCAACACAATCATGTACCAAGAGATACATCCGGTTAGAATGTAACATTGGAGGACCTTGATGAATTTGTGGAAAGATGGCTCATTTATTTCACATTATAATACCAATATCTCTCAACCAACAATTATGCTGGTTTATGTTAGATTGTGGACACAGTGAATAAAAGGACAAACTGGTTTGACTGAAAGACAAAGTGAACCAAAGGACAAATCTGGTCTGGTTCAAAGACAGTAATCCAGTTCAAATATGGAAAAGCTTCCACCTTATGAATGACAAAACAAAATCAACATATCTGACATTGTTTCCTGATTCAGATTCCTGACTTTAATGTTGTATTAAAACTAGGACATCACATTAAATCTAGGACATATGACTCAACAGAAAGGCAATGTCATGGCATGAGCCCAACACTAATTCCAGCACTTGCCTATCGTGAAAGAGAGATGGCATACATATGCAACTGGGAGAAAACTCAATGTTACAAAGGTATCGTACACACCGTAGCAAAAAATACAAATACTACATCTGGTATTACCAAGATAATTTTAAATATTTTACCTCCCACTTTGTGATGGGGGCAGCATTTAAGCTCACCTTCAACACTGATGTTTTAAATTTTAAAAAACATTGTTGTAGTTGGAGGTGGACATTACTCCGGACATTACTCTCAAATAAGAAAGTACTTCTGCTTAAGAGAATATGACTGTTGACTAGTCAATAATGTATAAAACACAGAGTCCCTCTAAGTCAGAGCCTAATCTTATTATCTATATCTTATCAATATCTCACTATGCTGTCAAAAGTGTGTTTTTGTGATTGCCAACATTATCAAAGCTTCAAATCATTTGAAAATTGGGGAAACATTTGTTGACAAGTTATATGGAGCTGGGCCTCTACTAACCTTGTCTGTTCTTGGTCTTCTTATGCACCCAACAATGCTGATTTAATTTTGCAAGATGACATGCTTGTCATCATTTGCAATATTACATTCCCCATGGATATGAGAAGCTCTGTTCTCAAAAGCTTTCAACATGACTGATAGTAATCTCAGTTTTTAAGCAATCATGTCAAAGCAAATGACTAAGATAGTCAAAGCTAGAAGTTTTGTGTCATAACACACTTAAAAAAAAGTCATAGATGCTTTTTACCACCAAAGTTGGCCACAGTTTTCATTGCCTTTTTTAAAAAAAAAAAGAAAGATATCACACAGCCAAGTACAAAATGCAGCTGCTAGAGTTCAAGTTTACAGTATATCATCATTTTTGCCTATGTAACACACTATATAACACAATATCTCTCTGGTAGCCAGACCAAACACGTGTGGAGTACTTTTTTTTTTATTATTCTGTGTTGCATTCTGAATTAGCTGGCAAATGTCAAATGCTTAGACTCTGCCCCTGACTATGTTTTTGAGGATCCTAAATACAGATTTAGTTATAGTGTAATTTCTGGTGATCACTGAAAGTAAGGTCTCCATCCACAAGTGTTACAAAATTTTTGACTTCAGTTATAGCTACTACATTTCATGTGAGCATAGAGTTTCAATGCTGCTTCTTTGATCTCAAACAAAACTCTCAGTCTACCCTCCATAACTACGACAAGCCAGCTTGTACTCTTGAAATATTTGGCCAAGATAAAGCATATAAAAGTTAAACAAACAGAGCCCAAGAATAGATCCCTGTGATCCCTGTATCCTACAAGATACTTCCTGACAGTCTGTCACAACTGTCTAATCAACCAGGTATTTTGTACTTTATAATCAACAGTACCAAAGGCTACCTAGAAACACCAGGACAGTTATGTTACCTGAGTCATGGCATCATTGCTACAGCAAAGGTACTGGAGGTTGTCATACCAGCTGTAGATGAATAGTTATTGATTTTGATTTAAAACTACCTTCTTAACAGTCTTATGAGGAAGAGCTCTGAAATAGGCCTGCAACTGTTCACCTCAGAGGAATCCAAATTTCTCTTTTTCAGCAGTGGCTTGATAACTGCAGTCTTACGTGATTCTGGGAAAATGCAGAAGGGAACAGAACCATTCACAATTCACCCCAGCTGAAATGCCAAACAGCTGAAAATACTTTTAAAGAAGCTTGCGGGCAGAGTGTCAAAACAGCAAGTCAATGGGTTAATATGCTCTGTTTTATTTCAAGGGCTTGGCCATCAATTGCAGTAAATCCAGTCATGGCCATGTTATGTTTGTGTAGAAGAATGATTTGGTGAAGTTCTATAGGCTTCCTAAACCTAAATTTATACAATTTAAGACAACCTTAAGACCATTATGAATGAAATTTAAAACCAAAACTACAAAATGAATACAGGCTGTCAAGTTTGTATTTCTCATAGACTCCATGTTGATCTGATTGATCTTGTTTATTACATTGTAATATATCTCTAGCAGTGTTAAATGAGCATTAACAGGCATACCTAAATATTTGAAACTTAGTACATGATATTTTTATGTATTTATTAAGACTTTTTAAACCAATCCACAGTGGCAATCACAGTGTGTATGAGTGCTATTTAGCAAAGGCAATTTTTCATGTTGTTTAAAAATGACCTAAGGATACACATCTAATATCCTGGGGCAGTTGGCTGCAAACAACTACAAAAACAGCCATGTTTTTTCCCCTTCACTTTTTAAACAAAGCTGTCTGTTATCAGACGTACATCTTTGGCAATGCTGCTCCAATCTGGGCTTCACAGCACAGCAGTTTTGGAGGGTTATGATAACAGAAACAACATAAAAGAAGGTTGTTCATCCGATACACAACTGTCGGAATTTAAGGCATTCAAAACATAATATACTCATGCTAACACAGAAACATATACAGTATATTTAGTCAGAATTCTTTAATGAAACCCTATATGGTGGCATTCAAATCTCAACCAAAATGCAGTTGTTGAGTAAGACCGTGTCTCAGTGAGAATCAATACTGCTGCTGAAAACCAATAGTGCTGCTGGCCATCTAGTAGTACATAGTTTTCTATTTTCTCAGAGTTCTCATCACAAAAGTAAAAATTATGACCGCCTCCCCCCCCCACCCGCCATCACTCCTCTGTGGGTAAAACAAAGGACTACAGAGACAATAGACAGTCTGTGCAGTGTTGTTTCCTTTCATTTAGAACAGTCGCTTACTGTGCAAGTCAAACCCTGATGATGTTCAGGAAAGTTTGACTGAATCCACCTCTACTCCATCAAAGAAGTCTTTGAAATGCATATAAGACAACATTTGAGGAGCACAGACCATTGTCTTTGAAAAATGATATTTTCACTAAAATGTCTTTTTCCTTGGTGCCTGACCACAATAGGCTGTCATTCCCACAGTTAAGTTATTACTTCAGAATCGGAACAGAGTGTGAGAGATTATTGTCTTAGTCCTGTTTGTCCCTCATCTTTATAAACTTTATAAACATCAAATTTTGTTGAAGATTTAAAATACTTAAAATACTTGTTTAAAAACTTCCCTTCAACTTCTGAGACTGATTTAAGATGTGACGGCTTGTCTCTTATGACAACAGGACAATTTCACAGGGCTTTAGGGAAGTATTACATTCAGTGAGGCAGTAAATATATAAATAAGAATAAAACAAGTCTGGAGCTCTCTGTCACATCAAAGCCTGACCATAAATTGCAGGCCATGAGTATGTTTAATCTCCCGTGGTCACTCGTATAAGCAGAGTCACTACTTTGCAGCATGAGAGTTTTCAGACTTTTCTTTTCACTGCCAAACCCTGAGCTGCTGCAAAGGCTTGTGTGTCAACCAAACATTACATTTGCATCTGAAAATGTCATTAAAGCCTATCAAAGTTACACAGGAAGAGTTTTTTTTCAAGATGCCTTTACTGACATATGTCTCTCTTCTGGTGTGACAAATGAACAGTAACAATGTCCTTCCTCCCACTATATACAAATTTATACACCTAGTTACAAACTATATATATGTTTAATCAGTAGATTAGTGATCAGAGGTTGGGTTTTGGACATTTAGAGGAAATGTAGGTTAAAAAGTGATCCTGCTGCAGTTTCTAACACAGGTTCATCTATCGTACACATCTTTCACAGTCTGCACACATCTGAATAAAGGAAGGTACAATATCTGTCCGTTTTATTTATGAACTAACATTTTGGTCAAACAGTAAGGCCTATCAGACAGATGTTGCTGAATGTTTACGACTGAATGCTTCTGCCAGTTTGAGATGTGTTCAGATGAAAAATGAAACCTGCGACATTCATTCCGGGCACTGGGTGTTATGAAATACGCTATTGTTCACTGTTATGCCTTACTGTGCAGAACAACATATTACTCACTTTCTTCATTGACATATACCCTGGAGATGATAGGCCACATGTGGGCCAGACCTCTAAGCTAATCTTCCTAAACCAAAGTCTTACTGAAAACGAAAAAAAAAAAAAAAACCTGAAACTGTTGTTTCCCCCTGAGACACATTATGTCATGTTTGCCAGCCCATCAATTTCCCCCTCAGCACTTGGAAGTGAGGAGTGATACTGAGTGAGCACAAAAAGGCCAGGGACCAGTGACAGGGGATTGGGAAGAGAGCAATCTTGTGGTTCTGTGGTCACAGGCAGGGGCCCAAAGCTGCTTTGGGACATTCAGAGCTGAAAAAGGGTTTACAAAACATCTTTGCAATATTACAGAGGTCTTTTCACAAAAATTAATTTGCCAAATTAGAGCAGGGGAAGTCAAGAGGGAAACAGCATGGAAGGATGCCAAGTCCTACACAGCCTGTCCAGGCTTTAGTGTTGTCAGATGGCTGTAAGTGTGAAACTCCGGGACCAGACAGGTGCAGCACACATTCCCAAATTGCCTTACTTACGCAGGCTAGCTGAGGGAAGCACTTAGGCTTCATCAGCACCAAAAGTATTTAATACAAGAATTAAACTTGAGGCTTGTAAGCACTCATCATGAATGAGGGATAGTGCTGATTAACGTCTGTAAAAAAAAAAAAAACACATCATGACAGCTTTAGGAAAGTCCCTACATTTAGCCCGCACCACAACAGTTAGAGTGCTCGTTAAGTCTTATGTCTGAGTAAAAGGTCAGCTCTTTTCACAAACACAAGCCTCACTGAGCCAGACATACAGTACACTATACATTATTAATGCATAGACTATGTCTGAACCATCCTTGACCAATACAGGGCCTCATGAAGGCTTTTTCTTGACCCTTAAACCCCTGCATTACTGGGATTTGTAGATTATTATCTGTGGGTTTTCTCCAACCATTCGTCAGATCAACTTCACACTTGCAGGGTCTACCATGATATTTGAGTGAAGTGTAAAATTGTAAAACAAAAAATGCAAAAGACATTGAATGAATCATTTAGAGGTCCAACCCTTCACACTCACTTCACATCTACAGAAAGCATAAGTGAATGCAGTGTATAAACATGTCTGATATCAAGTCAATGTGGAGTATGTTCAGATGTGAAACACAAACCTTAACAGACAACTTGTCTGACCTCAACAATATAAACACTGCCTCGAGTTGCAGTTTGCCTACAGACAGGAAAATATTCAGCAGATCTTAACCTCAACAACAAGCTGGCCAACAACACAATCCAGTCAGCTCAAACCAAGATAAAAATATTGCATTTGTAAACTGTCACTTATAACTCTGCAAACATATTGTGGCACTGTGAATAAATGAGCAACCACCAGAATCTCAAATTTATCAACAGTTTCAGAATATCATATTTTTCAAGTGCCAATGTGTGTCACTCTAATCTGGTATTACATTGGGTATTACAGTATTATATTATAGTATAATACCCATTATAGTGGGCGTTATAACAGTGCATCATCCATGTGTAACACAGGTCATCGTGTGCAGTCCAGCCCAGGGCTTGAACTGGTGACCTAAGAACGACAGCAACCTTGGATCAGGAGGCCAAACCCTAGACAGTCCACCACCCTAGACAGTCCACTGCAAAGCCCAGACTCAACTTAAAGACCAAAAACTGAAAACTTTACTTGTGATTCTGCAGTGTGTAACATGTTATGACAGGCTTTTCCTTAACTTTCTATTTAATTTTAGTACCTACTACAGTATTTTGCCAATGTGTAATTATTTTGTGTTACAATAAAATTTAGTTCCAGCTGTTTTTTAAGGGGACAGATAATCAAACTGAGGGTGAAAAACACAACGGTGATCATGTTGCCAAAACCCTGGCCTTCCCACTTCCTGATCTCTTTCCTAAAATGCTGCCTGGTGTGTCCTTTCCTTCTGGACACACCAGTCTCCTCCATTGATATCATGGCCTACGCATTTAGCCTCTCAGGAAAAGTGCTGGGTGTATTCTCATTCTCTACCACATGCTTTCTATCAATGTTTCCCACACATTGCCTAGACTATGGCAGCCTACCATAGTCTAATTTGGCCCAACAAAAGTCTGCATATGGACCATCTATTTATGCAATGTCTCATGTATGCATATTGATGTTTCAGTCTCTTTCATTTGCCAATTATTTTAAATTTCTTCATCAGCTCATTTTGCTGTAACAATGAACATAAAGTTGTAGTCAAACCAGCAGGAGTGCACTACATGCTTTTTAGAGACGCCCGCCCCCACACACACACCATGGTCTCATAAAATCCTGTGGGAAACACTGTTTCTACTGAAAGTCCAGTGCAAGTTCCCTGCTCTATCCCAAAGCAGATATTTTCAATGCTGTCACATCATCAGCTCTTCAAGCCAGTCAGTCTGTGTAGTGTGGTGTAGTGGGCCAAAAGACTAAAGCAGATTTGCCATACCGCAAAGCTTATTGTTAACATGTATTAACATTTATTTTGGTCAACTCTGACTGGCTGTGTCAAACAAATTTGTCAACATGGCACCAGCAGAGTGTAGCTGCATCAGGAAACATTCTCAATGGGGGCAGCCATGATGCAAGCGGCTACTTGTCTGTACCAAGTTTGGGTCCAAGTACCCACAGGAAATGAGTGACCTGCTCATTTCCTGTTCCCACCCAATCTCTCTACCTCTTCCCTCACTTCCTGCCACTCCTCACTGTCCTATCTGAATAAAGGCAAAATGTCCAAAAAAGAACAAAAATCCCTAAAATGAAACCACTCTTTATGAAATCAGTGGATGTGGGAAAAGACAACAAGGAGGCGGTCAACACCTCCAGAGCCATGAAGAGCAGTTGCCTCTCCGGATGTGATGACGATGTTGCATCATAGCGATGCAGTCTACCATGGGACCCCATCATAGACGAAGGAGGTTTTTTGACCATCATAGCAACCTTAAGCATCTTCCATTGGGAGATCGAGCATATCCTGCTTTTTATTTGGCTGCTGTTTGATAGACCAGACAGATGCTAAATTCCTGTGAGCATCAAGAAGAGAGAAGAATCTCTCCCTAGATGAGGTCTCAGATGAAATCCGGTTGGCTGATGACTGAGCGGCCAAGGCAGAAGTGTGGGAAGATCTGTTAAGGGGTTGCTAGACAGAAAGGGTTATCTTTTTGATAGACTGGATTATCATGAGACAATGCAGTGGAAATGTTAAAGAGGCCTAAACAAAAAATGTTGAGTGCTTTTAGTGACCACAGATCAAACTGCAGGTTAGATGTTGAGTTGGAGAAGGACCAAGAAAAAGTGCAGAAATGTGTACTTGATCGATGTCCTCTATTACACTACACAGCAGCACAAAGAGTGAAGCTGGCATAAATATAGATCCAACAGCAGCTTCAAGAGGAACACTCATAGCCCTTTTCCAAGGACAGAAAACAAGCTCTGTGTAAGTTCAGCCATTGCTACAAGAAAACAAGAAGACTAGTTAAGTGGCATTAAGTTGCTCTAAGGGAGACTGGCCCTTATGTAATTGATAGTTGACAAATTTAATGTCGCTTTGGATAAAATGCATATATATATGGATACATGCATAAACCAAGGTACCAAGGTTCTGACAATTCTGAACAGGAACAGTTCAAGAACACATTCTCTGTTGGCTGAAATGTGCTACCAGTAAAATCTTACCTTGATGAAAGTTCATTGAGCATATTTTGGCAAGTACCACAATCTCATGAGTTCACCACTGGTGTTCCTCAGGGATCAGTACTCAGAGGCCTCTTTTAATCTACCAATTTATTTATAATCTATTTACACAACTTCCTTGGGTGAGAATATAATGCACTCTCATGGATTCGCCTGTCTCTGTTATGACATTGATATCCACAGGTGAACTTTACCTTGTCATTCTTATTATTGCAAGATATAGCAATGCACCTTTTGCAGGACTACCAACAAGTATGATTGAGCGCAATGATTCAGCTCTTGGCATTTTCTCAGTACCAAGATATCAAATACAAGACTTTTCATTCACAGTTCCTCAGTGGTGAAATGATCTACCTAGTAATGTCTGTTCTTTAAAAATGGTCATGTTTAAACTCATCCAGTCTATTCAACTGAGCCACAAACATTGACTTATATTTTATTACCTCTGTCAAGGATTTTCAATTTCAATTTTCAATCTCTTTGTGTTCACTGGTTGTTTGATTGATTTGTTTTATACCCAACACACCACAGTGCCATGGCAGTAAACATACACAATACACATGACCCAGAGTCAACAGTTATTCTGTATTCTGCCTATATTCTCCTGCACAAAACTTGGCACCATCACCTTTGCCAGTGGCAGTGCTGTTTAAAGAGATAAAAAACAATTCACTTTAGGTGGCTTTAAGGGTCTTTGTAGATACAGGCTATTGCAGAGAAAAGGTCATTTTTGCAGCTTGTGAGAACAAGCTTCCGTAATAGGAACATTATCTCAAGATAGAGACACATTAAAATCACTGTCAGGTGTTTAAGCCAACATTAGGATGAAGATCAAAAGCAATTAGAGCCAAGGTGCAATAATACACTCAGCTCTAAATTCAAAGCAATCGTGTCCAGACTTCCCACTTGTATCTAGTGCATACACTAAACAGTAAAAAAACTAACTGGGAAGACTTATTTGACAAAAGGAGTAGACATACTACTCTTGATGTAGACATAAACTTTTAATGTCATAGGTTCAAGAGATATACATATTCTCATTGTGGCTTATCAGGGGACTGAGGTGCACTTACAAAGAGGCATATGGTAGCCTGGTGGTGGATGGTCTTTGCGGCTGTGTACTGAGGTTGGTCTCATCGGGTCGTTTGTCCACTGACTCTCTGCGAACTGGCTGCTGTTGCTGACGTTGTTGCTGCTCAGCGCGTGGTTGGATTGGGGTAAAAGCCCTTGTGTTCCCAGCACGAATATACACCTGTTCAGGTGCTACCTCCTCACAACGAGCTCCCTGGAATCCAGAGCGGCACACACAAGTGTGGGGTCGGCTGCAGGAACCACGGTTCTGACAAGGGGGCTGGCAGTCAGCTGTAGAGGGACAAGAAGACAGAAATGTAAAGTGAAAGAGAAAAAAAAAGTTTGTTTTTTTATATAGAGAACACAGTTTGAGAACATTTCAAATTTTGTAAACGACATTAAGAGCTTTGAGAATGATTCACTGAATTCCCATACAATAGGGATTCAGCATGGTGAAAAGCTGAATGGATGTTTGAGTCAATGAAATCAAATTGATGTGACCATGTTAAGTTTTCAGGTGGCAATTTCCTCTTGATTCTCACCTATGACTGAATAGCGGCACCACAAGTGGTAGTGCCAAATCGCTCATGATTTGTCTACATCTAATCTAAACAGCTGCATTACTCTCCAAATGACCCCTTACACACATACCATATACCATACACATGCCAGACAGACACTCTAGAGAGAAATTTTAAGTGCTATGTAGGTCAAACACATCTATTCTCATGGACTAGTTTTCATAGATTTTGCAGTTGTGGTGGTCTGGAACTAAAGGCAATGTCACCCACTGTTTGTGGTTCAGTTCTGGGGACAGAGAGATGGAAGATGCAGTTGCAAAGTAGGTTATGAAAAGGCTGAGGTATGACATGTCAAGCTACATTCCTCTTCCTGTAGCCATTCATTATTTTGACGTGTGGCTATATAAACAAATTACAAGGACACAATCCCACCCCACACCCACCTTGTTTGAATGTTTAAAAAAAAAAAAAAAAGTCCGCTTTCTGAACCTAACATACAGCTACATAACATCAGTTGGTAGCTCAATCTGCCTCTTGGCTAACTAATTGCAATCATTTGGCTTGAACGGCATAAAAGGCTTGTGTATCTGATCTATCTATCTATCTATCTAATGCTCATATAGACACATTAGACATTTATGTGGGAATTTTGGGGTTACTTAGAACCACTGCTTCTCTCTAATTAATGACTAATTCACATATATATGGGGTACAAACAGCAAAGGTAGGTGGTTGTTTAAAGAACGCAAAAGGTAAGATTCATCAGTTATCTATTTAAATCAAGTAAATTGCTATTAAGACAATTGAAAAAAGTCTGCACCAACTTATTGCGGATGAAATTACCTTAATTAATGTGCAGGCATTTACACCACACCACACCCACCACCCATATATATATACACACACACACAAACACAAAACTTGCCCTAAATTGCACCATGATCCACAGGAAACAGTGTTCATTGTCTGACATGACTTCATTTCAGGCTGCCACTAATGACTTAGGACTCCATCGTGGCATCGGGTCATTACTCGCCAGTGTGTTAAATAAACACAAGCACTTTGTCTATAGGCACAAGAGCGCTGTTGACACAGATGCGGCCAACATCTACTAACACTAACACTAACACTACAACAACTAGGCACAACAGCTATTTCCAAATTGGCCTCTTGCCCTACTTTGCAAGTGACCTGCTTTGTAAGCAGAGCTAGCTATGTTCCATATTACAAGTTCATCTTTACACATATACATACACATATAGTATACACAAAACCAATCATGAGGCGAGTAAAAATGTACTGCATCCTACAGCACTGTATGCACAGTTATGAGACTACTACAAGACACTTCTGAATGCTGCAGAATGTCCAATTGATTTAGAACGAGCCTTCTCAACATTTGGAGATCTGATATTTATTATGAAAGAAATCACTTCAGGATGGAGGCTCCACTTCACTTCAGGATCTTGTTCAGGGTCCTGTCTGGATAGCCTACTGACCAACAGACATTAATGTGTTATCCTTTACTTAACAGACGTTAATAAGGTTCAGTCATTACCTCTGTCACAGTCATGCTTCTTCTTAGTCATCACCTATTAAATGTCAGTCATGCTCTAGCTACACAGCTAAAAACAAATATGAATGATGATAGTTTTCGGGAAGTAACTGGACAAAATGTGGTTGTATGTGAGTGTATTTGAGAGGGAAGTTTTCAATCAAAGTTTTTAAATAAAAAAGTCTGGTTGTGTTTTCTATAACACGTCCAAAACATAAGTGATGACAGATAGTACGGCTCTATTGCACTGCAAGGACTGTTCAGATTTAAAGTTGCTTTACTTGCTGGGCATAATCAAACAACTAGTCTTTCACAGACACATGTATAGTGTGCCTGCAATAAATAATATTACCAGAGAAAGAACAGCTAATGAGAGGGCATAGACATTGCATGTTTCCCTCAAATGCCAGCGCTCTGAAGTACCCATGCCTTGTCATGGTATATATGGAAAACTGATGACTCTCCTGAACTTGAGCGACCTACATATGTGGGCTCTGGAGCAGATCCATCTATCCAGGAGCACTTTTCTGTGCTAACAATAAGAGTCTCTGTGCTCTGACTGCGTGCCCTTTTGAAACAATGTGAGGGTATGGGGTAACAGCAAGCAGAGTGGGTTACAGCAGTGTCACTGGCTCTTGACTGGGACTCTGCTCTCTGCTCAGCCTGACACTATTGTATTAATTGCTGTCGTGCAGAACCGTGTTTGCACATCATTAAAACTAATTGCTCAACATTCCATCCATTTGACAAATATGTGCTTTAATTGTTGCATCAGGGAATGATAAAATAACAAGAAAATATGTTGAAGAAAGAATAAATGGATGAAAACATTCTTCACATAGTCCTTTCCATACTAATTATCGGGCACTGATGTCAGAGAAGGCAAACAAAGTCAGTGGTCCAGAGAGTCCTTTTTTGCTGACCTAGACATAGTTTCACTTGAACTGGAAAATGGGGCCCAAAGGGGAATAGGGGGGTGGCTTTGGACAAGAGTCACAACATTAGGTACGCTTGCATCTATTGACAGTTATTTCTGAATGAACCCAGTTTACTGACAATGAAAGATTGCTTACGGACAGTTTCCCAATGTCTGAGCTCAACTATATAAAAACAGATTGTATCAGATTAATGTGCTGAAAGCTTTGAGATTTCAGGCACTTATGGACTTTTCTGCCATTAGCAAGATCTGGGGCAACTGAAGTCAAAATTGCTCTTGTTTAAGTATGTCCTAAAAAGACCCAGTTCATAATCTGTTTAGCAAGAGCATGAATGGTCCCACTGGATAATATGACAAAACTGTCTCAGCAATAAAAAAAAACTGTAATATCAAGAGGTTAAAAGGGAGAGGCATTACGTATTTTAACCATGGCCAAAACAAAATATACGTCTCACAAGTCTATTATTGCCACATGAGATGAAGGCTAATTTTACTCCAATGTGATCTACCTCTTTCACTCAGATGTGCTCTACCTCTGGACCATAGTGTTCCATCAAAGGAAGCTGAGTGCCATGTCTCTGTTCTAAGAGATTAAAATGTAATGTGACATTCAGTAGAAAAGCTAAAGGCTTACACTGGGAGTCATCTGCAGTAATCGTGCTATAACAGCTAGCGTGCAAGGATAACTACAAAGATTACGTAAGATACAATGAGATAAGGATGGTGAGAACTTCAAGAGCAATAGTGACTAGTATGAAGGTTAAGAGGCTCTTAGAATTTCAGTGGAAATATTCAGCCATTACCAAATATCAACAACTCTGCTTATCCCCTGAGAAAATACTTGCTTGGGCAAATATGGAGATTATTAGAATCATACTGTCATCTGGAAAATGTTTGCACAACACAAAGCAAATAGGATGTGTTGCAAGCAAGGGTTGAGATTCTTTCCAAACAAGAAAGTTTTTCTTGGTACAGTTTTTGTGTTAGCATGGTACTTATTTTACATAGTTCCACACATTCCATAATATGGCCCAAAACAACAAACAGACAAAGAAAGAAAAAAATGATGTACTATGAACTGTTGAAACTGCAAAACAAATTTGATCTTTTATCTATTCTTACATGTCGTTTTGACTCAATGATGACTCATGATGACCGGTGTCTATCCTCAGCTTAATGCCTTTTTGGAGACCTTTTAAGCTCATTAAAAGCTACACATATACTGCAAGCGTGTGAGCTTGACTGTGTGCACACGCTCATGTGCTTGTGATTGATGCTTGTGTGAGCATGTGAGTGTGTGTGTGTGTGTGGGAGAACTCGCTCTCTCCCTCAATGAATATAAACCTTGAGACTGATGGCTTTTTCACTCGATGGTCTCACTTTCCCTGCTCTCGGGTTATACTGGCTGTGCAGGTCAGCACAGCACACAGGATTTGTTTATACTAATCGCACCGTTCAAGATTTGTGCCTTTTCTCTTCCCCCACCGCAGGGGAATATTTTCTCAAGCATCAGTGTGTTTGTATCTCTGCCTTTAACAGTCCCTGTGAGGACATATATGTACTGTGTGTGTGTGTGTGTGTGTGTGTGTGTGTGTGTGTTTTGGGGGGGTTCTATGAGAAGGATTGTGTCTGCTGGTCCTGGGGTGTGTTTTTCACATGATGAAGGACACTATGACACTACGGTATGAACTACCCACTAACTCACTACTTTTTTGCAAAGCTGTGGCAATGAATGTCACAATGTTAATGATGTAACTCAGCATGTAGATGATTAAAACTAGTACTAAAATTTTACCTAAGCAGATAGAAAAATAACTTAATACGCGTAAAAACAGCTTTATGTTGTTCCAACGCTACATTTCACTAGTTTGACCATGGGTTAAGGATCCTAAGGAGACAGTCTGACTTGTGAAACTAACATTATTATAACATGGAAAGTAGGAGCTTAATTAATTAATTAATTAATTACAATGTTGAACTATGTTATAATGACAGGGACAGCAGCAGTGATCAGAGAATGTTGCTTCCAAGGAATGTAGCCCAAAAAACAGACTTTCTTTTGTTTAAAACAGCAGAGACAAAGGGTCAAAGACAAAGTCTGTTTCAGAATAATGACGTACAGTACATCTGGTTAGAGACAGGCAAAAAACAGCAAAATGTGTTTTGGTGTTTACCCACTTATGGGCGTATGTGTTCTGTTTACCCCCACTTTCATTTAAATACAATGAAAGGATAACACAGGGAATGTAAGAAAATATTCCATCTAGGTGAAGTTAACAATCTGCTAAGCAGACGCCTCAGTAAGAGATACAGTACATTCTTCAAACCTTTCCATATACTTTTAACCATTCTGCTTTTCAATACGTTCCA
This sequence comes from Tenualosa thibaudeaui, assembly GCA_027481765.1. NCBI lineage: Eukaryota > Metazoa > Chordata > Actinopteri > Clupeiformes > Clupeidae > Tenualosa > Tenualosa thibaudeaui. Next base: position 18,641,784 of record JAIFZK010000013.1, read on the forward strand.
ATTAAGGTATCCAATATTGCAGTGGTCAAATAAAACACTATTCTGCTGCTACACCCATAATTAGAAATGTGTTTTCCAGCAAAGCCATGTAAAGGTTTCTTTTCTGGGAACCTACACACAGACTATTCATGAGAACGAAATGTGGTAACCATGTTGATAGTTACGGATAGTTACATTAAAAAAAAATTGTGAAAAACTTCTTGCTGTTTCACAGCAATCACACACTTTGTCACCGAACCCCTGATGCAATGTTGGTTTCATTCACACAAGTGTAAATGTGTACAGATGCAGATTTAAGCCCTCCTTGCTTGTTGTAAGTGTGCCTGTTAATTGGACTCAGATGACTAAATTCAATTCACAAGGAAGTCACAAACTTGTTGAATAGGCACACACAGTGCCATTATTGTTAAGGTTAACATATGAGGTTGAAAATGGTGAGCACCAACTGCAATTGGTCCTGCGGCTAAATAACCGTTTGATAATATGTTGAGCTCTTTTCTTTAGTATGGACACCCACTTAAGTGGAACACTTAATCTCCTAGTGGACACAGTTTCAATCAACTTTTTTTGCCTCTGAATAAAAGTGCATGAACACTGTTTGTATTTTTATGTTCTGAAAATACTTACGTTTAATGCAGCGGTTGGTTCCTGGAGCAACAGCCCATCCTGAGCAGCACTGCTGGCCACACACATGTGGTCTTGGGTCATAAAGGAGAGGAACAAACTGTAAGTGCTTACATATATAACCACAAGCTCACATATTCACACACACACACACGCACACACACAGAAGTCTTTTCTTGATCAGCTCCAGAAGGACAGAGACAGAAACATTCCGGTTAAAAAGAGAGTCTATCTGTACTTAAAGAAGAAATCAAGCGTGAATCAATCCATAGCCCTGTTGTTCAAGGTCACTGGGTGCTGTTGGTAGGAAAAAGAATGAGAAAACTTGACACAACATAGACGTTCTGCTATACGGTCTTTTGGTCTGTTTGGTCAAATTTTCTCGTTTCGCTTTTTCCTACAGACAGCACTCAGTGACCTCAAACAAAAGGCCTAGATAGATTTACACTTTACTTCTCCTTTCATTGGCTCCTTTTCAAGTATGGCCAGCTTCTTTAAAAAGTAAGTCTACTTCTTGCTTTTTGCTAACATATTGGCATCTGTTGATGATGTCGTTGCGATGTTGTGCTGTGAAGACTAGTCTTATAGTCTCATGGGATGTTCCAACCTGAATGAAAAAACACTAATGTCAGCCATTATAACACATTATGGCTACTTTATAACTGTTTATGAATGCATATATGATGCTTTATACAGAGTTTAATTGTTGCCGAACTCTTCACACCTGAGTCTGAATTCTGCATTCAGCCAAGCTTGTTCCCATTCTACCTGTGATCTGCCCACCTTGCAGCACATACTGTTCACACATCTGCAAAATAACTCTTGTGTTTCACTCAAGAAGCTCCTTGGAGGCACACATTTTCACAATTAAGTACATTAAACTTAGCCTTGGAACCATATGAATCCTAGACTACATTTCATTTGCTCTGGCAGAACGGTCTGCTCCCCTTTCTCATTCAAACAGTTCATCCATCCACACATCAGTCAAGTCCATCAAAATAATTAATCTGATATGGGATGGGCTTTCCATGATGGCAGACAGAGAAGCAAATGTAGTGACGCCTTTGTGAACAACCAATAGCCGCTGGTGATGCTGTCTGAATAAAACCACCTGGACCTGAAAATAAACACGAAAAGCCTTCACTGACAAGTCTTGATACAATTAGGTCCAAAAGAATTTAAACAGTGAGACATTTTTTGTCATGTTGCCATTGTATGCCATCAGAATGGATCTAAAACAAAATAATCAAAATATGACTGAAGTCTGGACCTTCAGCTTTTATTCAAGAAAAATACTGTATAACCATTTAGGAGCTATTTTATATATTGTCGCCCCAAATCTTGAGGTTTGAAAGTAATTAAACAGTTCACTTACAAGCAGTTTGATAGCCATCTGTGGCCTGTTTCGTTACTTCAGAAAATAAAGCACAGAAGTAAATAAAGGTCTGGAGTTCATTCCAAGTGTATTCCAAGGTGATTGCTTTGTCTCTTACTTTCTGACATCCTGCGTACCATTGAATGATATGCATTCACTATCATGTGTTAGTCACATGACAAGGGTGGCCAAACTATCACCCGGGAGACAAATTGCAGCTCTCTGCTCTCCTTCATAAATGAAAAAAATAAAATGTACAGTGGCCTATTCTTACATTAAACTAATAATATATCCATAACAGTTTCAGTATAGGTGTAACATTTTGTTAATCATATCATTTAACAGTGTAGTGTTAGACGGACTGCGGGTTTCTGATCTATTTGATGTTATGACCTTACATCACTGTGACTGTACAGATGTACGACTGTCGGAATATAAAGCCCTGGGAATGTTGTTTGCTTTTTGAACAATATAGTAATTTTATAAAATCTCTTAAAACATGTCCTTCCTCAGGCTCACCCATCTTGGAGTGCCTGTTAGAATGTTGTTTTTTTTTCTAATTGTGATATCATTACCAAGGTCTACAATCCACAGATGCCTACTTGAGTCGAAATAATGAGTTTACAACAAGACCCAAACCACTGGTATCACTCAAGAACAAGAATGGATGGATAAAACCCAGATTAATTTATAACAGAATGACGGGAAGAGAAAAGTATGGAGAATGAAGAGAACAGTTCATGACCACATCATCTGTCAAACATGGTGGACCATGGAGGTCGTTATAGCAGGAGAGTATGTGGCTGCCAGTAGAATACGGTCACTGGTGTTTATTGATATTATATCTGCTGACAGAAGTATTAGGATGAACTCTGACGTGAACAAGGCTACAATCTCTGCTCAGACTCCGTCAAATGCTGCAAAACTGATAGTATTACACCTAACAGTGCAGAAGGATAACGACCCAAAACATACCACAAAAGAAACATAAGACTTTCTTGAGGCAAAAAAAGTAGAATATTCTTCAATAGCTAGCCAGTCATCTGACCTCAACCCAACCGGGCATGCTTTCCACTTACTGAAGACAAAATTGCAAGCTGAGAGACCCACAAACAAGCAGCATCAGAGGGAGGCTAAAAGCTTGGCAAGGCATCTCACGAGAGAGAACCCAGTGTTTGATGATGTCTGTGGTTTCCAGGCTTCATGCAGTTATTGACTGCGAAAGGATTTTCAGACTATTAACGATTCAGTTATTAAATATAATCACCATAATTATTTGTTTGTTTGTCAAAGTACTTTTGAGCTTTGAAAACAGAGTGACAACATAAAAATGTACTTAAGAGTACTCTGAGTATGTACTTTGAGATCCTAAATTTAATATTTTTGTTCAAACCTTGATTAAAAGCTTAAGGTCTACACTCGATTACTCTGTTTCAGATCCAGTCTGATGGTGTACAGAGGTGAAGAAAATGATAACTGTACAAATGCCTGTGGACCAAACTGTGTGCTTAATAAGATAAATCTAATGTATTTTGTTGGCCACATCATTATGACAGTGAGGGCCTACTGGTTAGGCATTAGACCAAAGAGTGGCTAGTTTTAGTTTTTAATACATTACTTATTTATACATTGTGCTATGTGCAATCTCACTTGAAGAGACTACTGTAGTGGTTAGTAAAAAATGTTACTTACTATAAGTATATTACTTGCCACACTTAGGATAGGTAAGAACACCAATACCCTACACTAATCCATTTAATGTCTGTCTTTGTTAAGCATTGGATAGTAAGAAACATAATTTAGATTCCTTGTATGTTTTGTACATGTGAAGAATCGACAATAAAGCTGACTTTAGGCAGTCGGTGGTAGCGTAGTGGTTAAGGAACCTGGCTAGTGTGCAAGTAGCCTGAAAAGTTGTGGGTTCAAGTCCCAGCTGCCACCGTTGTACATGAGCAAGGCACTTAACCCTAAGTCTGTCTAGGGGAGACTGGCCCTGAACAGTTGATAATTGACAAAAAAAAAGTTGTAAGTCACTTTGGATAAAAGTGTCTGGTAAATGTAAATGACTTTACCACTGTCCCTTGTCCAAATCCATGCTACCTAACTTCCAACTACTGACTGTGCTCACTGCTCACTATGTAATTGCTATGTGTGCTTACTGTATGTGCAATCACTATCTATAAATGGATAAAGCACAATTTTACACCTGATGCAATGTGGTGTGGCACAGTTCATGTAAATGTGCTAGTTTGAGACCAGTATATCACAAAAGTGGGTACACCCTTCACATTTCTGCAAATGCTCTGTTGATCTAGGTCTCATGTGCTGAAGACAAGCAGACAAACACAGATTACTGGAACCATGTCCTGTGGTCTGATGAGACCAAGATAAACTTGCTCAGATGACGTTCAGTGTGTGTGGTGACACCCTGGTAAGCACCAAGACAACTGTCCCTTGCCTAAAGTCAAACACGGTGGTGGCAGCATCATGGTCGAGGGCTGCATGAGTGCTGCTGACTGACACACAGCTCTGTGATGTCATCATGAAGGAGTGAGAGAGGAATCCAATAGAAACCTGTGCAGCTCTGGTGAATTTCAAGCTCTTTGGGGCTAAAGCAGTGCATGATAATGGTGCACACACAAAATATTGACTGTTTAGGCACAGTACAGACATGTTCACTGTGAGATGTAATCACTTTTGTTGCCAGCTGTTTAGATGTTAATGGCTGTATGTTTAGTTATTTTCAGAGGACAATACATTTATACTGCTATACAAACTGTACACTGTCTACTTTAAATTATATCAGTTTCATTTCTAGAGTGCTGTCCCATGAAAAGATATAACAATATTTGCAAAAATATGAAAGATGTACTCACTTTTGTGATATATGTAGTCATTACTTTTCCAGACAGAATTCATTACAAAAACAACAAATACACCTGTCTGGCCATGGTGTGTTGGCTAATTAGCCAGGCACGGCACATTAGGCTCATGTTTCTTTTGAGGTAGTGAAAAATTATTCCACTGTTGACCAAGAAAAACCTAGTGCCCAGTCAATTTAACAACTATTTTACTGTTAAGGGGGCATTGTCAAGACAGTAATGTGATAGTAATTATCATGTTAAATGTTACTATAGTGTGGTGTGTCCACAATTTTGGTCTCAGTGCACATTAGTCACATTAGTCAAACAAAAAACATCTTCTGCTGGAAAATGTTACATTTTTTGAAGTTAAAGATTACAGATTTAGCAGATACTTTTCTTTAAAGCAACATGAACTAACAGTGTGGGCTTCATGAATCCAGCCCTGGTTTCCCACTTGTCTGTGAGTAACAGAACAAACTCCATGTTTATGCTTATTGTAGGTGGGGTATGGGGAATAAGTGTTTGTGTGTGTGTGTGTGTGTTGGGGGGGGGGGGGGGTTGTTGTGGGAGTAGGGTTGACTGTACAACCACTTGTTAAGGAATATAGAGTGATGTGTGTTATGCCTCTAAAGACATCAAAGTTCAGCCAGTCTGTTTGTTTCTCTCTCTCTTTATCTATCTATCTATCTAGGCTATCTACAGGGTCCAGCACTGTAAATCCTATGATAACTGGCAATACTGCCTATACTCAGATGTTTGAACATTTAGTAAAAACTGAACACAATATCTGACCCAGTCAAGGTCTCCTTGAAAACAATTAAATGTAAAAAAAATGTCATAAAATTCAGAGAAACAGAACATTTCACCTAAATCTAAATCTGACTTTGAATCGAACTGTTTGCAAATACAGTATGACGAGACAGTCTAACAAAATCTCTTGTGGGATTTGGCCATGGGAGAACCCTTACGCACATTCACATAAAGGTAACAAGCCCCTCACTCTCAGGCCACAGAACACAACCCGCTCATCATGATGTCAGAGAAACACTATGGCGCAAAGCTGTCTGCCACAGCCTATTTCACGTCTTTATCCTCAGAGAGTTGTCTTAGGTTACGCAAGGTAACTGCATATTTGAAGCCAACATCACCTCCATCTAGTCTAAAGCACCGTGAACCACTGAATGATCAACTTAGTTATGTGGACTAAGTTCAATCAAAAATGACAGCCTCCATTCATTCGGTTTCGCGCCAATGCTGGAAAAGAACGTAATTTCAGGCCTAACAGAAGGCTATGTTTAAGTTGGCCTATTTAAATGTTCATAGGGAACAATCTGACAAGTAGTCTTTAGGTCAAGGACAGCCTGGATGGACGGACAATCCGTTTCAGAATAAAATAAAAACGGGCCCTAAATCTTTCATATTTGTTTAAGCATTAACACCGCGAAGCCACTTTTCACTTGCAGTTAAGTTATTTGCAGGACCACAGTTGATGGTTACTGTTTAAGGCAGAAATCTTACCCAACCAGCCGCTTGGATGTAGCCGGCTTTCCAGTACTGGAGGTGGCATTGCCTCCGGTCACAGTCCGCGTTCTGTGTCTAGTTGAGCTGCTTCTGCTCAGTTGCCTGGGAGTTCTGCGTAACCTGCCTTCTCGGAGAGAGGTGTCTGTGAGCTGATGTTTGGACTCATCCTTGAATCCATCCTTTCTATCAGTCAATTCAAAAGGCAACTGACTGTTGTGATGTGACATATTTAAGTTGGATTGTGAAGAAAGTTTTTGGTTTACACTAACATTTGTCGTCTGAAGCCTCGAAAGATCTGTTGCGTTCTGTCTGCCACCTGCGCGGGTTCCATGACCATCACACCTCTGTATCAGTCCAATTGTTAACGCGGCCAAGACAAAAATCCACGAACCGTCCATGTTCAGAGAAAGAACAGCCAACAAGTGAGCCGAGTATCCCTGTGTCAGAGTATGCAGCTGCTAACAGCTCGAGTCACGAAATTTAGTGTCCTTCAAGTGTTACCCTATTCAAACAATCCAAGGACTGACAAACAACAGTCAACATGGGTTCACCCTTTCCAAAACCAGATGAACCCTGTGATATCTTCTCATAATTGTTTATGGAATGTTACGCAAAGTCGCTGTCCAGTCTCGTCCTCAAGTGTATAGGCTACCACCACCGTCTACATCACAATTTCGTACTTTCTAAATATTTAACTTTCCCGGATGACTCTACTGAAATGTGTTTTAGAACTTCTGAAACCTTTCATCATGAATATTTACATAACAGTAAGCGTAATTACAAAAAAGAAGACAATGTAGCGGCACGGTCGAAGTCGCCTAGAACTCTGGAGTTTACATCGTCTTTCCTCACATCTGACCACCTCCTTATTCTGAAGTCATCGGTGAAGTTTAGAAGTTTGCATAGACTCTCAGTTGGAAACTCCCCCATAGCTGGTATATGGACAACATACCTCTCATTAATCCTGAATGGATTGCGCAGCCTAAATCTTTTCCTGTATGGATTAAGACATATCAGACATTCCGATTGACAAAATACGCATTTTCACAAAGAATAGCTGCAGCCTGAAGATACAGTAGCCTACTGGCATCTTTGATTTAATGTTTAAAATTCATGATGATCATTGCCTGCAGCAGTGGCATTAGTGGGACATGTGTTTCACTCCTGTATGTGGCTAAATTATTCACAGACACCATGGTTGCCAAGTGAGGTTAGTTACAGGAATCTAACCAAGCCCATCAACTTTGCGCTAAACATTTAAGAAGACTGATTGTAAGGTAACAAAAGCACAAACACAACAAATCTATTATTTATTATTATAAAATAGTTGTTTTATGGCCAAAGTCTTCCTTAGTGTGCTGGATGCTTATATATAAGTAGCAATTCTAATGCATTTCTAACCTCACAGCCATTTTTTGTCACATTCACTAAATGCCTCCTTTTTTCTGCTGGCCAGAAACGGTAAAAATAAGTTAAAAAATAAATACATACATAGATAAAAGTCTTCACACCCATCTCTGTGGTTTAGAAGCAAGGAGGAGTGAGCCAATCATGTCCCACACAAAACAAAACATTGTAGAGTTTCTGGGCTGAGCACTGAAGGAAGTTGTATGTGCCCTCTGTTGTCTTTTGTTTGGTGATTGATGTGCCCCAAACTAAACCATCTAAAAATCATAATCATAAACATCAACAATTTTGACATCATATTGCTTGCATCCCCTTTAAAGTTGCAGTATAGCATATGGGGGTATCTAGTGGTGTGGATGCAGACTGTAGCCAATTAAATACCCCTATCTGCCCAAGTGTGTAGGAAAAGCCACAAAGGCAGTCAAGAGACAGAACATATAGTATTTTTGTTTGTTTATTATAGACCACTGTAGATTAACAACATTGCAACATGGACAGAGATCATCTGAAAGTTCTCATTTAATGTTATGTTTTATGTTTTAAAGGAATACCTGGCAAGATTTTTTGGTAAATTTACCAACTTCGTAGTCACTTTTATGATGACTTATTATAGGGTCTCTTGGCGAATTTACCACACTTGCAAGCTACCTGCCACTGATCCTCACCCAGGCAAAACTGAAAGTAATTAGATTATGTTTTTTAACTGGTCAGAATAACAGCTCAGCACAACAACGAAGGTGTAAATAAAAATCAGTGATTGCAGTGGGAGCTCTGTTGTTTAGAAAAATTACAGACTTGCCTGGTATGCCTTTAAGTCATGAATTTGGTTTTATGTTTTGTCATGTCTTGCCTATATGGACACCTGTAGTTTATATGGCTATAGGAATCAGTGAACCAAGAAAAGTAAAGCAAATATCAACTCAAAGACCGGCTGGAGTCCCTCTGGACACAGCTGCCACTGGCGGACAAATAGGTTGGCTTTTTTCTTTTCTTTTTCAAACATTATGGTTCTTTCTCTACTGTGAAAAAGTGTGGGGAGTGTATAACTGGGCCATTAAGTGAGATACAAGATTGTGCAGCCTGTCAGACAGTATAATATATCTATGGAAAATAATAATGGGCCAACAAAGGGATCTAAAGTCATTGATGCCAAAGAAAAGCCAAAGATGCCAAAGAAAAGCCTAAACCCACTACACAGTGGATACTGGCCAATAGTGGATAAAAATGCTGATAGGCCTATACAAGGAAAACAAAAATATTGCATTTTCACTTTACACTGCCACTCCTAAATGCCAAGAAGTATCCTATGCAAATCTGGGATTTTAGTTTACCTTTGTAGCTCCCTCTACAGTCATTGGGTTTTTTAATGTCCTACATGTGGATTTGTTTACAATGTAAAGGATAGGAATGGTGATCATTTTCGAAGAGTTACAGTATGCTGACTGAAGAGGTTAAAAACATGACTTTGAAAGGCTTTTACGTGAGTTGCTTTCAGGTTTGTTGTTCAGCAAGCTGCCAATGGTATCTTGCAAGCCCAGTAAATTCGCCAAGAGACTTTACCGGGAGCCTAGATAGCCTTCTCGCCCTATTAGCATATTTAGCCATAAAAGTGACTATGAAGCTGATAGATTAATAGTTTAACATCAAAGATGGGGCCAAGTTCATTCTGAATTCCAACATTCAGCTCCAATCAACATTAACATGGAAGATACTTAATATTTGTATATATACACTGAATCTTTGTATAACAAAGATTGTGTTTGTCACACACAAACACAATTCATCTGCATATTACCATGTTTATTAGGTTTATTAATGTTTTCATTTGTATTCTATATAGATTTTAGTTTTCTTAGTGGCAGATCTTGGGACAGTCCATATGTAAACCTGGAAACCACATGGACACCATCCGTGTGTCCATGTTTCTAGGTCATAACTCTCAAATGAACCCTCAAATTTTTAGAGAACTACACCCACCCATAATTTGGACGTCTCTTTTCCAAAGTGCAGCCTTCACCCAGAATGATAGCCCACTGCCCTTTGACAAGAAATAGAGTTGAGAACATGTCTTACGCAAAGACCTTTATTCCCCTTCATCCCATACAAGATGAATTTTCCAGTTCCATTCAGGGGTAATAGAGGGACATTCCAAAATGTACAAGGAACAGTATCTTACCTATACATAAATCAAATTTTATTTGTGTAAATATATATATATTGGACAAAAACTACAAATGACAATTAGTTTAAATGTATTTGTTCTCCCCTTCAATGTAGTGTGTAGTGTTCCAACAGAGCTATAACCTCCTGGTGACTGTGTCAGTGCCCATCTCAGACTGCTTCTCTTCCTCTCTCCCGTCAGCCTCCCTGATTCCCAACCCAAACACGCACAGTCCGTGTGGAGACAAGCTGGGCTTAGCTTATTAACATTGCACCCCTCCCCTCTCACCCAAGGGAAATCTAATTAGACAGGGAGGCTGCAGTCATCTTATGACTGCCCTGCTCTGCAATACTCCGTCCAATCACCCGCTTAGTTAACCCTGGTGTCAGAATGGAAACCCTGGCGATGCACAGCTGTAGGTATATTGTTGCTTCCCCACAGAACCAACTCACAAGAATCTCCTGAGAAATTTCTATTGAGTAGGTTTCAATACCCTACACATAATGTATATCAGCCTCTGCACCAGTAAATATAAAATGAAGGTAGCTTGACAAATTGAGGTTTCCTCAGGCTTATACTGAACAAGTTTTATCAAACAAATTCTGGTACATTGCTTTGTGTTTGCTTATGTTTGTACATGGAATCAGCCTGGAGGCCTGTGTCAGACACTGACACAGCAGCCTAATTAAAAAAAAAAAAAAGTAAGGGATACCCTGCAGTGCAGCCAACCTGCCGGCTGCTGTTTTTTAAAAAGCAGCCCCTTTGGATGTTTACTGCGGGCATGTTGTGTGTGTTTAGAGGATGCTTTAGGGTAGTCCCTGCTGTCATGAAAGCAGAGCAGTAATTCAACCCAATTTCACACAATTTGTGGCATCTGGAGAGACCAGGTAATGAATACCAGGCTGCAAGCGAACTCATTGCAAAAAGGGGCCTAGGAAATGTTTGGCTGGCTAAAGAACAAGGCCTCTGCTTTCTTTTTCTCACAGAAATCTCACAGGAATTGGGACACAGTGGACAGACAAGGGGTGAATAAATTGCTTGTAAAATGTATGTTTAGTGCCTTGTTGTTTGAAGCATGTCATTTACTAGTTTGAAGGTAATCTAACCACCTCCCACCTCCCACCTATCTTTATCTCTTTATTAGAGGGATATTCAAATTACTCAATTTAGAAATCGTAATTTCAAACCACACACTGTAGAAAACTGCAGAAATCTTTTTCTGTAAAAGGTAGGTTGCATGGTTCCACCAGGCAGTAATGGAAGTCTGCTTGATTGAGATTACAGTCAATTGGTATGAATGCATATCTCCATATGAGTGATAGATCTAGACCACCATATCGGGGGTCAGACCAGGACCATCTTTGCAACTTACCCATGAAGTTGTTTTTTACAACTGTAGCATCTTTTCTTTATACTGTGGCCAAGCAGACATACATACAAAGACATCACATAGTCCATTTCTTTATACTTAGGCTCTGATACTGCAGTCTTGTTATGAAAACACTTTCACAGATTTCTGCAGATACTTCTACTGTACTAGATGACAAAAATATTACTGTACTTTTAAAATGAGCACAACGGCAGGATTCCTCTGTAAAAATGGTCAAGGCACCACCCCATACTTGATCTCGTTTTACTGTAAAGCAATCTTTCATGGACGCTGCTCAGCATGAAGTCATAGCCTTTCATGATGTCACTGGGATGGGTTCAAAGGGTGTAGGAGCATAGCTACACTTTGATTTGTAAACAGAACAATGACCATGGATTTTTTGTATATGCTCTGGAATGTTGGCCCTCTCCTATCCATCCAATAAAGAATACTGCAACCCTTGCCACTACTTACAATAGCAGAGCCTCCTCTGCTCATATTAACTGTCTAAAACATAGCCATGCCAGTCATATATTGACTGACTAACAAGACAGCAACTTCTACTTTTATTTGTCTCCCATTGTTATGTAATTATTATACATTTTCCCATTGTCTTCTTAATGTTGATGATGACTTAAAACCATGATGGACACCCTTCTTTATTTCTCCTTAGGGATATATCTCCCCTATAACATGGCATACTCACATACCGAACACACTCCCTATCTCCCGAGGGAACACTTTTCTGGGTCTTTCCCTCTGACCTGGTGAACAATTCCTCTCTCCACGCTGTTCCTTCCTCTCTCTCTCTCTCCTTCTGCTTCCACTTAACGCCTGTCCTCTCCGCTGCGTCTGATGAGATGGATCATGGCCATGCCCTGCTTTCAGGCCTGCAGCACGATGACTCCACCAACAGAGCATGGAAAATCAAGGTCAAACTTTTTTCCACATTAACCAGTTTACTGCCCAGGAGAACTGAAATGGATATCTGAAGCCCGAACAGCAGCGAAAGTAACAGGGAAAGCCAGAAAGTGAGGAGAGAGAGAGAGAGAGAGAGAAAAAGAGAGAGACGGGGGAGAGAGAGAGTATGTGAGTTTGCCACACTGCTTCCATGATGACTTTCTTTGTATACTATGATCATTGATAAGTACGCAGAGTTAGTATTACAATGTATCAGTTGTCTGATGCGTTTTTTTGGGGGGTCAATTGTTCTTTGTTTTACCCATTTCATGAAATGCACTCAACTTCTGCTCACTGAGATTCAACTTCTGACACATATGAGGTTCAAGTGTCAGTATGAATCAGGTAAGAGATATGTCTTTGGAGGGATAATGAAAACTGGATACTGAAACAGTCTGTTGCGTTAAAAGCTACATGACACAATCATGTCATCCTCCATCCTCCATTGCTGCATGACAAGTACAACATAGAACTGGCATAAGCACTGAAATATCAACACCAACACTACATTCAAGTGTAGATGTGGTCATGTGTCTGATTATATGTACAAAAGGAGCCCAAGAAAACAGCAGTGGGCTCACAAAGGACACTGCATTGTCATCCATAACATGAGGATACAATAATGTAGCAATAATAATAACAATATTGACACAAAATAGTACACAATAGTACAATACAATTCTTGTTATCAGAATGTCAAATGTATTTTTAGAAATAAAAGCTGAAATAAAAGATGGTCTATGAAAATGTAAATATCCTTTGCACGGGAACAAACATCTTAATTCAAGCCAACACCAAAAACTACAAAGTTACAGTATAAAGAAAATCTGAAAGGGAATTTCAACAATAAATTCTATGTACACTGCTGGAAGCTATATGAATGATGTGGATTCCTTAGAAACTAGGTCCATTCTCTTTTCCCCTGTGCGTAGGCACATGCTCAATTAGTTATGTGGTCTTCTTGGTCATGTGCTCTCTACAGTGGATGCTGGACCCGTATTGCAGAACAATCCTCCCCATTGACTCTAATTATCCACAAGGATCTAGCCCCAGGAGGTTCAGATAAGATTGAACCCATCCTACTAAGTCAATTTGACCTCAATAGATTCCATTTTTTCCCAACTTCACAATTCATGGTTCAGTTATTTTGTTCATTCATACTCTTTATTTAGTAGGCCTACAAAAGATCAGTGTGAAGAATATTGCCAGGCATGGGCTAACAGTCAAAGAGCTATTAATTTGTCCTGTTGCTGCTGAACTTGATCCTTCATCTTTATTTTGCTTTTATATTCACTTTTCAGAGGAATGCTAAGTCACAAAATTGCTTGCATTTGAGAGGATTCAGGTTACCATGGTGACAGTGAATCTTGGATCGGTGTTTTTCTACTCTTTGATGTAGAGACCCTTCACTGACTTTGGTAGTCAGCCATGCCTCAAACAGATGTATAGGGAGAGGAAGAAAAAAAACATCTCCCATCCATCACAGGACCCTGACATCACCACTCTTTGAACTCACGTCCTTTCCAACAGCTTTTTTAAGGCCTCGGAGCAACACGCCTGTCAAACAATGTAGTGAGTCACACATTGGCAAATCAACCATGAGGATCCACCTTGGCTGTAGAAATCCTATTCCAGTAGTGTTTTCAGAAGAATATAAACTATAATATGGTATCAAATTCAGCAGCAGTTTTATGTTGTTGACCCATGTAAGCTGTATAATGTTTACCACTGTAGTGATGGAACCCAACCACTATATTGTAAGTTTGTACTGTAACTTCACTAGCCAAAAGGAAATGTAGCTGTAGGCCATGGTTGCCTCACCCTGAAATGAAGTATATTTTCCCATTAGTGTGTGACCAGCTGTCTTTAGCTCACTTTGTAACGTTTCTTTCTTTACTGCACAGCCCTCAAGGTTCTTGAACAAGAACCCTGGCAATGTTAGTCTTCCCTCTTGCTAACAGAGGATCTGTGTATGTAATCATCTTAAGTCAGAAAATGGAAAGACTACCTGTTGAATAAGTGTGGCCAAGTAAACTTAAGTGTCATCATTACGTGACATAGTGTTTTGAGTATATGCCTGTGTTGCACTTGTTAATTATACCTTGAGTGCATTTACAGATTTTGTATCTGCTTTGATGTATATTGGCTGAAATAGCTCACCTCCACCTCCAATAAAACCGTCTTAATAACATGCTGAGTTTAATAGGAACAGCTGTACGCATCAGAACTACTGCAAACTCAGCCTGGTCACCTTGTTGTAAATATCCTAGAGTAGAGACCATCCTATCTGGTGATGAAAGAGAGAACAAACAGTCTGACTTTTTGACTGGAAGCAGCTGTTTTACACTGTTTACTTCGGCAAAAAATATTGATCAGACACACACAAACACACAAAAACAGACACTGCTCTCCCAGAGTCTATTCTCCTTGGATAAACAGACAGACAGATGCCTATGTGCTTCAGCACACTTCCCTGTCCGTTTCTGTTGGCAACCTGCAGCCTTACCGGGGCCAGCGCTCATTAGGCAGTCTGAGTTGCAATAAGCCTGTAGACAGACATGCTGACACCGGACTCAGGTGCCAGGAATGGTTCTCAGGGGTAGGGGTCAGGCTCACTCAACTTCACAGCATTCTGTTGAAAAAGAAAAAAAAGGTGTGGGGTGGGGGGAGTTGTGCTGATTTATCAGAAGAAATGAGCTGAGAGATGTTGTGTGTGTTGTCAAGTTTGCTTTGTTGCTCATTTATTTTCAACCCTGGAGTAGAAAGTTTTGTTTTCATGTAACTGAGAATGCCAGGAAAAGACATGATATTGTACAGACGTTCCATGCACACCAAAGAGGTCCCAGGTCCTCTGCGCAACTCTGAATGCTTTTCTGACACAACCAGCCTGACAGTCTACAGTAGTGTTTACAGCAGAATAATACGATTTCTCACATACCTCATCATTCCTGTCTGTCTAAAGGAACATGATGTAAGTGACTGGTATAAACCCCTTGGTGTTCATTTTCAACATAATAGATACACTTTTGTTATAATTTTCACTGTACAGGGTTGGTGTTCCATGAAAGCCTATCAGACTGCAATGCACATCGGAAATGACACTAAGATCGAACTCAAGAGAAATAAAGAATAATACCAGAGTAACTATTAACCAGAGTTACAAAAATAGTAATAGACGACCAGATGTTTTGTGCTGTGGGATCACTGTTATTAAACTGATACATTATCAAGGTCAATTAGGTCTCTTGAACTACCAAATATCAGTCTTAATGCACCTAAATTGCTGTGTGGGAGAGCTGTGGAGAATTTACTTGACACTGTCATAATTTAGTAGTAACTAATGTCACCATATTTACAGCCTAGGACAGGATACACACTAAAACACTCTGCTTTGTTGATGACAGTGCAAAGAGGACATCCCAAAGGGAGCTCTTATGGACAGAGAGAACAG
Organism: Tenualosa thibaudeaui; assembly: GCA_027481765.1. NCBI lineage: Eukaryota > Metazoa > Chordata > Actinopteri > Clupeiformes > Clupeidae > Tenualosa > Tenualosa thibaudeaui. Next base: position 18,657,516 of record JAIFZK010000013.1, read on the forward strand.
AGAGAACAGAACAGGAAATGACCCAGCAAACAGGAACAATGTTCTCACTGCTCAGCAGTTTCCAGGTGTGGTACCTCACTTGACCCTATAACATCACAGCTTCCTGTGCCTCTATTTTATCACCGCCAGGCCACTGTCACTGTCTCGCTTCATTTTCTCAACCTATCTACCTCACACACACTTTTCTGCTCTGTTAGATTTGATGCCATAGCACACAAGAGTGTGTAATGCACAAGTTCTCCAAATTCCCAACCAGTTTTCCTGCTTTTGTTAGTGTATGAAAATAATTGAGCTAGAGATTGAAATGGCTTGGTTGGACATTGAAAAAAAGGAAACATCTAATGCAATGAGACTCAATTCAAAATAGCCTAAACAACAATCAACTTGTTTGCAGCACCCCCAGTAGAGTGAAATTCATGAAATTGTGCACACATCCAGAGAATGTTCTAGTGATCTTACATTTGAAATTCTTTGAGGTTTATATTATATTTATGCATTTAGCAGACACTTTTATCCAAAGTGACTAACTTACTTATTCACATTTTATTTCTTTCAGAGCCAGAGCAGTCTTCCTCACCCTAAGCAACTTAGGGTTAAGTGCCTAAGTGCCTCAAGTGCCAAATGGTGACAGATGAGATTTGAACCCATGCTAGCCAGGTTCCTTAACAACTATGCTACCAACACCCCACATTCTCCACAGGTTTACACCTTTTCCTCACAACACTGGTAATAGAGTAATAGAGATGAATAGAGTTTTTCTTTTCATTTCATTTCAATAGGTGATGCTATACCACTGGAATGCACTGGGGCGATGGTATCCCTTGAGGCCAACATGCCAAAAAAAAAAAAAAAATGGAATCTTGGGCTAAGCGGTTGTTTTCAGTCGACCCAGCTTTTGGGTGGTGGGTGGGTGGTGGTGATGAGTGGCTTCCAGTGGGAGGGGTGGCCCATGGGAATAAAAAGCCTCTACTCCTTATAAGCCTGGTGGAACTGCATAGATGCCAAGTTTCATGGGCTTCAGTGTTCCAGTGTTCTGGGAATCATTCACCAAAAATCAGCAAACAGAGAGACCAGGACAATCATAACAATGAATGGCCAGTTGGGGTCTATCTGGGAATAAATGACTGAATGTAACCATCACGTCCTGGACAGCACAACAATTTACAATACGACTGTGACAGTACATAGTTGTTACAGTCTTTGGACAAAACACACACAAAGTCAGAGCAATGATGAATATCTGTACTTGGCCTTCATTGACTGTCTGGACTATGCTCTGAAGCCCCTAGGCAGCTGTGGTTGGAAACCGGAATAACATTCCTGGTCACTGCCAGGCCTTTGGCTTTGGTCAGAGGCTTTAGTAATCATATCATAGCCAGTATCATAGTCAGATGTCTCCTTGTCTTTCATTCTTCAAGGGAGCCACTGCGTCATAATTTCATAAGATCTTTGGGATGGGAATGTATTGAGCGATGAATTCTGGCACAGCTGACGAAAACATGTCTGGGGCGAAAACTAAAGTAAGTCTTTGATTGAGCATGCTATACAACATTTGGCTTTGTCTGAGACAACAACAAAAAGTAGTGTTCACAACAGAAGATGAGAACACAGTGGAATTCTGTTGCTGCTTGTTTTGTTAGCTCATACCAAAGGAAAATAAAAACAAGAAAACAGGAAAATACAGGCTTTCCACTTGAGGATTACGACCTCCATGAACACGGGGCCTTTCAACATAGTGTAACATCAGCAGAATAAGGAACACACCTATATCATACTCTGATCTGTTCTGATTTTACACACACACACACACACACACACACACACACACACACACACACACACACACACACACACACACAAACTCTCGTCATCTCACCTAAAAAGAGAAGAAGCAACCATTTGTAGACTATCTTTGGCTTAGACAAGACTTTTTCTTCCACACGTGTTCCATACCTCTGCTTTTACTGCTTTTCAACAACATAGCCTACCCATACTTTAAAATAAAGACACAGTTTGGTGGTGACAGCTCACGGACCTACAACCTTTGATCTTCTGTCACACACACACACACCCACACATGCACACACATACACACACACACACACACACACACACACACACACACACACACACACACACACACACACAGGACTACATTACTAATGCTTATCACCCAGAGAAATGAAATACTGTTTTCTGATTGGCTGACATTACATTTACATTTACATTTAGGCATTTAGCAGACGCTTTTATCCAAAGCGACTTACAAAAGGGGTGCATATTATATTACATACAAGGGGTGCATATTGCTAACATAGAAACTGCACCATTTTAAGTTGAAAGTGAAATAGTGCAGAGAAATTAAATTGTTAAGTGCATTCTCGAAGTTTACATGGTGTACATTATGTTAGGGGTAATAATGGTAATAATGGATGAGGCAGGGAGGCAGGGAGGAAAAGGTGTCCTGTTCCATTCTGTCCTGTGATTAAAAAAACTGTATTCCAATGGGCAACAGAGAGAGTCTATAGGGCTAAAAATGAATCGTCTGAGGCGACAATAACAAAAAGTATGGATAGCTTATCTGATCTTCAAGAGCAATGCAGTAGCGCTGCCATTTGAGTGTCATTCTGATATTGAAATATGAGGAGGAGAGAGAAAGAACTTTAAAGAATATTCCAGAAACATATATGTAATGAGCTGAATATAGGTGTTATGTTATGGAGCAACATTTGAACAAATTGTTGTTTTTTTATTAAGTAATATGCCACCAGTGCCACCATACCAGTGGATCTCATGCAAGGAAGCTAATAAAGCACTTCCATGGTTTTGCGGTGTGCAATGGCTGTTGAAACACTCGTGCATGAATATTGCATTGGCCACAGTGTGCTTTCTTTGCCCCACAGAGAAGCTCAGTGTGTCACATATCAAAGGATTATTTCAAAGAGGCACTGCGGAGATTAGACAAATACCTCTAGTGTACAGCAGGGTGTTTGTGTGTGTATGGGTGGGTGGGGGACTGGGGGGCAGAACTTGTGGACTATAAAAATCGACCCTTAGTGACATAAACACAGTGGATGTCTCAGCGGCTCATTTCAAAGGTGCTGGTACTGCCTACTTTTTTCCTCTGACATTCCAGCAGGGAATTTGAGAAAGGGATCATTATGCAAACAAACAGGTCAATGCCAGGAGAGCGACTCCCTTGACCTTTATGATTCTGAATGCCTCAGTCTCAGTAACAAAGAACTTGGATGTAGTGACAGGGAGAAGAGTAAACGACAGTCTAGTGTAAGTTTATAGGTGTCATCTCAAGTGGGTTTAAAACAAAACACCTAGATCCCTTTTTTTAATAGGAAATCCAGCTGCTAATGACCGCAAGATGCAATCCAGCTAAAAAGGTCAAGGTCAAAAGGTCAAGGTCACGACTGTCTATTGGGTCTGACCTTACCAATTCACATCTAAAGAATGCATGTAGAGATCAGGCCTTTCCCTGCGACCTAGTTGCAGCTCAGCATACTTTTTAGATGCAATGCATGGTGTAAAATGTTTTCTATGTAAAATAAAATATTTCCAGACATAGGTCTACTTTATTATTTGAAGGGGTCTACACAAGGGTGACACAACATGACATGACAATTTCATTTGGTCCTGAAGTAAAGAATTGATTGGCTGGAAAATGACTCAGGCTGATGTTTGTTTGAGGGGGAATTCGCCTGAATTTGACAAAAAAATGTGTATTGGATTGCAATGTGTATATCTGCAAATGAGATCAGTCAGACATTTTATTGCCATGAAAAGCATAGCATTTGTCAAGGCACTGAAAGAAAATTGATCAAAGATGATGATTTACTCCTGTTCATTTCCAGAGCAAGTAACAAGAGTCAAATGGTGGAGATTCCTGTTAGTTATTTGTGTATTCCTTCCAGGTCGAAAGGAAGCGGTGAGTTACTGTTTAAGTATTTGGATACACAGAGGAGGGAAGGAAGGAGAGCAGGCTAACATAACCACTGTTGACATGGCCCTCTGAGCATGGTGGGTTTTTGTGCATTCCTTTTGAGACATTTTTTCCTGGGTTGGTTTTCATGTTGTAAAGAGACAATGAATCACGGCAGTGATTCAGTGATGATAGCATTTTGGGAAAGCATCCCATCTTTGACTCTCAATCTTGGTCTTGGAGTAAAAATAAACATCCCCATGAAGTGGCATAGGAAATTGAATTAACTGAAGAGGCTGGTCATATGATGTGGGTGAGGGGGAGACTCTAATAACATACTAGCTACACTCTCAAGGATTTTGGCAATATGCATATTTACCCTGATCACAAGGCCCTGTAAAAGGTCCAAAATCATAACAAAGGTCTTACTACAGAACTACAAAGTTATGGCATTTAAAGCATCAAGACACTTTAAACTGATCCTTAGGCAACAGAACTGGCCTCTTTAGCATTTAGACTGGTTTGTTTAAGCTGGGAGTCTCATTTCAGGGTCATAAGATGACGTAAAAGGGGGCTAATTGTTAGAACTACAAAGACAGGATGCCTTTAATGCAACTAAGCTGCCCTCTTGTGGTTGCATCTTTCAGAAAATATGACAGTCCAAAATATTACTATAATATTAATATCACAGTGACTTTAAATCAGCATCGGCAGTAGGGGGGCTGTTAAGTGAAGGAAGATTATTAAAATATTAGTATGAAAGTTCTCTTAAAGGTGCTGATGTTCCTGACCTGACATAACTGTATTGCTTCCATTAGTGGAACATCCTGGTCATGCTCCAAGTTCAACCTCAACCTCAACATAAGGGAAATATTTCTGTAAACAGACTCCATGTGAGGATTGAGTGGGGTGTCTAGTCAGGTAACCAAGTCCATTCACTGTGCTCACCTCAAAATAAACAGAGGCAGAAATGTTCTGTCCATGATGGAAGATTCCCTTTTTGCCAGATATTCCATTCCAACCGCGTTGTTCAGCATTATTGAGTCACTACACAATGTCTAAACTCTTAACTACAAATATGGATGTCACTGTTATGCTTTAGCCTTCAACGCTACTTAAAACAACCTCTCAGTCTTCCTACATGATGTTCTGCAGCCAGATCTGGACGTGTGTGTGTACACACACACACACACACACACGATCATTCCTGCCCCCCCTGCCTTCTCAGAGTAAAAAGTAGGCCATCACTGAACTACTTTGTTTTTTTTTTTATCTAAAGATGAAAGAACCATCATTTTGCATGGGCACAAGAGTTCAAGCACTGTAACATTCTAACACTATGAAAAGGCCGCATCTGCAGTGGTTTATTTTTTTATTATTATTTATTTAACGAACCAGAGTATTGATGGCGTCATCATATCTTAGAACAGTGAAGAGAAAAACAAACTGTAACATTCGTGAATTCAGTGAATGACTTTGAACAGTCTTCAAACAATATAAGAAAAGAAGTTGAACAAACAAATTTTAAACAGCTCACATCAAGCCTGCAAACAACCATCACACAATATTCAGAAGAATTTAAAATGTCAAAATTTTGACTCAAGAAACTCAAAGCATTATATCACTCATAACAAAAGATGGCATGGAGCCACTGAGAAATACGCCTTTCAATGTCACTGAAGTATTGGATTTCTACATCTTCAGCAAGCTCTGAACATCTTCAATAAGCTTTGCTGCAGCTGGTGACATTGAGGAAGAACACATTTTTTTCTTATTTCACTGGACGGCTGGATAATCATGGCCTTAAATTCAGTGTTTGGGTGAATTCCAACTCTTCCCTCCAACAAATTAAAAGAGCAGGCAAGGTGTAGATTACACACACAGAAGCCCTCTTAAATGAACTGGCTTCTGCTACTGAACCTGTCAATCAATCAATTTCAACATTTATTTTCCGATAGCAATTATGAAGAGTGAGATATCATTACGGGACCATTTTTAACACTGCAGTCCAGATGGCATTGGTGAAATTATTTATACAGGCCAAACGAGTAAACACAACTTAGTTTGTTGAAGTGACAAGGGCAGTAGTTTAAGGGAAAGGTAATAAGTCTAACTTGTTCTCAGAGATGCATTACAAGAAATCTCATAGTGGCCAATTTCTTTGGGTTACTATATCAATCACAGAAACCGCGTTTGATCGTACTTTTCTCAAATCTGAAGTTTCATCTTAAGCAAACTGAAAAAAAAAACTGACATTTAAGTACAGCTTAACATATACTAAAACACTCCAACTGTAGAGTGTAAATATAGTACTTTTGGACTGTTGCATTTTTTCTCATGACATTTTCAGAACCGGTCTAAATAATTAATTCATAAATAAGCCATTTGCCCTTTTGAACCTTTGAATGAAATAAAACACCATCTCAAATGGAGAAACACAAAATACCACAGTAAGTACTTAAATAAAGTAAGTAAAGCAGGTACATAAAAGGAGACAAAACAACACACATTCAGTAGACTTTAAGCTCACCATGTAAACATGGATGAGGTATACATGGATTAACAAACACAGGTGTATTCCCAACCAACAGTTTGGTCGCGCTCCCAAAAAAAACAACAAAAAACAAACAAATAATCAATGCAGTAGAAAAAGCAATTCACAGAAGACCCTTTGAATCCTATGCAGTCATCTTGCTGACGTTTGTAAAGTCCTGCGACAATTCCAGTAGCCAAACGCTAATTTTGTCGTAATAGGCAGCTGTCTAAAAAAGACAGCTGGGTCCCTAGTGGAGCTGCATAGATGCTCATCACAGACCTGGAGACAGACCAGGGGGGTACTCCAAGGACGAGGTTAAGTGGCAAAATGGGTAAATTCAGCTGGAGGTAAACCAGAGAGAGAGGACTCCAGGCTCTTCTATTACCTAAACAAAGCCAGCAGGCGACTTTCAAGCTTTAACTTACCCAGGTTTATCACCTAACTACCCAGTTAGAACAGTCTCCTGGAGTTATCAGCCATTCCCCCCATTGTCCTCCATTCAGTCTTAGTTAGCAATCTCAACTCAGATTTGTGCAATACACTTTTATGCCTTAAGAGAAACGCGAAACATGATCGTGACAAACAACAAACAAGACCATGTTCAAATCAAATAAGGCAGACCACTATAACATAGCGGTCAATAAAAAACTTAAAATAAAAAACGATCACACAGAACTGCATCCTCACGGATGTAAGCAACAGAAGCTGTATTTAGCCATCGGTTTGACAGCTGCTCTCTACAGCAATGCTCTGCAGCTCCCATAATCCACCCGAAGGAAATGTGGTTGGTTGTGCAAGTCACCATTAAGAGCAACATCAAAACAAAACAAATCAAAACAAGGTACATCCCTCACTGAGAGCACAGATACAAAAAAAAAAAATCACAGATTCCTCCAAGATATTGACATGATACATACAAGAAATACAATGGATTTACACAATAATGTACATGTGCTTGCACACAGACACACACGTCCTCATTCTCTCTCTCACACACCCTTACCTGATCAGTTAAGGCAAAAGTGCTATGGATGTGTGGCATTGCCACACTTTTTGGAGACTGCTACTCTGTATTAAAAGTCTCCAGCGTTACAATGACTAACTCTTAGCACTACTCTCTAGCTAAGCAGCTGCAAAATGAATCCTACCCTTTCCTTAAGCACCTACAATGAAACTCTAGCTGGGCCACTGTTTCTAGTTTTTTTTTGTCATAGTAAGTATAAAAAGCAAGAAAACAGCATTTTCAGTATTATCTTTTTACATTATACACACATTATATATTTTTGTTTTGTTGGCATGGCCACAAAGCTTCCTCCACATACACTGCAACCTCTTCTGATACAAGTACTCGGGGCTCATTTGAATACAGGAGCCATATTGTCTATTGGTTACGTGAGTGGAGTTTGTCCTTTTTCCACCAGGATTCACTTGGTCACTCCCTGGTTAGCATGAGAGAAAGTGTGTGTGTGTGTGTGTGTGTGTATGGGGGGGGGTTATTCACAGCATGCCAAAGCCTTCGCTCCCCTCACTGATGGCCAGCTTCAGTAGCTTGTGTAACTCCTCATAGGAATCATACGAAGGGAGGCACAGCTGGTTAAAACTAGGCAAAAAAAAAAGACAGAGGCAAAAGGTAAGAAAATAGCTCACCAGAGGATAATTAATAATTATAGTGTGGCAGATAACAAAAGACTCACTACTCTACTTGGTAGAATCTGCAGGTTAATCATTAGGCAATAAATCATATAACACAAATATCTTCATCATTTGCAGTCATTATACTATACTACTTTTACACTGATGTCTGTGTGAAGGAATGTGTGTATGCAAGCGAGTGAGAAGAGAGCAAGAGAGAGATAAAGTGAGTGAGTATATACATGTGTGTGTGTGTGTGTGTGTGACTACATGAGTGTCAAAGAACTCACCAGGTGTGTGCTGTGGGCAGTGTGCTGTGTGTGGGCGCTGCGATGATCTGGAAGGACGGGCAGAGAGTGTTGAATCCACCCGGAGGCAGCTGGGACGAGCCAGTGGTGAACTGCAGTAGCCTTGCCAACTCCTCCTGTGTGAAGGAGGACACCACTGCCCAGAACCACTTCATCACCTGAACAAACACAAAACAAAATGCCGTCTCACTTTAGAATCACTTTTGACACACTAACCATTCGCACAATATCAGGGTGGGTTACCCCAAAAACATTGTAAGCTTAAAGGAGAACTCTGGAATTTACATGATTTCATTCGTACAAAAATGATGAAAATCCGTCTTTATCACTAGCCTGCTAATATGGTAAGAACCTACAAAACATACCAAATCAGGGCAGATACTATATGTCAAAATAAAACCCTAATTCTGCCCTATTAGCTATGTTTTCTAGTATACGAGCATGTTTTGGAAAAAACAAGTATTTGTAGAGAACATGCCTAAGTGCACAATCCATTGTTTTTGAAACAATGGACTTGATGTTATATATTTGTTCTTACAGTAAAAGAGAGGAACAACTGTGCCACCTACCTTCTCTCTGAAGTGCCATGAGCCTCCAACAATCACTGCATGGGCTTTGAAGTCCTGAACATTAATGTCGCCTGTACCACACATCAACAACTACACACACACACACAAAACAATGTTGAATAGTACCTGCATAATTGAAAATATATTTTTTTAATGAGATCAATGTATTAATTACAAGTTAACATACCTCCAACTCATTTTCATCAAATATGGCTAGAAGGTTCTCAGGGACCAATTCATTTAAACCTGTGAAAAATAAGTTCTTCTTTTAGACTACTGAGCATGGACCAGTAACAATCTGGTGTCCATTTCCCAACACCATAGTTAGCAACGTAATTGGTCCTTAGTTGGCAGTTGCATTGCAACCAACACAACACAATATCTACATTAATTAGAACCTGTGTTTCGGGAAATGACCCACAATCAGTGAGTTTATTTAAAGGCTGCGCCACTAGTACTCACCCTTGAGAAAGTGCTCCACTTCATCCCTCACCTGACTTGCCAATCTGTATTGCGCCAGCAAGTTCAGGTAATGGATCTTGTTCTCATTGGTGACTGCAATCTGTGCCCCACCTGAAATCAGCTCTACCACCTGAAGTGCACATCAGAAAAGCCAGATCAGTAAAGTCAACAACAACAACGACAATAAAAATAAAACACATTATGACTCATTGGTAGTGTGTGAGTGGGCGCACATGCGCACCCAGACACAGACACAGATTAGTAACAGCCTCACCGTTTCTAACATCCATTAATACACCATTAAACTGGGTGACAGTTTTTTACTACAACAGAGCCGGCGATTTGGCTGGCTCTGTGCACTTTAAAAGTGATGTCAGAGATGAGAGTTGCTACCTTCTCCAGCTGGCCCGACTTGTTGTACCTCTCTTCGGCAAACACCAGGTCCATCTCACTCACGTCATTGTTTAGAATGAAGCAGACCTTTGTCTTGTAGAACTCTTGGTCATCCGTTTCAAAATACTGCACAAGCACACGTGGGTCAGAGGTTTGAAAACAAGCTGTCAAAATGTTTTAAAATGGCACGTCAAAAAAACTCATCATGACAAGAGAGGGTAGAAAATATTACACAACTGCTGTGCTTGTGTATGCTCATGTGTAAGCAGGAGGCGGCACCTTGTAGTTCATCCGCAGGCCAATGATCTGCGCAAGGAAGGAGCGTGTGAAGCGAGCACGCACCAGCTGCTTATAGGCTCCGCCCAGCGCTGACTCATACAAGCATTTCCCAACAACACGTCCCGCAAACTCATACACCTTCAGACGGAGGTGAGGGGGGCGCTCGGCATTCGGATGGACCTAGCAGAGTTAAAGTTAGGAGAGGTTTATTCATTCATTTTCAAGATTTCCATAGAACTTCCTAAATTTTACTTAATAAACTTTTTTTCGATTTTAAAGTTAGCCAAAATAGATAAGGGGAAATAAAAAATAAATCATACCAGTCCCTGGTTGTTTTCACTGAAGCGGGTGAAAAGCTGATTGTTGGTGTCAAAGAGACTTTTGCAGATCAGCTCAAACCATTCCCGCCGAGGACCTCCCCAGTCAAGGGCTGTCAGAGTGACCACACACACAGGCACGCACATATACACAGACACAGACACACACACAAAATTACCCACAGAGAGCAAGTGAAGTGCAAAAGGAGCAGAGAGGGTAAGTGGAGTGAGAAGCGCAAACATTGGTTTAGTTCTGTGTTTTATTTTCGCTGGAGGTGGGGTGGGGGGGATCTCCCTTTATGCAGATATACTAAAAATCATTGAAAAGTTTATATTGTGACGCAATGTGAGACACTGACTTATACAGACTGGAATTATTTGCATTTGCTCCCATTATAATGTATTATGTTGCTCTATCTTGGTAAGTATTCAACGACCTTTGGTAAGAGAGATGTTAACAAACCTTCTTCATCCAGGAAAACAACCTCAAAGTTCTTACTCCAGTCAGACACTGAGAAGTTCCTTGTGGCCTTCAGAGACTGCAGAGGAGAGACAGGACACTCATACGTTAAGAACTTCTTTAGTTCTGTAGTTATTCTGTCAGTTACCACCATTCATACTGAAACCAATAAGTCCAGCTTACAGAATCAAGGATGGATGGCCGTGCTATCTTCAGGCAGGTCTTTGTGCGAGGTCGTTTGGAGTGCAGGTGTCTAAGTTCTCGCTGGAAGAAGCTCACCTTATCTTGAAAAGTCTCTGAGCCACCTAGGGCACAGTTTTAGAGAAAAAAATTGTATCTCTATTAAATATTTGCATGCAAACAAGCCCTAGTGTACATATATATTGCATTATGTTATAATGTGTTTTTAAAAATTATCTGTACTTAAAAAATATGGAGAGGATATAGCTATGTGATCTGTATTTTAGACAGTGTTGTTGCTAACTTCTGTACAATTACATTCAATAGCCTAACTATCAAGACAGATGGAATCTTACCCCTGAATGGTAGCTGGTCTGCTCAAACTTTGCTCAAACTCAAAATCATCAAGTAACAAGCATATTTGCTATAAAGCTAACAAATGCATAGTGTTGATTTTCTCTGCAGGCCTCTCAGCTCCTATACACTGATCCTCACCAATGTTCTTGTGCAGGAAACGGATGAAGGTGGCCGCCATAATGTTCCTGTCTTTACAGCTGAGCTCCACAGGGGGCTGGATGCCATCGTCCACCACCAATGTCAAGTATTTGTGGATGGGGTCAGGGCCATGATAGGTGAACTAATTTGATTGACATGAAGCAACAAAAACAAACAAACAAAACAAAAAAAAAAAAATCATAAAACTTCCCCTCCACACTACAGTCCATTATTAACACTATTAGTTACTTCCTTAAATGTAGCTACTACCTTAATTTCATTACGAAAAGAAATCCTTAGTATTTGAATTTGCCATGAATGGAAGTCCATGAGGAAATTACCTTTGTTCCTGGGCACACTCGGAATGTGAAAAGGCGCCATGGAATAATCTTCAGGTAGAATTCCTTGACCGAGAGTTGCTGCAACGGAAAAAAAAACTGAATGTGAAATCCATGCTTATTTATATACAGTACACTGTATGGATCTATGTCTATAGCAGAATCTTTTTATACATTTTGTGTTACCTGTCTATTAAAAGTGACCCAGTTTAAAAAAAATTAAAAATTCAGGGCGGTCGTAGCGGTTAGGGAACCTGACTAGGCTGGAAATTGTGGGTTTGAATCCCGGCTGCCAGCGTTGTGACCTTGACCAAGCCACTCAACCCTAAATTGCTCTACAGAGACTGGCCCAGTTAATTAATAGTTGACAAATGTAGGCCGTTTTGGATAAAAGCGTCTGCAAAATGCATAAATGTAAATGTAAAATGTGTACCCAAGTTCAATCATTTCCTAATTCCACTCCCTTCCTGTACATCCTGTCAAAAAAAAAAAATATATATATATACATATATACAGTATGTATAAAAAAAAGTGTGTACCTTTGGCGATATGTAGCAGTAAACCTTTTTCGGTTTCTTGAACTTCTCAGGCTGGCCCTCTACTGGTGAGTCATGGTCGTCATCCTCGTCTCCCATGGAGGGCCGCCTCTGAGGTGCCAGCAGGGCGGACGCAGGAAACTGGCAGTGGGAGCTGCTGTAGTTTCCTGTGCCGTACAGGTAGGCCTCAAAGTAGATACTGATGCCTGGGGTGGACACGTTCTTCTCCACACAGTTCTTCTCATTTTCTGTAAGAGTGTGATAATGGGAATAAGAAATAGAGGTAACAAAATATATGCATTTTGAGTTTGTCTTGTTGAATTTAGAACTGATGCTCAAAAATGCTCATATCCAATTACAACCCATAATTGTTAAGGTTGTTCAGGTTTTACACCTGAATTTACATCCTCTGCACAGAGAGAATGTCATCATTTACTGTGTAAAATGACACACACTCTACAAAATACAAAACATTTAATACAAATACATAATAACCCAATAATACTAATCATACCAACGAGGGTATCAGGGATCTTTTTTCAGAGGGTAACCTCGTCAGAAACTTACCACTGAGTACAATGATGTCAAATTCTCCATTGCTGAGTGGCTGGTCTTTGTAGGAAATGCGCGCCCGGAAGCAGCCCAGCTTCCTTAGAGTGAGACGCAGAAGTACCTGACAAAGCTGCTTATTGGACGAGACCGACTTGCTGTAGTACTCTTCATCACTGCTGTCATCTGTTGTTCCCAACTACACAGAGGTGAAGAGGGAGGAATAGAGACAAATGCAAGAACAAAAAAGGACATGAAAATGAGAACTAGAGATGCACCGATCCAGCCTTTTTTGATTACTATACTGATTCCGATATCTGGGTTTTGCATATAGGTCGATATAGGCCGATCCGATATCACCATTGAATTAATAAACCTCAGTCGCCTTTTTTAGTTAGCCAACTCTGACTGGCCATCACCTTCATAACTAATACATACACCTAATAGGCTATATATATGCTCTTGCGTTGTATTTGCTGTTAGTAGGACTAGGTGTCTGTGCCTTTAATTCTGTCAGCATGGATCTAAGTGACAGCAGATTTACGGTGTAACTTTGTTTCTATGCAAGGTGCTTGTGGAAATCAGTGCTGGAGATAAATGCATCTGATTATGTTTTCTATGGCATCGGTGAAAATAAATATTCATAACCTTAACGTAGGGAAAATGTTTGTTTGATTATAACAGATATGTGCACCGTTTTTAATAATGATTTCGGTGAGTAACATTAGGCTGCTCTTACAGGACAGACAAGCAGACACGAAGTGAGCTAGTTGGACAGTATGCTATGCTAAATGGATAATGCAGACGTAGTTGACTATTCATTTAAAAACCTGCAGTAGCCTAAACTACCTTAATTTCATAGCCTGTCTTTGTAAACAACACTAAAAACTGTGTTGCACCTTAAGCTTGTCAATTCTTTGCAGTCTACTTGAAGTATTCATGCTCGGTAGTCTAGCATACAAAGCTAAAACCTCAGCTGCCAAGTGAAAGAGCAACTGCGTTTTAGATTATAGAACCCCCAGGGCTTGTCCACCCCTGGGCTGTGGGAAACGAAACTCGAAGTGGGCTTATTGTCCCATTTAGTTAGCTGCTAGATTGCTACTTGGTCTACCAAGAGAGGCAAATTATCTTGCTACTCCTGGAATTGACAGCAAGATTGAACAGGGCTATGGTTGGACGTACTCTTGACTATCGCTTTAAGATAACTGTGCCTTCGATAAAAAAAAAAAAAAAGCACATTCTGTTAGACATTTTCATCAGGTATGATTGGTTTCATAGCAACAGTGTGTTTCATCTTTATTGTTTCTCTTACTGGGTGCATGTGGACACTATAGTTGGCTTCATCAACAAGAGAGGCAGAGTTGCTGGTAGGGTTGCCATATTCATCTCGGGGCTCGATCTGCAGAGTGTGTTGCTGGCCATACGTTAGCACCAGTGTAGAGAAGTGGTAGGCAATCTTTGTTTTGGATGGCACCACATTTCCTGAGAAAACACAAACAACTTGTTAATGTTGGACTTCAAACAATCTTCCACGCAACACAATTGTTCCTGAGGTTTGCCTTTATGTGATAGAATGTGAATGACAGTGGAGGGTCAGCCCAATGCTAGTTGGTTTGCTTGCTAACTTTAAAATGGACAATTACTGACATTACAACAATTAAATAATTTTCACAATGTAAGTAACCGAGGAACCAGAATGGCCTCACCTGGTTGAAAGATCTTGTAGTAAGGGCTATATGCCACGTTAAGGCCCCCGAGCTTCACAGCAATCTCATAGCGGCCAGCTTTGCGTACAGTGAATGCCACCTTCACAACATTGGCCTCAGGCTCCTGCAAAACTTCCTGGGTGACCGGAATGTCCAGTGCTAATTCCATGTGGGTGATGTTGACCCGTAAACCAACCGGCCGGTGAGCAGGAAATGGCTGTCCATTTTTATAAAACAGCTAAAGGAAAGTGGATAATATAGCTTAATGTCCTTCATTTCCTAGCTCTGTCTAAACCATTGGGAGTCTTGAATAAAACATATCACCTTAACTAGATATAATACTGGAAATAAATAAAATGGTAGCTGAATGAAATAGATCAAACACGTCTGGCCCCTCTTGGAACATAGGAAACCGTATCCTTACTGAAATGAGACAAAACATTACAGAGAAAAACTCTCACCTGCACGCGGAAAGTCATGGTCTGACCCACTTCCTGTGGTTCCTTCCAGTCCCATGACACCTTGCAGGAGCGTGGGTCGAGGTAGTTGCCCCGTACGTAATCATAGATACTACGATCACCACGTCGCCCTGGGTCCTCATTTTGGAGAAAGCTGACAACCCGTGCAGCAAGCTCGCACAGGAATTTTATGGTGAAGACGAATGCGATGATGGACACAGTTATTCCACCTAGAAAAGAAGGGAAAGAAGGGCTCAAGCACCATGAAGAATCACCAAAAGAATTCACTGAGGTGCAGCTGGCTACGGCTCCCGTACCAATGGCAAGACTTGGGCCTACAGGGACCGGGTTTTATATCGACCTGCAACCATTCCCCAATTCCATCCCATCTCTCTCTCCTACTTCCTATCCCCTCACAATAAAGGTAAAAAGCCAAAAAATATACACTAGGCCTACTTAGACATGACAGATACCCAAGACAGGAGATATGACCGAGCTATTAGTCGATGCACAACACAAAGCATGTGGACTCACCAATCACGTAAAACATGAGGTCCCGGATAAGAAAACACAAAGCAATGGTACAGCCAAATATAACTGCTCCTGCTGCAAAGGAAGGAAAAAATATGCATGACTTAACTTCATTCTCAGTTCATTATGTTATATCCAAACGCCCACAGTAAGACATGTAACATTTTATAAATAAGGCCTGTGCTTGAATCAGCACTGTTTTCTACATTACACTAACTACGGAGAGCCATTTCCAGATTAAACAAATAAACAACAAAACACTGCATTCAATTGCTTACATCTGTTTGGTCTGCAATTGAACCATATTTCCATAAATCTACAATGTAAAGAACTAAATAGCAAGTTAAGATGTGTAAAATAAGGTACACTTACCAAAGGACCACTTTTCGTTAAGGCGCCTTTCAGCAAGGCTGCGGACAAGCTGAAACTCGTAATCCTGATCACGGTGACTCCTGCTGGCTTGGAGGACTTTCACTCCGGTGGACAGCTTGATGTAGTCCTCGTAATAGTAGCCCCACGCAGCCAAAGACAGCTGAAGCTGGCTGTCAAACTGGGCCAAATCATCCAAATTGGTGCAGCCCAGTGTTTTCAGTCTAAACAAACATACAAGACATACATAAGAGGATTCAACAATTACAGAGAAGCAATGCAAAATACCCATGACTAATTCATTATTAGGTTTTTATTGTTAAAAATATGGCAAATGACGAGAGAGACTTACAAGAAAGACTACAGTTACATAGATATTGGGTAAGTCCAAGTGGGCTACAAGAGCTGACATAAACCATAATGCAAAAGTGACATATCTGCTTACCAAATATGGCATTTAAAGACAGTCTGTATCAAACTCCCAATCTTTTCCCTACTGACAGCATTCTGTGACCTCACAGGGCTATGGATTGATTCACACTGGATTGATTTCTACTTTCAATGCAATCACCAATTTGGGGTATTGGTGGCAGTGTGCCATTTCAGTTCCTTCTCAAATCGTCAGCAATGTCATACTGTTAAAGCTTTTTTTTTTTTTTATTGTGATGCTCCAGCTCCAATAGGTGTCACTAGCCTGGCTATAAGGTGCCCACCCCCTCCTGCCCCGCCAAAACGCTGAATGTACACGCAGCTGTGTAGTTGGCAACAGTCGAAGCGGTGTGTCTCAATGCTACTCTTTAGCCTAATGGGGAAGATGAGAGGCAACAGAGTGGTTGGCTGCTGGTTTGAGTCTGGGCGGTGTGTGGGCTGCTTTAGTCTGTCTTTGTTTTGTGGGTGACATGTTATGAGTGTGTGTGTGTGTGTGTGTACATGTGTGTGTGTGTGTGAGTGTGTGTGTGTGTGAGTGTGTGTGTGTGTGTGTGTGTGTGTATGGGTGCAGAGTGCGAGAGAGAATGAGTGAGTGAGTGTGAGTACGTGTGCACTTGTGTGTAAGTAGTGTATGTCTGTGTGTGTGAGAGAGACAGCCAGAGATGAAGACAGTGTGTGGGTGACTTATTTTGTGTGTGTGTGTGTGTGTGTGTGTGTGTGTGAGTAAGAGCAAGTCTGTCTGTTTTATCAGTGGTCACAGGAAACAGCTATTTTTTGTGTTTAAGCCTCTGTGTGTGTGTGTGTATGTGTATATATGTGTGTATTCCAGTGACACTGGTGAGTTCACATACACCTAATCTGAACTGATGAACAACCTCGGAACTAAATCCAAATAGAACTAAAAAAACTGTGCATGGGAAGTGCCTTTAAAAAGGGCCGAGTTTGAAAAATAATAATAATCCTTCGAACTCCAACAGGGATTCGCACTTCCCGGAGCACAAGGGCAATCTGGTCCTCGGGCCCTAACCAGTGTAAACAGTGACCTTCTGGTGCCAACATTTATGCCTTTTAAAAACTGATTCTCCTTGAAAAGCTGAACCCTTTTTTTTTCCTGGAGTCCATGCTACTACAGTAGGGGTATAGTCTGGGAGATAGGTAATGAAGGAAGCCAGAGGAAGAATGTGGCTGCTATAGGTGACTATAGGCTATGTGCCAATAAAGCACTGCAGTGCACATTGTTCTACACTGTGACACCCCTCCTCCAAAGAATGCTCACTACAGCAATGACCCCCACAGTGCTGCAACCATTACTGCTCAAAGTCATTGGATAACATCAAGCAGAAAGGCCTGAGGTGCCCTCTAGTGGTGGACCAAAGACACAACATCCCCTGCAGCCATGCTGTCAATACTGACAACAGAAACCCAATGCCTGAATGAAACACAAATATTGACGTAATATGTTACCCACACATGGACTGTTTCTCCACAAGCTTAAGTCAATAGCTGTACTGCAGGTTTGATCTGAAACAGGCTACATACCTTGACTAACTGCAGTTGTCAGATGCCCAAATATTCCTGTGGCTCAACATCACATTGAGGTCATTGTTCATTTCTCATTTCTCACAGTCTTGTTTGATTCAGTATTCTCCAGATCCAACCATTTTTCTGTTTTTGTTATTTGCCACCACTGCCCTAAGTACTCATAGGGCGAGGTTTTGAGCTATGTGGCTAAGTGTCTACATAACCGGTTCCAACTCTTCTGCCTGGACGAACATGATAAAATTGTTTCCAACATCAATGGCAGTGTGCCCAGTACTAGACTTCATTCATCTAGCACAAGAGAGTCTACCCTAAGTGAGTACTAGATGACTGTTACAAAAACTAAACCACAAGAAGTGGAAAGACCTACAGACCATTAGTCCAGCAATGGACCTATTATTTCTAGTCAAATTGAAATGATAAAGAAAGAAGATAGCTATACGCTTATCAGTAGCTTGCATAGCTTGTGAAACTAGTGTGTTGCATCTTGAACAAAGCAAGGCCCAGTACGTGGTTAAGTGATAGACCTGGGTATGTTAACCTACAAAAAGTGATAAACCTGCCAACAGAGTAGCTGGTTAGCTTTATTTAGTTTAGAGTGTGAGGATTTGTATCATGTTTACCACCACCTCTGGGTTAACTTTTACCAAGGTTCACTACTTAACCACCTCCCTGGAAACCACCCCTGGTTTAGTCAAGGCCTGTACTCACGTGTGGTAGTAATGCTCCAAGCTCTGGGAGCTTAGCCACTCCTGAAAAGCAAAGTCTCTGACCAGCTGGATGTGGGCTTCAGAGATATCCCGCCAGTGTTGCTGTTCGTGCACAACCTCCTCTAGCCTTGCTAATACACTCAGACTCAGCTCCTCCAGTGTCTGCACATCTACACACACACACACACACACACCCAACACACAAAGACAGAGACATAGGCAGAGAGACAGAGACACAGACATAGACAGAGACACAAACACAGACACAGTGATACAGACAAGTAACAAATTAAAAAAAAAAAAAAAACATGTACGATAATATTCAAATGTGTAGCTTACATTAAAAACAAAAAAAACTGGTTCTACAGTGGCTTACACTGGAAAGTACTTTCAACAGAATCACTAATATAGCCCTGGTGAATCATTCACTGCATCACTGAATCACCATGTCCTTGTTACTATGGTAGCATAAAGCCTTTTATGCGTTCAATGTTTAAAACAAAAGCTCAGAGCAGTGCACGGATAATTTTGCAGTCAAGGACTCATATAAGGACACAAGGAGCGTATAAAGACGATCTAGAACACAAATGTAAATAAAAATAGCTGTAGAAACAGTATAAATGAGAGTGGCATGGCTAGAAAACTGAAGGGAAAGTTCCCAGGTTTCTCATTCAAATATTTATATTTTCATCACAAAACCAAATCTAAAAAATGACTCTGTACTACACCATTCCACTCTGAACTCAAAAAAATACAACATGCTGCACATTCAACTACAACATGCATGTTCAACACAAATACCCAGGGCTGTCTGATATAATGTGCATATTGTAGGTAATTTAATTTCCAAAAATCAAAATATTTTTTGAGAACATAATGAATAAATAGCTCATGTAGCTAGCTAACTAACTCACTAATGAAGCAACCACATGGAAAAGACTATTTTGCATTACATAAACATCTATGTGTACTTGATAGAGAAGGCCTAAAATGTGCAGAGGATTCCACAGGTTCTGGAGAATATCACTGACCAAGAAAAGTTAGCTTGGTCAAGGACACCTGGGGCTACTCTGCTCTGCCAAAACCCAAAACCCAAACAGGAAACAGCACAGTGGGCAGCTGGGGGTCAATCAAAGAATTACATAATGTTATCAATCTACTTTCATAATGTGGTGATGGAAGTTAAGAGGGTCTATGCCACTGCCAAGTTACCGTCTGGGGTCTAGAGTTGGGGACCCTACACAAATGTAGTATCCTCATGCAACTGTGCCATCTATGGCGATTTAGGCCAAGTAGGAATTTGAATGGTGTGTGAGTATCACTATACACATTAACAGATGGCAATATGCCATCTCATCACCACTAAAGTTACTATCAAGCCATGTTCATACTTACCATCGAATAAGTGCTTGTACTCTGACAAGCGATGTTTTTGGAGCCATTCTTCAATCTGAGTTTCCTTTGTTTTCTTCCAGCGCACTTCCCAGAAGAACACCCAGGACACAGAGCAGAAGATGAAGGTCAGCACAAAACGTCGGTCCATGAGACCATCTTCAGTCTGAACTCTGACCTCCAGTCTTCACAACCCACTTGACTTCTCAAACAAGATTAACGTGTGTTAACTAAAATTCTCAGATGGTTTTCCTGGTCATATTTCCTGGCTTCGCGTGTGTTTGATGACGGTCGAATCTGATCAAGAAGAACACAGTGTTAAATTTTAGATCTAAAGAATTAGGCAAGCTAACATAAAACTCTATCACTACAGACGAGGGCTGAACGTCTAACATTAGACAATCTCTAGGGGAAATCGCAGGCACGTACTGATTCAACCCCAATGGCTGACACAACCTACTTCACAAATCACCTAACGTTATGCAAATAACTTCACTACCATATTCTCTGTGCAAGGAGGACTGCTATCGACATCAATAACGTTTCTAACACTGACGCATAACGTTACATATTTTGCAGGCATTCGTCGCTGCCAAACGTTAGCTAAATGATAAGGTGAAGACTCAACAAAAGATGACCCCGGAAAAAGCCAACATTAGAAACACAGCAATAAGACATTTAGTTATCGCCATTACCAAAACAGCCATTTCACCCCAAGTAGCTCGCAATGTCTGTATTCGTTTTGAACATTATAAGCCACCATTAACAGAAGCTATCAATGTCAATGTTGTTGGCTAGGACGCTAACATTGACTGCATTTTGGGGTTAATGTTAACATTAGCTGAATATCGTTATGAATGCGGCATGCATCGATCAGACACTCTCCTCTCATGTACAATGCCACACATTTAGAAAAGATAAAACAGAATACTTCTGAATAATCTTGAAGATAAAGTTACGGTTACCAAGACATTATTTACTCGTTACTTACCTTGTGTTATTGACAATCGGAGCAGAGCAGAGCAGAGCACGTCAGATCACCAATTTCTCCTTCTACACTTCCGGCAAAGTGAGCCGTCTAATCTGTATTGCTGCCACCCACAGTTCAAGATGTGTGGGCTTCTGAGGGCTATTTTCAATTCATCCTAATACTTTCTAACAATTAACGGATATGGAGCAGAAAACAGCATTAATGACCTCTTAGCCTGCACAGCTAATTTCATAATGCACCAGAGGGAAGTACCCTAAAGACAGGTGGACAAAGCTCAGTTTAGATGTAGGCCTAATTATGGCTATGATTATGAAACTCGGCTATCACAGCCATCAGCATCTGCAGACAAAGGCCTTGAGAATGAGAGAGGTTAGTAAACACCCGTGGGCAACATTTCCCAGATGTCCATGTGGTAAAACACACCTGTTTCCACTAACAACCTACAACAGGGGTCGGAAACTTTTTTGACATGTAGTGCCAATAAGAAATGCTCTTGTTCCTTGCGTGCCAATCAACAGATCAATTGTTTTTTTTATTACTAAGTATAACAGACATTTCCAACGTGGAAAAATGTTGAATCCTTTCTGGCTAGATGCAAAGCAGCACTTTAGGAACACGTTGATGTCATTTTTTGAAAATAACTTCATCATTCCAAATGAATAATTCAAAATGTTATATATGAAAATGCGCGCTACGGGCTGACTTTCAACGGGAAGCGCACTTATTTAGGGTTTGTACGGATAAGGAGCCAAGTAACAAAACTAACAATTTCACTGACTTAATCGTGACTTTCTCATGTATAACAGTCAGGCATTGGGTACGTTATGCCTATGTGGTCTCTGTCCTTAAAAACTATTGCAGAAAAGAGATTTTCCTGACGGTGGCGGTTCTGTATAGCCTACATTTTTTTTTAAAAGTTAGCAAAATGTAAATCATTTGGTTCGTTCCCTGCTGAAGGTATTACACCGCTACATTTGCATACAATGCAACCCTGAAGTCAAGAAAATGAAAATACAAAGAGTATTTTTTACATTTATATTTGAAATAATAGACCCATGTGCTGCAAGTGAGACTTAAGTTACTGTGCCAAAATTGTGCCATAAAATATTACCAATCATTCACTAAACCATTCACACCAAAAAATCATTGGGGAGGCAATTTGAAACCCTTTTTATGAATAAAAACTCACCGATGACCTTAACTCTCCAGACCAGTGGGTGGCAGTAAGCAGACTCATGCAAAACTCATGTAAGTCGTTTGTGGATGACGCGTAAAGAAGGCGACCGTAGTCCACTCAACACGCCGGCGGAACACGCAATAAGCAACTTAGTAATAAAATGGTAATTTTCTATTATTTTTGCAGCCTTTAAAAATTTCTGGACTATTTCGCGTTTATTGGTTACATGCCTCATCTACCCACACGGATTTTAAACTACTGAATGAAAGAATGTTGCCCAATTTGTAGAGATCGGCTAGTCAGCTATCGCGTTAACGTTACCTTCTTAACTTAACTTATATGCTGCCAGGTAGTATTTACGTACCTTATTAGTATACATGTGTTAAATCATGTTTCACATATACGCAGAGCCGATAAGTTTTGGGTTAATGTAAGTTAATCTAACCTTTAGCCTAAGTCACCACCTGGGAGAGGAGCAACCTAGGCAAAATATTGGCACATCATAATAGCAGGGTGGTGTAAAACCTGTTTTAAAGTCGCTTAACGTTAGATAACGACAGTTAACCCAATAAAAACAACAACAACATGAGGAAAACCTGTTTCAGGCCTTGGTGTCAAAATGCCATGAGTGACTTTGTTTTAACTGACACAAAACCAACTTTACTTATTGTGCATGGTAGGGTAAACAGAAGAAGACAAAGAAGTTTGCCACAATGAAGAGAATGGTCAGTCTGAAAGATGCACGGTTGTAAGTATAACCTTACTTGGTTGTAGTGTTATATTAACTGCATGTGAGTATATATTTACTGTATATTGTCTAATGATTACTATTGAGCCCAGCTTGCACCAAGCCAACAGTCAGACCTCTGATAATGTTGGGATGTTCCATGAGTGTCTGTGGCCCAGATTGGTTCAATGTGTGCTGTACTGTTGACACCCACTGACCTCTTTTGGCTAATCTGCAGCAGTATGAAATGTTGATAGGAGGGCCTACACAATTGGAAGTTTAACTTGCCTTGCTGCTGCAAGTGTGGTGTAATCAGATATTTTTCTGTGGAGATTCAGTTCTGTAGTTTGTGTTTTTTGCTCTGGCTGACTAGTTATTATATGCAGATTTTCATTTTTACTCTTCCGACCTCCGCCTCTTTCTTTCTTCCACAGCCAAGACACCTAGACTGACAGCAGTGCCATTTGCAGTTTATTACTAAACATTTTGAATAAAAGAAGAAATATTATGAAGCTGTGGTTGAACAGCAGTGTTGCAAGCACTGCTTTGTTTACTTTTTGACTGCATTTTGCGCACCCACAGAATGCACATGCAAGTTGACCTGGGGTCCGTTTGCTAACTGGTTAGCAACTATGTTGTTGGGAAACAGATGCCAGACTAGTAATCTTTGCAGTTTGTTCCACAGTGCAGCTTTTTTTTTCTTCGTTCAGTTCAAGGTGACTCAGTTAGTTGGCGCTGTAGCAAGTTCAGGATTGCTTGGTGTGAGCTGGCCATTAGTCAACACTTGGCAACACTCTAATATCTTTGAGTCATTCTGGAAATAAAAGGCAGTTACCAGGAACAGGACAAAGATGATGGTCATTTTTTCAGGGTTTAACAAGTATTATTTAGATTAAAGTAGGCTGCATAACTTATGCATAGTGCTAGTAGCCTGAAAAGTTGTGGGTTTGAATCCGAGCTGCCGCCGTTGTGCTGTTGAGCAAGGGCAGACTGGCCCTGAACAATTGATAGTTGACAAAATGTAAGTGGCCTTGGATAAAAGCGTCTGCTAAATGAATAAATGTAAATGTAAATGCATAGGTTGTGACAGGCTCAGATGGAGCCTGCATTGCCATCTTGGATTAGCATTTAGCTTAGCTAATCAACTTAGGTAATGGTTTGGAGATTACTCCATCTACACCGTGCCAACTCAACAGATGAGGAAAACAAGTAGGGGAGAGAACTGCTATAATTGTGTCACTGTTTGGCAAGCCTCTGTGGTGGAATAGTTTGTGTAAAGACAAAAGATTACCAGTTACGTAGTCCTGCTGACAGGATATAAACATTATCAATGCATATACTGATATGCTTGCAAACTAAAGAAAACCTAATCTAATTCAAGAATAAAGTGTTATTTAGGTTCCCTTTCTAACAAAATAAAACTGTAAATAGACCCAATGGTCGGTAACAATGAATCCCTTCTAATATCAAATAAAAACAGCATATTTACTCTATTGTGAAAACTGATCTGTTGGTTAGCTGATATTGTCTTCAGTATTTTTATATTTTATAATTTGCCAATAAGTTGATGCATTCCAAACTTTTCTGCTCTTCAGAAAAGATAAGGATCGATCAAAAAAGCCTGAGAAAAAGAAGGAGGACCCGTCAGAAATGAAACAAACGGAAGTGTAAGTGAAAGAAATTGAGAAAGAATTGGGTATATTGAAGAGAAAAAAAGAGTAGTGAACTCATGATTTATTTTTTTTTCCACAGGCCAAAGTATCCATCCTGCCTTTTCTTCCAGTACAACACACAACTAGGTCCCCCCTATCACATTCTTGTGGACACAAACTTCATAAACTTTTCCATCAAGGCCAAGTTGGATGTAGTGCAATCAATGATGGATTGTCTATATGCAAAGTGTAAGTACCTGAGTAAAATGTAAGTACCTGGAATGGTAAAAATGTGCACTTCTTATTGTATATACCTAAAGGCCTGTCTGCATCAAGAAGTATAAATGTAAAGGCAACTCTTGCAATAATGATGTAAATGTCCATACTGAAATATAGTAAAGGAACACACACCCACATAGAGCTGCTGGAAAAGTATTGGTCAAAGAAAGGAGTAGTAGCCGCATGCTCTGAACTCTCTTACTATGTTTTAACCAGTGTTTTGGAAGAAAATTGATCTGCCAAAGCTTTTTTTTTTTTGACAACTCATGTATGGTTTATTATACAGTTTTTTTATATATATTGTCTAATTTGTAATTTGCTGTGTATTTTCTTTGTTTATTAGGTATCCCTTGCATTACAGATTGCGTTTTAGCAGAATTGGAAAAGCTGGGAATGAAGTATAGAGTGGCATTAAGGTACAAAAATTCAACATGCATCCTCAGTTTGTTAGAGCTGTAGCAGGTTCTTTCAGGATTGCTGGCTGCAGAGGGGTGGTGAGATAAAGTTGGATGTCATCAGCGTAGCAGTGGAAATGAAGACCATGTTTATGGATAATTTGGCCAATGGGCAAGATGTATATAAGGAAGAACAGAACCCTGAGGGACACCAAAAGTGACAGGGAAGGTGGACGATTTATGTGGGCCTAATGTGACAAACTGTTGCTTGTTGGAGAGGTATGAGGTATGAATCAGTGGAGGGCAGAATCGGAGACACCAATAGCTGACAGACAGGAGTATGTTTGTAGAGTATGTATGTAGGTTAGGTCAAAAGCAGTGTATGAGTTTGTTATGATTGATGGTGTCAAAAGCAGCACTTAAGTCTAGTAGAATGAAGGTGTTGAGTGAGCCATTATTGAGAGACAGAAGGAGGTCATTGACTACGCACAGGGGGGCAGTCTCAGTGCTATTAAGTGTGCAGAAAGCAGATTGAAAGGGCTCATACAGGTTGTGGTTGGCAAGAAAAGAGTGAAATTGTGTTGCGACAACTTGTTACAGTAGTTTTGACTAGTTTTGGCTGCTGTTTTAAGAGCAGAGGGAACAAGACCAGAGTTTAGGGTGGAGTTGACCAGTAGCGTAGCTGGTTCACAGATAGTGATAGAGCAGGCCTTGAGCAGCATTGAGGGCATCCGAGTACTTATGAACATGTTCTTAGTAAAGCATAATGTGGACTGTGAAGCCAGTCTTCTTATACAGGCACTCTAGCTGCCGGACAGTGGCCCTCAGTACTCTAAGCTCAGGGATGTACCATGGACATGAGTGGGTGTCAGGGATATGCCTCATCTTTACAGGGGCTAAGTCATCCAGTAAACTAGAGAGGGAGTTATTATAAATAACCACAAGACTGTCGGGGTGGGGGGGGTTGGGTGCAGGGGGATCATTATGTGGGTCGAACAGTGGCATTGCCTGTATGGGAAGCAGCAAGAAGGTTATAGTCAATAGACCTAATGTCACAGTAAGTGACAGTTCCTTACTAAAGGGAGGGGGAGGTAGTAGTATAGAAAGTGCATTCAATAAGTTTGTGATCAGAGATGCCAGAGACAGAGCCAGTGATAGAGATTTCATTTAGACCAGTAGAACAGGGTAGGTTGAGGGTGTAAACTTGATTGTGGGTGGGAAAGTCCATGCGAGTCAGATTAAAACAGTCTAAAACAGAATTGAACTCAGATGTGTAAGAACGATGAGTATCAACACAGATGTTAAAATCACCAAGTATAATAAAGAGTTGGGCATTTGCACAGTACAACTGTAAGAAGTTAATTCTATTCATTCAGGCAGAAAGTTGGTATTTGGTTCGGGAGGGCGCTAAACAAACAGCAGCATTAGGGGAGGGAGGACACGTAGCTGGTCATGATAAATTCCTCTGGTGGCTTTTTTCCAAGGTCGATGAGCATAGTAGGTGTAGAGGAAAAGAATTTGAGAAGTTTAGATTCGCCATTGTAAACAGTGACTGCATTGCCACAGGCACACATGCACAGCAAAGTTCTAGACAAGGAACAGCAGTAGGCAGTGATTGGTTTAATCCTTACGCCAATCTTAATCCACACATCGATAGTATCTATTATGATTGATGGGCAACGGTAGCAGCACAACACTTCCAGACAAAAGTGTCTAGTTTGTCATGAACATTTTATTTTGAAAGAAGTTCATATGACAGAAAGATAACTGTGCAACTATGTGTTGTAACAACTCCTAATTAAAATTGGTATGTTTGCACTTTGAAGTGCATCATTTTATAAGATTCTTTACACCTTCTTGTAGCGCAGAGTATTAACACAACCGTTTGCTTAAATTAATCGCTCTGCAGGATAGCCAAGGACCCACGCTTTGAGCGTTTGCCGTGCACACACAAAGGAACATATGCCGATGACTGCCTCATTCAAAGAGTGACACAGGTACCTTTTTTCAGTGTGTACCTCACATTCACTTTGCATGTGTCATAATGCATTAAAAGAGGGGGATATTTTAGTAAATATGTTTTGTCCTGCACTAGCACAAATGTTACATTGTGGCAACAGTGGACAGAGACCTGAAAAGAAGGATCCGGAAGATACCTGGTGTTCCAATAATGTACATCTCCAATCACAAGTAAGTGGTCATTTTACCTTACGTTAAACAATTAGATGGCCTGTGTGTGTGTGTGTGTGTGTGTGTGTGTGTGTGTGTGTGTGTGTGTGTATATATTTTATTGTTATTATTTTTGAGAAGTCTTTGGACAGATGCAAACTTCTACTACAAACTACTACTACAAATTAATCCAATTAATCAACCAGCTACTAATCTTCTGAACTTCTGGAAGTTGTTTGACTTGAAATGATATAACTGCATGATTTGATCATTTGTAAACTTGAGAATTCAATTGACTCTTCTACTTCATTGTCATCTTCTGTTCAGGTACAACATAGAGCGAATGCCAGATGATTATGGAGCACCAAGGTTCTAAATTCTAAAGAGATTAAATCAGATGGAAATCATGTTAAACTGTGTTATTTTGAAGTGTTTACACACTTTTCATCCATTTTCTGTAAACAATCTCAAATGATATTGACCACAATTGCTATTGTAAATAGAGCTAATTTTTTCTGTTTGAAAAAAAAAACATTTTGTTTGAATAAAAAATACTACATGTGTGTAGTGGTATTGATCATGAATGATAAATCTTTGAAATGCAAGATGTGTGCTCCCCCATGAAGGGCTCAGGTAGTTAATAGTTTAGTTTAGGTCACTTCATAGTGTAAAGATGAATGAAACTCATTTGTATTTGCTCTGCTCCCAAATGCAAATCGCAGCAGCTTATCAGATGTGTGTAAGGTTTTATGCAATCACTGACTATAACAACCAGTTATGATGTCAGCATAACATCAATGTGTATTCTCTTTAAAACTTAATTTAAAACCTTATTTTACAAGGAAGATGTGTTCTGTACTTGTGATCTGTTTCACTGTACATTGAATTGATATGGCAGGAGTGTAACAACTTGAGTGTAATTTTACTGGTGGTGGTTGGAGAAAAATCCTTTTGGGTCTCAAACTAAGTAGGTTTGGGCACAATTGTTCTGTGTATGCTTAAAAATCTTGTCAGTTCTAATCTTCAAGTCCTCAAGGAATTTAGTTTTGACAATTACTGATTAGCAGTACTGAAGAATAAGCACAGTAGGTCTACATACCACAAAAGACAGGACTTTGGACAATGTAGAACAGAATGTTTTTTTTTCTCCCAGTGAATCCCATAGGCATTTTGCATTAAGCAGGAGTTTTGAATACTCAGCCACAGGGTGGCCAACATCATCGCCTTTCACTGGGCATGCGCACATGTAGGAAATATGTAATGCGTAAAGCTTGGCCAAAAAGTCTGGATTGGCTGATAACCGGTGGAGTTGGGTGTCACAAGACGATAATCTGAGCTAACATTAGGAGAGGGCGTTACGGTGAGAATGCAAGGAAATTGAATTTGTGATTATAACGGACCATTCACTCACTGGTAACGTTAGGCATTTCAGTCAGCTATGTTGTATAGTGAAAGAAGTTAACGTTAGCTGATAGATGCCGGGTGTCGGTGATCTGTGCCATTCGGTCATTGTTTTGTCTGGGCAGTGGCCAACATTGTCGTTTCATCGAGCACAGCATCTATCGACTGGAGGTTTTTATGTGGCAAGGGACATTGCTATAGTGAAACGGAGATATGCTTAGTTTTGAAAAGTGTTTTCTATAGTGAGTTGTTGAGCTAGCTGCTAACTAACGCGCTATAACCTGAATGCCCGTGTAGTTGACTGTGTACGAAAAGGACATTTAACGTTAACGTTACGACAGACTGAAATGTTTATACTGGGAGTCAACAGTTAATGCTTGCTTGATGAGAATATGAACTAGTGTACTTTTTTGTTTAACGTTATAAAACTGCTTTCTAGCTTTAGTCTAGAATTCACATTAACGTTACACTAACGGTACTCAACCAGCGTTCACGTTATGTGGATGTCAACTAACGTTAACATTATGCGATTCCCCCGCGTCTAGCTAACGTCAAAGGAAAACAACAGAGTAATGTTCAGTTGAGATCGAGGTGGTACGAAGTCAGAAAGCTTCATTAAAATGTCCCAATCCTGCTAGGCCAATAAATAAAGGCGTTGTGCGGTGCGTGGTCAACCAGACTTCACCAGCTAGGCGACTTCAACTCTGTGCGTCGCTTTGTCGTCGCATCTTCGGGAAAACAAAACTGGCTGAAGTGATTCCAGCTTGACCGACATCGATAATGTCATGAACTGTCGGTGTCTGTCACCTGCTGCGAGTGTGCCTACCAGAGTTCAGCAGACTAACGTTAAGTAGCAAACCGCACGACGTTTGTGCGTGCCAAATACCAAGACAACAGCTCAACAACAGCAGTAGGAACAATGCTGCGGTCTTCGGCAAGCTTGGGATGTGATGAGGAGAGAGAGGAAGAGCAAGAGGATGAAGGAGACGAAGATTTACGGGATGGAGGTGTTCCCTTTTTCGTGAACCGGAGTGGACTGCCTGTTAATGAGGAGACTTGGGAGCGAATGTGGCGGCACGTTACTCGTATACACCCGGAGGGCGATGCAGTGGCAAAGAGGATACGTGGTGCCATTGACCTGCCTAAGGTAGGTTATTTGTTTACATTAACAATGCAGTAATATTACAGTTGATATAATCAACAGACTTTGCTATGGAATTAAACAAACTAGGCGAATTGCATGGTGACCTTTTACCAAGCAAAAATATAGGCAGCACTGCGTGAAAAACCTTCGGTTTGTGGCACCCTGATTTTACAAATCCACGTTTTTTGAGAGTGAGGAAGTAGAGGGTCCATTTTTAACAGCGTGTGCCAAGGTCTGTAATCTTTTAAAAGCAGTGGCTTAAAGGATTATATCTGACACAGATTTCTTATTCTGTGAGCCTTGCTAAATTTGTCTAGTTCCATTTCAATATGAACATTGTGCAGTCATAACCTCTGTTTGTAAATAACTGTTATGCACTGTTAGGCCACATCCAGTGTGTGTCTGACTTCTTAGTGACTTGATTTCAAAAGGTCATAGGGCTATTCATGTGAAGAATTCTGAGGCAGCTCTTCAGCCTTATGTTTTTCTGCTCACTTGGCAGATTCCAATACCATGCGTGCCTACATACCAGCCAACCAACAGCATCCCCCAACGCCTGGAAGCCATACAGAGATACATCAGGGACTTGCAGTATCCTCCCCACTAAATGGAATGTTAGCCTACAAAGAACAGCTGTACAGTCTAACAGGCTCATTTGGAGGCACCGTGTCATTTATTTTATGAAGGGTCATGGAGTCTCAGTGACCAGCTATTTTAAATTGCCTAATTACAATAATCTGCACCAGATGATAACTTGCATTTTGTTCTTAAAAGTTTTTTTTATCCCTCCAAAGATTGTTTTAGCTTTTGTAGTACTAAAGGCTAGAAAATAAGCCACTGAGATGTGAAGATGTTCCTTCACTACCAGTGACCACTGAAATATTTACTGAATATGAATCTTTCATGACATACATGCATGAAGTATGTATACTACCAGTCCCTTTGGTAGGAATTGTAAATCGGTGGATATTTCCTACAAAGTTACTGTTGGTAGAATCTGGGTCACTGGGTCACATTACTATACTACTATACTTTTTTATACTTTATTTTAGTGATGGTGCATCTACATTACTGAAAAGAATCATTGCCTATGTTCTAGTAAACCATGCAGATATCTGTCACAGAAAAATAGCCTTTTGTTGTACACTTAACAGGTTTTTTCAGGTACAATCACACTGGAACACAGTTTTTTGAAATCAAGAAAAGCAGGCCTCTCACAGCGTAAGTGTATATTGTTTTATCAAACTTTGTCCATTTCCTTCTCTTCTTCTTTTGTTATTTTCTATGGTTTTCAGCCTGTCTGAGATATACAGAATCCCATGTATAAAATGCCTTTATGGACTCTGGGAATGTGAATATAACCATTCCACTCACAGCAAGGTGAACGTTTTTAAGACAAGAGATAGGGAGTTGCAGATGTTTGCTTAGCTACTTAGCTTTTTGTAACACTAATAGTAAGAACATCATAAAACAGAACTTTGTGTCAGTGTTACCAGCTGTTCTAGGAAGTGCATTGGTTAAAGCTGTAAGTGGTGTGTGGTCTTTGGCACATATTAAATTAATGTGTAAATACAAAACAAGAATATCTGAGGGGTATTCTATGGGGGGAATATTATGGGAAATCCCAAGTCTTATTTTGGTGAGTTCTGTTGGGAATTAAGTGGGAGTTCTGTTTCATTGTTGTGAGTCCCTGCCTAGCAACTGGGGTCATTTGCATTGTTAAACTAGCCTGCTCCATGTCATATGTAACAGGTTGACATTGTCAAAAGGTATACTCTTGACAAACTGGTCAGGATCATTTTCACATTAGGGGTGATGGTACAGAAGGGAGCCTAGCATTGCTGCTGATATTTGACACTTAATTGTTATTTGACGTGTCTGCCTTATGATATTACAGGACAAAGCAAAAGTATTATCAGTCAAGTTAGAAAAGAACAAAGGTTAAATGGATGCTGCTGTCTGTCATCTAAATGCTTGGTGATGCCAATTGACCCTCTAGGTTTTAATCACATTCATGGAGGTTAACTACACTTCTGTATGGAAGTTAATGAATGCTCTTGACTCTCAAATTAATGTGTATGTTGAAGCCAAGAAGAGATTTAAAATGAAATTCGATAGTCTGATGAGTCCTTAGCATTGTTGTATATTTAACCAATATTATGATATTTACTCTGTACATGAGTTTTTTTGACTTTCTTTTTGGCTTGCTGAAATCAGGGTTTCAGTGTGGGTAATTCTACACAGGGCAAGTGAAATCACCATGACCAGTATCTGGCATTACATTGTCACTTTCTTTCCTAGAGATGGCCCAGAATGTTGATGGAGTATCAGAACCAACCAACAGAGTTTTTACATCTAGAACCATACTCCTGGAGGTAAATTACAAAACTATGGTGTGTGTTTTTCAGATTGATGGATATCGCAAAGGAGATGACCAGAGAAGCTCTACCAATCAAATGTCTTGAAGCTGTGATCCTTGGAATGTATCCTTATTATCCTGAGTTTAGGGTAATCATTAATCACATTGATTGAGAATTAGGTTTGGTCTGCAACTAAATAGTGATGAGCAAATTACAGTGGGTGCTGGTTGACCATTAGGTTTTGGTCTCAGAAACATTCAACCAGATGAAGCAAAGCTGTTAAATACTACCTTTCAGCACTGGGATATTGGTGAATGTTTATTTCTAAAACTAAAATGCTACATAAGGAAAACTACACAAGCTACATCATGAAGTCAGTTCATTTTGTCAGTTTAAAGATACGTGGTCATATAAAGGCCAATCATACAGAAAAGCACACCAGTAGTTCAGTCTAGCCAAGAGGTAAATAGATATAATAAGAGGGACATGAGAAATGGCCACAAAGATTCAAGAAAATCAGCTCATAGCTTGTAGTCATTTTTGGCAAAAAAAAATGAAATTAAGATATAAAAATATAAAATATTTTTTTTGCCTAAATCATCTCACTTATATTTTACTTAGACTTATATTTTACTTATATAATCATCTCACTTACATTTTACAAATATTTTAGGGAAGGTGATGTTATTGAAACAGAGTCCAGGATGCCGAAGCTGGTGGAAAGTGCGTGGCCATCAATGTGACTGTCAAGCAGTGTTTTCCTGTCAGCACTAGATGTAGGAATTTACCAGGATGTCCTGTCTGCAGATCGCCACACTTCCGTAGTAGGATAAATGTATCGCCACCGTCTTAAACAAGTAGGATCATGGTGCCACGGTTGTCATGAGGCAGCTGCAAAAAACAAGGATCTTTGGGGTGGAAATCGAGAACCGGGAATTGAGTAGAATCAAGAATGAAGTGCTTCAATTCACTGGTATTGTATCCCCCTGACATTATCAATTCCAACATGTTTTTCATCAATGGCTCTTTCAAATACAAAACTAAAATAGATAACACAGCTCTACATGGTTTTCCTCATTCTAATAAGCTGCTATTGTCACATAATCAATACACTTTTTTTATTTGACTGATGTGCCACAATTGTAGTTTTGTTGACAGATTGTGCTAGTAAAATCCAGCACCCTGACAATGTTGGGATTGGGAAAGGGGATTAATTCCTACTGGGGAAAAAAACAGAAAAACAAAGTATTAACTGACCAGACAAACTTGGGGGTATGGTGTTGAACGTAGCTGAAAATAGGTCATCTGGTGTGAGAGACAAGAACAGGAATGGAGAGTATGTTGTCATCATTAGTTAGACTTAAGCTTTCTGATGGTATGTGCAATGACTTTTTTACATCACATCCAAACCCAGCTGATAGACACAATCACTTCACCTTCGGCACATCACACACGGCACCTAAATGTGAAATCTAGTGAATGAACGAAGAAAAGACACGTAAAGAACAATCAGACTGACACATGAATACACAAAACTTTTTTGCTTTACCTCCTTGCTTGGTTTACTACATGGTCACTAAATCTCTGACGTTTTAGATATTTTAGTCTTAAGACCACAAAATGCTTTAGTAAAACAGTAGGAGTATGCCCAATATAATTGATTGGCATAATTGATTGGGACAAGACATAATTTAATGAATAGAATCAGATCTTTCTGCTTGGAATGACAGCCATGATCTACGTAAACATTCTACTTAACCCATTTTTTTCTCAGTTACCTCACCAACAGTATGCCCACCGTGGAACGCTTTCCGCTCAGCTTTAAGACTCAGTTCTCAGGGAGCCACTTCCGCCACATTGTGCTTGGCATCCACAGTGGTGGACGCTTTGGGGCGCTCGGCATCAGCCGCCGGGAGGACCTCATGTATAAACCACTGGAGTTCCGTACACTTGCTGACCTAGTGCAGGAGTTCCAGGGCGCGTATCAAGGCTACTGGCATACGCTGCGCAAGGTGAAGATTGGTCAGTACGTCTCACATGACCTCCACAGCGTGGAGCAGATTGAGTGGAAGCATTCCGTCCTGGATGTGGACAAGCTGTCCAAGGAGGAGCTAAGAAGGGAGTTGGAGAGACACACGCGTGATATGAGGCTAAAGGTGAGCATGATCAGGAACTTGAACTGTCTTCTGTTGCCCAGCATTTTGTAGTAAAATAATAGGAGCTCTTTATTTGAAGGCGTCTACGTAAGAGTGTCATAAGAGAGCTTTTATAAACATGACATGCATCATGAACACTATTGACATTTCATTAATGTTATGACTGTTGTCAGTAAGTGTCATTTGGTAATGTAAAGTTGACACGGTTTGGGATGCAGACGTTACAAAAACTGTCAGTTAATGACAGCAGCCATAATAGGCTCATAAAACTCTTCTGCAGACACCTTCAAATAAAATGCTACCAAATAATAATTCTGATCTTGCCGGATATTTTAAAAGTGAAGTAATCGCTGACAACTGTTTCATATTCTTTCCTTGACATTATTTACCTGATTCATGTTGTATCATAGGGCTGATTTTGCTGTTCTCAGGCTGTTTGGCCTAGGGAGTTTTAACCTAAGGAGTACTTCCTCAGAACAGGGTAAAGTGAGGGCAGGAGGCTATTTTTTAGTTTTAAGTTCCTCAGAAAATGTGTGAAGCATCTTTTTGTGCTTCACTAAGCAGGTCAGCCAAAGACGTTGAATCTAGGGGAATCTAGGGGATCTAAGGGGATTATTTTCTCTTTAGTCCAGTGTTGGCAAGTCACTTTGGGATTTGCACTCCTGGAGTGGTTTCTGACAGGAAGAACTCGTGAGTCTTTCTAAGGGGCTTGAACTCTGAGGAAAGGAAGACTTTCCTACCTTGTGGTAGCATTTATCAGTTTGCGGAGAAAAAAAAGAAAATATTCTTGGTCAGTTGGTGTTGTTTTACCTTTTGAATCAGCCAACAAAAGTAACAGCAGCTTTGGCATTTTTGACACAATTGGTTCAGTAAAACGTGTCCTTTGGCGGCACAGTTCTGTTCCACTGGCACAGGAAACAGTAGATGGGGCCATCTGTTGGCCACATCAAGTAACTCACATGTGAGAACTCGTGAGATTAAATGCTAAGGACCCTTTCTAACATGCCCAGTTCTTTTTGTGAGATTATAGTGAAATTTGTAAGCCACAGGTAGCTATATTCATAGAAATGTATTTAAGGTGTATGTTAATGAGTTTGACATATATTCAGCGAGACTACTTATTAAGTATTAAATGCAAACTGAAAAATGGAAGAATACCCTATACTGAAGCTATTCACCAAAGGGAGAATGTTGAAAGTGAAACAAGGATAGAACAATTTACTAACATGTTTTAGCCCTATATATTTATATTGCATCACTGATACCTGATTTGTATTGTGTGCCTCCTTTTTTCACAGATTGGCAAGGCAATTCCCCCATCCCCCACCAAAGACAGGAAGAAAGACACTGGCTCACCACTACGTAACCCTAACAGCCCAATGCGGAGGACCAGCCGCAGCGATAGACGGTAGGATGCCCCTGACTCAGCCTTTTTCCATCATGTGGACACTTTGCATTCGGTCTGCAGTGATTATCTGAGAGCAGTCATTTGCAGGAGTATTACAAAGGATGCATCAATATGAATCAAAAGAGTATATAATATGGATTGTTATTATATAGTTTTATATATACTTTATTATATCTTATACATCATTACCATTATATATCTATGAAAAGTGGAGGTTGGTGATTGTATCCTTTACAAGTTAGAATAATTGACAGGCTGGTTTCATTACTTACCAGCTGTGATTTGTGGCTTTCTGTTAGCCTTTGATTAGATTAGATTCAACTTTATTATCATTACACATGTATGAATACAGAGTAACAAAATACAGTTTAGTATCTAAACAGAAGTGCAAATAGCTTAAAGTGCAATATGTACAGTACGTGCAGTATGTGCAGTTAAGAGCAGTTATGTACAGATAAGGGCAGTGTAAAAGTGGGAATAGATATGTGCAGATTATGTATAGATAAATTATGGTGGGAATACTTATGTGCATATTATGTACAAATCAGTTATGGGAGCAGTTATTTACAGATGGGGCAGTGTAAAAGGTGGGTATAAATTAGTATTGATTTATAAAAGAGCAATGTGCAGATTAAGTATGTTAATATACAGATGTTCTGTACTTCTATACATAAGGGAAATACAGTTACACAGATGTATAATGGACAAATATGCAGATGTGTAGATATATTAATATATGTATATACAGATGTACAGATGTGTAGTAGAAGATAGTCAGCATAGTTTGTGTCAATCGATGCAATTGAGGAGTATTTGCTACTGTGAATTTTCTGCTGTCAGAACCATAAAAGTTGAAACAATATATACATATGGATCATGTAGACTCCCCTCAAGTTATTTTCTGTGCATCAGTTGATGAGATGCAGGGTTGTATATCCAGTCATTTGTCTACGTGAAAAGACTATTTCCAATCATTGTAATGTTATCCAAATGTGTGCCCAACGTAGTTCCTGGGCTCTTGTATTTTAAATGGTTTCAGTGTGAGGATGCCTTTGAACTGACTCTGCCATAAGTTGGAAATTTATTCTGAATTGTTTGGAAAATGCTGAGGAATAGCAGGGAACATTACTCCATTCTCCTCATATCTATATCATGCAGTGCAATGAATCCAGGAGCTTAATCATTTCCATTCTGTGTGTATGTATGAATAGCCTTGGCTCCCCTGCATGTATCTTTTGAAACTTGACACATGAACACAAGTCAAACATGCATCTTATTGCAGATGGGTCTGTACAAATAATTAGAATTGATGGAGTTCTAGCAACATCGAATGATTAGCGAATGATTTTCATAATGAACCTCAATATCAACTGTGCTCTGCGAAAAACAAATAGGCTAGTTGACTAACATTAACCGTTCAGCCACAGTTCATTATTAGATGTTGTGTAATAAAATAGATATTGCATGTTCAAAGGCTGGATATTATGTTTTAATGAAACATGAAAACTTTTTTAGCATTATACTTACTTGTTTATCATTTCTTTGTTGTTGTAGGCCCTCGGGAGAAAAGAAGAGCATTGAGCCAAAGCCTCCATCTGACATGAATGGATACCAGATTAGGGTCTAATACAGAGAACATGTGCTTTCTGTTACAAATGGATACCACTGAAGACTTGTTTTTCTACTTTTTCTACTCTCTTATACAGTTGATTGTGCAGTTCATAGAACTATCGGATATTTTTTGTTAAAAAAAACAATCAACTGAATATTTGGTCATACACACTGACCACTACAGGACTGGTTTTATGAAAATACAGAACAGACATGTCTTTCAAGTACACAGGGTTTGTGTGATTATATCATGTGAGTGTGATGTTTTACTGTCCTACAGATATTCAGAAGGATCTGAACTCTGGTGACATCCTGGCATCTTCATGATGCCACAGTGTTAAGAACGTCAGATCCATGGACATTTTCAGTACCTCTGTTACATTGTTATTATTATTTTTTTATTTATACCTATAGCCTTTAGCCCTGTTAGACAGCTTCCAACATTTTGGAGATATTTGTTTTTCATATCACATACCTAGTGCCTTTGAGTCATTGTCAAGTTTTACACCCTCAGTGATATGGTACCATGTTGGAAGCCAAGAGCTGAAGTCCTGATATGCCTCCTTGTTGCAGATCTATGTAGTCATGAAAACCCGAAAGTGTTACAAGACATATTTTGCCTCTCTCCAGTGTAATGCCTACTGCACTGGAAAAAATATCCATCTGTTAAGATTAGTTTAAATATTGTCGAGTCATAATAATAAGCATCTCCCTGTCATGTTATCAAGGGCTTGGTAGACTCCGTCCAAGAAATTATATTATCCAGACAGGGGGCAAGTCTGTTGGGTTATAAAAGATAAGGCTCAATAAATATCAGTATCAAATGGCTGAAACAAGTTTTACATAGTTGCATCAAGTAAGAGCCCTTGGATGTAGATGTGAGTGTGTGTGATAATCAAAACTGTCTGCAAATAATGCCTCTTCTGATCAGGGAGATATACTCTTTCGGCCCAGTGAGACCCCTTATATAGTATTGGCTCCAACCTTAGTAATTCTAATAATTAATAATAACTTCAGAGTGTCCGATGTCAAAGTACTTGAGCACCTCTGAAAAGGGTGAAGTAAAACAATATTTGACACCTGGGACACTTTTGAAGTTGGAAGTCTTGATTCAATTCTTATTTATGAAACCACTGAAACTTCTTTTGTCCATTACCAATAAAGGCAAGCGTCTTCATTTCAGTTTACCAATTTTTAAGCAATCTTTTTGAAATGCTGCATGACTCGATGGTTTCAGTGGATTCTTGGTGTGCCCTGACAGCCCAGCTGGTGCCAGCATGCAGTGGTCTTTAATCTCAATTACCAAAGTACCAAAAAAAACGAGAGTGCTGACGAAGAGGTTTTGCATGCTCTAACATTAACATGGCAATACAGATCTACTGCAGACTTGATTTTAACCATATAACTTGGTTGGAATGGTAGGTTTTTGTCAATCAGGAAGGGGACAATCAGAAATGTTACCAACATTTGCCAGTTTGCAAAGAAGACATTCAAAGCAGATTTTGTATGAGATGGTGGTACAATTTCTGTCCTTAGTCCCCAGTCAAGACCACTGTAGCCCTTGAGCAGACAAGTATCATGTAGCAACCTGATTAGTTGTGTTGGTTTTACCTCCGTCCCTACAATTAAGTTGCATCAGACTTGCAAAAGCATCCTGCCAGCCTGTGACTAGCATATGACCAATGCTAATCTAAGCAGTGATATCAGAAGACAGGAATGAAATCAGCTTTACGAAGTACAACTTTATACAGTGTTTTCCCAGTGTTATTTTCTTGAGATGTCTTCACACTGTGCTGTTAGATTCCTGTAG
Source organism: Tenualosa thibaudeaui (assembly GCA_027481765.1). Lineage (NCBI taxonomy): Eukaryota > Metazoa > Chordata > Actinopteri > Clupeiformes > Clupeidae > Tenualosa > Tenualosa thibaudeaui. The sequence continues at coordinate 18,696,915 of JAIFZK010000013.1, forward strand.
TGGATCAAAATAGAATTGTAATACAAACATGTGTCTGCATCTTTATTATAGACAGTCTGATTAGTTTTGAAGTCAAACAGGCTAAAGGGACTGAAACGTTCACTTGGTGGGCATACTACTAAGGCAGGATTAGTGATATGTTGAGGATAAAGCCAGATTTGTGTTATAATTTCAGAAACATCACTGAATATTCAGAACCATTCTTTTCTCATTGAATTTTTAAATCTGAATGTTATTCTGCAAAGAAGTCAGTTGTTCACTTTGAAATGTAAATGAAAAGGCATGCTAGACATACAGGGTGAGAAACCTTTGTCTATGCCTGATTAGTCTGAACACGAGATTTAGTCTCATTTGATAGTACTCGAAATTATCCACACAAGAGCACAGAGGAGACATGGAGATGTAATGCTCTCCCATGATACACACTACCGTAAGGATATTTCAACTGGTGTTTGACAAATCTAATGTCTGAAAGTATCTTGTTAACTAACTATTTAACTATTAACTTGACTGTTAGCTAACCATGAAATCAGGCAACTTCTTTGGCTGTCCAAAGGACATGAATGCATGAATTTTCTTGGAAAATTATATGTTTATTAACAAATTATTTTCATAGATAAAAAAAGAAAATCTAACCGCAAAACATCAGGATGGCTCAGAAATTGACTTAAATATTATATTCATGAGGTTCATCTGAAATAAAAATCCAGTCTGTTATGTGTCTATATGTTTTTGTTTTTTTTTAAACAAAATTAGCATTGGCACCAGCAAAGTTTAGTAGTCTTAAAATCCTGCAACAGGACCATTCCTTTCTGCCCCATTGATGTAATAAATGTGAAACTGATGAGCAAATTCAACAGTTCCTCAACAAATACTGCAAATATAAAATTCAAAAGATTTTAAGACGACTGCAAAACTGTTTAAAAAGGGAACAGAAAAACCTACCCAACTGGATGAAAAATGTCTTTTGTTGGAATTCTGTAAATTCTTGAATGCAGCTTTAACACAAACATTTGGGCAGACTGTTAAGAAATTTTAACAGGATTTTTCAAAATGTCCGACTTGAACCGGAAATTTGCTGAAACCATTATAATTTTGAGATGTGTGATGTTAAGGTGGGTTGACGTGTAGACAAAATTTGACCAAAAGGCTGAGATGGTCTGAGGGAAAGATCTCATTGGGCAGACCTCTCAGAGCCCACAAATCTTCCTCTGACAGAAGAGCCAATCTTCCTATGAGCTTCAGGCCACCATGCAGTCGGTTATCTGTGTGGACATAAAATGCAAATACATAACATAAATGATTATATAATATAGTAATATCATTAATTATCTTTATGTAGTCATACAGATATGGTTGTGCATTTAACCTAAGGCCAACACACATTTAAATATCCTTTGTTTTGTTTTTTCAATTTAGCATGTTCTTTTCAGTATGAAAGATTGCTCCCTGCAACAATTTGGCTGACCTGTTTGGTCTTTGGTATGTACACTTCTTGCAGAATAGAAGATATAATCCACTGTTGCTCCAGCATTGGAGTGCACTGTTGTCACTTCCGGCCTGTCTGTTCCCGTAATTATGTGGCTATATGCTGAACTCAAGTTCAGACAATGGCAGACTGTGTTCCTGAACCTAAGAATACAAAATGGAGTTTCATGGTACACACCTGATATCAGGGACAGTAAGTGAATAAGACTCAATTGTAATCATTTTGTACTTACATATCACATTCCTAAAACAATTGCCTTAGTCATATTTTGGTAAAAATACTTTTTTGGCCTTTTTTGGCCAATTCCAAATTGGAATTGAAAAAGGAAGATTTTTGTGATTCCTGAAAAACATGAAAAAATGACTTGGCTGATTATTTTAGGAAGGTGATGATATATAAGCATTATATATTTATACTGTGAGCCTTATATACACTACATATGTAACCATTATATACTTCTATATTACATATTTACCTCTGACCACATGGCTGTTTTTCATGATGGTCTAAAAAAGAAAAAAAGACGTTGTAGTAACTTGTAATATCTAAAGGAATACCAGACAACCTTCTTAGGTTAATTTACCAGCTTTGTAGTCACAATGGTTAAATGTTACAGTGTTACAAATGTTAAATGTTACACTCATTACAGGGTGAATGAAGGCTCTTTCGACAACCTCTAGCACTTACTTGTGCAGTTACAAGCACTTGCAGTTTGAAAACGCGGGTTGTGTTAATGTCATGTCAATATGCTCTTCCATACACAATGAGAATATGGCAAACTTAATTTGGACTAAGTGTGTTTACCAGGTGCACTGTCTGTCACTCCTGGTATGAGGTCTAGGTCTTTAGGTCGCATACAAGCTGCCTGGCAGTACCGTAGATTGAGCAGGAAGTCTTGACTGTACTTTAATTTTCCTGCAAAGAAAGAGTAACAGAAAGCCCCCAAGTGATTAGTTCACTTCACAAACCTAACAAGAAACCTAAAAACATTATTTTCAATTATCTGAAAATTAATTTATAAAAGTACAATATCAGTGTCCCGGGGTTTTAAAGAAAAAACAGAAAAAACAGAAATGTTCAAAAATCTATATATACTATATATAACATTCTCAAAACTGAATTCTGGGACAGAGCTCGAAAACTTCAAGCCCTATCCATTAATATAAACAATTAAAATTATTTAAAAGCATTTTCTGCAAAAACACAAGAGACGGACGCATTCTCATGATATTCCATAAGTATTATGGTAATTCCACAGAAATTTAACTTTTTTGCCACATAAATGAAGCCCGTAATGTGACTGTTAAATTGCATGAAAAAATTGTATGGAATTGTAAATTTCCCACAATCATTGACATTTTACAAATACCATATCGCATTTTTATTGGCGTTATGGATGCGACAGAAAGTAAATTTTCCACGGAATTGCCCATTATTAAAACCGACATAGACACATTCTAACCTGTTGGTGAGGGCTCAGCCTGGCACGTAGTTACATACTGGCAGTTGTCAGTGATGCCAAGGCAACTGGGCAGAAGTGGAGCATAGAGTCTTCTGGGATGCATCTGGTGTGACAGGTCCTCTTGTCCTGATATCTGCCAGTATGAGAGGAGGCCACACACAGAAAACAAGCTGATTTATCTGTCTGATAATACAAAATGCTAGGTGTAGTTTAGCAAAAGTAGGATAACAACCTGCAAAATGCAAAAGAAAAATTGTAATCAAATAGATGCTCACCATCCATGTAGGTAAGCCATGGTAGTAAAGCTGGCCTGTGTTGATGAATTGGTAAAGTGGCATATTGGGGAATGAATTGAAGTCTCCACAGAAAATGACCTCACATTCACTTCCTATGGCCTTACAGCGCCTCACGACACTATCTATTTCCGCTAGCACCAACACCAGCTGGGCAAGCTTTATGTCCCCTCTCCTGGGATTGAACAGCAAGTGGGTATTGGCCACACAGATGGGGGTGCTCCTCTGGCCATGGTCTGTAGAGGTGATTGGCTGTAGCAGTAAAACAATGGCAACATTGTCACGGTCAAGCAGCTCGCACTTCTCCTGGCGAAGCTCCAGCAGACTCACAGAGAGCTGAGAGAAGCGCTTGTTCTGGTAGCACACAGCACATCCGTCTGTCTTGGATCCTGTCCTCCGCTTGTAGACACAGGTGTACCCTTGGGAAGGAGAAATACAAGAGACATGGTGATGCAAGTCAGACTAATTGTGATTGAGTGACACATGGCTGAAGGTCATCAGCTGCTGTTCAAAGAAGCTAATCAAACAATATAACATGAGAGGGAGTGGGGTTGTTAGTGGATATACCCACCGCTGTGGTTTCGGCCGCTAGCTGTAAAAGAATCACAGGGATCTAACCACTCCCAGACGCATAGAATATGTCTTGCCCAAACTAAAATTGTTAAATAGTTGGACCAAACCTAATTGTTGTATAAACCTGAATATACGTGTTATGTACCTAAACCTGAGGACATGTTTTTTCCTTTTATAAAAAGTTTACATTTATTAGACCATTGGTTCTCAAACTGGGGTTCGAGGACCCCCCAGGGTCTGCAGTGCCTTGCCAGGGAAGTTTGCTACAAAGTAGTATCTAACATTTAACAAACCAAATGGCTATATGCTTGTATTGTTAAATTTGTGTTATGATTATAAGGGGTCCTTAGAATTTTTTTTGCTCCATGAGGAGTCCCCGGTCCAATAAAGTTTGAGAACCCCTGTATTAGACTATACATTTCACTTGCATAATGTTCTGCACTTACCCATGTCACTGAGGACAGGTTGTAGCTGTTTCTTGAAGTGGTCTTCCTGAGCCTCTTGCAAACACAGAATCTAAACACAACCATATTGTTTTTGACTGTTTCACATACACCTCTCCAGTTCTCCAGTCCTGACAATAGACAACATTGCACAAGAAATCTACAAGGCAGTTACACATTACCAAGCTCTGGAGTTTAGCTGTAAACACCTAGTCTATTTTTCGTAAGTGATTATTTTACTTTAATCTGAGATTGATCTTGGTCTGAATACCTAGCAGTCATCTACCACTTCTTTGAGGTGGGATCAACCAGTGTAGATCAAAATGCCTCTGTTTATCATGATTTCGTTTTTGGGTGTTAAGCCCACCTCTGTTGCGTCAGGGTAAAAGCCTGCTTTTGGTAAATGAAATGAAGTGCAAAAAGGCTTGGTGGCTACGCTGAGTGGTAGACTGAAATCAAATCGCTCACAGATCAGGATGGGTCTTCCATGGCTAGCAAACACCACTTTCTCAAGCAAGAACCATTTACATTATATACAACTGCAAAATAACATTGTTATGCACTGACTAAATAAGCAACAAACGTGAAACCCTGCATTCTACTTACATCTGGTCGCCAGGTTTGAATCTCCAGGATTATCCCCTTCAGGCGAGCGCTCCAGACTAGTACCTTCTCTGAACAATGTAAGTACAGCTCAGGGTTACCCTCCAGTAGGTCCTGGGCCAAGATATTGTAGGTCATGAAAGTAAACTCAAACACAGATTCTGGATCTTGGTCCGTTGTCCTGTGTGCTTCATCGTGGGGGCCACGCAGATCCTCCCACACTCGCCACATTACTAAACAGAGATGTATGCAAGTACTGAGAACATAAAATATAATAAATGAAATAAATGTGTTACGAGAGACAACTAAATATAACACAGAGATTATGCATAGGTGTCAAAATGTTCATTGTTTGACAAAATGTATGAACACATTCACTTTAGTATTTCAGAACAGAGTGGTCATCTGAATCAGTAGTTGTTTGTCAGTCTGTTTTGTAAAACTGCCCTTTTGGTAAAAGATAATTTGACCTGTTGTTTCCTAGTGTGAGTGATGCAGACAGTGAACTTCTAAGTCATTCTACTGATGACATTTACGTGAGAAAGATTCAATCTCCAGGAAGACCTATTTCTACATGATGGCAAATAATCACGTCACACCTTCAAACTCCGTGCTCTCCTGTAGGGCTGGATAGTAGCTTATGGCTGGGAACTGCCAACAAGGGCGGAACACAATGTCTGTCAATCCATGCCCTACGGGGAAATGCCACCCAGGGACATCTGCTTGGGACTCTCGGGTCGCACACTGGGTGTGACTGCCCCACATCTGGGTTTCAGCCAGTAGAGCTCCCAGATCCATGGCAGGGCAGTCAGTAATAGTAGGTCTCTGAGCATCACTGGAGTCTGTTTGAGGATGTATTTCAAGATCTGCTAGAGCAAGACAAGATTCTATGCCAGTGTCTACTTGGTTATCATTAGTTGAGACATGCTCTGCCCCCTGAGTGAATAGGGGTATAATTTCCTTATCATCCTGTCTCTTTACTTCCTTGTGAGGACCATCTCCCGCACTCATAGTGCTACTTAACATGTCAACACATAAAACGTTGCTGGCTGGTTGAAGTACGGCTTCCTGCAATTTGCCTTCTGTCTCTGTCCCAATTCCTTCCGCCTTTCTCTCCCTGAAAATGTCTTCACTGGTGGGACGGGTGATGCACCCACTGTCCACCGAAGACTCTTTTTTCTCCATTCTTTCTTCTTCCATCTCCTCATGACATTTGCTTTCACCATCTGCTACTGTTTTCTCTGAGTTTTTCTGGATCACACTGCTTTGATCTAGCCACTCATCCAACAGAGCATACTGACGTTTGGTCAAACTCCGTGGAGGCATTCCCCCAGTGTCACATTCCTCTTTCCTATTCATGAACACAGAGGAAGCTGCCTTTACCAAAGACTCTGTCGGAAAAATCAAGACACACATTAGCATTGTGTCAGTACCTCAGCACTAATCAAATAAGATTACAATGTTTGTAGAACTTAGCAATGCACTTATGTCATGAGTATGCCTGTGTTGAGCATTGTGAAATATCCAAAATAACAAGTTACCTTTCAAAACAATTCCACGTGCACTGTGCAGTCCATGACGCAAGTAATGCTAGCGTTAGCTAGTCAGATCTGTGCTAACCAAACCTGCAAAACTGCATTCCTAACTGCATTTCTTAGACTGACTGCTACGTTAATGTGTTTATTCTCCTACTGCCACTGATTTACCAACTGACAGAATAAACAAAGGTAGTAGTGATTTCTAACAAAGTGTTATTTTGTGCTGCCGTCAACTAAAATTCCAGTCTATGGGTCAACCAGCAAGCAAACAGGCTAGCGTCAATATATAATATATAAAAGTTTCCGTGTTCATACACTGACTGTGATTATAGTTCCACTACTTCACATGCCGATAACAAAAGTATTGCATTACCAAATAACATTGGTCAAGGGTGTTGTCAATCCAGGCTGTTATATTTTACCTGAAACTTTGATGACAACGCGAGTAAATGGATACAGTGCATAGAACAAAATGCTTCCCAACATGGTGTGTCTGAACGCAATAGGAGCAGCAGCATTTTCCTGCAAGGGAGGCCACGGACTCATCAAAATAAAAGTCCTTTGTTTGCGACGTGATGGCCAAAATTGCGATTCATGTTCAAACCTTCAAACACATTGACACACGATTTGATTTTGTTGGCATTCAGTTTTGGGGTAAGATACAGCTGACATAGCAGTAATCTGGTTAGTAACGGTAAAAGGCTTACTATGAAATTAAAATAAAAGTATAATGATCTTCCCATAAAAAATGCGAAACCATTGAACTGTCTTTTTGCAGGGCAATATTACACACCGGGCACATTCCACAGTGTCTTAAATTTTGCAGATGTGCAGATGTTCCTGTCTATTTTGGACTTTCCATATACAAATATGGATATATAAACATAATAATGCTTATATGTCCATATTTTTATATTATGTTTAAATATCTCTCTTTTGCAGGCTCCAAGGATGACAGTCAAGTGTCTGTCAACCTGCCTAAACTTGAAGTGAATGCATGCTTTATCGTGACCCACACACTCCCTAATCCATTCAGTTGTGCATGCTTTTTAAAAACAAGAGGTATAATGGGCCATAATCGGATACAGATGTCGCTGTCACTTTATTTGGTGAGGATTTATCAAGCACCTGTTACAATGTTACTCATTACCCTAGTGAACGACATTAAAACTAGCTTTTGCACACTGAATCCATATGATGTTTTCCTTTCTCTCATTAATGCCATGTACTTTAAGAACCAAGGCTCTAAGGACTCAGAAGGGAGTAGTGCACAACAGTGTACAGCAATGCATGTAATGCTGTTACTAGAACAGCTATTTTGCCCTTCCATTTAAAAAAAAACAGGACCACCATTACCTCATTACTATAAGTGTGAGTAATGCCTCATTTCTGAACTAGTATATGATGAACAAGAATCGAGTGGCTTAACCTAACACCTAACCTAACACCTGAATTATTCACGATGCATTCTCCATTGGTCAGTGCAAGATGTGACAACAAAGGTAGCTTGGGTTTCACGCAAGTGATGGTTGCTAAGAATCTATTCCATTCATTTTGATGGAAGACACTGGGAAGAACTAGTCAAACAGCACGTGATCCTGCAAAACATGAATGTTACCTATAATGGAAAAACAGCAAGAGGAAATTGACCAGGCCTGCTTGTCGCTGGACTCACTTAGCCTCACAGATGGGGACATCACACCCCCTCAACTAGAAGATGATGAATGGGACACAGATCTTGAGACTGAGGGTAAGACTACAAACAGGAAAAAATTTGCATTGTATGGTTCATGTTTCACAATGCAAAATGGCACATAGCACTTTGCATAAAATATTGCATCCATATTCATAAGCAAGCATATATATGTGACACTGAGCATGTTACTGAGACTATACTACAGACAGTAAAGTCCATGCTTTTATCCCCAACCAGAAGTAAAAAAGAGCAGAAAGGACATGTCAATCAAAGAACTATACCTGGAAGCATGCAAACTGGTCGATGTTGTTCCTGTCTCTTATTTCCTGCGCCACCAGGGGTCAGATCAACTGAACCTCACACACCATGGTCTGGGACCCCTGGGGGCCAAATCTCTGGCCATTGCCCTTGTGGTGAATTCACTGTCTTCCAATATACATTGATAACATGATGATAATGCAATATTTTATTATTTTATGTCCCAGTAGAACAATGAACTTTGACTAGCATTAATTCAAATCGTAATCTTTATTTGAAATATTTATATATTATTTATATATTTATATAAAGCACAAGTTCTACTTTAATGTGAAATTTATTCTTGTTATGTGCAGACAGATATGAACATCACAACTCTAGAGCTGGCAGACAATCATCTCCTAGCTGAGGGGGCAAAGTACCTTGTGGAAATGCTCAGAGCAAATTTTACCATCCAGAATCTGGTCAGTTTGTTACAGGGAGTTGGTTTTCAAAATAACTAACTACCTAATAAAATTTGGTAATAATTTTGTGGATAACATTTGTGACTGATTCATTCAGGATCTCTCCAAGAACCACCTCCAATCAGCTGGAGCTGAGTGCATTGCAAAACTCTTACTAGAAAACATTTCAATCAAATCCTTGAAACTTTCAGGTAAAGACAATTTCAAACCAATCTAAAAGATAAGTAAATTTGAGACCATGGTGGAAAATATGGGTATTTCTTTTACTGTCCCACTAGGAAATGGCTTCATTGAGGATGATGCCAAATACTTTTCTGATGCCTTGGCGGTAAGTTAGGCTGCATGCCAATCCTGATGTTCTTCACCATAACATTTTAGGTGATGACTTGTTTGTGTTAACAGAATAACTACAGAGTAAAAGAACTGGATTTAAGTCACAATCAGTTTGGTGGGCGTGGGGGAGATCATCTGGGCCAAATGTTAGGTGAAGTATAGACATTTGAGTTATACAATAGGCTTGGTCATTTTCAAACTGTAGCAGAAAGGCTAAAACATGGTTAACTTGTGATACCTGACTTCAAATCTATAGCCAACAATGAAGGTCTAGAGACCCTTGACCTCAGCTGGAATCATCTACGAATGAAGGGAGCTGTGGCATTTTGTGCAGGACTTAAGGTGTGTATTTATAGATATGCTACACATGTACATTATTGTCAGAATCCACTAATCTGATATTTCCTTTTGACATTGTCATCATTATGTTTTGTGCCTTCAAACATACTGTAAATATTGCTGCAAATGGATTACCACACAGCAGGAGAATGTGATGGATACATCTTTTTTCATATATCATGACCTTGACCAGGTGAATCTGACCTTGAAGTACTTGGATCTGTCATGGAATGGCTTTGGGAATGAGGGGGCTCTAGCTCTTGGAGAGGCCCTGAAGTTCAATAACACTCTTCTGCATCTGAATCTGAACAACAACCGGATCACTAATGAAGGAGTTGGCATGTTCTGCAAGGGCCTGGAAGCTAACGAGACCCTTAGAGTACTTCATGTGAGTGAGAATGTATGGACGAAAAATGTGTAGTTGATGTGATATATATATTTATAATACTGTACATGTATGTATGTATTTATATGTACTGGTATATATGTAATGTATGATTTGATGATAGGGATAATGTGAAGGTGTGACCCTACATTTTATAGTTAGGAACCCACCATTGCAAAGGAGATTAGCTTCATATTTAAGAAGACATTTTGCAGGCTTAACCAATTAAAGGGCTTTGAAGTTGTTTGGGTGGATAGGAGAGAAGGAGGATAGTAGGAGAGGAAATGAAAGAAAGAAATATGAAATCCAAGACAGTAATGGATTCATTTTTGTCAGAATATGCATCAGAAACAGAAATGATTGGAACATTACATAAAGTAGGCTGTAAATGTCCCACAAAGCCTAGAACTGATACATAATGTACATCAGACTATACTAACTTCCTCAAATAATGAAAGCCTTCATATATATGCACGTTCTATTAACAGTTGGCATATAATTCTCTGACAGTGGAAGGGGCACTGGCTTTGATCCATGTTGTCAAGAACACACCCAAAAGTGGTTTAGAAGACGTCAATATTTGTGTGAGTCTCCTGTTATCATTTCTCATTATCATAGCATTTAAAGTCCTTGAGAGGGTAGAGCATTCTCAATTGTTAAACTAGAAATCCAATGTGAATCAGTCCATAGCCCTGTTGTTCAAAGTTACCGAGTACTGTTAGTAGTAAAAAGTACGAGAAAATTTAATACAGCATACACCAAATGGCAAATTGACAGTTAACACCAACTGAATGGGGCACAGAAACACACAGTCAGTTTCATTTCACTATGCCCCATTCAGTTAACATTAGATATCGGTTCCCTATTCTGGTTCTTTTTTCTACAGACAGCTCTCGATGACCTCGAACAGCAGGGCTATTGAATGATTTAAACTAGATTTCCCCTTTTTTGGGCAATCACAAAAATGAAGGCATACATAAAGCTGCAACTAAATTGCAATCCAGTTACTGGAAATTACTAAGAAAATACAATGCTGGTTAATATTTAGATCATTTTTTATATTTCACAATAATAATAAAAATTACCCAACATAGTAATTGCAGCCCAAATAAGTTGCATTTTTTCACACAATGCACTGAAATTCCTTCATGTTGAAGTTGTATAGTTTTGTTTTCATTCAGCACCTGTTTGGTTTCAGAATGTGCTGGTGAATGAAAATTTTGTGCAGTTACTGGAAATTACCTGTCAAGAACACCCCAACCTTCAAGTTCAATATGGGGGTGTCGGGGGTTTTATTGCCAAGAAACCGCCAAAACGTCTTGATCCAATGAAAGTCATCCAGGTACAAATTCAGTATTGATTAATCAGTGTAGATCAGTACTGTACAAAATACACTGTGGCTACATCCTACCACAATGTGTGCGAGTATCTCAATGGATCAATATGTTTTTTTTTTTTTCTGATGTAAGGACTACCTTGACCAGCGCAAATTACGCTTGTGGGACTTTTTCCGGAACATCGACAAGGATGGAACAATGCGTGTTCCAGTGTCAGATTTCAGAAAGGCTGTTCAGGTTTGTGGCCCATAACCTACAACCAAGTTTTGATTTCATTTTAACCACGGACTATTAAAGAAGTTCAGAAGTCATTATAGAAATGTTTGCTCCACTAAAAAAACATTTTTGTTGATTAATGTAAGTTAAACTTACACCTTTCACCAGACTTTTCATAAGTTTGCTGTTTAGGATATCTGGCATGCATCTCCTAGCGTACTCTCATATATATATATATATATATATATATATATATATATATATATATATATATATATATATATATATATATATATATATATAAGCTATATCTTGTTTCTCAGACAAGCTATTTCCCTTTCATAATTATCCCACATTATACCACATTACCTAATTTTTGAGAATACTTTGAATATCTGTCTCCTTAGATTTCAGACACACCTGAACTGCAATAATCATAATGTTTTTCTCTAAAAGATCACTAACTACTAACAGTATCATATTCAATATTGGATATAAAGCATTAAACCAGTCATCCTTTCACAGCAATCCAGCATTCCACTGGACCGCTTCCAGATTGAGGAACTGATCCAGAGGCTGGACAGAGAGAGAACGGGCATGGTAGACTACCGGTGAGTACATCAGCCATGGTCATATGGTGGGTAGACTGCATAAGGTCTGAATTGGAGCAGCAGTCATCTTTTAAGTTTATATAATTTATATGGGAAATTGGTCTCTGCATTTAGCACATTTATGAATTAGTATCACACACAGCACACAGTGAGGTGACAGTTCAGTTATTGTACATACTTGTAATTTCTTGAGGTATAAACTGCCCTTTAAACTCACCCCCATTACTCTGGCTCACTTTGCTCCACAAATGCCCCTGATAGTCTTGTAAAGTTTCTCTCTTTTTTTGTATTTAGGGGCTTGGCTGACACCAGAAAACAAATGATGAGAGACCATCGTCGGCAACTCCGCAAGGTGGAGTCAAGGCAAAAGAAAGAGAAGCAAAAGAGTGAGCGCATCCTGAAGACCTTTCAGAGCGCTGTGGAGGCTGTCACCCCCCACAGCTCCCTGGTCATGTCACCAGGGGGTGCCAAAGATGACTCCAACGGGCCTCAGCACTTCTCTGCCACCCCACTCAGTTCCTGGCACCACATCATGATGTCCAACAGCAGCCGCTATTCTGTCACTAACCTGAGTAGCGAGCACGTTCACCTGCCCATGATAGGCAGCACCGCCTCTCAGTGTTCACCATCTGCCCTCGCTATGCGCTCCTACTCCCAGCCAAACCTCCATGATGACTCACCTCCCTTGCTCTCCGTCTCTAATGTGGGCAAGGACACTTACAAACTTAGCCCAACCGCAAACCACCTGACTAGGTCCAGGCCTGCCCTGAATAAGGCCAAAGGTACAAAGGTGAAGAAGAAAAAAGTAAAAAAACATGTTGATAAGAAAGCTCAGGCAAGGTGAGGATAGTGGGATAGGAATGGAAAAGAAAGCTCCCTTCAAAGTAAAAGTCATCTTGGGCACATACACATTTGTTCCTTGTTCAGTCAGTTGAAAACTTCTTATGTTTTTTTCAGTAATTACAGTTATCTAGTGTATCACACTAAATAGCAATCATATAAATACAGCAATACAAAAATAAAAAACTGATTGTTAAAAAATTGTTTATTGAAAATACAACACAAAGGCAATCCCTTTCAGATACTACAAAAATGTAGACCATGATGCAAGATTCACAGCTGTTGGATGGTTTATTGTGGGGTATTGGTTGACAGGATAATAATCTACAATAAATTGTCAATCAATAAAATAAAATGATATTATTATTACTTTGTTCATAAAATAAAATGCCTTTCCTGTACATTGTTCAGCCTCTATGACTACACTATTTGAGGTGAGTGCATGTGACCTCAGCACAGTTGAAGGACCACATGAGACACACCATGCACAGTTTCCTCTCTGATCAGCATCATGCTCCCTTCCCTCCCTGATTGGCTGAGGAACGTCTGGCCCCAGTGTAATTCGACACCATGTGGTTCAGTGCGCTCAAAGGGGCTCATCAGCCGCTTTTACCTCCCAGCCCCCATTATTGTCATCTGCTACACAATCTTACAACCCATTGAGGTTATTGTTCACTGTGTGGCTATTTCAGAGAGTGATTACATACACACACACACACAGCAGCACATAGCAGCATACCCTCCATATAGACTCAGTTGATCAGAAATAGATTTTCCTTACAAAAAATACTCTCTTCGTGTTAAGGCTATAGAAGTGTGTAGAGGAGGAACAGACTGATTTGACATCTGGCTCTGTGTCTTTAAATGAGAGAGGAAAGGGTGATGTGATGGAATCACTAGCCAATAGGCTTTGATAATATGCATTCACTCCACCCCTCACATCTGTGGGCACCTCCCAATAGGGTTGTTGGTGGTGAATCAGTGAGGGATCTAGGATGATGAGAGACTCAAAGGAGGTACTGTATATCGTGCCGTGTGTGTTGTTGATGTATCCTTTTGTGTGTGTGTATCTGTCAGAGAACACCATGTCTTTGTAATTTGATATGGTCATTGTTTGGTAGTATTGGTAGTAGAAGGTTTCATTTTTCGAATCAGATTCTCCTTATTTTTCCTTTTACTTTCAGTTCTGCATTGACATATTAAAGAGAGTTGTGAGAATCCATCTCATATATATTTTTTTTATATTTGAGTGAATATTTCTCATGATTGTGATAATGACAGGATGCCCTTTTATATATTGGTATGAGTATGTGTTTGCATGTGACATGCATGCTACTGTAGCTATCGTGTGGTTTTAAACAGAATAGAGAAGCCAAATGGTTTCATTCCACTGTGCTATCGGTGTCTAAGACATGTTAGCTTACTTGTCACTGAGTGTCTTAGCACAATGCATTATGTAATAGCTAAATACAGTGCCATCAAATTCTAGATGCGAACAATTTGAACTTTGTATCATGCACATGTAATAAAAATGTAGCATCACTTCAGTAATGAAAAGACAACTAAGATGAAGAATGTTATAAGGTTGCAAACATGTGCTCTACAGCTGTCTTGCGCACTGAACACTGATTCCCTGGCAGGTTTCCACATCTGTAGAAGTTTCCTGATTGATGATTAATTGAGGTGAAATTCTGGTTCCTAATTATCCAGCCTAGGAGATATGAACACTCATGAACATTTTGGGTTATATCTGTCAGTCTCTCAAAATTTCAGCAAAGCCAATGAATACTAAATTTTTTGCAGCAGATTTGTGATGATAAAATTGTTGATTTCAAAACAAAAAATACTAATCAAACACAATGAAATTATGTGCAATCAAATATCTAAAAACTCCAGAACCTACTTCAGATAGATAAAACAAATGGTCTTTAGATTTGCCACACAACTTCAGTCCTTCACATAATAAGCTTCTATATCCTATATCCTTTATACCAGAGAAATATTTTAATTCTTTCTTAATATTTTGTCAAAACTTACAATGAACACACAGTCTCTCACTTACACACGCGCACACACACACACACAAACACACACACCTTTTATCTACCATCCCTTATACACCTTACATCTACCTTACATGGCTTATTTGTTCTGCTTGAGCTCTAATCTCTATGCATAAGTTTTGGTCATTGGTAAATGGGTGTGGCGTTTGTATGGCGGTGTTTTCCAGACACTGACAGATTTTTGTGTTGTTTGTTTTGAGAGCAGTGTTTAGCCATAAGTGTAATTTGTAATTGCTTTGTGGATGTGAAGCAGAAATTGCACTTAAGATTTAGCAGAGCAGATCAATAGATAAGCTCCATGAAAAATGTATGGTTTTACAAGCAACTAGTTCTAGTGTCTTGTCTTGGTTCCATCCTTTACATTTTCTGTGCACATGTAAACAAATGTTCACACAGGTGTCTAAATGTGTACATTTTCAATGTCTATTCAAAAAACACTACTAATTCTAGTAGGGAGAACATTTTTCCCCCTAAAGTTTGTAGTTGATACTTTATCCATATCATACACAATGCTGTAAGAGGTTGGGTGATAGGTTGGGTGTGTATAGTTTGCTAAAAGTGTGTAAGTGTAAAAAGTGAAAAGCACTGAGCTAAGCTTACAGTTTTGCTATACATTACAGAATTGCAAAGTTCATTTAATCTAACACACTGTAAATGTAATGTGTTCTGAGACTGTGCTGACTGTTGAAGTCATCAGGAAAAAAATCCATATTTTCTTTATTTCAGCCAAACTCCTGTGGCCTCTACAATACCTCTAGACATCAAGGACTATATCCAGAGGCTGATGTTGGGATGACCTTTCCTGGACATGTAGTCACATCTAAAAACACTTTCAGACACCCAGATTCCTCCCACAGGGTGGTCTACTGTGACTTCTAGTTTCCAGTGGAATTCCAGAGAGCTGAGACAGGGCAGACATGGCCAAAAGGGATTACCTAGTGGACGCGGCCAGACAAATCCGCATGGCACTCGACCGGGAGGTCAGTGAGGACTATGAGGCTGCATTCAACTACTACAAGAAGGGAGTTGATTTGCTGCTAAATGGAATTCAAGGTATTCAATATGAAACAAAATAATTCAACATCTTTAGACATACAGTATATCATAGACATAGCATATGTCATTGACATATTCAATACCATGAAATTTCAAGAAATCAAAAAAAGAATTCCAGAATATTCCAGAATTTGTACAGCCATAATTATACACACCCACCACCGTTAAAGAAAATAGGTCAATAGCTGACACAAATCTTCACACTATTGGATATCATGCAGTATGTTCTATCACACAAAATAATGCATCTAATGTCTGAATGCAACTGTCAACAACTAATGTGAAAACAGAAAGTGACATTTTAGACCAATCCCCTCTCACACGTTCACTGTCATAAAACCCAGATAAGGGAAATGCTCTGTCTACAGGCTGAATACCACCACTGTGAGAACTGAAAGTAACAATTCACACTAGTCAGCACTCACAAGCTTACTGTCTTTTGTTTAGTGGACCCAAATAAGGAACAGCGTGAAGCAGTAAAGCGAAAAACAACCCAATATCTCAAGAGAGCTGAAGAGATCTTCATTTCTCATCTAGAGAGTAACAACCGGAAGGGAGGATCTCAGATGGAGGTATGGGGGAACACTGCATTTCAACTTCATTACTTTTTTGAGTTCTGCAGACCACACTGCTACATTGATGCCTCTGTGGGAACTATCAGTCATGTCTAATGGTTTTCTTGCTCCAAGTTACACAGCATCTCTACCATTACTGCCACCAGCATACTTTCACATAGATAGTGTCCAGGCATAGTTATTATTAGCAAACAGTGAAGAAGTTAAAGTCGTGTGTTGGTCAATAGGGTTACAGCAGTCTGCGGTTTCGTCCAATGAGGCATCTGAACTCACCAGTGGAAGATCTAAAGATGTATAAAGTCACGGGCATCATTGACAAGGTTTGTAAAATTCAAAATTCAATATTTATCAAGATGTCACTTTCAGTGATTAAGTTTTCTATTAGATCATTATTGAATGGACACAAAATATAATTGGTGTTGCCCTGTGAAAATGTCTTAACATAATCCAGTCTGAAGGGCTGTTTTTAAATGTTCCAATTTTGTTGCCTACAGTTCTTCTCTATCTTTTTCTAGGTTCTGACTGTTCAGAGTCTGGTTAACAAGGAAACATTTGTAGTAAAGGTAATCTTAAACCTTAAAGTCCAAGGTTATTTAGACCTTCATCAAGTTATATCTGCTCCAATTTCTCACAGGTTTATTCATGGTCTATGCTACGTATTTACCAGGACACCAAGTTCCATTAAAATCAGGTCAATAGTTTTTGCATGCTACCAGGACTGTTGCTAAAAATTAGGGGCCCTCTGACACAAAATATAAAATTTTGGGCCACCAAACGTTGTTTATCATACTGAAATGTTCTCTAGGGCCCCAGTGCCAGGCCCTTAGAATCATCCTACAACAGGCCCCCCCCCACCCCTCCACCGACTACAAATAAACCATTCAACAAGGGGAGATAATAGAACTTCACCTCCTGTGTGTATGATCTAAAATGATCTAGGGACTTAGTGTGAATATTGGTAGAGCTTCTACTTATTTTGTGGCCATCTGAGAAAGATTCCATATATTAATTGATGTGATGTGATTCAATGTGAATGTCCTATCTAAACAATGTTATGTTGTGGACACTTAAATAACTGACATTAAATGTGATTAGCATCTCTGTCTTTTTTCAGAGCCTCTCCAAATCAAATGGAAACTGCCGTGACAGGCCCACCATCATCCCTCTGAATGTTCCATTCATGGTGACACTTCTGAGGTATTATGAGAGTGAGGATGCCGTCTATCTCCATCTAGAACATGTGAAAGGTGAGAAAATGGCAGATTCTTGATGACCAACTTCAAGAGATCCCATTGCAGTTAGTGAATTTCTGGTGCAGTCATGTATTGGAAATGGACTGTAATAGTATTACAGATGATGTTTCTGTTAATACAAATGTCATCATGAAAAACTACACTGTATTGTAGACACACTTTTGACAGAATATGATAGTGTCATGCAGTTGAATGAGTATTATGATAAGATTATTAATTATGTTCTGTACAGGGGGGAAGCTATTTTCTAAACTGCACAAACTCAGGGCACAGGCTGCAAAGGAGTACCCTGAGTGCTTCAGTACTCCACACAAGATTGAACTGAAAAACAGCTACACGTCAGCAGCCATCAGCAGGGAATATGGTCAAGATAAGGGTCAAAATGTCAGACTAACCAAACTCACAGAGGGGGACCCCGCAGACGCTGCCCTCCCATTGCCATGGTATGAAGCACAGCGAAGACTGGACACCTGCCAAACACATTCCTACAGCGAGGAGACGGGGTGTCTACAGCAGTCCAAGTTGGAAAAACTGGATTCCAACCTTAACCAAATATTGGTGTTGAACGCGGCAAAGATACCAGATGAGCTTTCAACTTCCACGTGCCATGAAAGACCTGATCTCTCTGTGTGTCTTCATTCCCATCCAGATCAACAACAATCACTGAATATCATCTCAGAAACCCTCACTGGACCAGACAAAACCATTTTAGCAAATAACTCTCCTTCTACAGCTCAGGAGCAGATATCAACTATTAAGATGGGGACAACTGTTCTGGAATCAGTTTCTGTCTCCAGGAAAATTAACTCAGAGATTAAAGGCGAAGCCATTAATCCAAGGTGCAATAGGACGTCACCCTCAGGAAATTCTTCCTCTCAGATTGTCTTGAGTAGTCACGATTTTCATATGCAACACATAACTGACCCTGCTGGTAGGGTATCAGGAGAGACATCTGTTGAAAGACTACAAACGGTAAAAGAGACAGAATGGGAGAATATGGGGCCTCTTGACAACGAGAAACTTCAGGAAAACAGATTTGAACAGAGCCCAGGCTCATCACCATCGTCCAGTGTGATCAGAGACCCCCATTCTCCATCCGAAACTGAAGGCCTTGACACGGAACAGGTCATTGAAGTGAATGGCTGGTACCATGTGCCTCAACTCAAGAGACAGGTCTCCAGAGGGAGCTCCAAGCATGGCCATTGGGGACTTCCAGAGGTTGATGTGCAGGCATGGGGAGCACAAATCCTTGTGGGCCTGGAAAGCCTTCATGAACAGGGCATCATCTGCTGTGATCTCAACCCAAACAACATCCTTCTAAATACGCATGGTGAATATATCCTGTTATACATAGTTTTTTTTGTTTCTGCTTATTCATTACACATTCTGCTACTGGGTTACGTGAATTTTAACAAAATACACTATGCAGGGGACAGATTTATGTGGTAAATATATTATGGGTCTGTCAGACCCTGAGTTGTTGCATACAATTCCTCTTCATGCCACAACTATACCTTCAAAGATGATGATCTAAATCTATCTAAATGTATATCAGTATAATCAAGATTACACAAGATTATAGATACTATACCTCTGTGAGACTAGTCTTAAGTCTGATGATGAATGTGATGTGTTTTGGACAGGTAAGGTATGCCTGACTTACTTTGGCCAGTGGAGCGAAGTGCAGCCAAAGATTTGCCCCAAGGCAATGGAACAAATGTACTGTGCTCCAGGTAATGACAATTCATGTGTGGTATTTTGATTCCTGTTCAGTTTTTATAGGCCTACAAAAACTCTCACTCCACAAGTAAAAAAAACACAGGGATGCAGATCAAAGAGTGGAACATGAAGGCTTTCACGAGTAGCATGCTAGAACAGAATGGCTGAATCCCAGTGACCCCCCCCCCCCCCAAAGGCACTAAGCAACACTAAAGAATGATGACATTTAGGGGTCTCTGAAGTCCATGTATTTTTACTGCCCTCTAGTGGTAAACATACAGTGCAACAATCACAGAATCTCCCACTATGTTCCAGCTCTTTGCTTGAAAAATTCAACCATCATTATATTTCCATCATCATTAAACAAATATTCTATACTACAAGATACAGAGTACACTGGGCATTTAGGCTTACCTTACCTTACAGAGAAATGAAAGTGAACGAGATATCTGATTTTGGTGTTCTAAAGCTATACATTCACCCATACCATTACATTACTGTTTTTTTTATGGAAATGTGAAGAATGAGATACATGTGTGTTTCATGTATGTGTGTGTGTGTGTGTGTGTGTGTGTGTGTGTGTGTGTGTGTGTGTGTGTGTGTGTGTGTGTGTGTGTGTGTGTGTTATCAACAGAGATTGGTGGAATGACCAAAATCACAGAGGCATGTGACTGGTGGAGTTTAGGGGCCTTACTCTATGAACTTCTCACTGGAATGGTAAAAACATTTATTTGTCTTCTTTGAATGATATCCTTACATGACTAAAGCTATCCTGACCTATTTCTCTGATGAAAAGCTGCTGAGAAAAAATATTCCAAGATACAGTTCAGAGGACAAAGTATACCCTAAGAGCTGCTTTTAACAGAAAGACGGTCCTCAGTATATCTATGTAGGAAAGAAACTGCTCAATAGTGGTGGGACAGTCTCTACAAAGTCATAAAGAGTTTCTTTCCTACACAGGCTAAGCCAACATAGTCATAGCTATGGCTAATGGCTTATTTGCCACCGTACAGCCATCACTAGATCAAAAGGGGTCAGTCTGAAATGCCTTACTAATGAATCAGAATCAGAATGAGCTTTATTTACATATACAAGGAATTTGACCCCGGTAGATGTTAGCTCTCTGTACACCTAACACATAAACATGTACTAATATACATAAAATACAATATACAACATAATAAATACTATAGACAAAGCAAAAATATGTGGACACATATTGCACAAGTGACAACTATATACCTATAAGCACCTAATATAGGCAGTAATATACATGTAGGCACGTAGTGACCAGTTGGAATAAAATAGGGAGAGGGGTAAGTAAGAGGGAACACACAAGGAGGATGAGCCTAAGAGGTTGCCCAGGCTGGGACACGTCAGACTACAACACTCCTCTTGTGCTATGGGCCAATATTGAAAAAAATAATTGAGGACCACTATAGATTTGCAGACACGGCTATAACAGTGGTCCTCTTATATGCCTGTTGTCTGCAGCCACTGTGGCAGTGTCACCCCACAGGAGTGGATTCACACACTCAGCTCATCATTCCAGATCATCTGAGTACTGCTGCAGCCTCGTTACTCACTGAGGTAAGTAAGACCTATCCTTTCAGACCATCTAACAAACACAGTACACAGAAATAAAAATCAAAAACAACACTTGGACGTTCTATTTAATTCTCAACTACATTAAGATAACATGGAATGGAATGGAATGTTAAAACAGAAGCAGTGTGGGAGCAGCGAATTGAACTCTCCCATAACTGTCTAATGAATAAATGTTCATGTTTTCTTGCTGTATACTCTATCCAATTAAACTATGTAGATTATAATTTCAGTAAACCTTTACTTAATGTCTACATAAGGCATTATAAACACATTCATAAAGTGTTCAACTTAACTCTATCAAATTAAGTCTATATAGCCATTTATAAATAGTAATGACTGCACTCATAAAGTGTTATGATGTAAGTCTTTACAGTCTGAAATATCACAATTGATTATAAAGCCTCTTTCACCTCTGTTAAGACAGTATTTATGCCATCATTCTGAATATGAAGAAGTAAATAAGCTGTAAAAACTCATAAAAAGGGCAGAGGGCTGATACAGCATTCTAATAGGGCATGCTACTTTATTAGTGCAGTCATACTGCTGAATGGTTATATATTTATGCCAATATTTACAGAGAGTAATGGATAATGGGTACTTCCATTATTCTATGCACGGGACAGGGGTTATAGTACAGTCACTATAACCCTTTATCAATGTGTTTAAACTGCTTTGTGGATGCAGACCGCAAGTAAAGTGTTACCCTTCGGTAAAAGCCATACATCAATGCACAGATGCGTCAGTGTGACTTCACTGTATTTTATGTTCTTTCTGACACACAGCTCCTTCAGTTTGATGCTGGCTACCGTTTGGGCTCTGGTGGTGGTGGTGTAACTGATATTAAGTGCCATCCTTTCTTCCACTCGGTGGTGTGGCCGAGTCTGGACGGTTAATGGTTAACTTTCAACTTCAACAACAGGGCCACTGATTGATTCACCCTGGATATCTCCTATAAGATAAACATTTTGGGCCCTTTTGAACCATTAGCACCTCAAAAAAACCACATCAGCTTCCTGCTCCTCAGGGGTAGAATTGCAACCAGGTTTTAACATTCCCTTTAAGCTGTGAGATTTCTCCTGATCTTGGAGATAATGGGTGTGGTGGTTATTGTTTGTGTTATGCAAAAAGGCTTAATGATAATGGGTGAAAACTGATATACAGCTGTTGTACCCACCACAAAAGAAAACAAAAATCTCTGAAGTAATTTGCAATTTCCTAACTTCCTGAGCAAACTTCTCCAACTGGAGGATGAATAAAGCATTTTGTCAGTGAGATACAAGAGTCCCAACCCATTTGTACCCCAAACTTTTATCATCATTACTTTTGAATGTTTTTAAGGCTATGGTCAGACAGCATTTTTTTTTTATTTTGGATTTAACTGGTCATCAGATTTGAAGAACATGAAACCAAAATGAGATTATGACCTTGATTGTTAACAAAGACCTTTTCTGTGTGTACAATGCATCTTAAAAATCCCTGGGATCCCCTTATTTAAACAAGGCAACCTCATTAAGAACTAAAATATTCTTTTCAGAGGTATGCAATATGTTGAAGAATAGTAGTGAAGATATTTTTATAAGAAAAATGTACAAAGTAAAGAAATCTAAACTCAAATTACTGTAATACATCACATCTAAACCAAGAACTTGAGTATTCCCCTTCTGACAAAACTTCTATTCTGAGCCTAATAGGTGAATTGATTTCCCCAGTTGCCCTCAGTCAAGTCTTGTTCACCTCTGGTTTTGTTTCTTGGAGTGGGGCCTACATCCTAGCCCACTGTGATGAAAACAAACCCAGATTTACCTGTGCCTGCACTTGGCTTGCTTGCCTGATGTGGTGAATGAGTGCCTCCTAGTGGACAAATTGAGGGTAGCCCTTTCAGTCTTCATGGAGTTATCATTTATTATTACCTCCACTACAACTTCCTTCACATCCAAAGAAAGAGGGACAATGAAGAATACTAGCATGGGTGTTTTGGAGTCTCTGGAGACTTTTGTCATTTATCATTTAACATATTTCTCTTTCAACTATTTTGCAAATCAATTATTTATTTATATCATGTGCAATTTACAAGATGTCTCTTGATACCTGATCTCAATCAGAGATATTCACTGTTAACATTACTGTAAAGCTGAACACAATATGCTGATGGCTATGATATACAAATGTTGCATGAATACATGTATCCATTGTAAACTATTGTCTAAATAACAACTGTTTGAACACCTCGGCCCATGTTTGCAGTAAATACCTGCAAAATAAATCAAATTTAAAAATACATATATTGTCAAGTCCTGTTCTCTAAATCAGCATCTCTTCTTGAGAAACTAGAATCTCTAAGCTACATAAAAACCACTTCCTCTCTTGCAAGCTAGCTATATGCTAGTCAGTCCTATGTGGGTTTTGTCTGAAGCCTCAAGCACCTGGTCCTCAAGCCACAAACTCTTCTTCAGCATATACTGTTCATTACTGTGAATTATTACAGTGATTCTGTTTCTTAAACATACAGACAGACAGACATAGATAGATAGATAGATAGATAGATAGATAGATAGATAGATAGATAGATAGATAGATAGATAGATAGATAGATAGATAGATAGACACGAGGAGCACAGAGTAGAAACACCTGGACCAATGGCAGCCTGGATGCTGAGAACAGAGAACAGTCCAGAGAACAGTCCAGAATTAGGTGCCTTGGTGAATGGTACCTCAGCCATACATGTGGACATGAGAAATGGCTACTCAGTTACCCCATGTTTTTCCTACCCATCAGAAATCAAGCCATTGATCAAGTCATTTGGTTGACTCCCTAACCAATAGGCCGTGTGGCAAATGTGCCAAATGTAACATCCATTACAGATGATACAAACCAACATGCTCTTAGTACGACATTAATTTCACTGTTGATTGCATGCCACCTCATATAATGACTAAGGAATAAGGAAAAATCTGATGTGAATTAGTCAATAGTCACTGAATAGCCAAGGTCACTGAATGTCTGTAGGAAAAAGAACCAGAAAATTTGATGCAACATGGACCAAATAATGAAGCAATAACTAATGTTTACTAAATGGGGCATAGCGACATTCTCATTCATCCAGGTCATGGTAGTCAAAGTGCTAAGTTCTGTGCAACTGGACTTCTTTTTTTGGAGCTTGAAGATGTTTCACCTTTCATCCAAAAGGCTTCTTCAGTTCTGATCTGATGGTAGAGAACCAGGAGGTATATCTCTGCACCACTGTGGGTGGAGCTGTGATCTGTAGGCCACACCCCTCATCATCTGGATCACAGCTCCATAATGATGTCATAATGATATTCTTATATATTCTATATATATTTTATTACAACCTAAAACAGACAAAACTTTTTCTATGGATAAAATATATGATTATACTTTATTCCAATTCCTATTCCAAGTCTTTTTATTATGAATTATTATTATACAGCCAATTTGATCATTTGGTAGTATTGTTGTAAAGTGACAGCACATATAGTCTCCATATACATGTACATATTTGATATTTTTCTACACAAATCAATTTATGACAAGCATTTATCTCATTAGATTCTGAATTTTAATAGCCAACAAGTTGAAATGACTTTGAAAGGCTATACTGAAATCTACAGCAAAACTTTTATTTGTTTAGACTTGGTTGACAGTGTGACCTACCTGGTGAAGACACTGCTGTTGCTTTAACTTAGTAGAACCATTACATGTAGATTTCTCTGCATAAACAACTACTTACAAACACAAATAACTACTTACAGACATAAACACATAAACAGCAATGACCTATAAGGGCCACGTGAACTCCCCAAGCTGCGGTTGTGAAACCACTGATAGTTTTAGACACACTGTTGGGCTAGTAAAGATGAAACTGCCTTGATGATAGGGCTTCTATATAGGCCAGGTTAAGGTGTGGGGGGAAAGGGCAAAAACCCACCACGTCCTGGCAAGCCTTTTTCTGGCTGTATGTTTCTGAGGAAGGGGTTTGTGGTTGGGTTTGAAGTCGGAGAGTGATCTTAAAACAGAAGACAGCTTAACCACATATGCTTAGTGTCTAAAGGCCTGGTCTCTGCTGTGGTAATGAAAGCGTATTAGCCAAAACAAGGCACACATGGCAGAGGATGGAGGCAAGAGAGTAGCTGCATATGCATTTCACTCTCTATAAGCAATGCATGCAAGATCTAATCCAACTTAAATACTACCTCAAGTTCTATTTAGTTTTTTTTCTGACGGGAAGCAGCAATAAGACTTCTTTCAACAAAAGTAATTTTTTTCCAAGAGTTTTTTGTCAGAATGATGGCACTTGTGGTGCTCCTGTTAATTGTGTGTTTTCCTCTTCCTAACCCGCTTTGAGCTCTAGGGTTTCTCAACTAAAAGCATTACCTACCTCCCAAGACACATGCCCTTCGAGAAAGGAGAGAAGAAGCGATAAAAATCTTCACTTTGCAGACCCTTAAAATCTTATTGGGCATTGTCGTAAAAGCCCATATCACTTCAAATGTCTCTCACCCCCACCTCAGCCCACCTAACTGCCGGCTCACCACACCACTTCAGCACTCTTCCCCATACCCGCTATCTCTCAGCTGAGTGTTGGTCTCTAGAGATGGGAGCAGATGCTTTCAGCCCAGGGCATGACCATGCTCCTTGGTCACCAGACTGGTGCGGATCTGCGGAGTCTTGCTCCATCCACTCAATAACAACATGATTAGTGTGCAAAAACAAAAAAAAGCCCTGAAGAGCTGAAAGCCAACACCAACCATTTGCATTAGGGAGAAAATCCTCCAAAGTATCATCTTTTAGCACACAAGGGGGAGGGTGGCAGACACCAATATTTCCTTCTAAATTAATAAAGCACATTTTGCCTCAATCTTATCTTATGTTTTCACTGACATTAGGAACAAATATTTACATTGCCAGAGTTAAAGAGGAGTTCAGGTTTCAGAAAGCTCTTCCTGCTGTACAGATCGTAATCTATAACCATTTGTGTGATATGGTTTATGTCTTAATTGTTTTTAGGGCAACACCATATCATGCTTTTCTACACTACTTCATCTTACTAGAGAGCTATCTTTATCTAAAAGTCTTTTAGTGCTATAAATATAATGCCCTGACACATCAATAAACGCAGCATTCTTTTCTCAATTATGTTTTTTTTTTCTTCTTTTTTTTTTACAGGAAAATTGATTGAGTCACTTTAGTACTTTTGTGAAGGTGAATTCTTGCACTTCCCTTTGTTTGTACCACAAAACTGGCTTCAGTATCTAATACTAGAGTCCAGAGCCTGGTTTCTCGATAATGATGGATAATGAACTTATGCATGTTCTTTCATGATTGATCTTAAGAACTAAACGTTTGGCTTCCCATGTGTCCCAAACGTGCACACATAAATTTGTGAGTGTTTTTACAATGTTCTTATACAATAGAATATAACCTGCTGCTATCCACTATGACAAAGACCCACACCCGGTGTGATGTAGCCACAAGTGAAAAGGGTCTGAGATACACACTGTCGCAGCTTTCTCGTCCAATAGCTACTTTGCATGAACAGGGCATTCACTTTCTATCTGTGAATCTTTGTGTGTGTGGCAAACCCAACTGGCAAATACTCAGGCAAATTGTTGGTGAATTGCTATTGTGGGGCAGTGCCAAACAATCACAGAATTAATGAACAAAAAAGTGGGCCTGAGTTCAACCTGGTCCTGTAAGTAAATAAATGTATGTGTAACAACTTAAGGTGATGCTCAGTACGTACAACACCACACACACATACACACACACACTCGCTCTCTCTCTCTCTCGCTCTCTCTATTTGTTGCACAGAGGATGCACAGCAGTGCACAACTATGCATAAACAAACAAATAATAGATAAACTAGATTATTATTGCTTCTTGTCTATATCACATTAGGATGTGTTAGTAGTGGGAGAATGGACATAGAGAAAGTAGGTAGCTAAATGAGTTGTGCAGCGTCTTCTGAAAGGGGAGATATTTACTGTAAGTGCCTGAGTCAATACAGCCTACAGCCTACATTCTATACTGCACACTTCCTGTGATTGGATCCACTGAAATGAGTAAATAAACAATTAATTCATGACATCACCATGGTTTAAACTATTCTGCTTTGCCAATCCCGATCCACTGATTTTCTTTTTTTCTTATGGTATATGATTACAGAGTAATTTTGCCATGTTTTCAGCCGGTACAGGGAAGACGTTTACTTAAGGCATGCCATTTGTTTTCTTAATCTAAACCTCAACATACATGTGAGTGCTTTTGGATAGGTGTATCAAAAATCCATTCACCATGTAAATAAGGCCATTATCACTTATAGTGTTCAGAATGCTGTGAACACTTCAAAAACATTCAAGTCATTTTCATATATATTTGTATGTAGAGTGAGCGCTTAAAAGTGTTTACTAAGGGTAAGTAGAATGTCATATGCACAAGAGTAAATGCAGTGCAGTTATGTGTGTGTGTATGTGTAAGTTTCTGACACTCAGAGGACCAACTGAGGACTGATACCTTGCTGACCTTATTTGTCTTTATTTGGCGCTGGCATCCACAGACGGATATGAAAGAGAGTGTGCAGCAAGACCAAGCCTCTCAGGCTTTGAAATCACCTTTGAATCATCTAAAATGACAGAGATATGCAGTGTGTCCCAGACATTCAGACCCAAGATTTCCTACATCTCCAAATTCCGACACTTGACTATTGACTATTTCTTTAGTGGTAGGTTATATGCATTTGAGTGAATTTTTACCTTTACATTTTGTGTCATGGTTTTCTCACGTAAAGTTCATTCAATGAAAATATTAACAGAAACTTTTAAAATGTAGACATTTTATTTCTTCCAAATAGATGTGGTGCAAGGAGAGTTGTTGTGATATGAAAAATGACTGATATCTATAGGTTCAGTATCTTCGTTGGGAATGAACGCCAGGCCGCAAACTCAAGCCTGCTGTGATGTGACAGTGACCTGCTTCAAGACCAAGAATCAGGACAATTTTTCTGAGTAAACAGAATTGATAAACCTCAGCCTGGAAGTGTCATGATGATGCTGGGTTTGTGGTGTTTTGGAGCTGGGTCACTGACCTCTGTGTGTCACAACTGTGACAAACTGTGAACAACTGTGTGTCTCCATCTGCCTTACTTCCATTCCAACCAAGATGATTTTCATCACTCCTGCGCCTAGTCTGTCTGAAGGATAAGCACAACTTACAGTTGTGAAAACACATGAGACCATGTTTGATAAGATGATTCTGGAGCTGTAATGCATTGCTAATCATGTAATTGTAATGGTACTTTGGGATCATATGATGCCGGTGTCTGAAGCCAACTAAGAATACACCAAACTGCATTACTGTTGTAATTAATATTTGAGGTAATAAAATGCAATGGTCAAATCAACTCAATCATTATTAATTCTAAACATACAGTTACTGTTTTGCAGAATTGCAAAAGATGCAACCTACCATGTAGCCAAGTGTCTCTGTCTTTGCAGGTACAGGAAGTTGGCACACTGTTGTAGGAAGTTGTTTTCTTCCAAAAGGCCACATGGGAGAGAACAGGGATTTCAAGTTGAGCTGAGTTAGCAATGGCGCCTAAACTATAAATGGGCAGGTGCCTACAGGGAGTCAGGTTTGAGTTCCACCTGCAGTTGAGTTTCTCCCAGTCCCAGTCCCAGTCTCTGAAACTCACGCCCTGTCTCTCTTTACTGTATACATACTTAAAAATAAAGAATTCCCAGCAGCCACTGAATGAAGTATCAATCAATCAATCTATCTATCTATCTAAGCCACAATCATGCAATTTTCTTTAAATTATCAATCATTAATGGCTAAAATAACTTTTTTCATTTCTTGTAAAGTGAACTACGGGCATCAGATCTGAAACAAGGTCGATGTCAAAGACACGTTAAGTGTTCAGAGTGTTCAGAGTGAGTGTGTGTGTGAGGGAAAAAAAGATGGAAAGACAGGCACAGGCTTGGGCTGTCATTGTTTCAGTGTGCATAAGCCTTGTCGCTTGGTGGAAGCCTTGTCGCTCCTTCTCCAAAGTCTGTTGTTCTGAGCCTTATGACTACGATATTGCTTGCCAGCTGAAACAGTCCATGACTAGGATGGCAGGGTTCCTTACTGATTTTTTTGGCCTTCCTGATGCATCGCCTCTTATACCTGGATGAAGGAGAGATCATATCCACAGATACTTTGTGCTGTGCACAGAACTCTTTGCAGTGCCTTTAGTTTGGTAGCAGAGCAACTAACAGACCTGTTGCTACTCAGTAGGATTAACAGTTCAGTAATGTATGTAGGTGACAGACCTCGATTTCAGTGAATTCAATGTTTCGAATTAAGTGAAAGATTTCTCGATTGTATTGTGCCTATCTTTCAATAAGGTTTTAAATTCAGCACTTCAGCAGGCACTACTTTGTGTGCAGTCATGAGAGGTTTGCTTGTTAACAGAACATAAACTGACTGCCCAGAAACCTTTGTAAATAGTTCTGATATATATATATTTTGCAACAACAATAAGGTTGCTGAAATATGCAGCGTCTCTTTTAACAGTAATGTTAACAAAATAAAAACCTGACAAAGGAATTTGCTAGACTCTACTGTGTAGTTGAAGGGTAGATAGCTGCACTTAAAGCAATTTGGTTAAGTGTTCCACGCAAACACGGACACACTCAGCACAGAACCATAACAGGAAAATGACGGCAACAAGGCAATGCCAAAGATCACTGATACCGAATACAAGCAGCATACGAGTACAGGGGGTGGGATGGAGCGTTAAAATGTCGTGTGGATGGTCACCCTTGGGCAGCCTGTGCCAACTATACTCTTTCACGCTGGGTGAGAAGGAAACCAAGGTAGCCTGATGTATCAGTTGCCTTCACATCATTGTGGTGGAGCCAAAAGAAGTTAGCAGTTTCTGTGAAGTTAGCGGTATTTACCTGAACACACATACTTCCTTTGAGATGGAACAACAGAGATCTTATCACACAAGGGGGAAATACACTGAAAAGACACATACACTGTACACAGTTAAGTGCAGAAGGAGATATTGCCGGAGAGGGGGGAAGGAAGGATATTGAAAAGGTATGGTTGAAATTACCCCAATGGCAATAACATGGCTGGCTGCAGAGCTCTTCTCTCACTCAACCCAAGCATGCCTGAGACAGGGTACAGCCGTGACCATTAACTGATTGCTGGGCTTCAGTAGTGGGGTGGCAGACTACACAACATAATGCATGCACAATATTACAGATAGAGTTTACAGTTTTGGCCACTGTGTGTGACCAAATAGACTTAAACATCCTTACACAAATAGACCTAAACATCCTTACACTCTAATAATAATAGGCCTACTGTTGTCATTGTTGTTATTATTGTGATTACTATTATTGTGATTATTATCATATATGAATATATTTAGGTTATTAATGCAATTTGGGACCATAACTGGAACATCTGGTGGAGCTCAAAGACAACTAAGCCCACTGTTAAAAATGTGAATAAGTTAGGCCTAAACTTAGCTTCCTCTCTGCGGTACACACATAGCATAAACATGAATACAGATAAAAAAAATGAATAGACAACACTATATCACCACTAACGGATTTTACCCGCCGGGTTGTATTGGCTACTCCATCGGTTCTATACGCCACCCCGATCTAGCAAGCGCTCTCAGCTTTTAGAAGCTCATGAATTGTTCTCAAAAGCCACACCTTCTTCCCTTTATTGCTTTCAGAAGTAACGTTAGCGTCATGCACACAACCTTCGATGTCAGGCAGTCAGTCAGTCAGTCAGTCACGGCGCATCAGTACTCCCTGCTGTGCAACAGGTAAGATATTTTCTCTGTTCAGTTTTGGCCTCTTTCATAACGCTCTTATTTCAGTTTTAATAGTAACATGAACAGGAAACATTATTTTGTTTCATGTTAATGATGTTTCTTTGTTATATACATTTTTTAAAAACATCGTGTAAAATCTCTCCTAGAAGAATTCTGCTTTCCTAATGCTATTTCTTTCAGATAGAGCTGTACATCCCGTTTTATTCCACTTGTAGTTTACCACAGTTCGTTAGTTGTAGATTAAGTTTTATAGCTTCAGTAATAAAGATCGTACAATCATGTATACCGTAAGTGGCTTGAGTTCCAACATAGCCCATTGCAGTAGCTGTAGCCTATGGTGTGAAACGAGTAGCAAGAAGTGTCGCTAGCCAGTTGGATGACTTCACAACACAACTGAGACTCATGAAAGACGGCATGACAAATGTAAAACTTTCTAGTGATGACTCGAGGGTAGGCTAGACTAATAGGCTACTGTCAGGGGCTGCCGTCAACAGTCATCGCACTCATAGTCCTTTTTCAGAAAATTGTGTGTCTAAAACTTGAGAAATAAAGGCAACCATTATGAAAATTGACAGACCTTTGTCACAAAGCAGAATATTTAAAAACACAATATGCATATAAAATCCATCTCTCCAATAATCAGTATGAGGACTTGTAACATAAATATATATATACATATATCAGTTTTAATGCTTGTTGGTGTCTAGTCAACACAGTTTTATTGTGTCTTTGTAGTTTCATCTGAGCAATGTCAATTTAAAGATGAGGTGGTTGTGTTCACTGTGTTGGTTCAGACTATGTTAGTTTCTCATAACAACAGGTGGATTTTGCTGACACCAAACCTACACTTATTTGTGGCAGTTCAGTTTTAATGTATGTTTGGGGGGTATGTTTATGTCAGTTTTATGTAATATAAAACACTGTCATCATTACACACATCATCATCACTAAAGTTTTTAGTTCTTAGTGCACCTATGGTTATAATTTCAGATGACAGGTAAACAACAACCTGAAATTTCTGAATTAGACTGGCAAAAGATCCACAAAGATCCAGACTTTTTTTGTTGTTGTTGTGTTGACATTCTCCGAATATGTTCTTTGACTGTATGCTCGCCTTATTTGTTGGTTATACATCCCACATATATTCCATCAAGAGTGCTTAATGATTTTGATGTGAAAGATGTTGAGAAATTAGTAGATTTCTTAAAATGAGGTACTAAATATGTCTTAATATTAATATTGTCAACATTGGTTGCCATTAAATTTGCTACAAATCAGTGAGATGTTGTGATTGTTGTAATGATGTTGAGAATCGAATCAAATGCGGGAGAAATGTCTCACATTTTCATGGCTTTGGAATGACAAATTATAGCTGAGCAGTAGACATTTTGAGAGAGATATTTTAGTCAGTATATCTGTGTGGCTATGAATACATTCTTGATTTTGTTGTTGTTGTTTTTGTTGATTTATATCCAAATTTGGCTTTACCATGAGCTGGTCATTTTTATATGGAACACACTGTGCAAAGAAATAGTTCAGTTGAATACAGAAATGCTGTATGCATAGGTTAAAATATCCATAGGAGTTATTAATTAAGCCTATGTACTATAAGTAGTACCAGCTGTATTTATTAATTCACAAATCAAGCTACATTATGAACTTGTTGAGGTGAAATAATCTTTTCTTTTTTCTCTTTTGTTTTAGATATTTCTCACCACTGAATCTACTTTTAAACACCTTTGCCGCTGTCCAAAATTTGAAAAAGTGTCTCGGTGACATTGTCATTTTGAATATGAATCCTCCTGACCAGAGCATGCATAGTCCTCGTGAGGGCTGCCTGAAAGAAGACAAATCAGAGATTATGGTCTCCTGCTGCCACCGTAATCGCCTGGAGGATCCACTGGTTGCCTATCCAAACAACTCCATAATTTCTCATTTTCTCCGCAAGACCATCTACAGCAAAAGAGCTATGAATGGGAACATGTTCTATCTGCCAACTTCAACAGCACTGTCTGGACTTGAAGATCAGAGCACCATGAGTTCCAAAGACAGCGTGGAACCCACAAAGCTCCTTGAGCACCACCCTCCAATAGGCACCGGCATGGAGGTGGAGAGGCCCCTTAGTGACCATCTCCAAGCAAAGAGAGCGCGTGTAGAGAACATCATCCGGGGCATGGCGGGATCCCCCAACTCAAGGCTCCAGGGAGACGAGGACGTCTGTGACCCTGACTCGGAGCAAGACAGAAAAGAAATCAGCAAAGAGAACAAGCGGAAACAGAGGCTTCCCCAGCATCAGGAGAGCAGCCCTAATAATGAGCTACCAGCAAGCAGCAGAGGCAGTGTCAGTGCTAGCAAGAACCAGGAGTGTCACAAGTTGAAGCAACAGCTTCAGAGTATGCAGAAGCTACTTCAGCAGCTCGAAGAAAAGTTTTTTCAAGTCTGTAACCAACATGCCTCTGAGAATAGCTTAGCAGAAGAAGATAACGATACTCTACATGCCATTCAAAGCAGCAGTTTGACCCAAACAAAAGATGGTAATGATGCAACTGATGTTCCTAGAGCTGTAAATGTGACTGAGGGATATAATAACAGGCCAGACTGGATGACAAGACGCCAAAGAGAAGCTTTGCCGGATGTCAACTGTCTGAGCAGCAAAGGGGATGTGAAAAACTTGCAAGAGACTCTTAAGTTTGAGCTTTCCAGGGCTGTGAATGAAAGCATTGACACCGTGTTCCAAAAGCTCTCATCTACTCTGCTGAACCAGTCTTCCTTGTGCCGCCCCAGCACTCCAGATCATGTAGGATCTGTGAAGAGGACTCACATGCCTTGTAGTCCCCTTCAAGCATCGAGCACAGAGGACGCCACCATCAAACCAAGGCCTCTTCAGTACTATAAGAGCTCAACTCCTCAGAGCCCTGAGCACCAAACTGAGGCCTTGTCTCTCGTGGTTCACAAGTCTCCCAACAGCCCGCTGAACTCAACCAGTCAGTCTGTCAAACAGCCTTATACATTTCACCAGCCTCCATTCCAGTTTGGCTATCCGACTCCCCTGCATGACAGCCAGATACTTGAGCATCTCCTTAAGTATGGTCCCAATGGTAACCTCGGGGGCCTCACATGCCTGCCACCCTCCTTGGATAGAGCATCCCCAGACTCGGAAGATCTGCCTTGGGAAAGCATCTCCATGAGATCCAAGGTGATGTCCAGCCACCTCGGGCAACACAGCAGACCTGGGGTATTGGGTTCTGTGTCGGTGGATGGCCTGTGCCTTCCACATGTGAAGATGGAGTGTCGAGATCTTCAAACGATGGCAGAAAGAAGCTCCTACATTTCACTCAGCATATCCTTTGCAAGAGCACTTTACCTGGGGTGTTATCCACTGAAGGTACAGTTGTGTGTTTTATTTACTAATTCTGTTTCGTATAATATTAGAAATTAGAAATTTTATGTATTATTAGAAATTAAAGCAGCTTTTTAATGGTGAATATGTGTGTGCTAATATAAAGTGTTACTGAAATTAATACATTAAGTTCATCTATATTATTGTCTTGGCCCCATCTGCTTTATTGTGTTGGGTACCAATAACATTTGTTCCCTTCATAGCCAGCCACTAATCAATGGATGGCTGAATGACTGGTAGATTTTAAACTTCCATATAACATACCATTCAGACAAATATTTTGCTAGTGAAGTGAAGCTCACGACAACTCATCCAAGGTTTTAACAGCAGTTTTAATGAAACAATGCTGTATGTTTCTATATAGGTGAACATTAGTCCACCTTGTATGCTGACAAATTCTTTTTATACGTCAAGGGATGAAAACGAGCAAACAAACTTCAGGTTTTTATCCATCCTGGGCGAAACAATGACTCGTTGAGTTGAGTGGTGCGCAGAGTAACCAGCGTAGACTTCAAGGAGAATTTTCTCTTTGATCTTGGTAACCCCATAGAAAATTACAGCATATTCTTTAATCTGAGCCCAGTAATGACTTTAAGTTCAGAAAAAGACAAATAAAAAGGAATACAGGGCTTTGATAAGAATTGTCAGGAACAAAAGACAATTTTCAAAGCGAGAAAAAGCAATAGTTTCTGTTCAGGAAGTCCACTTTTTTTTTTCCTCTGACTTGAAAAGGTGCAGTCTCAGTACCTACCAACCTACTCAAGCACATCACAGAGGTCACTTTCTGTTGTTTCTGAAGAGAGCTTTCAATTTAATTTCCTGGGAAAGGTTACTGTCTATATTTTGTTGTGAATATTCTTATTTTTCTTATTAAATTTTTTTCTTCTTATTCTTATTACTGACATTTGGTTTGAAGTTGTGCAAAAGGCAGTTACTGTATGTATTAAATAACAAAACAAAGCAAAAAATAGCCTTCTCCTCTCCAGCTATGCCACAGTAATAGATCCCTATAATCATACATTTTACATACAAGTAACTTGTGTGATAGATTGAGGAAAATATTTGCCACATATATAACACTGATGGAAGCAGTTTAAAAAAAAAAAAAATCTTTTTTGGATGTGCTTCCTTCACAAGACAAAGAAGCAGGTGACTCTTTGAACAACTTCTCATCAATCTTTTATTCTTCCGCTTCATCATTTCAAAGGAAAGGTTCACTGATAAATACTAACCCAGTACAACCAAAAACCCATGATAGCAAAGGGATGATTCTAAACAGAGAAAGCTTTCAAGAGACTAGCATTAGACATTTATCATATTGTTTAACATGCAGTGTAATTATATACATAGCCTAAAGTAATTCTAGAAATAGCAAAGATACTATGCAGAACCCTCACGCTACCAGGCCTCTGGTAGAGGACCTGAGCTTGGAGGATGAATGACTGGGAAGAAGGGATTTTTTTATTTTTATAAATATAAAACAAAGCATTATCATTAAATAAGAACATTAAACTTTATCATTCAGACTAACAATTCAGACCAATTGACTACTGCAGTTAGCAGTGGGTATGAACAGATAAAAACCTACTGTAGAGAATATATTTAAATTTGTAGAAGGTCTGTTAGATATAGCCTATGTAGTAAACTGACTAGAACAGACAGAATATAAACATTTGACTATTTTTAGAACAGAATCCTGAAAAAAATACACAAGTGCAGTAATACAAAAACCCTAAATTAAATTGATGTTTATGGACACATATAAATGTTTCCCTCTGTTTTAAGTTTTGGATGTAATTGCTTATGCATCGTTGTAATATGCTCTCTTTAAGGAAGTACTGTACTGCTGTGTCAGGTTGGTGCATTACAGTATGTAATATGTCAGTAAAAACACAGTGTGATCTTTTTCATGTTTTCATGGGTTGATTCCACCTGCTTTCGGTGGATGTGGCTGTATGTGCTGTGTTTTTCTAACACAGATCGGCCCCTCAGTGTTGTACTCTTGCTGGAGCTTATGATGGTTAATCTTCATATTAAAAATCTTGTTAGAAGTGTTTTTGTTAGTATATACATACATTGTATAGTATTGTAAATATAGCCTATGAAAACCTTCGATAAAGAGGCTTGTCGATCGATTGTAGATCGATTAAGATCCACGAATAGCTTTTTCTCTATGTACGGGTATTCACTGTCAAACAGCTTGTACTGTACATTTTGACGCCTTAACTTTGAACACATTCAGGAAGGTTTGACTCCCAGTCATCTGAAGAAGGCTAAACTGATGTTCTTCTATACACGTTATCCCAGCTCCAGTGTGCTAAAAGCATACTTCCCTGATGTAAAGGTAAGATACTTTACTGAAAGTACTGGATAAATGAGGAGACAACTGGATAAATGAGGAGACAGCTATTCACAACCAGGTATCAATAGCCAACAATACTAGTATCTGGTGGGAATTACCTATCCGGCTATTTACAGTTGGTTGTGTATGGTAAGGAGCGACAAGCATCTGGGTATCCGTAGCCAAGAATGACACTTACACTTGAGCACACAGATACTGTATATTTTTTCTTTGATGTTACCGCAACTCTATTCCTTTGGGCTGCATCAAATAGAATTTTCAGTATAGGAAGGTCAGTGAAGGTGCGTCTTAGCACAGGAATTTAGAACAAGAAGAGATGAGATGGGCTTTCAGTGTTAATATCCAGCATTAAAACTGTTCAGTTCAGATGAGAGTTTGGTAAACAAAACACAAAATAGCTATTCTTAAAATAGTCACAGGTCTTATGTATAGCATGTACTGTAGGCCTGTGTGTAGTATGTCATCAGTACTTCTTTTCGGCCTGTTAGATTTTTAATTTTTCAGCCAGATCATTTTTAATGTTCTTAAATTATTTGTGTTTTATGTCACTTTGGAGAAGAGCATCACCAAAGTACCAATAAACATAAACATAGTATGTATATGTGTTAAGGCCCATACCAGGGGCCCCGCAGCTGATAAATGCTTGGCTGTGCCTGGATTCTGCAGACTGCCGGTGCAGCTTCAATCAGGCCCTCTATATGTTGTGAGGCCTCCTCTTGGGAAACCTCATTTCCCTGCATTAAAAAATCTAAACTCATCCGACAGATCCAATCTGGTAGAGCAACAGAGTGTGGCTATGCTGTGTTGTCATATAAAACGTGAATTTATTGTCATTTTAGATGTGACCATTTCAGCATTCAAAATTTTTCTAAACCTTCAACCGTCAAGAACAACAGAAAAGCTTTTCTGTTGGTCCATAAGTGTGATAGATAGAGTTTAATACACATTACACTAGCTGTCGAGTCACTGCCATTTTTTTTGCTCTCTATATCAAGAGTTGCAGTTGATGGGAGTGTAGTGTTCAACTCTGGTTGGTTGCGCCTGTCTTGGTAAAAGTAAATTGCCTACTAATGTGAAGAGGGCATTAGACTAACCCACCCTAAGGCTCTGGGGGTCAGTGAGGAGAGTCTGGCCCTAGCCCTGTCTCCTCCTTGTCCAGAGTCTATCCCCAGGGAAGTCAAACAAAAGAGTCTGGGTAATCCAGATGTCTAGTTCCATTCTGTCTGTTGGAGCCAGTGAATGGGAAGGCTCCTTCTCCCCATAGTGCCTCCTCACTGAGCACACGATTGAAGGAGAAGAATCTCTCATGATGGTTCAGCAGTTTTTTCCCTAATCTCTTTATATTGTTGGATGCCTCTCACTCTCTGACACACAACAAGACTAATGTTAAGACTGCGGTGCTTTGGTCAATTGTTAAGCATTAAACACATTCCGTAGCATAGATCTAGTAATGTTATGTTATGGCTCTTTGTTGGTAGTCATTGTCCAGTCCAGTCTGTGCTTTTTCTGATTTTTTTTTATTTGGTATGTGTCCCCAGTTCAATCGCTGTATTACATCTCAGCTGATCAAGTGGTTCAGTAACTTCCGAGAGTTCTACTACATCCAGATGGAAAAGTTTGCTCGGCAGGCCATTGTTGATGGTGTGAACGATGTGAAGGGGCTGTCTGTTACGCGAGACTGTGAGCTTTTCCGAGCACTCAACATGCACTACAACAAAGCCAACGATTTCCAGGTATTTCAAAGATCTTTTCACTTGTACATGAGGAGACATATGTAATGTGTACTCTTTATCAGCAAACTGGCAGGTATAGCGATGAAAAATCTTTTTAACCAGATAGAGACGACTTCCTCAGCAAAATTGTATTGTGTATTTTATGCAGAATTTTCCACAGATTAATTTGATTTGATTTTAGGCTATTTTGTTGCTTTCTAAAGATATTTTCCCTCTCATTAATTCAATTAAGTTTGCCATTAATATTCAATTGAGCATATTGAAACAATTTTACAACTCTAAACAAATAACCAGATCTGTTTTTCAAGGCTGACCACCAATTGATTTTGTTTTACTGGTAGTAGTTCCTGTATAGCCTATGGTCTGTATGGAAAAAAGTTATATTGAGAAGCAATAAAATATAAACTCAAAAGTAATAGCAGACGCATTGTAAAAAAGCAACATGGGTTGGGGACCCGTACATGTGACCACCACTGTCCCTGGTCTGACCCTTTGTGTTGTCCTGCACCTGTGGCTATGTGGGCCTTCTGCAGTCATTATCCAGAGCTGCTGTGGCGCTTTATCAAACTGTGGGAAGAGGAAGCTGTAGAATCCTGCTGAAACAACTAAGGATTATCTCATTGCCATGCCTGGGTGCATCAGGGATTGCTACTGATGCGGAATGCTGAGAAAGACGTGGCAGATTCCGAGGGCGAGGTGGCGGACGGTGGGAATGAGCTGAGACAGTTTTCTTTACCTTAGGCCCAAGACATTCCTTTCCCAGGGCCCTCTTTGTGTGGAGCGAAAGGGAAAGAAAATACACCCACTCCCCTGACCAACAACTCCAGTGTTTGCTATTCGCCAAGATCTGAAGGTTTCGGATTGGCCCATTTGCACATCTCCCCACACCCTCGCAGCTCAATTCAATCCTAGATACATTTTTATGTTGTGTGGTGCCCAGAGAAAAAACCCTTGGAAGAGGCTTGATACTGTAATTTTTTCCCCTAACAATTCCTTTCAGTCAGTTAACCTAAGACAACAGGCCTAACCAATAAGGTAAAAAAAAAAAAATCAAAGCGGTCTTACAATGCAGCCTTCTATTGATTCTGACAAAGTATTTGTTTTATATATACGAGGAGAACAAAGGCTAAAGAAGCTAGCTGTGTTTGAAGTGATTGCATTAAAGAGTGAATGTGGTGATAGAGGGATCTGCAGTGTTGGTTCAGCTCTCTGTGTCAATGATCAGGTATAAAAGGACCTCTCATCCTACTGGTTCATTGTGCCAAACTTCAAAGGGTAACATATTGATTTAGATGAGGGGACGGGGATGGATACATGGCTCCTCTCGCATGTCTTCTTCAGTTAAGTTGGATAAAAACTATAACCTCTAACTACCCATTAGGAAAAAATGATCCTCACCAAACAAGGAAATACCTTCACTTCTTTTTTGTTGTGGCTTTCCTGGAATATCTGTAATCTTTGCTGTACATACATACAGTACATAGTTATGATAGGAAGTAACGAAGAGTTTTGATGCAAAACCAGCTAAGCTACACTTTAGGAGATGTGCAAAAATGTATTTGTTTTAATAATCATTTTAAGTAAGTACTTTCTATCAAACTGTAGTTTGGATGTTATTATCATGATTAAACATGATTCAATCAAAACAACCCAAATGGAGTTAAACTGAAAATAAAGTGATTTCGCATCTGAACTCGCTGAAGGTAGTTTTCAAGTTCTCATGAAGATATTGTGCCATCATGCAAACATTGTAATAGGCATATATGTCATGCATATGTACCTAAATTCCAACATGGTACAGTTTAGTCAGTCAGTTCACACATTGTATAAATTCAGTTTTATATTTTATATTTTTGCTCACAGGTACCAGATCGATTCCTAGAAGTAGCCGAGATCACACTTCAAGAATTCTTCACTGCAGTTTTGCTGGCTAAAGACTCCGATCCCTCATGGAAAAAAGCTATCTACAAGGTTATCTGTAAACTGGATAGCGATGTCCCTGAAGAATTTAAAACATCCACCTACCTGTAAAGAACTTGATCATTATTTATTAATAATAAAAGAATAATAAATAAGAATAAGAATAATAAAATCTGAGGAGAGGGCATCATTATCGTTGTGAATTCAGAGTGATTTTAAGTAGAGAATGATCAAACTAATCCTAACTGTACACAACGCTGTAAACAAGCGTTGCGTGAAGATATGTGACCATATTTAAAGTATTGCTGTGTTAACATGCTGCACAGCTTTATCCAGACATAATTTTCACTAGACTTTCTAATACATTATAAACGACCCCATGTTATGAAAGGGCTTATACTGCTGTTTCTCTCATTCATGTGATTCTCTGCTGCATACACAATGTTAAGTATTCATTTGCTGATTATGATAGGATTCATTATTCATGTGAAAAAAGTCTGATGGGAATATGTTTTAAATGTTAAATTAATCGTTAGACTTTTGCTTTAAATACATTGTATTCTTACAACGTAGAATCATGTGTAATAGTACTATGACAAAAGGTTTTCAAGGTATAAGTACATTGTATTGAGATGGTGAACAGAACTGAGTGACTTATTAAGGGATTTGAGCTTACCATTATTTTGTGAAATCCATAGACATTTTATAGCAGTGCTTTTATGTACGAGATATTGTGTATTCTATGAAATGGTTTCTTTGGTTTCTTTTCATATTCTTAGTTGTAGAATAGATATTTTAGAACGACTGTAAATTACATTGATGTTGTACATAGCATTATGGTCCTTGTATATTTTTAAATACATTTTAACTCTTGATGAGAAAGATATCATAAAAGAACAATGCACATTTTCTTAGCATTACTTTGGATTGGTGCAGCTCAATATACTGTACATACCAGCAATTAGGTAACATTTTTTGCATAGATTAAAATTGAGAGTTAATGTCTTCAGTATCACTGCCCTGTGAACCAACAAGCTGTTTTCAGTCCTCTTGGGTCACTCAGGTGCCATTTCTCATTCGTAGTCTAAATACAACTGTAAAAAAAAAAACACCAAACCATTCTGCAAGCGTTGTTGGCCGCAGCCAAATCAGCACACATTTCTAAGGCCTGCATTCAGCCTGCGGGCAGTGGTAGGCGCCTGACATGTCTTAGAACAACAACAATACATTCAGGCCTAATGACTAATGCACAGTGTGTGACCTCATAGTGCGTTGTGCCACAGAGGCAAAATTCCACACGTTGACTTTTTCCTCCAAGCGTCCAGCTCAGAGTTAATCACTTCAATGAACGTGCATGCACCCACTGACACACAAGTCAGGGACAAACTGAACAATAAGAAGAGGTATATAAAAATACTTTCTCAAGTATGAATTCAGCATAAATTAAATTATGATGGATTGCTGCGCACAAATTGTTATTTTGCAAGGGTCCAATTTATTATTTCAATTACACTGATAACTGTAGTTTGACTCTAAATAATGTCATAAAAATGAGAAGTTGAAAGATGTGACAATTGTTTTGATTATCTGACACATTTTATTAAATTCCTGGTAATTCCTTGTGTAAGAAAAAGGTTTAGTAGGTTAGTTTCTTAACAACATGATATCGTTTAAAGGGAAACCCTCCATGGTGCTCAAGCAATTACAAAGGAAACAGTGGCATTAAACTGAACTGGAACTGGAACTGAAAGCGGTAATTGAATTTGATTTGCCAAAAGCTAATGGAATTGCACAGTAATTATTTAACAGACATTTCTTTGCAATTATATTGATAAACAAGACATAATTGATTTAAATTTTCAATTAAACATTGCATGAAGTATCAGGTTGTCCCAGAATTAATTTGTGCTGACATTTTTAATGTGGAACACCATTATGATTGATGTGTTTTTTATACACTTTATATAGATAAATAAGTTTTAATGTTAATCTTACGCATGTTTTATAAGTCTATTGGTTGTATGAATGTCGAAACATAATTATAATGACACAGAGAGAAGAAGGACACAAATCCAACAGAAACAAAAGGTAATAGTGACTGACCAGAGGATTTGCCTTGCCTGGAATATTCTGTAATCATACCTGCGTAGCATTATTGTATACAACTAATCACATAAAGATGTTGAACAATAATATACCAAAAATATACTGACTCAATCAATTATGTTTATTTACATCAATTCACAAATAGGATTGACTGTTATTTTCTATTTCTATTTACATGAATGGAATGCCATTACAGATGAGGCAATGTCTCTAAAAAGTACACTTTCGGTGTTACCTTTACTGCTGTGGTCGGTATGTATCTCTAAAAAAGTCATGACAAGCAGATCTCATATGCTTATGAGCAACTGAGCAATAGTGCTATTCTGAAATCACACAAAAAAAGATTCCTCTTCAGGTACGAGTTCTAGACTGTCACAATCTAAGCAATTGATAGAATACAATGTTATGTTATGCACTAAATCAATGAAATGATAGATTTGTGCATAAATACACAATTACATTTCAATTTATTACCATAAACAATTGCCCATCATAATCATAACCGTCACCGTCATCATCATTATCATCATCATCATCATCATCAGAGGAAGATTTTCTCTGGAAGGTTCCATCTGAAATGTCAGGATTGTTTTGTTTTTTTTTTCATTTATTGACTGTTAGAAATGAAAAGCTCTAATTGGATCTAAAAAAAAAGAATCCATTGCCATTCTTTGATTCTGCCTGTTCACCACAAGAGGTCAATATTAGCACAGAGATGGTGCAGCAAATTATGCAGTATCATGTCTACAGTGACATTAAGGTGTTTAAACAGCTCATTTTGTCTCTCGAAAAAGTGATTTTTGTTTTCTATAAATATGCATATTGCTAATTAATAGTAAACAATTTATGAAATAAGCATATTGTAAATTTTAGATGTTAAATCTGAAAAGCCAATCGATCAGCAAAATCAAATCAATAAACAATTAATGTAATCAATATACTAAGGCAAGATGAGGATAATAATAATAATAATAATTCATTTGCAAATAAATGAGTTAAAAATATTGTTTAAACATAAAAATTGTGGTGGCCTACTCTAAATAGTCCTCCAAATTGTAACACTAATAATAATACACTTCAACAAATTACTAACCTAAAATCTCTACTGAACACTGAAAAAAATATTACATGTCAATGATTTTCCTGTAAATTAAAACATGCTGGTCTTATCAATTAAGAACATTTAGTAATATAATTTGGATGTAACTAAAAATTTTATTTTTCCTCTGTGAATAGTAACTCTGATACTAATTGACTTGGATGTATTTTGTGAGATGCAACTAGCTAGGCTACATCATCCACATTAAATATATTTTCTGCATATATTGAACAACCTTTGATGTCATCAATCATATATCGAAGTAACCAAATTATAGAACCAACAATTCAGATACAATTATAATATTGAAACATAATTAAACCTGGCGAAATTTTTGAAAATATACTGCATGTGACTACATTGACATAGACTGAGTGAAGAGAAGGTACTTTGACTCTTTTTAGGCGACACAGACAGGAGTTGAGTTGAGAGACTCTGTAAGCCTTGCTAGTTTGGTTAGCTGGGCTATGGAGGAACATGCTTATTTGATTGGTGAAGAGTACTGACTTTTGCCTGCCCTTCAGACAGGCACTTCTTGGCATAGCTTTACATGATCACCAGTAAATCTTTATTAATTTTAATTGGGCTTCCCATTTAAAAGAGCAATTAAAGCGGATTAATCGAGCCCATCCCGTATAATGTCTTCTGTTAATTAGTTTGTCAGCACTGTTTTAATATCGCCTAATGACTTCATATTTCAGAGTTGACATTAAAGAGATGCTGAGAGAAAAGAAACGGCCTTATCGAAGCACGGTGCTTTCATAAGAGATGTCCTCCCTCTGCCACACAAGGTCGGGGGCTGGGATAGGGCCACTGAGGGAACCTGTACCAGACCACAGGGCATCACCGGCCTCCAGGGAGACAAACACACTCACAGCTCTACACTCTACACAATACTCACTCACGTGACGTGCAGTGTTAATATGGCACACTTTAAGACTTTATGTCCTGTGAATTATGGAGGGCACTTTCAACAAAAGGTCAGCAGAGTTTAAAGATCTC
Organism: Tenualosa thibaudeaui; assembly: GCA_027481765.1. Taxonomy (NCBI): domain Eukaryota; kingdom Metazoa; phylum Chordata; class Actinopteri; order Clupeiformes; family Clupeidae; genus Tenualosa; species Tenualosa thibaudeaui. The sequence goes on from JAIFZK010000013.1 coordinate 18,741,548, forward strand.
CTTGGTCACAGAGAGATGGATTTACCAGACTACATGGTAATATAACATAATATAATTTCTTTCCTAAACATTGCCAATTTTGTATCTATATTCCTTATTTTTTCCCTCTTGGTCTGCAAAGTGTGTAAATTTCTTTTTTTTTTGGAAAGTGAAAATTCCAAGTTCCAAGTAGTGGTGCTCATGCAGCTTTAGTTCTTTTTTGTGGATTACAGCGCGATCCACAGAAGGAGGCTTGGATGACCTCCTGCTGACCTGTCCATCTGAGAGCCCTTCAGTGACTGGGCGCTGCAGGGAGGCACAGTTCATTTGCATTCTGTCACCACTAAGACCCAGGTAAACACATCACAAGTACAGTGCCGTATAGCTTTCTTTTTTTTATCCCTCAACTCCAAACTTCTGTTCCCCTAATGAAGAAAGTGGACAAGTAGACAGGTGCCATTTGATTTAAACTCAGGAACCCACACTTCCCTGTTTATTTTTTTCTATTTTGTCTTTTATTATGTTGTTTTATTTGAATAGGGCCCATTCATAAACATAACAGCAAATGTCCCCCTTAAGGTTTTTAGAGGAAAGGTCTACTTTGAGGTTCATATTGAACTGAAACTGCAAAATAACTGAATAGATAAAGGATTGTACACAGGTGAATATTTGAAAAGTAAATAAATAAATAAGTGCTAGTCTATCATAAGCTACCTTGACACAGTCTCATACACACACATCACACAAATAAACATACACACACACACATACAAACAGTCTCAATCACACACACAGCAGCACTCGGTTAGCGCTCTATTAGTGATGCTGGATAAACATGATAAGCCCCAGGAACAGGGATGAGGGCACTTCTGCTTTCTCCATCTGCCCAGCCATCTGAGAAGCACCCATATGTTAATGCCCCCCTCCCTCTTCCTCCCCCCGTGGAAGCCTCACAGTGGCTGCCCAAATTTACAACGTTCAGCACTGACCCCCTGTCATTCTGATCTGCTGAGCTGGGAATAGTGTGTGTGTGTGTGTGTGTGTGTGTGTGTGTGTAGATGTGATGGGGAATTGGAGGGTAGGGGGTTGGGGCGGTCTGGTAAACATGCAAATTTCTTCCAATGAGTTCTCCTAATCAAACTTGATGATCAGCATGAGAGACTTCCTGTCTACTAGATAGAGTCAACTAACCCAGCCTTTTGTGATGGCTGTACTTCTCCACATCACATTTAAATCCAGAAATATGGGATTACGTTTAAGTGATGGAGAGAGAGAGAGAGTGAGAGGGGGGGGGGGGTGAGAGAAAGAGAGAGAGAGAGAGAGAGAACAATGCTATTCTATAGTAATAGACTGGCTGAGAAAAGTGAAAAGTTGATCTCAAAAACAACAGTATGGCTGAAGAAAGGAGAGGAGCTCATAGGATTTATTGTGGCTCTGGAGTGTATCCCTGCTAATTTGAGCTCACCCCTCATACCTCCGTGCCTCTCAAACCCGATTCATAAATCTCCCTCCCATTATCCCACTAATTAGCCAGGATTACAGGAGCATGTAATGCCCCCACTTCTCCACGGATTGATCGGAGGAAGGTCTCTTTGTTTTGAAATCACTTTCTGATTGATGTACAGAGCCCTGGTTTGCAATTGTAATGGCCCAGATGTTAACAATCAAATGTGTTTCCGCTCCAGGAAGTAACAGTCTGTCATGGAAGAGGGACTAGCGGAGCGTGTAACGACACATCGCTGGGGTGCAGGAAAGGCAGGGTGCGAGTGTGTGTGTGTGTGTGGGGTGTAGACACAGTGGTAGGACAGTGTCAAAAAAGACTAAACTGTCTCTCTTTTTTGTACAGTACTCAGTATAACATCATCCTCAAATGGCCACACTGCAGTGGTTTCTTCAGCAGTCATCTTCAGATATCAAGGCGGGTATGTATATTGGCCAGTAGCAGCTCTAGTGGTTCCAGTGCAGCCACACACAACACATTTGCTGATCACAAATCCAAACAACCCTGCTCCACACTCACACACAGCTGCACATTTCTACCCATATGTCACACACAAACATACAGACACACAACATTCACTAAAATACTACTAGAGCATAAAACAAATTTAGAGGATACATATTGAGTGGCAGATGTAGGAGATTTGGGTCAAAAACATTTCTGAGTACCTCTGTGCACACCTTTCAACACTGTGCCTTCATACATGAAATAGGGGTTTAGTGTATAGACCAGTAGAGGGCATAGCAGTCTTACCCTTCTTTCACATCACTCCATTTTCATTTTATCCTTTGCTTGGCCTGACCAATAAATCACCTTTCGGGATGGTTAATGGATATGGTAGAAGATCATGAGTGAGCTATCTGTCGAGGTGATAAGTTACGTGAAGATATCCCACACTGATTGTAGTGAAAGGTTATTTATTTCAACAGTGGCAGGCAAACAACTGCACAACTGCAACGAGAGTCAATAAAGTGGAGGATATAGTTTGCCAGCAGAGATGAAACATGGAAATAGGATTGACTTTCACAACTGATATCAGGTACAGATGGTTTTCTTCCAACTTTATGTACAGCCTTCTCTTTGCTCATGTACTCATACATCATGCATGTGAGTCACAGGTGTGGAGTTGTGTGTCCAGACCTTGCAGTGTTTTAGCATCTCTCTCTCTCTCTCTCTATCTATCTATCTATCTATCTCTCCCTCTCTCCATGTGGGTGCATCTGACGAGAAATTGTTAAACCAAAAAGCCCTTTGTGAATCTGTGTAGTGTTTGGCCCATCCCACACCCACACACTAGGCTGGGGAGATCTGAAAACACAATATCCAACATCTTAACATCTTTTTAGTACAATGTTCAAAAGTAGAGATGTTTATTGTTGTCCTGGTACAGCAACCACATAACGACGTTATAGTTTATGAAATTCTAATACCTGTCCATTTTCAATGTACCAGAAATCATAAAAAAAAGGTCATGGACAGTTGTGTGGAAAAAAGTGTTTTGTTTTTGTTTGTTTGTTTGTTTTTTCAAATTTACCTGGGCTAGTGTAGACATGACATAAGCTTGGTGGCCCTCTTTGCTGTTATAATACCAACCACATTATCTGATCTGATGTATAGGACCAAGTTGTTTGTTTTGGTTGTATAATAATTTTAAGGGTTCCAACAACCATGGAAATACTGGCCATAGAATCTTAAATTCCAATCCCAAAGAAGCTGTGAAATTCAGCATAGTTACTTTTAGAGTATTTTTATTAGAATTTCTGTTCTGTACTGTGAATCTGTAATTTGATTAATAGCCTATTAGAAAATAAATGGAAAAGATTGTTGTTTTATTTCTCCTTAGACTTAGTCTGTGGGAAAAACAAACTGTTGTTTTGACTATGGGTTGTTTGAGAAAGGTCTTGGAAAGGTCACAGGTCAAATATCATGGAACAGTTTTGAAATATTGCCAATGAAAATGGGTGGAAACCTTGTATTCACTCACTTAGAAAGAATGAGTATTCAGTTCTTAGCCTAGACAATCTGACCAGATCTCAGTAAAATAACAGCAGGTGTTGAGGCCCAGTGGGCATTGGAATGAAGATGTGTACATGGCTAGTATGAAAATGAGCTTTTCTCCTGCTCCTCCTCCTTCTCCTCTTCACCACTCCACTCCACAGGGGATTAATGTCAACCATCTGGGGTGAGCTAAATGACCCAACTCCCAGATGAGCCCACCCGACAGGCCCTCTTCCCTGGAGGTGGATCCCACTAGATCTAGATGCTCCACTGTAACCACTTCCCTCCATACTCGACACCCAGATGGGTCCAGTGGAGATGATTATGGAGAGATTCTTTTGCTCACAGTTCCACCCCAAGGGGGGTGGGGGGTGTTACCTGCTGTTCAACCAGGGACAAATGGTGACATAGCTCTGTTCTCCTGCTAGGATAGGTGCTGAGATCCTGGAGGAAGTAACAACAGAAGGGAGTCTAGTGAATCCATATGTCTGGATAAACAAACAAGGGCATATGGAGGCATAGAGAGAAAAAGATAGAAAGACAGAGAGAGAGAGAGAATAACTGAGTGGGGCAAAAGACTCAGAGAGACCATGAGTGTCAAAGAGATTCTAGTTTGATTTTGCAATGCTATAAACAGCTGTAAATGAAAGCATGCATTAGTGCAGAGGGAGGGAAAGTTATTGCTTCCTTGGTAAAAGAGGGACTTTGTTTCTTAAAATCAATAATATTAAAATTCATATAAAGTATACACACAACTTTTATACATGACAGGCTTTTGGAAGGATTTTTACAGGTTTTTTTATAGGCCATGTTTGTTCTTGTAGGTACAAGAGGACACTGTTACATTGGAGCCCATCTCATGAATAGAGCGTCGTATTCTGATAGAAATTTTATTTTATAACAGCATCAGACAAATGTTGAAACAAGCCTCTCTGGTCCCTTTGGAACTTAACAAAGTAGTTTTGGTTTCAGTAGGTTTGGTTTGGTTTGATTTTGTTCTCTCATAATTATCTAATACTATGGGGGAAATACAAGCTTTACAAGGGTTATGACACACTGTCTTAATAAAAAGTCTCCACCCTTTCTTGAGAACAAAGGTTTTCATGCATGGTCAAAAGACAGAAAACAAAATGAAAAAAAAAAAATCTCACCTCCTTCATTTTTCTTCCTGTATAGTGCAATGTTGATTGATACACTGTCACTGAGTAAAATAATCACTCAGATGATCACTGGCTCAGTCCTTGCCACACACCCATATTATAGTACATATTATCAAACCTAACACACACACATCCCTCTAACCATTCAGAAGCTGTAATTGAATGAGTTTTTGTCATTATTATGATTAATAATATTAATTTGTACTAATTAAGCAGTGGTTTGAAGTGATAATTAGATTAATGAAATTAGTTTTTACTTTTCCTCACCCGCCACACCACCCCTTAGCCCAGCCCCAGTCGCAACACCAATCACAACACCAGTCTTTTTTGCTTTGCCTTGGTGCAAAGACAAAAACATCACCTGATGTTTATCTGGAGAGGCTAAAATATGACTGGAAGAGTGAGATTGACAGATATAGAGAAAGAGAAAGGAAGAGTGATTACACCACTCTAGTTATGAAACAGTTGGTAATTTGGATATTGGGACTAATTGAATGTCCGACTTTATTAATGATGAAATTTATAAAAGTCCTTGGTAGGAGTGGGGGGGAGGGGTGAATGCACATTGAGCTTGTACAAGGGGGAAATTATTAATTACAATTCCAGATACACCTTGCATGAAAGAAACAGATATTTCTCAATCACTATACACCAATTCACCAAACTATTCATGTTCATGCCGAGTGCTGTCAGTAGGTATGAGAAAGACAGAATTTGGAACAACGTATACCAAATAGTGAATCGGCACCCAACGCTAACCGATGAGGGCAAGTTTAGTTTCAATTTCCTGTGCCCTCATCAGTTAGCATTACCTGCCAGTTTGCAAATTTGCTCTACATTAAGTGCTGTCATTCTTATACCTACCGACAGCACTCTGAAGCCCTAAAGAACAGTGATATGGGCTCATTGACTCTGGATTTTTCCTTTAAGTTAAAGCTGAGTGATAGCAGTTGCTTCTATCCTTTGGACATGAGCTCACAACGGTGAATTGGTAAAGTGAACATTAATTGAATACTTCAAGTTAGTATATTATACCATTGTTTCGTTGTGTCTTAGTTTTGTAAAGTCAGTGGCATATAATGGCTGAACTGCAATCATAGATGCTATGAAAAGTCAACTTGTGCAACTAGCAAAAACAAATATTGGTAACACTTTAAATTGCCTGCCATTGTTATATCTTCACCATAAATGATGCTGTCTGACACAGTATAATACTATGTACTTTTATTAATGTGATTTTGTGTACTCACAGTGCATATGTATTGGAAATACTTGTTACAGCTTACTGTCAACCAGAGGTGTAGCAGGGATTTAGTGGGAGTATGATTGTGGGGAGACTTTGTACCCTTTGCTTCCAGTGCCCACCACACCCCTGCAGTCAACACACATTTCTATATGTACTAAGAATTTTTAAGTACCATTTTAAGTCCATTTAGCTCCTGGCATTTCTTTTCAGCAAACATTTCACAGTGTACTTCATGATGTTGATACACTACAGAGAGGACATTGTAATTAACCCAAAATATTTTAGATAAATTACCTTATTTGCAGACAAGGAAATTACATTTCCCCTCAACTCAGTTTACCTTCACTGCCTTCAGTTTAGACCAGTCCTTCTCAAATAGATGGGCATGCCCCCCTGGGGTGCGTGGTATTACGCTTGGGGGGAGGGGGGCACGTATGACCATGGGGAACATGCTTTTTTTTGCCATATTTGCCATGGGGTGGGGTGGGGTGTTATTTTCGTAACAGAAAATAATTGAGAAACACTGGTTTAGACACTAGCCAGTGTTATGCTGTCAACTAGTCTGACACAAAGATGATGTGATTTCATTGGCAGCAGAAGACAATGGCAGCAGGCTGTGTTCAAAGCTGTTTACATGATACCCCCTTTTCTAAAAAGTGTGTGTGAGACCATGTTGCATATCTATTGATTTAGGTGGCTTTAGGTAGTTTCAGAAAGATGTTACAAGCACCACAAAATTGTTTTACCTTAAGTTTTCAGAATGACCTAAAAGCATGAAACTAGTATTGAGGACTTTGGTTTCCAGTGGTACAGTAAATACCTTGCAAGATCTTAATAAGGCCACCATTTATTTCAGAACTTAGAGCACATTAAAATTCAGTATTTGTGAATGAATATCACATTACGCAGGGCTGTTGTTAAAGATATTCCAGTAACACAGTCTTCCATAAACAACAACAACAACAAGCAAAAGATCAGATTTGGAGAGAAAAACACACTGCTGTCAGAGTGCAGAGTCTACATTATGCTTCCCTGGTGCTGGCCTATGGGTGGATGATTGATGTTTCAGGCAAAGCTTGTTGCTCTTGATACGATGGGTCTGGGAGGTTGGGACTTCGATACCCATGTTGGACAGACACTGGCTGCTGGGCTTCGCTTTGCATATTCAACTCGGCTGTCTCCCTCTCCACAGGCTGCCTCATAATTAACAGCTGTTGAGTTGTCAGATAGTGGCCCTGACTGTGGCACATGCAAATGTGGGTGTACTCTATACCGAGGACTTCAGTGTCATGATATTACTGGCTGTGATCCTGTCCACTCTCTCTCTCTCTCTCTCTCTCTGTCTGTCTCTCTCTTTCTCTCCTCTTCCCTTTTTGCTCTCTCTCTCTCTCTCTCTCTCTTCTGGTGTGATGGATACTAAGTTGTAGTCTGACATTTTAAAGCTTCTGGAAAAAAAAATCTCCACTTGAGCATGTGAACAGCTCCCCTTCCCCCCGAAACACATACTCAGTCCCTTGGCGGGGCCAGGTGCTAGTGCTGTGGCAACTTCTGCATATGTCTGTCCTGTCTGGACAAATAAAGTGGGTATTCAAATGAAGTCTCTCACAATGTGTATGTGTATGAGTGTGTGGGTGTGTGTGTGTGTGTGTCTGTATGTGTGTGTGTTTTGTCATGCTTGTTTAGCTAAAGTTGAAATGTAAATACAAAGCGCAAGAGATCTGGCTGGTGATATGCTGCTTGAAATTCTAATAAACAGGTAGCTGTCTCCTTGTTATAAATGATGCCCATAAAAAGGCTGATTCCTTTAACTGATAAAGATGAAAAGTAATTGTTTGTGCTTGCAAAAAATTAATCAGATCAAAACAGGTGCAATCATTTTAAAAAGACAGAGACCCTATAAAAGAAAAAAGTTAAATGTGATAAAGCATTGGCCATCACCCAGCCAAGCTTGAGGCTGCCCATTAAAATAAAACAGAGACCTGGTATTCAGCGAGGCCAGAGATAGTATTATTGCATATATTTAAACTGAGGGATGGGCTGGGGGTGGGGGTGTTTATATGTACAGAGAACACAAAGGTGCTTGGAAGGATACAAGGTCACAAATGAGGAACAGTGCCACTCCTGTGAGCTTTATGGGAAAGGACAAAGACATTGCTGTTCAGCACTTTCAGCTCAGCACTTTGAAATTAAAGATCCAGGATGAGAGAGAAAAGTTGAAGCTTAGACAAGCAGAAATGTGCAGTCTTTTAGTCTAGAGCAAATATGGTTAAATCTGTATATATATATATAGACACACACAACATTTTATGAAATGTTGCACTCACAGCCTCACTAAAGTCCATACTGATCTATTAGCTTTTACATTTATTAATTAAGCAATTTAATATAATTCAGTTCTTCATATGAAGTTGCAAGAAAAATCAATGACCAGTACTCTACGTGAATAAAAATGTAAGAAGTCATTTTTATTTAAATAACAATAACAGACAGAGATAGTATGGGAAAAGGACAGCCTGCATTTCAGCATCTGCCTGCAATAACTTGCAGCACTGAAAGATCTCACCATAAACAGCCACAAATGAATTATAAACAAAGTAGAAAAACAGATGTGTCAGATGTAATCGGTTTATGCTTTTTTTAAACAAACACAAAAACAAAAACAATGACTAGACGAGTCATAAAAATACAACCTGATTTTATTTCATTTGAACATGTGTTTTTAAAGTGAATATGCATCAAAACTGCTAAGGGCATATATATTCAAGAAAATTATATAGCCTAGTTTCATATTTAGGGCTGGACAGGGTTGCTGTTAACATTCCGACTTACATCCTCTGGAGAATGCCATTGGAGAACAGTTTTTCACATTGGAACAGCCATGTGTAAGGTTAACAGAATTTCAACCCCCAAAATCAGGACGTTGTGTACCCTGACAGATGTGCACATGTATCCGTGTGTGTGTGCATGTGTGTTTACATGTGTTTGTGCACTGTACAAATCTACATCCAGTTGAGGTAGAGGTAACTGGTTTTAATATTATATTTGTCACACTAAATCTGACATGTTTTTTCTCTATCACAATTTTACAGTAATATGTGTCTTGTCATTTCTGAGTACATAAGTGAAAAGTATATTCCTACAGTGTATGTCAAATGCTTGGTTTACTGCTGTTAATAAGTGTGTAAGTGCCAGTCATTGACCATTGTAGTGATAATTCTGCAATTGTTTTGTATTGTGCAATGATATTTTTAGAACCCAGTGGATCTGGCCAATGGCTTAATTTGAACAGCAATCACTTATTAATTATTTGTCTTTTCGTGGCATTTGCATTGCGTTGTGAGTCTGTGCTCTACTCCAGTTTTGCCCACTGTCAGCATCCAAATACCACAACGATGTACACACACACAGAGAGAGAGAGAGAGTTATTTCATACAAACATTTTCTGTGCTAGAGACAATGAACCTGTCCTGAGCCAAATGTGATAGCACACCTGGGCGGGGAGGAGACAATGGTAAACATTTTTATTGTCTCAGCTTGGACACTGGTTGACATGCAGAGGCAGTAAAGGTGTTGAAAGTCTACCAGGGGCGATCTTGCCTCATAGCCCAGTAATTCAAACATAACAGATATAACACAACAAACTGCACTGTCTGTTTGCAAGTTTTGTGTATTTGTGTGTGTGTGTGTGTGTGTGTGTGTGTGTGTGTGTGTGTGTGTGTGTGTGTGTGTGTGTGTGTGTGTGTGTGTGTGTGTGTGTGTGTGTGTGTGTGTGTGTGTGAGTGTGTGAGAGATAGATAGAGAGAGAGAGATCCAGTATCTAGTATTTAGGACTGAACCCAGACCAACTGTATAAAAAGTGGTGAAAAAAAAATTGTGTTTATTTACTTATTTACTTATTTTGTATTTATTTACTTATTTACATTTAAATTGTTGACCTGTTGACTTAACTGCTTTATATGGGTTCTAACACACATTCTGACTGAAATTTGGGCTGCAACCATTAAATGCTAGGACACAGCCTACAAGGCATTAAAGGTTTGCCCCATGCACTCCACAGTAGATAAATATGACCACGCAGTGTAAATGTATTTCCATATGTCTGGCAATGAAAACACCATGATATACAGTATGCTGCCAGGATTAAGAAGGTAGTGGGAACAGTTGTTTGCTTGATGCAACATTCCCTGTGATTGAATCTGCTCTGGACAAATAAAAATGTGCATGTTTGTGTGTGTGTGTGTGTGTGTGTGTGTGTGTGTCTGTGTGTTGCCCTCACTTGTAAGGACTGTAGTGTCTGTAAGATCTAGGACATCCCTCATCCTTGAACTGCATCAGCTGAGGAGCACCCCAAAACTTCACTGGCTACCCTTGGCTGCTCGCATTAAATTCATTTATGGTGGCCTACAGGGTGAATGATGGCTCTGCTCCCATCTACCTGAATACTACCTGAATGTTATCCTCTTTTGTAAGTCGCTTTGGATAAAAGCGTCTGCTAAATGCCTAAATGTAAATGTAAATGTAAATGCAAAACATAAACGTCCCATACTGGCTCTCTGAAAAGCCTCTGAACTGTGCCTCATATGTTGTCAAACATATGTTAAAGTCAAAGTCTGGTGTCAATCAGCCCATATTCTTGTTCGTTGAGGCTGCTGAGTGCTGTCGGTAGGTATAAGAACAATAGTATTTGGTACAACATGGACCAAATTTGTGCACTGGCAGCAGACACTAACATATGCGGGCATCAGAAAACAAAACCTTCTTGCCCTCATTAGTTAGCGTTGGCTGCCGTTTCTCTATTTTGTCTACGTTGTACCAAATTCTGTCATTCTCATACCTACCGACAGCACTCGGCAACGTGAAACTACAGGGCTACTGGTTGCTTCACTCAGGATAATCTCTGTTTGAGCTACAGATTGCATTTGAAAGCTGTGTGTCAAAAGACACTATACTCACAGCCCTCACTGTAGCCCCACCAGTGTTTCACAGTTTGGCTCTTCTATTCTATTCTCCAGGCCCTGCTCATCCTAGTACCATGCAACGTGTCAGGTTGTAGTCAAAGATAATTGTAAAATAAAAAGCTATTCTCTAAATCATTTCCTCTCTGTCCGCACAAGATTGATTGTGCTGCCGATCCGTCCTCACACAGCAATTTTCATATTTAATGAGCGTGACTCCAAAACTATTACACTAATTAGTCAAATCTCACATATCGTTAATGATGCTCGCAGTAATTAATATTGTATTTAATTAAAAAATTACCCATTTCAATACCTTACACACACGCGGGCGGGAGCCGGAGGGCTGATTTGCCCAGGGGTGCGGCGGAGAGATGGATGTGAGTGTACGTGCATATGTATGGATGGAGTGAAGAGGGGTAATAAGAACAGAGGGAAAGAAAGATGGAACAGTCAAGTATCAAAGAACATTGCCATACCATTCTACTGAGCTCAAATAGAAGTAAGGTCATATTACCAATAATAACAAGAGCTCTCTGAAAAAAGAACCATTTTTTTTTTCAAACCTCAAAACATTCACTACAAAAAAATATACTACAATACGCCACTGACCACATACAATGTACCTAAGTATTGTGCTAAATGAAATTCCTCATTCAAATTACCCTCAACATCAAAAGGTAAACACAGCCAGTCTAACTACATCAATCCATGCCTGAAAAATGAGTGCGCAACACTGTAAAATGTACAGAGAGGAGTTACAGTAACTGAAACATTATTGCAGCAACTTGAAATATCCAATGAACAAAAGACGGCAAAAGACTTGCTACCAGACTTGCTATAGTGCTACCAACTATAAATTTAATCATTACTATTATTGTGTGTAATGAAATACATTCCATTTTATAGGCCTACATATACAAATAGGCTTAAAAACATTGAATTGATGCTATCGCTATTGCTATCACAACAAATTACTTTTTTGAAAATGGTTATTATGTCATGAAATGTGAGTCATGAGTGTAATATGTTGCACAGTGTTGTGCTTAAGTGGAAGCTGAGTGTAAGGTAGATGATAAACTAATATCATTTATTCTTTGTGTTGGAGTGTGTGAAGTCTGTGAATGTCTCCCCAAAAGTGGCTAGAGATTTATATTGAGTACACAAGGTAACATGTAGCAAAAATTTAACCTTTTTCACTTCAGATTTCCCTCTGAGTGTCTCATTAGAGTATGTGGTTTAGTTAGGCTATATGTAATACATTTGATACATTTCTGTGCTCCCTATAGTGCATAGAACAGTTTACACAATAATTACTAGAAAATGAAATTGGTGGCTATATTCTTTTCATTAGGCAGTTCCGCCAGCCCAGAGCAAGGGAGCATGCACTGCCAGGGTAATGATTCAGAGCAGCACAGCCTTAACAGCTGTTGGTGGCGCTTCTGATTATCACCTAAAATCTTGCCACTAACAATAGAGTGATTTCTTTGTTTACAGAACAATTACATAGGAAAACAAAGACAGCCAACCCTGTGTAGACACTCCAGACGGTCTGCCTGCAATTGTTCCCAAATATTTTGCAATATTAAATATTTAAATATTTTTTTAATATGCAGCCAAGAACACATCTGTCTTTGAAAGTTTACCTTTTTGTGGTTATTTTTATTACCATGTGAACAAAATCAAACCTCTTTCTTTTTTCTTGAATGCACGTAGTTAAAAGCTGAGCTAGTGTTTCCCTCAGTGAGTGTGAGTTGCTGAGAACGTAAGTATCCACTAGGCAGCACACTCAAAATGATTGAGCTAATGAACATTTATCATGATGGGGGCATCGGCCCTCATCCATCTCTTTGGACACGCACCCCAAACTCCCTCTTCCTCTTCCAGCCTCGCTCTGTCTCTGCAACCACAACCTGTTCTCTGCCTACTCTACTCATGAACTACAGACCATTTCAACAATAAAAACTAAGTCAATGCTTGAATCTTCCCAAAGTTTCCATGTTAAAATCACACACATTCTGAATTTCCTACAGGATAAGTATCTATCTACCTATCTATCTATCTATCTGTCTATGTATGTATGTATGTATGTATCTATCTCTCTCTCTCTCTCTCTCTCTCTCTCTACATCACATTAAAACGAAAGCCCTGTGAGAACTCATCTTAAACAGTCCATATCAAAAACTGTGCAGTCTGTCATTATCTAATTTGAAAATGTTTAGTTATTGCAAAAATTAAAGTGGTTGTCTTAAAAAGTAAATATAATGGTCTTGCCTGTAGTTGGTAATTACTGGTTAAAGGCGGCACATCTCATGTTGTTTTTTGTCAACACCTTATCAGGGTTAGTGATAGTCTACCCTACCTGATATCAGAGATTTGAGAATGTGTGTGCAGTGGGTTGTAAAACAAAAAGAAAACTGGAAACTTGGGGGCAAGGCTTAAAGTTGATCTGCATTAGATTTCTCATTAAAGATAGATTGCATGTTCTCTATCATTGATCTCACAATATTCATTTGGGATTTCTATGGTGTGAATTGTATGGATAGCCTATTATAGAGATGGAAAGATACTGGAAGTCTGCAAGTGTCCACATGTTCTTAAAATGGTTTCAAGAAATGGTCCAAAAATCATGAGATGTTCATAAGAGGTGTTCTCGGGGTTATTTGTTGCAGTCAACACAACAAATGTTTTATTTGTTATTCATCAAACCAAATTTACAATCTCAGCTAGCACTATTTTAATCAGACAAACCTGCCAGCTTGTATACAGTAAGAGATGATAAAAACACAGCAGTGAACTGTGACAGTTTGAAATTGAAATGACAGTTGAGTTGAGCGCTAACTTGAAAGGATATCTGAAGCTTTTTGACATAAAAATGAATGAATCTGTAGCAGTTCTACAGCAGTTCATTTTTGGATGTTTAAACCAAAACATACAACACATTGCTCCTTTAAAACCATTCAGTTTCACAAGTTGTTCAACTACTTGTTGGGCTAACTGCCATCTCCTATTTGGTGATGTCTAGACCTGCAGAGCTAAGCTAAACTGTCCCCTGACAAGCTGCTCCTGTTTGATGTGTGGCTAAGCTGACAGGCTAGGCTGCTATCTGCAAGTGCACTCCGCAGGGAGAAAAGGGAACATGTGTAGCTGTCTCTGTGCTGGTCATTAGCGCAAAGGCTAATGGAAGAGGCAGGTCCCCAGTACACAATAAAACTAGTGGAGGGTTGGCCATGACAGACAGTCAGTCAGTGGTGCCAGTTGTGGTGATACAATTTGGGGCGCCACTTTGCCAAGTCATGTCAGTACCGTATATGCCAATGGGACATCTAAATATTGGCAAAGTGCTGGTCTGGCTTCTAGAGCTCTTATAGGAATACAGATGGGACTCCTTAATTACTAGCACAACTACACAAACTGCATGCAATTATATGAGAAGATAGGTGTGTGAACTAGCAGGCATGGAGAAGAAGTTAATGACATGAACCAACTATGAACTTTTGTTTTGAACCATGGGATTGAAATGAGGACACACAACATCATGTAGCCTACGAATAAATTTAAAAATTAAATTTACAACAACCACTGTTGTATGGACTTGAGTTACTTGTCACGTCCATAGCACCAATAAAATGCTGTGGTATTGCATGATGTGACTGACTACATGAAATTTGAGCATTTGTCATTTTTGGTTGTAGAACTTACATGAACAAAAAAATACAAATACCATGATATTTTATTGGTGCTATGGACATGGCCAAAGGTCAATTTTATCCATGGAAGTGCCAATACTATCATAGGCTGTAAAATGAAAAATAAAAAAAATACAACAAAACTGTTTAGATTTAGATTTACTGTATACACACATCCCTAGCAAAGACATTAAGGTCCTATCGGAGGAGGATGCTTGCAGATTTGTGTGTGTGTGTGAGGATGCTTGCATGTGCACATACTGTAGATGTATGTGTGTGTGTGTGTGTGTGTGCGTGTGATTGGGGGTGGGAAGAGAGGTGGGGGCAGGGAATACTGTGCTTGTCCACCTACAAAATGCACTGCATAGTGCTGTTATCATTATTTACAGATATATGCCTCTTTTTATTCATGAGCTATAAAGCGTTGTCTGACGTAGACAAACGTGGGCCCTGCGCGGGGCTGTGTTGAGAAGCCAGGCTTTTGCCTGAACTTTGCTACTCTTTAGAATAATTGCATATCGGCGCACAGCATCAGTCCGCAGCACACCAAACATGGTTTTATGCATGACATATAAAAGAGTTTGCATAAGTCCATTTGTTATCAGAGATAGTCATGCCTTTGCTGACATTTTGTAAAAACGAATCATCTAATCTTGTTGGGCTTGATGCTTATTAAATGGAGGAGGAATGGGGAATGTGGAGGAACCGCACAAAAAACTGTCCTCCACTCCACGCCTCGTCTTCAACATGTCCTGATAGGCTCCTGGTTGCTTCCCGTTTCAAATAAATACATTTGTCTTGTGGTCTTGTGGTGTCTCCAGGCTGTGTCTGCAGGTGAGAGGCGAGGTGTCACAGACTTCCTGACTCAATCACATGATTTATGGACGAGGTCCCATCACCATGCTGCTCAGATATCTCACTAAGTCGTCTAGGGAGAGACGAGGGAGAGAGCGAGAGAGAGCGAGAGACAGAGAGAGAACAAGAAGCAGTCAGTTTTATAAGGAAGCCATGGCCATGAAATGCAAGCTACTTACCAGACCCTATTATTCAAAGAAACATAATAAGGGTATGAAAGTCCAGATGAAAGCAAACGAGACACGCTGGTGAAGCTGAAGGAGGTTAGGACTGAGGACTGGTGGTAGTACAGATGTTAGATCAAGGCGCTGCGTTTTATAATAATTGAATTTTACAATGGGCTGACAGTTATCTGAATGTGACTTTGCCAGCCCCTGATCCTTTGTCCCCTACACCTTTAGAGTATTGACAGGTAAAAACAACAGCTATTATCTGTTAATTACATTAACATTTTATCAACTCCACAGGGAGTGTGTGTGTGTGTGTGTGTGTGTGTGTGTGTGTGTGTGTGTGTGTGTGTGTGTGCATGTGTGTGTGTGTCGTGCTGATGGTTAGAGATGGTGTATAGGGACTTCTGTCAGTCACAGAGGCGGACAAGTCAGCAAACTGGACCAATGCCCCCAACCCTCTCACACAATACACTCATTAACCCTGACTTGATTAACAACACAGATGTCCATAGTTCATGGTCTTGACTTGAAATGTATATTATATAGGTATATTATATAGGGAGGTATAGGTGCCAGAGCACAACGTGTAAAATGAAGGAGGGGGCAGCAGATGCTCATTTTATGCACAAAGTGGATGAGGGTTAAACAAGGGAGACTTTCTTTGTTAGCCATGGTGGCGAGAGCAACGCACACAGAGATACTCCACAGCAGACACAGTTTACAAACCTACACAGTTTTAGTAATACACAACCTATACACAGTTTACAAACATAGGTTTAGACACACATACACACACAATACACAGTTTGTAAACCTACACAATTTAGAGATACACAAATGATAAACAGTGTATATTGTTCTGCTATTTTTCTATTGAATCTGCAGACCCACTGAGTCTGGGCCTAAGAGGATGATGAAGTTTACTTAGACACACGTATTGGGGGTAAAAGATGAAATCGTCATATGCACATGCTGCAGAAGGTGAGTTGAGCAAAACTGTAAAAGAAACTGTTGAGTGCTCGCTTTATTGCCTTACATTTTACATTTGTTTAAGACCTATAAAGTCTGCCTGTCTTCATGACATGAGTGTCCCCTTATTATTTCTTCCTCCAAAGAAGGTAGTGACTCCATCACTCCATTTAAATGGAGATCAATAGAAAGCTTGTCCCAGCAGAGGAAGGTCTTACCTGGCATCTTCTACTGACTGACAGAGACCTAGCTTTCACTTGGCAGACAAACAGACAGCCAATATCAATGAGAGAGAGAGAGTTAGTTCTTACACAGTTTACAAGAAGATTTGTATTTACCATTGTTGTCTTATCTGGTACTTGTTCATTGGTAATAACTAAATTTACACACACTCAAAAGCACTTGGACCCTTGAGTCCACTTGACCTGTGTGTGCAAAATAATTTATCAATCCTGCACTTGTAAAACCTAATAATTTTTAACAGGAACAAATTTAAAAAATATTATTATGAAGATATTGGTGAATGAGGCCCATGCATTGTCCCCTGATACGCCAATCCAGTGTGTGACAGAGGAGCTCCTAACTGCAAGTGACATGATTGAATGTTAGCGGCAAAATCAGTTTGATTAGGTCCTACTTTATCTTCAATTAAATGCGATATTATGCAGTGCTGCATGATGTGATGCTGTGCGACTTTTTAGCAGAGCTTTTGTTGCTTTTGTTTGTTTCCGTTTCCGTAATTTACGTTTCATTGGCAAGCTAGTTTGAATGTGGAATCCCTCAGAATAGAATGGCATATTTAACAGCCCCAATGTAGACAGAGAACAGTCAATACTACATCACATAGCTGACACTCGCTTGTAGTTACACAGTGTAAAACAAAAAAAGGCAAGGATCTCTCGTACTGTTGAAGCATACTGGTCAACATACATCTGTTGGCTGAAGCATATAGAGTGACTTTTCAGAAAGCAGGGAAGGAAAGGGTTAAGGTGTGAAAGGAGGTGAGAAAAGGGGGAGAGAGAGAGCGTGAGGCACTTTGTACACGTTGCCTCTACACAAAAAATGCTAATGACCAGTGGTGACAGAGAAAGAGTAAGTAAGAAAGAGATATCAAGTGTAGTGATCAAAATGAAAAATGGGTCTCTGGCTACTTTAAACAAGAGCTAATTTATCAGCAGAAAGTACGGATAAGTAGCTGAATTGTTGCCGTTCAGTAAGTGCCCGTTCTGGACCAAATTATTCCTCCCCTGCCTGTGCACAACCATAAATCATACAGTTCCACAAATCTTTTCCTATTAGCAGTGGTGCTAGGCATGGCCGCACGCTCGCCTACCAAGCACTAATAGGCTACAACTTTTAATTTTAGGAATGCTCCCTCACAACCCCCATACATACACACCCATACACACATACACACACACACACGCACACACACACACACACACACACACACACACACCATATTCCAACATACAACACACATACACATGTGGAGCAGTATAGTGTGGCTTGCAATCAACTGTCACCCACTACTCTGCCCTTCGCAGGAATGTAGTTCCCTCACCACCCACCCTCTACCCCCCAGTCGCCCTGGGTGGTTTTAGGCGCAGC
This sequence comes from Tenualosa thibaudeaui, assembly GCA_027481765.1. Lineage (NCBI taxonomy): Eukaryota > Metazoa > Chordata > Actinopteri > Clupeiformes > Clupeidae > Tenualosa > Tenualosa thibaudeaui. Next base: position 18,759,681 of record JAIFZK010000013.1, read on the forward strand.
TGAGAGGGTTCTAGCCTTGTTTTGAGATATCCATGATCTCCTGCCACAGGGGACTGAGAGGGTCATACTAAGCTGCAGTATCTGGCACTTATTCCTCCATGAGCTAAGAGCCTTGATTAATCTGGGTCCACGGGAGCCTCTAAGCTGTGCTAGTGTTTACAACAATGCACAGGAAAATAAGCCATCAGCTCTTGCATTCTGGTCTTGCTATAGTTCAGTTTACAAAAGCCTGGAAAATCATAATATGCATAAAAGTCATCATTTAAGTGTTATTGTTGTCTAGCATAATAAAGTCAGCAACACAATTCCATGTATGCAATTGTCTTCTGAGGAGGAAGGTCAAAACAGTAATTAAGATCAGCATGAGGGTCAATTATCCCATAATATTTAAGAAATCGCAGGCTATGACGCTTTGTACTTCTCCTCATGAGAAATAAATACAGCTGAACACCAGCTTATGCTGAAAGCCCAGTGGGTTTCAGCTGGTCCAAGCAAGTCTTTAAAGATCTCATACAAGCCAGTTAAAAAAACAATTGTTGCACAAACCTTATAAAGCACAACTCACCAGGAAGCTTGTGCTATAAAGCACAACTCACCAGGAAGCCTGCATTTGTTAACTAAAAAAAAAACACTTTACAGATCAGCAATAAGAGTGTAGTCTTGTAGTAATTGTTGGTAAAATCATGGTAACAACTCATAACAACACATGTTACTACATTATGATTCATGATCAGTTTATGTATTATTGGTGGTTAGTTAAAGAGAAGACTCTTTGTGCTTTACAAAACACTAATGTGAGGTTACCTGAAAGTAAAATTTATTGAAAGGTGTACATCATCATCCTTCTTCTGAACAAAGACAGGCAGTGTCAACACTGTTGCATCCAATGAAAATGGAATGGCAATTTAGAACATGTATTTATACACAAGGTACTGTACACCAGGCTTAGTTGTTGTTTATTTGCACATGTAGTTCTGTCTTAAAAGATTATTTTCAATCATGCATCAATTTTTGGGAGTGGGTTGAGTTTTAGCTTTACCATGCATTCTGCATTGTGTAGTTGCACTGTGGCAACAAGCAGCTGTTAACCCCTCATGACCAGCTCCTGATCAGCAATCATATTGTCGGATGAAAATTAAACCTATTTGAAATTCTCTCACCCCTCGTGAGGGTATCGCACAGTTGAAGCACAGCCATGGCACAGTTTCCCAATAAAGTCAGTGCTTTTTCCCCTCTAAGCCAGCGTGGAAAGACAGGAACAGTGGAAGTGTTGCTGAAACCATGGCAACAAATGGGATTTGATGTTTAATGCCGCACGAAAGGAAAAAAAAGACACAGATGTTAGGGGTTAGCAATAAAAGTAGCTGAGCAATTTGGCAAACTATTTCATATGGGCTAATTCCAGTTCCACTGCAGGATACAAAGCCAGGAGACAAGAGCACTTGCTTCTATTTGGCAGAACTGTGTGATTAATACAATTTATCACAGAAATTCTTCTGAGAAATAACTATGAACCTTTTTTCATTTTTGGGGCTTGAAATCTGTTTATTTCTCTCATATAGTGTGAGCATTCAAGTAAGTAGCTTAATACTGGATGGAATAGTGTGTGAACATTAATTGTGGGCTGTGACTTAACCCCTGGAGCTAGTGCTGAGTAAAATTATTGAAAATATTGCACAGTGTATTCTAGCTTTGGGCAAAACAGAATAGTCTTCTTGCTTAGTAAAGTTTTACAGTTTAACGCTTATCTGTGTTGTGAAATGTGTCTTTTCATTAACCCCTCCCTGCTTGTGAAAATACCAAAATGTTTTTATCTGAGAAGCTGTTGATTTTTCTGTTATTGTTAATCCAGTTGGTAAGCTCATCAAATTTGAAGGATGACCTTGCACACTTTACCTTGTACACTATGATAGAAAGATCAATGGGGCTTTTGACATGTTTCAACAAGCATGACTGATGAATGTCCAAGGTTTGGGGATTTTTTTGGTATAAAAGGTGTTCTCCGTCTCCAAGAAAGTGGGCTGGTTATTTGAGACTTTGTGTATGTGACTTATTGTGAAGTAAAGACTACAGTGACCCACCTAAGTTAAGCCTGCTTAAAACGTTTGAACGGTTGATATAACAATCAGTCAGTTAAAACCTTTTGAAACGACTGGAAAGTGTTCTCTGATTTAGTGTATCCTGAAAGTGGCTGCTTTATTGGTTGTGAGCCTATTAATGATAGAGAAGTTGGTGCAATACGAGTTTTACTGTCCATGTGATCCAGGGTATACTGGGGTTGAAGTGTTTTTCATAAGCTCATCTATACTAGTTGTTTTTTTACAATGGTCATCCAAATCAACAATTACAGGAAATTGGAAAGACACTGTTACTACAGAGCATGTTACTGTATGATGGCCACATTTCTGACAATGCAAATTGCTTTTTATCTTGGTGGACTTAGTGTTGCTTAGTGATGACCAATACTTCTCTCTGTATTGCAAGTGACTGGACAGGTGTCTGGACAAATGGATCTGAATTTCCTATTAAATAGTGCAAACCTTTTAATGAAACTCGTTCTGCACAGAGGGAGTCTTTCCTCATTTCCATCACTGGGTCTGAAGGTATGATGACTTCACCATATTTCAGCTAATACATTATTGATGATTCTTCTTCCTATTTCTGTTATTGGATGTGGTAGACTTAACTGAAAGTGGTGGATGGTGTTAACATCACAGACCTTACCTGGGATAGCCACACTGACCAGATTGTTAAAAATGCTCAGAAACATTTCATCCACCTCGACAACTAAGGAAGTTTGGAATGCGTACAAAGATCCTGAACGCCGTTTATGGAAGCCTTCCTGACTGGAAGCCTTATTGCATGGTTTGGAAGTTGCTCTGCTACCAAACGAAAGGTACTGCAAAGAGCACACAACACCACAACACTTTCCATTTTTGCCCTCACACACACACACACACACACACACACACACACACACACACACACACACACACACACACACACACAGACACACACACTATCTCTCTCTTTCTCTCTCTCTCTCTCAACACTTAACATACTACTTATTTATTATTTCAATAATTTTACTCTTATACTTATACTAGTAATGAGATGTAATAAAGACTATCTTAAGTCTTGAATCTAGACCACCATGCAATTGCCAATGTCATGACATGTCAAAACAGTGATCATAGGTGTAAAGAACTAAGCCCAAGTTCTAGTCACTAACCACTTGCATTTCATTTCAGCATAGGACTATATCCCAAATTTGGTCCGCATGGCCCCCAATTTAAGTGGTATACGCAGCTCTGTTGATATGGGCAGACCTCTGCCAGCTTCTTTGTGCCTGATTCAACATGTTGAATAACTAACAAAGCCAATGGCAACAGCAGCTTTCAGTATATATTGTGGTCTTTTCTGAAGTTCACCCGGTGCGTCCGAAAAAGAAAAAAAAAAAAGTAGTTCTAATCAAAGTTGTCATTTGTGTAGACATGCTCAAATTTGCAATTCAGTCCATTTTTGTTTAATGCAGCAGTGTTGATACTTTCTGTTGTTGTTCAGAAGAATAATGATGATGTACAGCTTTCAATGAAACCTCAGTACAGACATTTGTTTCTTTCAGTACTGGTAACCTTAACAAAGCATTTGTAAGGGCTTTGTAAACCATAAAAAGCTCTGTCTTTATGTGAGATCCCCAAACATATTGAAATTACCACTATTAAGTATTGTATTACAAGTATTGTAAGTATCAGTAATTATAAAGTGCAATCAAAAATGGACACTTTTCGCATAAAGCATAAAAGGCGAGATGTGAGATCTTGCCTATCATCTCCTTGCATTTTCAAGGTATGTGTCCTGAAAGGCAATTAATTAATTAATTAAATTACAATTTAAAAAATTGATTAATTTCAAAGTCACACTTGGTCACATTCTGGGCACACAGTGAAAGGTGGGATTAATGAATTCATTATGAGTTTAAGTGGTCAAAGATAATTTTAATTAATACATAAACAAAAAATGGTAGTTAGGCATCTAATCATGGCCAACGGAGCAAAAATATTTTCCACAACATGGGATCGAAAGGATATATCCTACAACAGAATTTTTCAAAAAGGAACAGTAATGGCAGCTGTGTAATTGATCTCCAGTGCCTTTCATGAATTTGGATCAGATGTCAAGGTGAGAAGTCCTGAAAGGTGAAATTATGGCTACAACCTTTACATTTTTGCTGGTTATTAAACTGCTGGGTTTAAGATAATGCTAGGCTACAATGAACTTTTGATATATTAACTGTTTATTTGTCTCCAAAAAGGTTTGTCAGATTTATTAGTTTGTTTCCCCTGAAGAGATCTTGGTCAGTAGTACCAGGAACACCATGCTCATAATAGTTTGAAACTGTGTTCCTCATATTTACAAACAATTGTGTACTTGTAGCTCCCATAAGGTCAATAAGAGTTTTCGTAGAGAGTCTTACTGTGGTCATTTGTTGTGTCTATTGTTAATGTCCATTTTATGGCTTCATCTCTTTCCATTTCTGTTTTCTAGCCAGCCAATAGAACCCATGCTCACTAGGCTTGTTAGCCTATGTGCATATGTCTCTGTCAGTGTTATCTCTCCCAAATACTGTATGTCATGCCTGCTTTGTCTTTTTTATGATTTTTTTTTAATGAAATTTATAAAATTTGGTATTTCTGATGTAGCCTATGTGTCATTATCTGACACTCTATACACTGATTATGTATACCTTTTCAATATTTTTAAAACATGATATCTTTATACAACTCAGTGTGCCATACCCAGATCTGTCTGTCAGGAAGCTTAGGATCCATGAGTAGAGAGGGAAGTGTAGACATCATACTGTTACTTTGATATCTATTTCAGGGACATTTGTTTATCATTAAACAGTGTGAGGCTTTAGCAATGTAAATCTACCACTGTGTGCTGTGTTGTCTAAACTGTGTATAGCACTACTTGGATGGTGGGGTTGAGGTGTCAAGGCAATCTTAGCTCTCCCCAGTCCACTGGATGTCTCCTGTACAGGCACTCCAAATGATGGATATGTGAACTATATGAAGTCAATTATTCCAAATTTTGCTGACATTTCCCGTCTGCTTGTAAATTTAATGAAAAAAGGATGGTGAGACTGTATAAAAGTAGAGAGTCATTTCCTGGGCTTCCTGTTCCCCATCCTGACACCACCCTTGGTGTCCTTTTCCATGTACAGGTCTCAAATACTGTTCATTTCAGTCACTTCATAAAGCCAAAGACAACTTGTCTTACAGTCACGTATGCAGCACTGAAGACGTGTGCCGCAGAACAAAAATAATAGCAACAGTGAACAAATATTGCTGTACAAAAATGTACAGTAACTGTGAATTTCATGTTCTCAGAAACTGTGGGAAAGTAATGCATTACATTACAATTTTGATCACTGATGTACAATAATAACAACAATAACAACAACAATAACAATATCAATAACAACAACAACAATAATAACAATAACAATAATAAACAGTAATCACACACAGCAACTACCTTTGACATGATTCTATGTTGTGTACATGTAACATGTAATTGGCAGTCCTTAGACTGGGACTTCACTGTCCCTTGTGAGAATGGATAGCACATCCATGGTGTAGCTTAGTTTAAAATGCAAAATGTGGACATTATCTGGCAGTGAGATGCATGAGCATCCATCACACTATGCTAATGCTGCCCGCTGGTTAAGATATTCTAATATAAACCACCTTGGAGATGTAGAGGAATTAACACAAACACAGAAAGGGGAAGTAAAGAGCAAGGGGGTGAGGAGATATGAGAAGTGATGGGAGAAATCTACCATATTCTATGATATTGATTCGTCTAAAAAAACAAAAAAGACACACAAGACTGACTATCAAATATGGACAATTGATTATATAAAATTTTCAAACATTAAGCACAAAATAATATGCACTTCATCGTACCACCACCACTGTCTTGCTTGGGATTTCTGCAATGATGTTGGAGATAACAGCCATGCCAATCTTGTACTGAGTATCTGTGGTTAAGACTGTTTATGTCATTACACAGTAAAGGTGTGGTAAGTGATGCGGACTGGTTTAACTGGATGTTTATGCAAATATTAAAACAGATAGTTTTACATTATATCTGAGCAAAAGACCAAACAAAACATAAAGGTAACTCAGCCCACCCCTCATTAAAGATTGCACAGTATTTTGTTAATGTCTGAGGGGCAGCCTCTACTTTGTTTCCTGTTTAGAGTTTGTGTAACCAGGGCAGTGTAATAAGACCATGGCTTTACATTGTTCTTGAAGAACAGAGAGGTAGGAAATCAAAAGAACATATTTGATGATTGTAACAACAAAGCGATCCACATTACTCTACCTTTAACTGGTATATGGACTCCTGGAAAACTGATCCAGTGCCTTCAATTTCCGATGATATTTCCTAACTTATACTTGGGAGAAGGCAGATTTAGGTGAACAGAGGCAGTTCCCTAGCATGTTGGTAAGGACAGCATTTCCTGGTTTTCTAGAGCTACTACCGGGGATGGAATTATTATCGTTACATTAATGTGACATTAATTGCTTTTACTTTTTCACTCCATTAACTGTGCTCTTCTCCACTCTGTGCTATCTCGGTGGGAGCCAGTCCAGATGGTTTATCACTCCAGTGCTGTTTCTCACAGCATTAATGGGCAAAGACACAGGACTATAAAGTAATTGTGCTGCACTCGGAAATGTTCATTGTGCTAATTGAAAAGTAATTGGGAGGTATGGTGTGACTGTAACACCATAAAGCTCTTGTCAGTAGGGGAGAGGGGGTAATAAGAAGAGAGGAAGACCATGGTGTGGCTATGCAACTCATTCTACAAAATGCCCTCCATCCAACTGGCTTGGCTTGCTTTTCCATAGTGTGTTATGCCTGAAATAATACTGAGTACATCTTTCTGACAGCAGAATTTTCATGGCAAACACAGATCAAAAGTAAAATTTAATGGTCACACATGATTCATTTCTCATGGGTTTTCAGAATTAGCTAGTAGTAAATCATTGAGAAACTAGCCAACATAGACCACATCTTGAATAACAAATTAATCATGAGCATTCTAAAACATATTTATTTGATAATTATCAGCTAAACAGAGCTTGAAGCTGTTGTAAAAGACCCTTACAAACTTACACGCATGTTACTGCATTCCAACTGTATTCATTATTCCTTTGGACATAAATGGATAATACCTGCGGTCAATAGAACAGGAAGAACTATCGAACAACAATCAAAGAAATTAGTGAGTTACAGTGAACATGGATACCTGATGCGAATGGAGTTTGAAGGGCCATTTGGGTTAAATAGAAGAGAGGGGAAGCTTTTCCTTAAGCCATCATTAACAAAACAATGCAGCTATTTCACCCTTCTGCCTTGCATTGACGTTCCTGTCTTGACCTGTCCTCTAGCCAATCCGCTATTGACATATATTGACTCAAGCATAGCAGCAAGGGATGGTTAATTTGTGCATGTATCAGGGAGTGGGGTAGAAGCTGATGTGTGTTATGGCATCTGTGTTTGTGAGCTTGACACCCATGGCTCAGGTTGCAATATACTACTATGATTAATTCTTTATAATGCGCTAGATGTATTTAGCCATTGATTGGATCATTTTACAGGGCATCAACTGTGATAAACATTCAAAAGACATCCAATAAACATTCTATTCAAATTCTAATATAGACACGTATTATAGTATTTGTCTATTAAATGTATATTACTATGTCTATATGTTGAATGAACTGAGAGTTAACATCTACCGAAGCCAGGTAAGTAAGTAAGTATACTTCTAAGTATGAAAAAAGATTCTGTGATAGGCAGTGTCATACTATGACACTTTAGAGTTTTTGTCTTGCCTAAATTGCTGCATGTTCCTCTTCCCAAGCTACAGTATAGAGAGTAACTTGCGTCAGTGGGGCAAGACTTCTTGCCCTCCACTAAATTAACACATGTCCCTCCTCAAAACATATCATTAACCCCCTACTGGATCCTACTGGATCCACAAGTCTATGTGGACAATGCTGTGAATCCTAGCCTCCTCACCTGAGACACCGACACCTACTGTAGTAGATAGATATTGGGGTCTGATCACTAAAAAGTAGCTGAGGAATTTGTGATTCTAACAATGGAATTATACAAATTATACACAGACTTAAATGGTCGCTGACATTATTTTATCAGGACAGATTAGAATGATATATACTTTTCCATATGGGTTGGCAGTTATGTTGAGAAGTGTCCATGCTACCTATAGTTAGACATAACTACAGATATTATTAACTCTCATGCCCATAGTAATTAAATTGAATGTTTTTGTTTTTTAAATGTGGTTCATATGAAGGAGAACATGACTCAAGGTCCTGTTGTCTTCAAAACAAGAGAAGAAAAAAAGGGGGATGGGGGAAAAAGAGAGACTTGAAGGAGAAAGGAAAGGAGGATGTAAACCCAATGATTGCTCTGGAAGAGAGGACACTATACAGCCTCCATCAAGCATACTATGCACTGGCCTTCCAAATGGATGAGCCCTTCATGTTTCCACCTCCACTTTTTGAGAGCTTTAGGGACTGGGGTGGGGAGGGAGGATGGAAGAAGTGAGTGATTTGCATAGAGAAGTTCATAAGCTTAGGACAGAAGGATATGGTAATAAAAAGTGCAGTAAATTTTTTTTAACTATGACAGAATATTAAAGGAGGCTATAAATTTAACACAGACCAGTGGAAATGACCCCTGCAGTGAGCTGCATGCATGTTAGAGCCAGAGCCTACTGAACAACCCCCAGTCAATAAATAAATAAATAAATGAGAGGGAGAGAGAGAGAGAGAGAGAGAGAGAGAGAGAGAGTGAGAGAGAGAGAGAGAGAGAGAGAGAGAGAAGACATGCAGCTATTGCATGCAGAGAGTAAACGATCCCGTCTTTTGATTAGCCTCTTTTCCCACCAAAACATGACTGCTCTGGTGTTCCATCAACCTTAGGTGGCCTGTTTCAGCACATATACCCCCTGGTACATTACCTGCAAATACACTTTTAAGTATTTATAAATAGTCTTGAGTATTACCTGCAAATAGTCTCTACTTGAGCATGATTTGTCTACATTCAAGTACAAGCACAGTTTTAAGAACTCAGATATAACAGAAGCATTAAGTAAAAAAAGTATTTTCCCAAGTGTGCCTCAGACTTTGTTTGCAATGTTCCTACTCTGCAGTTAAATGGCTGATCCATAGATGGTGCTATTTTCATTAGAATGCATCAAGACTGAGAGGCTCAGGTTGCCTGTCATTGCTTATTTCAGCTGAAATGACTTGCCAACCTGTCCTTGAGCATAACATCATGTAGGAAAAGTAGAAGGCAATTTTGGAGAAAACAGATAAAATAACTGACGTTTATTTTACAGGCCTGTACCAGGGCCACCCCTGTCATGGCTGGAAGGTAAGTGGAAAGGATTTATACTTACCTTCAAGCAAGTCAATTGTCCCGTACACTGAGGTGACACTTTCCTGTGTGCTGCATGGCTTAATTTAGTCATTCAGGGAATTGTAATTACAGTGATTCTCCAGGTGCTTTATGCAACACTTACTGTAAGTACTTCATGTTTTTTTTTCTCCTGTCCTCAACCATATCTCACCTCATCACAAAAGGTTTTAGATAAACAGGATTTATTACATTGCGCAAAACTGAAGAAACATGTCCCTTTGTTAAATATGGATGCTTTTATATTATGTTCTTATATTATATTTATACTTAATTACTTTACAATACAATATTTGCATATTTGCAATATTTGTATTTAGGAGTAGCCTAAACTGCAGGTAATTAGAGTCATCGGCAGGGGTGAAGTGGGCTATGGAGTTCCCCCACTTTGAATACATCATTTAGGTAGGCTTTTTCTCACCTTTAGATAGATAAATTAAAATATTAGGCATTAATTTATAACATTATATCACACACCTCCACTAAAAAACTAAGTCCCCACTACACCTCTGGTCATTGGGCAGTTGAAAATGAGAAGGTGAAGGCAGTCAGCAGTCAGCAGTCAGCAGTGTCCTCTTAGGTAGACTGCCTGCTCCACTGCCTAACTCATCAGCTGATTCATCAACACCAACCACAGCAATACTCAGCTTGCTGACTGTATCAGCCACCAACTCCATGCCACCTATTTTGCGTCATTGAAATTGTAGATTTTCTTCAAATTATGAATTGTATTTAATATTTTGTTGTCATGGTATTATTGACAAATACTTTAACAAATATTTTCTCTTGCTGGTATGTTTACCTATGTTTGACTAATTTTATGTTAAAATTGCAAAGCTAAATTAATTATTAAATATTATCCTATTTTCAAATTAATCTCAACTGTATGTAGCCCAGATTCCTTTGTCTTTCAATAACTTACTTGGGTCATTATTCAGTAGGCTATTGTTTGTAATGCAGCCTCTTTTAGTTGCAATACAGTAAAAAAAATCCCTGTCAATACTTAAGTAAAAAAAAAAAAAAACTAGTATGCAGATTGATCAGCAGATTGAAACCACAGGGCATATTCTGCCATAGTGCATGAGTCCATTGGTTTGTATAATGGGTCAAATTTATGATTTCTGTCTATTATCATTTTGTTATTATGAGTGGTGGATAGTTCATATTTATGCACATTTTTCCAATATGTGTATAACATGTGGGTTGATAAGCATGTGTATGTGTGTGTGTGTGTGTCTAAGCATGTGTGTGTCTGCATGATAATTCATATGTGCTTTTTTCTTCTGTAAAAAGGCAATATATCGTCATACACAGTTCTCTTTGAAGGTCCATTTTTTTCTGATATAGCATAGGACATGGCCTTTGCTGGCGGAGAGCCATAGTGGAAAAAAGAATTGTGTGTCTGTGTGTGTGCGTGCGTGTGTGTGTGCGTGTGTATGTGATTGACTCTTATTTATTTACTACATGTTTTGAGCTGATCCCATAACACTGTAAATTACCTGCATGGTCAAGGATCCTCTCACACACAAAGTAAGTCAGTGTGTGTGTGTGTGTGTGTGTGTGTGTGTGTGTGCTTGTGTGTGCACGAATGAGTGAGAGTTCATGTATGTGCAGAGGACATAAAGTATGTGATCTATATGACATTTAATCCAAGAGTCACATAGGATCTGTCTGTTTCCATAAATCATGCTTTATGGGGCATACAGAGCATAGAATCACATGTATGCATAGAAATATGCCCCCTTCAAATGCTAATATTGAAGATGTCATTTTAAGTTAAACTTTTTTACTTTTAAAGTGATTTAAAGACACCGATATGAATTTCACATTCTATTCTATACCCCGACATGGTGGTTTTGATCACATTCAGCAATGAGTCTGAAGAGCACTTCACATTTTTGAGAGAAAACTCATTGCTCTTTTGCAGACCTATACCATGATATTTCTTATGATATCTAAAAAAATTCTCCCTCTACATTGACCTATTTTACTCTTTGTTGACTACGTTGATAGAACAAGAAGACAGATATTGGTTGAATATGTCATGGCATGCCATGTTTTATATGAAAGAGAGGGAGAAAGGTTTGTATTCACTCAGAGAGTAGGGTTGTGATTCCCTTAGGAATTTGGTGGTTCTCCAAATGTTCCTACGTATAAGAAATATGCTCTACCATAATGGCACGTTCAAGGTCTATCTTTTAAGGCCAAAAGAGATTTGTAACCTTTGCTTGACATGTAGGAAAGGGCAACTCAATCCTAACCAGGCCCCCTCTCCAGACACTACAAAGGCAGAACTCTAATCGGCCATGAGTCCCTCAAAAAATTCTGTCCCTCAGTAGATTACCCCATGCAACTTTATAAGCAAAATGCAGTATAGTGTCACAGTTTATATCAAATAGTTATTTTAAATAAGTATTTTTGGTATGATGTGTGTCATAGGGATTTTATTTTGTTGTACTATTTGGAATTATGTTTTAGTTTTCTGATTTTCAAATGATCGTTTTCTGCCTTTAAACCTTGTTTAAGAAAAAAAGTTTTTTCTTTTCTTCTTGTGTGTGTATGTGCATGTGTGTGTGTGTAATACACCTTATCTGTGACACATGCACACTGCTATTCTTGCCTTGCACTCTTGAATCTACCAACCTGAATCTACAGGATACTAAACCTGCAGTGCCAGAAAGCAATGCCCCGTACTCTGTATCTTAGGGAGTATTGCAATAACGTTTGTCTGCCAATCTTTCTATGTACCTCTATGTGTGTTGGCTTCATTTTCATACAAGTCACAAGTCATGTATCTTGGTCCTCCAACTTGACTATCCACATCTGGATGCTGATTTTTTTTTCACATTCTTTACCGACCAAAATATAGGGATGATTATGGTTGTCATCCATTTTGGGAACTCTAATCAAGTTTGAATGACAGGGAGGTCTCTGGTTTTCAATGACACTATAAAATTGACATCCGATTACATTTTTCTGTGTTTTCTTACACAGATTTAAAGAAATGGCAAGGGATGGTAAGGGAGATATTAAGGACACTAAGGACTTGTCATAAGTATTTTAGCAGTCATTTACTATTATTCCAAGGATACATAGTGTATGTGTTACAGTAAACTGCCTGTTTCACCTCCCGCAAAATGTCCTGTAATTTGTAAAGTAATGAGTTTTCCATAAACATTTTAGCTATTCAAATTAGACATGTTCTATGTGTGTGTGTGTGTGTGTGTGTGTGTGTGTGTGTGTGTGTGCGTGTGTGTGTGTGTGTGTGTGTGTAAGTGATTAGGAGGTCTATCGTAAGTGAAATTTAAATGAAGCACCAATGGTCAACATATTGGAATCTACGATTTGCTAATGTTGGACCAAAAAAAGGTTGTCAACTAAACCGGTATAGGCTAAATAGACTAAATTGAGTGAGAAATTAGATCAAGTTTCTTCAGCTTAAAGAGGCCTACAGTGAATTAACAAAAACATTATAACACGTTATAAAATTGACATTCGATTATTTTTTTCTTGGTTTCCTTACACAGATTTAAAGAAATGGCAGTTACACAAAAAATGTATTATTATACATATTAAGAACACTAAGGACTTGCCATAAGTATTTTAGCAGTCATTTACTATTGTTCAAAGTATACGTGGTGTGTGTGTGTGTGTGTGTTACAGTAAACTCCCTGTTTCACTTCCCGCAAAAGGCCCTGTAATTTGTAAAGTAGTGAGTTTTCCATTTTAGTTGTTCAAATGAGCTAAAAGTGAAATTTAAATGAAGCGCCAATGGTCAACACATTGGAATCTACGATTGCTAATGTTGGACCAACAATAGGTTGTTAACTAAACCAGTATAGGCTAGTGTACTTTTATTAGACTAAATTGAGCGAGACATTTGTTCTTCAACTTAAAGTGTCCTACAGTGAATTAATAATAACATGGAACTATGGGCCTACTTCTGGTATCTTGTTAAACTCTGACTGCTTAGTTCGTGTAGATCTTTTCTAAAATGCATTTGATTATATTTCTTACCATGTAATGGCAAGGATCATTTACTACCAAGAAGCAACCTTATTTAAAAATATGGAATTTTATGACAGACTTTGGATACCCTGGAGTCTGATCTCATGTCTGGCAAAAAGCAGTTTGTCTTTGGTTTGGCTATGGTTGGAAATACTTCGAACTATTGCTTTAACATATATCTTACACATATTCATTACACATATGGCTTCAAAATATATGAATACTAATACTGAATAATAACAGTGCCCCATAAGTGTTAGAAGTCTGTACAGGAGTAAGTAGAAAAAACAATGAAGACCACAGCACTACCTTAGGAGTAAATCTTTTCTTTGTTTCTTTTTTCATTTCTTGACATCAAAACTGAAAAATTGACACATTTGGTAAATGGACAATCAGAGATATTATTGTACAGTGGGCAAAAATGATATAATACACACAATAAATATTTATACAGGACAGAAATGAAACCCCTTTCTGCTTCATATTTTTAGACATGGGACCAATTCTGACAGTAGGCTGTGTGAGCAAATACAAATACACACACTCTGCCCTCCAAAAGTTGGAAACTGCTTCAGGTTTTTTCCATAAAGTTTTACTTTGCATCAATAACTCACAAAACAAACTACGAAGACATTTTAGAAAAAAAAAATAAAGAAGAAAAGTACTTAACGTGTGCTGTCCTACATTCCTTACAAAACCATAAGTCCATGTATCTGAAATCACAGCTGCCTTCTGATGCAAGTATGATTTGAATGGTAGATAACAATTATTATGAAATGAAACAAAAAATATTATTGCTGGTCTTGTTACTCACCATGGTAGGTTATGTTAAAGGAGAAAACCGGTGTGAATCAATCAATAGCCCTGTTGTTCTACAGACAGAGTGCTGTCTGTAGGAGAAAGAACCTGAAAATTTGATAGAACATAAGCCGAATAGCAAAACGACAGCTAACGATAACTGAGCAGGGCATAGGCAAATGAAACTGAAAGTGAGTTTCTGTGCCCCATTTGGCTAGTGTTAGCTACCAATTTGCTGTTCGTGCTATGTTGTATGTAATTTACTCATTCTTTTTGTCTACCGACAGCATTCGGTGACCTCGAACATGACTACGGATTGAATGACACTGGCTTTTTCCTTCAGTTCATATAAGCTATGAGTGAACCATTGCACCAATTTCTCTGGATGTTTTCCAAACTTTTGAAGGGTAGTTTGAAGTGTGTATGTAGCCTACATACTGTATGATGGCTCAGTCATAAAATGGTCACAACCACCAGTTGATTACTACGGCAGAATGAAGAACAAAATTACTTCACAGACAGCAGGTATTTATAAATCCAATACATCACAGTAGTGGCTCAGATAAAGGTTAACTGATATTGAGACAAATAGTGAGTTATGACCGTTAGGATGAGAGATGAGGTAGTTTGCAGGACACTATACCTTGTTTTCAATGACATTTCATGTATAATAGATCCACTGACCGCCATACTACAGGGCCAGAACAGTTTCAGGAAAACATATAGAATAGTTAGCCCACGACACTGTATTTTGGGAGAGATGTTGTTAATTTAGGCCTGTATGATATGCAAAAATCAGACGTTTAGATTGCCATTCATTAAACAGGTGCTATGCTGCCTCAATATTTTTTTCTAACTGACCAAAATTCAGAGTCAGAATTGGTCCCTATTGTCCCATATCTGCTGGGTAAAGTGCAGTAGAACCCTTAGCCAACGCTATGGCCACTTCAAGTTTAGATAGTTTGGTAAGGTGGGATGTAGCCTTTTAAGTAGCCAATAAGGGCGTAATGAGTTTCCCAGACCAATGACACCAATCACCAAACCCCTGTCTTTCAGTTTCACAATGTCAGTGGTGCCACAGTATGATATTGTGACAGTATCACAATACAATTTGCATGAATTCACATGGCAATTGTAATACATGAAATTATACCCCAGAGTTGGCAGATTTGAGCAATAAAAATTTACAAGCACAGCACTACATTTCCCATAATGCCTCTTGTAGGCCATATTGCACCACACATCTTAGAACACCGCCGTGTGAGTGTTCCCAATGCCATTTGGAGGGTAACATCAGCTGTTTTTAGCTATCACACTAAGTCCGTCGCGGGAGGGGAAAAAGTCATTAGTTAGTTTAAGAGCTACTTGTCAACATAGGGCGCACTATCACAAATGACTGTTGTGTAGACACAGGGGTCGTCCCTTCCACTGCTTGCCCACTACCCCCTTTGGCCAGCATCAGTTCCTAGAAGCTAAAAATATTCCCCAGCATGTACCTGCCTTACACCTACAATCGCCTGCACCCATACTGAATAACAGAGGCGGTGCTATAAAAAGGATTTGTAGCTTCTAAAAATGGGCCAAGCAAATGCTGGACACCTTGCTCTCTATTTGAGGAGGATCTACCGTAGGCTTAGCAGGACCCAAAATAGCTCATCTGACATATGGGTTTTGTTTTAGTAACACCTTCAGCCACACTGATCTTTGCTCAACATTTTCATTTTTTTTCCTCCAGAAAATTCACAGTATTTATGTCATAATCCTATTACTTTGTGAAACCTTCTCTACTATTCTCAGGTTTTCCCAAAACTTACGAGGGGTATTCCAAAAAGGTGGTTGAGTGACAAGCCTGGCTAAGCTAACTTAGAGGGAGTCACAAACATCCAGTTAGAGGACCCCTTTGGCTTCATTTAGTTAAGAGAATGATGCCTCCAGGCTCTTACATTAGTAGGTTTACCGCTATCCCTGGATTAATGCACCCAGGTTGGCCACTCAAATAACTTCTTGGAATACCCCCCTGAAGTTCCCCCCTGAAGTTGCTAAGTAATAAACTTCTATAAAGGTACAGCCCCAAATTTTATTGAAATCAAATTCCAATCAGATTACACTATGTCCTACCACGCTTCTGAAGCAAAGGTCTGACTGCATGACTCAGTTCAAGCCACTTTGTTTTCCATTTACAGAGCAAGGACTGTGAATAAAGATATTTTTGTTTTCATCTCTGGGCACATGCAGGGTGGACAGCTGGCGGCCCTTGAAGAGCAATTTGTTGAATTTGACAAAAATTCACGTATTAAGTTAGAAGAATTGCAGACTCTACCTTTTACCATGACCAGACATGGGAGAAGATAAACATCAACAACAACAACAACATACACAACAACAACAACAACAAGGGGAGAAAATGGACAATGACAGTGAGAGGAGACAGGATACTGTGCACCTAGTAAGTAGGTTATTGTCACTTTGCCGAGGTGGCTTCAAAACAGAAGTTAATGTCACAGGTTTGTATTTTATATTAGCGTTATAGAACACAAGCAGAGATTTGGGCTTTGAGTTCATAGCTGGCCCACAGATCTCTTTATTGCTAGTTACTATGAAATAAAAACAAGGACTAAATTGCTATGCTAGTTTTGTTAACATGTCGTTTCCAGTGTGCTGTTTGCTACATTAGGTTCACGGCACAGCAGAGGTATATTTAAAAGTGATCAGGTAACAAAATCTGATATTTACTTTTTTACATTTATGTACTTGATTGTTAGAAGATTGGTAAGATGTGTGGTTATCAATGAAAATGAAGTGAACTAGCCATCTTCATTCTGTCCCAACCAGGTATGCTCCGACTAAAGGGAATCAATATTTACAAAGTTTCCAAAGCTTCCAAATATGTATCATAGCACTGAACAAAATAGGGGGGTCCTTAGTAATGCTAGATTTTTCCTCTTCCTTTTTACAATAGCATAATTTGGTTTTCCATTTGAGAAGGAACACACACACATACACCCACACACACTCACACAAATAAAACAAGTCTGATCATATCACTGAAGATGAGACAGCCATTTCGAGTATAGAGGCTGACGATTTGCTGTCATACGTACAGTAAGTAAGGACCGACTATAAAGAAACCAAAACCACGAAAGCAAAAAAAAAAAATGTTCAAACTGTACAAGTATTTAGGATTTGTTATATATTTAAAATTCTCCTTTTTATATGTATAGTTGGGACCCACTTTCATTTTTATTTAGCAGTCACTTCTCTGTCCTTCGTAGAGGTGTCTCAGGTCCAAAAGACAGATAGAGAGAGTCAAAGAGACAGGATGGAAAATAGAAGGGAGATGACTAAGAAGATGCACCAAACATCCACACACAAATCCAACTTGTCTTTCAGTGGCATCCCTTTCTCTCTCCAGTGCACACTTTAGGTCGAACTGTGCCTTCGGATTCCTGTTGTCTCACCGATACCACTGTCGCCACAGCCAAACAAGTGCCTCCTCGATCAGACTTTAGCTTCGAGCATCTCCAGGAAGAGTTTGTGCATGGGCACTTTGCCTTGCACCTTGATGCTGTAGAAGTGCTGGACTGCTTTAGTGGCTGTCTGTCGCAGCAGAGGAAGGGTCATGAGCAGCTTGCCAGCCCGCCGAGGGTCCTCTGTGTGCTGGTTGCTCTCAAAGTCCTGCAGGGCCTCGTGCAGAGAATCCTGGAGCTTCTGTACTGCCTCCATGTCTTCTATGTGCATAGAGTCTAAGAGGGAGCGGAAAAGAGAAAGGTAAAAAAAGAGAAAGAGAAAGGTAAACAAAATTGGTGTCTTCAAAGTGAAGTTTTTCATTCAATTAGGATTTTGTAAAGTGACTGCGTGTTTGCTCCACATGTTACACACTGGACACTTTACAAGGGTTTAAACAATATTCTAATTTTAATTTGATCTTGTTTGAGTAAGATCTGGTGAATCAGAATGAATTACTACTGAATTAGTAATTAGTAATTGAATTTTAATTATTGATTTTAAGTATTGTTCCTAAACAAAAATCTAATGAACAAAAGTAATGAACAAAAAGATAAGTTTTTTTAATTGAAAAGTTTTTCTCTGTTACCACACACACACCCACACACACATGTATGTGCGTGTGTGTGTGTTTGTGTGTGTGTGTGTGTGTGTGTGTGGGTTTGAAGGTGAAACATGAAACATTAATGGGGGGAGGCCTGTACCAGCTGAAAAAAAATTTGAAGAAACAATTTCCTTGTAATCCATCAGTGAGCCCCGTCGATACCACTGATAAACTGCTAATTACAAAATCAATTACTATGAATTTTCACAGCGTACAGAGAGCGGCGCTCTCCAGAGACTGATCTTACAGAGTCCTTGTTCGGGCGATTAGAGCCTTCTGCCTCATCTGAACCCGTCACTGTCACTGTCTCTCTCCATCTCTCCTCCGCATCAGACTCTTTTCATTCACTTCTGATCACTAGGGCTTTCACTCCACTCTTTCTCTTTCTGTCTACCTCTCTCTCTCTTTCTTTTCCTTTCTTCTGTCTATCCATTGTGTTTTTGCAGCTTGCCTTTTATCATCTTTCTCATACCACACCTCCTTTGTTCAAAAAGGATCATGATTAAAACAGAAAGCTACCATCAGCATTTTTTCAGGCAGGGCAGGGGGAGGGGGTGAGGGGTAGAGGAAGGGAGTGTTTGTGTTGTGTGTGTGTGTGAGAAAGAGAGAGAGAGAGAGAAAGAGAGAGAAAGAAAGAGAGAGAGAGGAGACAGGAATGTCCAAAGGCAGGACCCAACATTGATCAGAGAGGGACAAGCCCTGCCTTCTGAAAAGCAAGCTGTCGATATTGCTGCTGTGCCCCCTAACCAGTGAACAAACGAGCACCATCACTCCCTCACACTCATTCCATTCCACTTAACACATTTTATTGACAGCCCCAGCGCTACTAATGAAATGCTAAATTTATCTCCTATGGCTGACTTGTCCCCTGGCTATTTTTATAGAGATAGAAGAAAGAGAATGGAGGGATGCCACAGGATGGGTGGCATTCAATTAAAAGCTCAACAGTACAGCCCCCATAACACACACACACACACACACACACACACACACTCTCTCTTTCTATCTCTTTCTCTCTCTCATTCATTTTTTATTTGAAATACTTCAGTTCAAACAACTGATTGTATTTCTGTACACAGCACTTGAGTATTTAAAAAGAAAGAATGAGCTTTCAGTTGTTTTCAGTAGCCCTGTTTGTTAAATGATATAATTTCTGTTTTTAGAAAATGCTTCCATCATAATGGTTCCTTTTCTTGAAAATTGTCCTTTACGTATTTTTATTCTGCTAGAGTAATATATATATATGGGCATATATATATATGTATGTATGGGCAATTTAATGGAAAACTGTCCAACTTCAACACAATGCCATGGTATGGTATGATGTGAATGATTACATGAAATTTGAGCATTTGCTCTTCTTGGTTACATGAAAAACTTCACATAATCATTTGCATCATACAAATACCATGGCAAACTATTGCCGTTATGGACATGACAGTTTTCCATGAAATTGCCCATATATATATATATATATATATATATTCATCTAACTCTCCTCCACCATGAACAGTACACAGGACTGGACATTATGACCAGGGACTTTGTTTTGCATTTGCGTTTGCATTGCATTGCAACACTACCTGAGTTGGCGAGGGCGATGGCCTTTAGGGTGACAAACTCCTCCTTCTCCACCTTGAGCCTCTTGTACTTGCGCACCAACTGCAGGATGGAGACATAGAGGTCCAGCAGGCCTGTCAGCCGTGAGTGCTCCTCATCCATCACGTAGTCCTCCGCATAAACCAGCTCGTCCTCATAGGGCAGCGAGCGGAACACGATGCTCAGGATGAGGATCTCCATCCATGCACTCTGTAGTAGACTCATCTGGTCTCCTAGGGACAGACTGGAAAATCCTGCAAAAGGCAGATAGATGGAGAAGGGTGGGGGTGGGTGGGGGAGAAGAGGGGAGAGGGGAGGAATGAGAAACCTATGTGGTGGGATAGGAAATTATGATGATGCTTATTTGTAATAAAAAAGAGAAAGGAGAGAGAGTGCATATGTGAATGTTCATTTGTATGTGTGTGTGTGTGTGTGTGCGCGCGTGCGCATGTACATGTGTAAAGTTTATGCAACTTAAAATTAAAAATGAAAATGACTTTTAATTCCTCAGGCAAACCATGTCCGTAATTATTCATATCAATCTAAGCATGAGGTGTGAACACAGAACAACAATAATTACAATCTTGTTAAGAAATCTGTGATTGATACATTCATGACAAGATCATGCAAAAACATGTATTACAGCAGAAATTCATTGAGATTGTGTATGTGTGTACGTATGTGTATGTACTTGTATGTGTGTGTGTGTGTGTGTGTGTGTGTGTGTGTGTGTCAAAGGTTAATATTACAGCTTGTCAAGGAAGTCTGTCTAGGAAGGCTCATTTTGAAATGAGCCTGTTGTTGGACCAACTGTCATCACTCCCTCTTACAACTGCCAATTACTTCTCTCTCCCTTTTTTTTTCTCTCTCTCTCTCTCCTCCTCTTTCTCAATCTCTCATAACCAACTGGACACAGTTGAATTGAATGTGCTTTACCATATTAACAGAGATGTGCAAATTACAATTGTCATTTTAATGAAACGGTGATCACCAACTCCTAGACAAGACACAAGACGAAAGGCCATCTCAAAAGCCTGAGATTCAGTGTCTGGCCTGACTAGAAGTTTTTTTTTGTGTGACAGTGGCATGCAGATAACCATCTTATTCAGTTAAACCCTGTTTTTTTTTTTAAACCTCCGCCACAGCAATTTGCTCTTGATAAACTCTGTGGCCTCTGGCCACCTCCATTTTGCTAAGATTTGAGGCCATCTTGCAAAGCATCTGATAATTTTACAAGATAGATTTTACAGGTTTACTGTTGCCATGCTATGTGCTTCCCACTAGCATAAGCTGGAGAAGGAGTGTGGAGAACTGTGCACTGGCGGGGGGGGTGGTTGTGTACAGTACAAACGAAGTAGACAGATCGAGCCATACTGTTTTTCTCTTTTCATATAAATTATCTCATTGAAAAAGAGTTGAAGGGCCGATACTTATCTCCACCTTCCAAAATGACATTACTGAGAGTGTGCACCCTCCCAGCAGTGGCAGGGAGAGCCACAGACAGACAGACAGGCAGGCAGACAGGAGGACAGGAAAAGAGGAATCTCAGAGTTCAATTTTCCTTATCTGAGTGGCAAACACTTTGGGGGGGGGATACATTAATTAACAGATTGTGATCAGAGTGTGAGGGCCTTCACATTGTAGAAGGAATCAATATGGACCGAGCGGAGGGGACACCGGCAGGAACAACACAAAAGGCAGCTGCCTCAAACTGATACACAAACACCCACACCCACACATGCATGCAATCACACACATACAAACACACACAGACACAAACCAGAACCATTCAAATATACCTCCAGAAGAAGACTTTCATACTCCTCCAAGCTGAACATAGCGACCCACCCCATTTAAATCTACCACATACAAGACATCCAAAAAGGGTTTCAGTGTCTCTTTGAATGTTTCTCCTTTTCTCGACAACACAAACCCGTTGTAGCATGAACCCCACCATACACCATTCCATTGTAATACAGCTGGAGATGCCTGCCTGTTGGAGCATAAACTCTAGCATAATAATGGCACATATGGGTCAAACTGGCATGTAATATGGCCACTGCGTGATTCTTTGCCGAGAGCGTTCAGCAGGAGCTGCGGCGAGCCCGTATACAGTATCACCGTCAGCAGACCAGTTGACCACAAACACCATATGCCATGTGAAAGAGGACTAATTTCTCTTCCAGCGACTCCCTTAACTTGAGTGGTGGCTACAAATAGGATCTTTTATCTTTACCTTCTCTTTCTTCTTTCCACTCGATTTAATCCCATAATGAAATCACCTCCCAATTGTACAGCTGACATAGACCTGTGGGTCCTCTGTGCACTCTGGAGTTTGCTGTGGTAGGGGTGCCATTGTGCACACACACACACACACACACACACACACACACACACACACACACTACACACACACCAACACATACACACACACATCTCTCTCTGTCTCTCACTCTGTCTTTAAAATACAAATATTTACATTTTTATTTCACAGCCACAAGCAGATCTAGTCAATGTTAGCCCCACCAACCACTGACACCAAAATGTGCTATTGACCATCTGTTGGCCTGGGAGTTAACACTCTGTTAGGCATTCAATGAGAGCATGTCAGGGCTGCCGATGCATTAATGCTTAGAATACTTCATAGAATGCTTGATTCTAGAACTTTCCACTGGCCCTGAGGTGGCCTCGAACAAGTTTATACAGTGCATCTTGGGTAATGGTAGTGTGCTAATATGGAAAATAATTCCTGTAAGTATGAATAACAAAATAAAATATTTATTTTGCCTCTGTATATTTGTGTATTATACTGTATAGACTCTCTCTCTCTCTCTCTCTCTCTGTGTGTGTAAGTCTATGTACTACTTTCTCCATATCTAATGATATTCCACTTTGCTTCATATCATTTCCCAATATTGAGGCTTCCCTCTAACTAACCCTCATTTCTGCTTCAGTTCATCAAGGCCAATTTATAGTTAAGGCAACAAGTATGAAAATTTGTGTTTCTAGGGTGTTGCATACATCAACACTTTTGAAAGAGCACCAGCATTGCTGCACACTGATCGGACTCGACATGATTACTGTGTGTGTCTGTTTACTTTTGTTACCTGGAAAGATGTGATCTGAATGTATACCTTGTACAATAGAAACAAGGTGACATTCTATTCAATACCTGGCCGCTGCTGCTGTCAGACTATGAAGGTCTGCAGATCCACAACATCTTTTGACAACAAAAAGTTTCTTTCGAGCAAGACTTTTTCCCCTGGGTTATAAATTGACCTTAACACATGAGTTCAGAGCATAACTCACACGTCTGATTCATCCACTCATCACAGGGCACATTTGCATTCTGTCCATGGCTCCATCCACACCTCTGTGCCTCTTCCGTGATTAATCAGGGGGGCATTTTCATGTCACCACTCCCTCCACTTGCAGAGAAGCAGAAATTAAGTGCTGCTGATTTGTGTGGAGCAGGCATTCATATTTCATTCATTTATTATTGTTACCCTCCTCCCAAAAGGCCATTAGCAGTGCTCATAAAGAGAGATGTAATTACATGGCGTTCTAATCCCCCCCCCATTCAGTAGCCTCTTGTATTTCAGCCTTAATCAGGCGTTTGGGTAGAGACGGAAGAGACAGGTGATAATGGCAGATTTCACCAAAAGAAAATACAGAAAATAAGGAAACAGCAGGCCTTATCCTTTTTAGGACTTTTAGGATTTGTAAGGAGGAAACAGAATCCAAACCTTTGATAATGAGATGAACAAATTACCACTACTATTGCTATTAAGCAACTAACCAATTTACAGTTTGATTGGGTGATTGAACTAAATGTTTTTTTAAGCTGAAAAACAGGAAATCACACTGCTTTGCATTTCAGTAATCATTAACTGGACAATGTTAAAACTCCAGCTTAAATCATTGATATATTCCAATAAATGTTATATAATTAACTGATCAGAATACAAAATGAAATTGTGTCTTCTGTCTTTTCCCTCGTGAGCTAATGGATGATTTGTGCTTTAGAGTGTAAATATTCAATGGTTTCATAATGTTAAATATGGCGACACACTCTTTTTTTTACGGCATCTGACCTTATGACCCTTGCATTTAACTCTCCCAGGGGACCCCAGACCCCAGTTGGTCGTTATATATTATTGCAGGGGTCAATGAAGAACCTAACTTACCCAAACCCAACACCTCTCTCAGACCTTCTAATAGGGCGCCATTAATCTTCTTAACAGACAATTCTAAACACTGCACATCTTACAAGGGGCACTGTCTGTGAACAGCTGAATGAAACTCTGTGACAAAAGAAAATATGGATTACATGACGATGATATGAGATGTCAGTAACCACAAGCATGATATCCGGTCTTTAGAGTCTTTAGATCATGAAAACACATGCATACACACATGGATATAGACACCTTTATATTTGCACACAATGCATTCTTGACTTTTTCACCTTTTGCCCTTCCTTGCACACCCTCTGACTATGTGTCGCCCCCCACCCTTCCAGACCAGCTGATTACATTATCCATCTTTATCTATGGACGCTGAGGCCTGTCACTGGGCTAAATTGGAAACACCTCGGCCTGTCTGTTGGTGGTGTCTATGTTTAGTGAAATGTGTTCAGATGCTAATTTATCAGTCAGCAATATTCACAGTCTCAGGGCTCCCCTAACCACAGCTGGCTATACAATGATATTTCACATGCTTGTGCCAAAATATAAGTGTTGACGATGGAGCAAGAATTAATTTCTCCTTTAAGCAGTAAGCTGGTGTGATGGGACATCAAGGAAACAGGTCTAAAGACCCTTATTCTTATACAAATTATAGTTATATATTAGTTGTAAACCATTATTATTATACTTCATAAAGACTTACTAATTTTATTGAAACATCTTATGCAAATCAGTTAATACTGTAATCTACATAATCTAAGTTGATTTGTACGATCTCCATTTCTATTTTTTTTTTTTTTTTGACATGATCATCATTCTATTTGTTGCTTCTTTGCCAGTCCATTGAAAGGCAAATCAATAACTATGAAGCAAAGGATTTATGAAGTGCATTTCTCCTGGCTTTGCCTTTGTAATCTTCTCTATTCCTGAGGTTTTGATGCACCTTTCCCCCCTTTATCCTTCATCTCCTCTTGTGTTTGTGGTCTGTATACTGTGTAGATGGATGTCGTTAAGCTACTACTGACTATGTTTACTGAAGTATCCTGAATATGATAAGAGTATTAAGTATCCCGTCTTCGCATTTGCGCATGTAAAGACCTTTTCCCAAATTCAGTATCCAGAATAAGCCTTTATCTCCGTTTCTGAGAAATCGGGATATGCTAGGTGGTGTACTGCGAAAGAAACCGGGATACTGTAGCATGTGCGACGTGCAACGTGCACAGCGCACAGAGCTATTTAGAATCCTCAGTGAGAACACTGCAAAGAACGCTATAATCAGTAACCAGTTCATTAGTATTTATCATGTAAACAGGGTTATTAATAACCCGATTTCTCTGCATTCATGTAAACACTTTATCCCGAACATGATCAAAACCGGGATAAGCCTCATATTCGGGATACTGAAGTGCATATAAACGTAGTCACTGTGTCCACAAGTGTCCTCAGACTAAGGTACTGATGAGACTGGTGAAATCACAGTACATCAAACAAACTTTGGAGGTTCATCAAGCAAGGCAAGTCTATGGTGATAAGGACATGACTCAGGGACAGATTAGAAGGATCTCTGCTGGGTAGTGAACTGGGGTGGCTTGCCCAGAATTTGTTGTTCGTGTTTTTTGAAGTACCAAGCCATCCTCTGACATTATTGGATTATGCATCACATTTGCAGTCTGTGGATGGATTCGGTTGCACATACACTTTAATTTCATTGGTGTTTTGAGCTAACGCTATTTTCCAACAACCCTGAGCTGTTTTTGTGTGTGTGTGTCTGTCTGTGTGCGTGCGTGAGTGTTAGCGTATGCGTGTGCATATGTCTGTGAGTGTGTGTGCGTGTGTGTATGTGTGCGTTTGTGAGTGTGTGTGTGTGTGTGTGTGTGTGTCTGTGTGTGAGCAGGTGCGTTTCAGCTCAAAAGTCATTCAGTCACACAGACCTCAGATTTTCTAGCAGTGTCAATGTTTGTTGCGGATTTCAAAGATATGGCCTCCTCCAAGAGTGAGATGCCAAGTATCATGGGCTGCTCATCAGTGACATGGATGCACTCAGGGTTTAGTAATACAAAACATTTGCCCAGGAACTACTTAGAAAAAAAAACCCATAAGATCCTCAATTTGTCTTTCTGTATTCTGACATTTTCAAAGCCCAGCAGTCTAAAAGCATTTACACCCCCATTAAAAAAAAAACAAACATTTACGCCTCTATCACTGGCCCCTTGTGATTTAGTCCACTGCTAGCAACAAGCTTTTGTTAACCAGACATAAAAACATCTAGAAACATATCCGCATAAACAGGATGATTCAACTGAACTTTTTTTCTTAAGTGTCTCTGACTGAAGATTGGGACAAACACATTTTATCCATTCTGCTTCACTTTATGTCAGAGGTTGTCAAACTGGGGTATGAATACTTAGTAATGGGGTACTTAGTTCAATTCTAAGGGGTATGCAAATATATCTGTGAATGGGTGTTCTTAACAGCAAGATAACAATTGCACAAAGATAAAATTCAGCTACAAGCTAAACGTGGAAACAGATCTTGCACTTAAACTCTCCTTACTACATGAAT
This sequence comes from Tenualosa thibaudeaui, assembly GCA_027481765.1. Classification (NCBI taxonomy): domain Eukaryota; kingdom Metazoa; phylum Chordata; class Actinopteri; order Clupeiformes; family Clupeidae; genus Tenualosa; species Tenualosa thibaudeaui. Next base: position 18,786,468 of record JAIFZK010000013.1, read on the forward strand.
TGTTCCTACATTGTTATCTTCACTTTTTGTTTATGCTGCAATATTCATGCAAAAATATGGGTTGTCTGTAGTGCAGGGGGAACTCGGTACAACACTGAGTTTTTTCAGGGGGTACGCAGCAGTTAAACATTTGGGAAGCACTGCTTTATGTAACTGACTTTTAGTCAGTGCAAAGGTCAGCAACAAGTCTATAATGTTTATCTTATTTTTTATCTCTACCATCCCTCATCCAATATAGAACAAAGCGAAACCAGTTAATGCAGTAACAGTCCAGTACTACTGTACTAGTCCCTTTAACTAATCTGTCACTGTCAACACTTATACCAAGAAGACGTAAAAGTTAAAGCAGACAGTAGGTGGGAGTAATGTGCCATACAGTTGCTTGCTAATCTGAAATCAACATCAAGAAAATGAGGGTAGAAACAACACAAAAAGAGTAAGTGTATGTGTGCATGTCTGTTATGTTATGGTAGAGTCCAGAACATATTGTCCATTTAAGCAAATTTCTTATTTATTTATCAATATTTCTTTGCCAACTCAAGCATCATGAATAAGCAGAACAACAGCATCTGACATCTTTTGAGTTCAAATGTCACTTTCACCGTTTAAGTGGCTTCTGTCTAGCTGACACATCAATTGAAAACAAGGGAATTGGAGAAGTTAATGCTTGATCACATTACAGGAGCAAGCATTTTGTTGGATGTCCTCAGTAGCCTAAGTGCAAAACTTATGCAACAAGCAAATACAAAGCCAGCGTAATCATATAATTTATGTCAGTAGTATAATGTGTGTCTGTGTGTCATCTACAGGTCAGGGTTAATTTCAAAATGCAACTGTGATGACAGTGATATAACCATGTAGGGGGATATTTCAGCACTGTTTACATTTATAGCACCAGAAATGCATGTAAAAACTTTTGCAATATCATGCGATGAGATGCAATATCATGTTAGGACACATATAGCCATTAAAGATTCATCGCTATCTTGAAACCGAGCCAAATTTAGCTAGTCAATATCATGTACTAAGGACTTCAGTTCTGATATAAGTGTATTGTCACAACAATGTAGCACGCTTGACTGGACTCTGAGCATAGTTGTCTATGCCATGTTTAGGGCAAAAGAGATTTGATAACCCACCACAATTTAGAGAATGACTCAAGCTGTAAAGTAAAAAAAAAAAAACAAAGCTTCCTCTCATCATACAGAATTCTAGTAAATACAAACCAATTTGGGAATGGTCTCTCTCTATAACAATTGTACAGCTCTAACCCTTATAATAAAGCTTCCTCTTTCAGACTTGCCTGCTGCAAATAACTCAGAAGTCATGAGTATAAAGAACACATTTTCTTATTGGTTTTCAGAAATTGTGTTGTTTTGAATGAATCCTTCTTCCCAGTCACAGTGAAATCAAATGTGAAACAAAAAAAACATCTCCATGTTTACTAAACCCTTTAGACAAAGGCTAACGTATGGCACATATATCCTTTGTCCTAATTTGCACCAGAGCAATCAAATGTGAAACAAAAACAAACATCTCTGTGTTTACTAAACCCTTTAGACAAAGGCTAACTTATGGCACATATATCCTTTGTCCTAATTTGCACCAGAGCAGAGTTCAGAGGAATAAGTTATAAATATCATCAGTGCAGACAGGTGCTGGGGTGAATGAGAAGGTTTGCCCTACAGTTAACTAGAGCTTCCAGTAATAGAAAACAAATAGCCAATAGACAGACACCCAGAAATGTATGACATGAACAATCACCTGGAATACATGTTTTTAGATAGGTAGATACAGTGTATATATATATATATATATATATATATATATATATATATATATATATATATATATATAGAGAGAGAGAGAGAGAGAGAGAGAGAGAGAGAGAGAGAGATAGATAGATAGATACATACTGTAGATAAATAGTCTGTCAGCCATCTATAAGCCAGTTCATTCAAATGGGAGAATGTGACAATCAAGCTAATTTGTATAGAAGTATGTTCAATATCTAAAAACGTAGGCCTATGTATCACTGATAATAGCTTTGGTTAGCAGTAACATATTACCGACTGCTGTTAGTGTTGGTGTTACCTAGCACCAAGGCCAAGTAAATAGTGGTTCTCCAGGAGCTGCCGTCACGGCAGGCTAAATGAAATGACAGAAACAGACATGCTCAAAGCACCTGCCCCTGATGCCCCTGTCTCTCAATCCCTAATTAGAGGAGGAAGCAACCTCTTCACCACAAATGACCACCCTTTCACAGTGCCTCCTTTAAAAGACTCCAGAAAAAGGGGCAATGAAAAAACAATTGAGGGATCTTGAGGGGCAATTTCCTTGATTTATAAACTGCAACCCTTCCACTCTGGTCAGTGGCTTTTTGTCGATGCCCTAATCAATGTTCCCCCACTATAATGAACTGTTAATCTTTTTAATTTCATTGCCAGCAGGCTAAAAATCTATCACAATGTAATCAGTGCTGTCCCGTCAGGCAGGTGAGAGAATAAGGGGTGGAACTCCTTCCCATGTTATTGAAGGGGGTGGGTGTGTCGTAGAGGGCCAAAGCCCTGTAATGCCATTTAAAGAGTGGTTAATTTACAGTGTTTAGTGTGTCATTACCGCAATCCAGACAAGTAGTGCCTGCCCACTCTAAATCAGTAATCAGGATATTAATTTGAACAATACTGTTGTGGTAAACATCTCCATAACCCAAGTCTCTCCATTTACATGGTAACATTAGCTGCTGGAATTAACTCTTCTTACTGTCCTATAGGGAACATTAGACTGGCCCACAATGACTTTGGAAAAGAACAGTTTGACTGTGAAGAAGAGTTTACCAAATTGTTTATCTTTTATTTTATCTTTTTATCTGTTGCTTATGCTGTTTATGTTTTTGGTCTGCAATACTCAGCTCCTGTGCCAAAAAAGGATGGAATAAACATAATCATAACTTTAGATTTTCTATTTGGACAGATATTCTTAATGTTTAATTGACCAGCAATGAAATTGACCAGTAAACACTGTTTAACAGTGAGATCAAATGTATTGTGGACTAATTTTAAACAGGATCCCCAGGGTTGTCATTTGATTATTTGCAGTCCTGATAATGAGCTAGTGTTTTAGCAACCTTTGATAAACTGAATATAATATCAAGTTTGATAGACAAACAGAACCAAAAGCTATATTGCCAATGCAATATATGTAATACATGGATGGCAATCCATCCTTTCCCTTACAGTGTCGGATTTGCCCTTGCAAATGCTGAGTACATGCCAGAACAAGTGACACAGAAGATAGAGATGTGTGCGTGTGTCTGTGTGTGCGCATGTGTGTGTGTGTGTGTGTGTGCACGCATGCGTGTGTGTGTGTGTGTGTGTGTGTGTGCACACACGTAAGCAGCCTACCTGGGATGTGTTTGGCCCAACCAATGATGACCACCAGCTCACGGTCAGCCAGATCACAAAGGGTGGTAAGAGCTTTGATGTCACTTTCTGGCATGGTGGGGTCTGGCATGGCATAGATCTTCTCTGGTTCGGCCACCAGAAGATGGGACACAATCTTTGTCACTGAGTGGACATAAAAAGTTGTGGTGGTGTGAAGCCATGGCCACAAACATATTTTACTACTGATAAGTTTAAGTTGTCTTTCTTAAATTGTATAAAAATTAAAGCTTTTTTCTTTTATTTACACACATTTAAGTCTCTTATTTTCATTCATTAAGCCTCTTATACTTATTTTTTTAAGCTGTTTTTTTATCCAAAGGATGCCAATGTCCTGTCCATATACCTTTGCTTGGATGATCTATACTAGCCTACATTTTATGCTGCAAATACAGAGCAACCTTTTACTGTAATCATACAGTCAAAACAACATAGCATTAGTACATTGGCAAAGTCACTGATGGAAATATGGGGGTAGAACTTACAAAATGCAAGAAAATTGTTTGCTCTGAATGACATTGTTCTACTTTGTGCACGTGTCCAATGTGTATGTACAAATGCTCACATGGTTTCTTTGCAGGGGGAGGAACCGTGAGGCCTAAATAGGCACTGCTCTCTGCATCTAATCTCCTCTTGTACTTCTGTCGACCCCCTCGCACCCTGTCCAGACGGACACCTGAGGGAGAGAGAATCAGTGTATAAGAAACAACACAGAAAACAAACATAAATTCATTCAAGCCAAGGACCAAGGGATGACAGATCTTTCATTGTCATTCCAACATTATGTAATATAAAGAGGCACAGCACTTAGTTCATGGTGACCACGATAAACAGATATATATACACATACATAAATAAAATTGAATAAAATAACTATATCTAAAAGATAGCACTGGAGTATGCCAACGCTCTGCATGAGGAGAGGTGGCCGCACACGGTTTAATAAGAGTAAATGTAATCCAGTACTGCATCACTGCCAACTGGATTACTTGTACACACACTGTAGATGGATAGAGTTCTTCATTAATTGAAGCTTATTCATCTCTCATAGACACATAACATAACACACACACACACACACACACACATTTGTCACACACAAATGTAGAGCTTAAAAGCAAGTGTCAATAAATCATTCCTTCAGTAGATGGTGAAGTAAAACTCTCCACTTTTAGATTCAAATACTTTGCAAACTATGATGTGTGTGTGTGTGTGTGTGTGTGTGTTCACAGAGGTCAATGATCTCACTTACCAGCTTGTAATTACGCTTCTTTCAAAAGAGGTGAGTGGAATGGAAATGAGATGCCTGTGTTTAGTGTACCCCAATGCACGCACACACACACACACACACACACACACACACAGAACACATACACACATATCCAACCATGAACCGCACATGAGGACTATAAAGCCTTACTTCATTTAAGTAACTTTAGCAGCTCACATTAGCACCTCATCACTGTGGAATGGGAATTTATAGTGTGATACATAGACGTAGCGCTATATGACAGCACAGCTTAAGCTATCCACTGTTTGTCTTAACCACTGCTATAGACAATGTTCTGCTACAGTCTAGTATTAGGTAGGGGAAATAGGGGGGAATCAATCAATAGTTCTGTTGTAAGTGGGTATGAGAACGAGAGAATTTGCTACAACATAGACCAAATAGCTCCTCATGGCCCTACGAGTTAGCGTTAGCATTACCTGCTGTTTCGCAAAATTCTCTCGTTCTTATACCTAATGACAGCTCTCAGCAAGGTTATCTTATCAATAACTGTACCGAGTATGATCACTCCATACTGGACACTGAGGCAAAATATTTCAATTACACAACTTTACAAAGGTAGTGTAATTACATTCATGATCATTTGGATCCGATGGGTTTGTTCTTGATCCATGTTGCACCTTGGTAACACTGGCCTTCTATGAGCTTTTCTGTAATCCTGCTGTCAAACCCAACAGACAGGGGTGAAAACATGGCCTCTTTGGGTGAAGTAATAACTTAATTGGCCAAGAAACTGCATTTGCATTTATAGCTGTTGTGGCCATATCATATCAAGGGATATTAAAGTCCCATTGACACCCTGAAAGGTTTGAAATAGAAAATTCCTGTGTTATGCTTTTAATATCAAAAACCAGGGCAGATCTCAAACATTACCATCTCCAATTAGGCTGTCATTTAAAAAAAAAAAAAAAAAATATTGTCCTTATTGTCCATTCATATGTAAATTCTACCTTTCAGTGAAGTGCACATGTTTGTCCATTTGCCTCACAAGCTTAATAACAGCCAAATAACAAATATCAAAAGCACCAACACCACCAAACCATATTATCATTGCAACAGCTGAACAGGGAAATTTCTCCTGCTTATATAAATTATTTGATTCCCAAGAAACATGAATCTGATTAGGATTGTCTTTCAATTTCCTGACACTGACAACCCACTAACCTAATTACCTCCCAGTCCCAAAGGCTCTCTGTCTCTCTTGCAAACACAGTGAGATCATTTGGACTGCCACTAAGCTGCAGTAAAAATCTCATCTGAAACTGTAATTTGTCATTTTCTATTTCTGCACCAATAATTGGCAAGATACAAAATTGAAACAAAAACATGCAAATTATTGAAACAGATTAAGCTGGAAAACATTTTTTTCCCCACATCATCACCAAGAAGAGAAAAGGACAAAAGAAATTGTTAACGCCCCATCGTCCAATCTAGACATAAATGTACTATCTCAAACTACAATTATTTTATGGATACCTTAATATAGGTCCTGTTCTAGACCCATTAAGTATGAAAACAAAACGAAACAAAACAAAATAAAACATGTATTGTCTAGTGTGTTACACACACACACACACACAAAAGACCTTGAAGCCTTTATGACAACACAGATGTCAATGCAATGTATACATACAGCAAGGAGTCTCTGAGTTCTATTCTGCTTTTGTCAGCACCACATATCATATCATATTAGCATGGAAAATTCCAGAGCATGCTAACAGTGATGCTGTCACAAAGTAATGCTTGTCTCTGTCCTGCTGTGGCACTCAACAACTATGCTGACCCCTGACCCCCGACGGAAGACCTGTTTCCACATTACTGACAGTATGTATAAGGTGAAGTGAGACACAGCATGAAGCCACCGGAAGGGAATGCCTGTTCCAACGTATGAGGAGAATGCCTGTTTTTAATAGAACATGTGTGTAAAATAAACAAAACATTTGTGTTAGCAGTCTTGACAGAGTGAGAGAGTAGAAATATGTGTGTGGGAGAGGCAGAGAGAGAGAGAGAGAATCCAAGTTTCTAACATCAAGAGCCAAATATCTAAAAAAATAGGCAAAGTATATGTATGTATGTTGACAGGCTGAGGATCGGTGTGGGTGGCATACACACATACACACATGCACGCTCACACACACATACACACACACCACACACACTGTAGGCTGTAAAAACGTCCTGTTCGCACTCTATTTGCTACTACTACTGACTACTGAGCCCACTAACTGCTGTGGTCCTCCTCTCTTACATGACAGTTTGAGGTTGTGGGGGTGCTTATTTTTGGGACGCTCACCTGTTCAAAACGCCTGTACACTGGTGGGGGTAGAGGTTTGGTGGGGGGGTGGGATGCAGGGGGCGGGGGCTCTGTCCGCATGGCTTGGATGGTTGGCACTGACAAGGGAGGCTTAGAGGTACCCTATTTTAGCTGGGAAAAAAATCAGTGACATCAGCCCCTGCCACCCTTCGTCTGCCAAATCCTGCCTTTCATGGTTGCCGCTTGTATTTCAAAGAGCCTCCGCTGTTGGCTCTCTCTGGCTCTCAAGACAGAAGAGGTGTTGCAACATTCCACTGCCTAGGTGCTTTAGTGGATTTATTATAGTAACTGCAATTATTGACAGTCAGTATAGACCATTTCAAGAGAGTTTGATTATTAGCATTATAGCTTCCAGTTTCCAGTAGATTCCAGTTAAACATTCCAAATGTATATGTATATAGTGGAAGTAGTTTGTGAACAAAATAGAATGTTTAAACATGTTTTTGTTTACATCACTGAAACAGTCTATAACCAGAGAGGGTAACAGCGGTGTGAGAGGCATAAACGCTTGTTACGTTCTGTGTTCTATTCGCAAGAGGGTGAAATCCCCCTTTATGCAGACCAGAGTCAAGCTCTCATACACCAATACAGAAGATCATTGAAAAGTTTATATTGTGACATTATGTGACACTCCCATTTTTGCAAACCAGAACTATTCACGTTTGCTCCCACTGTAACATATCATGTTGCTCTATCTTGGTCAGTATTCAATGATCTTTGCTATAACCCAGCTAGTTCTGACTGAACCTACAGGAGCCTAACAAATCATGACTCCATGTCACAGATGTCAGTGCCCCAGGAATAAACCAATGGACCACATACATTAGGCCTTCCCTCTTTCCACAAGGGTAATCTTGCATTATATTCCTCTGAGTAAGACTGCATGGAGATGATCACTATGGGTAGACAGTATGTGTGCATGTGTTTGCACTTTTCTTTGTGCCAGAGTGCCTTCTCTTGTGGCGTCTCTCGTTGCATTGGCTCTCCCGCGCGTCCCTTGGCAGACACGATATACAGCAGCCCTTACTCGCCACATGAAGGGGAGACCGCAGCCTCGCCTTCGGCCCCGGGTGGAAAACATGTGTTTGCGCTCGCTCTAATCCTCTCACCTGTTGAGGCAGCAGTGCAGAGCAGAGCATGCTGGGAAAACCCTCAGGGAGGCTGGGAGGCTGGAGCCAAACAAACACTTCACCCACTGAGGAATCTGTCTCCCGGAGGCATGAAAAAAACGCGACCTTCAGCACTCTATCTCTCTCTCTCTCACACACACACAAACACATTGCTTTACATTACATTCAAAGGTAGGATGACGGAAGAGTTTATGGCCAGTCTCTGGTCAGAGGGCAACAGGAGACCTCAGAGAGCAGGCATGCCTTAACCAGAAGCATGAAGATTCCACATACATGACAACAATATCCCCTGTGAATGTGTGAGATTTATGAATGAGACAGAAGTACATGCCCAGTTGGACAGCATATCCATAATTACATTTAAATAATTATTATTATAAATTTTTAACTGCCTTCTCTTGCCGAAGCTTGCTTTAACTGTCTCTATACAATGTTTTAGACCAGAGGCTGAACCTACTGATCTGGGTTAAAGAGCCATGGGGTCCTTGTGTCTATATTAATGCAAATTTAGTCATATTTGCAGCTCTTTTGTTAATGCCTCTTGACTACACTAGGCACTACTTGTGTAGGCAAGAACTGTTGGTCCTGCTTTCATTTGCAACCCCAGCTTTGCGCTTTAATGTGGATAGGGGCATCTACAAGCATCTGAAAACAATGGGTCTTATTCACCAACCCTTTCTTGTGGAGAAATCTGTTTTTAAAACCCACCTTTCACAGTTTACAGGTATATAGTAATCACACTGTATTAAACAATACAGACTTTTAAATCAGACCTTTAGAAACAAAAAACAATTCTTAGGAAGATACTGGTGAATGAGGGACAATGACGTAAGCACATACATATCTTCTTCCTGTGAACTTCCTTGATTCATTGCTGTCCTATCAGATGACTGCTCTGCATGTGATGATTATTTTACACCTAGTAGTGTAGTTTATCAAACTTTAAACTTGAATTTGAACTACAGTTCACATGACACTATTAGTATTAGTAGCTGGATTTCCCTTCCCTTTAAAATGATTACTGATTATTTCAAAAGTAAACACGATGAGATGAATTTGTTTAGTCCAAAAAATATCCATTCCTCACCCCTCCTACCCAAAGCACACATAAATATACAGGAATCTGTTTAGTGGAAAGGCTTTCAACTGGAAATAGGATGGGTCCACATTACATCTTTGTAATTTTGCTCTGATGTCTCCTTGAGGGCCTGATTGATCTTACACTCACGTACCATGTGCAGGAAGACAGACAACTGACCTTGCTTCAGAAGGACAAATAGCAGGCGAAGCATGGGCCTGGTTTCAGGTCATTTCATTTGCAAAATGCATCAATTTGTTGTGACGGTGTTTAAAAAAATATTGGAGCAACGCTGTTTTGTTGTGAAATCTTGAGATTATTATTAAATTATTAATAAATTTAATATATAGCAAAGTCTAATCCTGAAATAATACAATATGAAACGTGAAAACATTCCTCTACATAATTCAATATTTTCTTTGAGCATTAGCAAAATAATAAAAATGATTTTTTTGTGCAGTTTGACCTAATCTTAGTATTATTTATTTTTATTACATTTTATTATTTATTATTTTGCTAAATACCTGGTGATAAGTGCCAGACAATAAGGACATGCTCATATCTGTTTTGCATCCCCTGCCCTGGTTTTTTACAAGATTGATTACATATTAAAACACAGCTTCCTTATTTGCCAAGACATTGGCAATTCATTTATGAACATCTTTCTCTGTTTTTTCGCTGGTCTCTTATTCCTCCAGATAATATATTTCCATTAATTTTTCATCAGCTCGTAATGTGATTACTCTCTCCTTCGAGTCTCTAGTTTGCTGTCTGTCCAACTCACCTATCTTTGCATGCAGCTGGAGAGATTCCTGCTATGCTTCTTATAGCAATATATATATATATATATACACAATTTTATATTCTTATATAAAAATATATCTGTCATAATGGTGCCAAGTTGTAGTGCCACTTCATAGAGGGTTTAAATATTTTTTTTTTAATTGTGATTTGATTTTGGCTACATATTTAACATGTTAAGCTCTGAACATGTTCATTTTTGAGGTGTGTCTGTGATCAAAAATGTGACTGAGGTACAGTGTGCCATCATTAAGTGAGTTATACCTTAATATTTCTTGATCAAATACATCTTGGTCTTGGTGTGAGGATATTAAAGCCCTGTGGCCTACAAAGTAAACTGTGATGGCTAAGCACAAAAAGAAATTAAGAATGAAAAAGTAAAATAGCTGAAATGAACACTGCTGATGCCCACTCTTTTCCTCAGACCATATATCCTGCTGCTCACACTGGATTTTTTCCTCTTGAGTTGAGCTTGTGACTTGAATACAACTGGCCTTGATGGGCAAGTGGCAAGCAGAGAGGGAGCTGCTGCCCCAGAAAGAGGAAAAAAGTCAGCCAGCCAGGTCTCTCGGCGTCTCTAGAGACACTCAACCTGAAAACGAATGGGGAGGGGGAGACTTGACAGAAGCAGACAGAAAGATATACCACAGATAGATGGATACATAGACAGACAGAAAGACAGATAGATAGATGAAAAAGGCCAACTGATAGATTGAGAGAGAGAGAGAGAGAGAGAGAGAGAAAACAGGGAAAATCCACTAGAAGCATTTTTAATTGTCACGGAATTCCCTGGTGGCATGGCTTAAAAAAAAAAAACATCCACAGGAAGAGAGCTCAGATGTTCGGAAAACATTTAACCAATCAATAAGCCAGGGAGTCCTGCGAGTGGCGGTACTGTGTGCTTAGAGACCATGTTGAAGCTTTTCCAGTTGGAATACTGTTACACATCTATTAGCGAGATGCAGAGATTGACCTGTTCAGCATATTCCTGTCCCCTCAGCCAAACACTGTTTTATTTACTGCTGTCTGGCTCAGGCTGTAAGCTGCCAATGTTAGCTGCACTTCATATTCACATGCATTGCGCCATGAACCCATTGCAGCTGGAAACAAGAGTATATTTACAAGAGTATCAAGTTTATTGGAAATTCTGCCTCCGTGTAGACACACACATACACACACACACACACTTGCACACACACACATACACATGCAGACTATGAAAATATTTTTCTTACCTTCCTTCAGCATGCCAACTTTAAGACACTTCATGAAGCGACAAGCCTGGCAGGACTTGCGTCTCCGTTTTGTGATCTCACACTCATTTGTGGCAGGGCAGCTGTACTCTATGTTACCTGTAGAGTGAAAAAGGGACAGCTATATTTATTCAGTTTTACTAAAGGTATTTTATCATAGTGTACATTTTTACTGAAGTAAAACCATGTATTGACTTCCATTTCAAGAAATAAAATACTTTTTAGAAAAAGTTCACAAATCATTTTACTGAATTTAAAATACACGCAAGGATTTCAGATAACGCTGCCAACTGTAAATGCTACAAAATAAGCCTAACTCTGTTATCAACAACTGAATACACAAGTTTGTAATTGTGAGTAAATGACACAAACACAAACACACACACACACACACACACACACACACAGTGTGTCATCAAGAATTTGGTGAAGAATACAGCAATAAGATATAAGATGAAAATCAATCAAGTAGACTAATGTAAGTGTGCATATACTATGAAACACTGAAAACAAAGGAGGCTAAGGGTGCTGCAGAGAATGAAGAATATAAGGGAACAACAGAATAGATGATAAGGAGAGAAGAAGTGGCCCATACTGCCAAACAGCCAGGCTGCCAACCCTTTCCGACTCAGCTAGCCTGCATGTGTTTCATTAATTCCACACTGGGCCCCAGGAGGACCCCACAGGCCTCTGCAGAGTTTCGCAGACCAACCTCCTCAACTGGTTTTACATGACACTCATGCATCCGCAGTCTGTTCTCATGCACACTATCATACACATACCAATCTATTTACATTGTACTGATACATTATTCACTCCCAGTATTTGGGCACTAGATTCCTGGGAATAGCAAATTTGGCATTAAAATAGGAAAGAAAAAAACTTCTTCTCATTGTTTATAGTGCTGCTAACAATACTGAGTGGTTGAAACCAGGTTTGTTTTCCTACAGACCAGGTAGTAGGTGAAGGAAGAATGGCAAATAAGGTCCTGAATTTTGAGTGTCGGTGATGTGTGTGTGTGTGTGTGTGTGTGTTTCTGTAGCCTATAATATATTTGTAAATGACTTCTTTACAAATTAGATTTGCAGTTGTATTTTTCTGGCACAAATGAAAGACTAGCAGCCTCCCCCCTCAAAAGCCTATGCAATTATGCCAACATTATTGTAAAGCTCAAGTGTTATGTCCCAAGATGTCTTAAATAATTAGAATTTCCCTGCCATTATCTGGGTTATTTGAATCAGTATGCCAATTTCTCTCTCTTGCTGTGGGTTTTGGAGGATTAATAAAACAGAACAGATAATGTTGATATAGTGTGATAGAGCCTCTTCCTGCTATTGTTTTTCCACACTTTTGTCATTTGTGTCGCCTTTGTCAGGCAGCACAAAACAATCCAAATTATGTGTCATTTAGCTGTGATTGCTTTGGCTGGATACTTAAATAAAACTGATATCTCCATTTTAAGATGCCGTGAATGCTAAGACATTAAAAATGATGAGGATGATGTAGGGATTTTAGTGTGATTTTGAGACTGTTAAACTACAGTAATTTTCTGAATATAAGGCAACCCCATGTATAAACCTTGGGTCAGTGTCTTATGTAAACTAAAAAAAACTAAATCATGTATTGACTTCACCCTTGTATTAACCTCACCTCTGTAACCTAACCTCAGCTTACTAAACATTGCCTATTGAATTACAATCAGATTAGATCAAGTGGAACGATGCAATCCTGTAAATAACCCTCACCCATGTATTAAGAGATGAATAGATGAAGATATTTAGCAAAATCAATGTTAACCTTGGTTAATAATCGGGAAATTATGGTATAAAGCTCTTTTGGCTGTGCTACATGCTAGTTAACGTCTTAATGGCAGTTGGCTGGTGCCATCTGCAAATGTGCAGGCTGTACGCAGGCCTTTCCTAACTGCATGCGAATGTCAAACAGCTATGTAACACTCACTCACTTATCCATAATTACATTTGAATATTTATTATTATAATATTTTTTTCAACTGCCTTCTCTTTCCCAAGCTTGTTTTAACAGTCTCTATACAATGCCTTAGACCAGAGGCTGAACCTACTGATCTGGGTTAAAGAGCCATGGGGTCCTTGTGTATGTCTATATTAATGCAAATTCAGTCATATCTGCAGCTCTTTTGTTAATGCCTCTTGACTACACTAGGCACTACTTGTGTAGGCAAGAGCTGTTGGTCCTGCTTTCATTTGCAACCCCAGCTTTGTGCTTTAATGTGGATAGGGGTATCTACAAGCATCTGAAAACAATGGGTCTTATTCACCAACCCTTTCTTGTGGAGAAATTTGTTTTTGAAACCCACCTTTCACAGTTTACAGGTATATAGTAATCACACTGTATTCAACAATACAGGCTTTTAAATCAGACCTTTAGAAACAGAAAACAATTCTTAGGAAGATACTGGCAAATGAGGGCCAATGACGTAAGCACATACACATCTCCCTGTGAACTTCCCTGATTCATTGCTGTCCTGTCAGATGACTGCTCTGCATGTGATGATTATTTACACCTAATAGTGTAGTTTATCAGTTCAAAATTCAAACTTGAATTTGAACTACAGTTCACATGATACTGCTGGATTTTCCCTTCCCTTTAAAACGATTGGCTGATTATTTCAAATGTAAACTCAATGAGATTAATTTGTTTAGTTCAAAAAATATCAATTTCTCAGCCCTCCTAGCCAAAGCACAGGAATCTGCTTAGTGGAAAGGCTTTCAACTGGAAATGGGATGGGCTGTACGCAATGCAGGGGAGCCTTACAGCCTTTCCTAACTGCATGCGAATGTCAGTGAGTTGTGCAACACTGACTCACTGTCCACGAATTCATCTGTACAGTGTTTTCTTGTTCAAACGTAGTAAATGCAAACAAAATTAGTATGAAATGCAAGCAACAAATTGTGAAATTGAATAGCACTGCTTTGTATAGTGTCCACTTAGGACATTCCAACTGAAAACAATCAAAGTCATTTAGTCGCTAACATCGCACATGTTGCGGGCAGTTAACTCGATAAAATTAGTTTGATACCTTAGCTCGTTTTATACCAAACCAGATGCACAGCCACATAGTGTAGTGCAGTTAAATACAGTGTCGCTTTTATTAGCAAAATTTTTGTTGACCTCCCACAGGTTCTATTGTCTTCGCTGGTATTTTGTTCATTTGATCAAGTAATAAAACACAATAGAATTACATATCTTATATATTGCATATCTTATACATCAAATAAGAAAAACAAACAATAGAGCATGTAAAAAAAAACATGTAAACCCCAGCATCACTCCATACACATACATACAAACACACATATGCACATAAAGAGTTGCTGACAATACTGAGGGCAATGCAAATAATATAGTGTTTTTAAAATATAGCCTGACAGTGAATGGTGGAAGATTTGGACCTCTGAAACAAACACACATCCACTGATATGCTGTGCCATCCAGTTGTCCCATTAAGGTTAACGTTTCTAATCTCATTTAGTCTGGTATCAAAGATTATTTTATTCAACATAAATAGAAACTGGAAAAGAAAGGTTCTTTCCTTATGTACTACCTTTCTCGGTATTTATATGTCAATTTCTTATATGGCTTTTCAGGACCTGTGCCAGGGCACAGGGTTCTATTGAAGAAGTCAGATCCTGTAAGTAAATTACAGTAAAATAGCAGGTATTCCTCCTTAAAATCTAAACTGACTTTTACAGGCTTACTGTCAAGGTCTATTACCTCATATATTAATAAGAAGAGTGGGTTCGGTTCAGTTGGGTTCTCCTGCAGTTTCACACTTGTACAGAAACACACACACACACACACAAATATATACAGTACATACTTATTTATGTACAGTATATATTTGATTAGCTGGGCACATAATATATTTAGTGTTTAGCCTACTGATCTGGAAAGATTAGAAATGGTGACAGGCTTAGTTGAATGATTTTACTTATTTGACATTATCTGAAATAATGCAACAAAAGAAAAGTAGGAAAAATACATTTTTATACCTTGCAATCTTTCACCATGTGCCCCACAGGAAAGAGGGGTGAATAGAGAACTCAGAAGTGAAATGCCTAACCCAAGTCATATCAAAAAAGGCAAGGCAAGAGTGATCATGGCTCAAAGCCTTTTCAAAGTGCCCAACCACACATTTCTTAACCCACGACTCAAATATGAGCAAATATGATCAACAGAGTTGGATGGGGATAGGGGGAATATTAGAATGAAGAGAATGCCAATGTGACGTCAAAACAATTTCACAATGTGCTATGAAGGCAAGAGATCTATGAGATGACGAGTTTTTTGAAGATAAAGAGGGGCGCCCCGTTCTGAGAGCATAAGGCTATGAGGGCGCAAGCTTGTGTGCAGACCCAGAGTCCACTCTGAAGGCAAACATTAGTGACTTGAATTTGATTCCGTGAGCCATGGAGCAGAAGTCAGAGTGACGTGCCCTTTTAGGTGGAATTGAAAACAGAATGAGCATTAGTGTTCTCACTGTGAAATCACAGAAATCACAATCTGACAAAGATTTTTCAAATTTTTCAAAGATTTTTCAATTGTTCAAACAATACAGTTTGATTTATTTTGACCATGCTATGGTTGATCACATATATAGCAACTGTATTGAATGGATATATGGTTCTCATCATCTCTCTCATCATTTAAAGTAAAGTAAAATTATAAGTTGACTGATATTTAGCAGACGCTTCCAAAGTGGCACAGAGGTGCCACATGAGGTGCAACATGAGGTTCGGGAATCGAATCCGGGTCACCTGATTAAACGGTTAAGCAACGTAGCCAAAGATCATTGAATACTGACTAAGATAAAGCAACATAACATGTTACAATAGGAGCAAACGTGAATAGTTCTGGTCTGCATCAGTGGGAGTGTCACATAACGTCACAGTATAAACGTTTCAATTATCTTCTATATTATCGTGAGCGACTTGACTCCAGCCTGCATAAACGGGGATTCCCCACTCCCTCTTGTGAAAATACAATACGAAACTTAACAAGCGTTTATGCCTCTCACTCCACTTTTACCCTCTCTGACATAGACCCTGCTCCACCACGCCCACAGCACCCCACCTGTTTTACCCATGATGCCTCAGCAAAAATGGTGCAACAGGAACACAAAATGTGCCATATCCAGTAAGAATTAGCAGCAAAACACTGCCAGTACAAATCAAAAGAAATGATGAACCATTAATGTTTTCAACAGCGTAACAACAATTTTATGTCTGATCACACCCTTATGGAAGTGCAGCACAAAGAGACATGCCCACCTAAGACTGAAAATCTATAGCCAGGTTAGCGCCACATAGGACCTCTGCTCAGTATTGCATTTCCCTACAGCACTAGTCAGCATCCAGTCAGTGAACAGAAACTGAAGGCAAAACCAAAGTTAAAATTAGGTGCCCATTGAACACAAAGTTAAATTATGCCTATCAACAATGTCCAGACTCCGCTTTAAGTGAAGCAAAATGGGAGAGTCTCGTCCAACAAGCTAGCCCACCCTACCAAAAAAAACCCCTCAAACCCTAAATCAATTCTGTTACTTAGAGAATACATCTAGCCCATGTGTTAAAGGCCATATCAACTGTGAGCAACAGAATGTATCTTGTCTCTGTGGAAAAAGAAAGAACATGACATGACAGACGTGTCAGCTCAAAAAGACAGACAAAGCCTCATGCCTACCAATTACAGCCTCTCAAGGTCCTATCTGATCAGAAGTAGAGCAGAAATGGCACTGTGCCATGGCTTTATTTGTAGTAATTTAGTAGGCTACAGTGTGCCACTCTGCTCCACACTCATTAAGCTCATTATTCACTTGTTTTCCTCTTTAAAGGCTTTTTGTCTAAATATGAGCCGCTCGTCACTTCACCAGTCATCCCTTCTTGTCTTTCACTTTCATCCATGTTCAAAAAGAAAAAAAAAACTCACTCGCCCATCTCCCGCATCCTTGGAGAGTGAGGTCTGATTATTATACCATTAAGCCGGAACCACCCCCCCTTTGAAAGGAATGGACGGATCTCTTCAATCTGAGGAGTGTCCTTAGCTTTTTCCTCCCTTCCTCCTCTTCATCTTCCTTGCTGTCCTTGTTATGTCTTTCTGTCATTCTTTTTCTCCCCCTCATCCCTTCTTCCATCCCTCTGCTGAAATTACCCGGTGACGCGTGCCTGCGTTTCTAATTGGCATGGCTATCCCCGGAGACACCCCCCTCCTCTTGTCCTAATGAAAAGCCTCGGCCTTAATTACACTTTCCAAACGCTGATTGTTATTGACAAAACTCCTGTGGCTTGGACAAACTGCACAAGATTAGGTCCATTACAGGCAGTCCTCCGAGAAAGAGAGAGAGAGAGACAGAGAGAGAGAGGGTGGGAGGGTGAGACATGTAAGGGGGCTCACAAACTGACAATGTAAAATGAGGAAGAGAAAGCAGGAAAGATACAGAAAAGGGGAGAAAGAGAGCAAGAGAGAGAGATGATAGTCAAGTTTTTCTTCTCTTTCATGTATCTGCTCTCTTAATTATTCAGCCAATTGCTTCGCCTAAGAGATGGCTACTATGCTCCTCTCTGCTCTCCTTTGTCAAAGCCTTCAAGTCACCAGTCAATGCGTTTAAAGGGGGAACAAAAGCTGACCTCTAAATATGTGGTGTGGGGGAGCATGCCCATCCTTTGTCAACAGCAGTTGCTGCTGGGGCTGTGGCTGTAGCTGTAGCTGGCGGTAGCTGCAAACAGAGGAATTTGGACTAATGCCTTTGTTTTGACAGCAGAAAGTGGTACATAGACTGTTTAACACTGATACAGTGCGAGGACGTAAGATCAACACCTAGACGGTGGTATTTGGACACCTGCATTCTGTCCAAACCAAAAAATGTTTCTAACTATTTGTTGGATGTTTAAACCCACAGTTTAATCGGTCTAGACCTGGTTGATAACCCTGAGATAAAAATATCCTCACGTATCTCTGTTTCCTCTGACATCCCTAGTCACTCATTCTTCATACAAATCTTTTTCCTTTTCATTATGTCCATTAGCAATAGTCAGGATCAAAGGCCATTTTACAAATGAGGTTACTTTCATTATCGTGTTTCCACGCAAATCGTTTGTAATTATTTCATACAGCAATAAGGTAACTCAGTCCAATGAAAAAAAGGGGTTGAGAAGGAAATGTGTATCACTATGTTTGCTTTAACGAAGACCTTCCCACCTTTTTTAACCTTATGGAGCTTAGTGGTCCCCTCTAATGGAAGGCCGACAACAAGCTGAGGAATTCAGTCTAGCTGTGTTATCTACAGCATGGGCTTTTATCTAGTCAATGTGGTAACCCTTACATCAGATAACTGTAATTCTATACGCGTTTCTGATGATCAAATGAATCGATCATGCTGATGATGTCATTACTGGCGCCACAAACTGACTCAGGCCTGTTTCTACTCACTCAGCTAAGGCATGTCTGCTTTAATGATCTCTTAATGCATTTCCGGGCTGCATTAGATAGCCTTGTTGAGTGATTGTAGCATCATAAGGAAATGAAGGGATTGTGTATTTACTGCTTCTACTAATACTAGTACTAATACCAATCATTTATACAACCAAATCTCTACTATAACAGAGTGTATTTTAATACTGATGGCTGGTAGCTGTAGTTGTTGAAATATATCCCACACTCTGCTCTTGGATATAAGGGATCAGTCCATCAAAAGCAAAGAGGTTAATCCAGGCACATCAAACAGTAACAGTAAGGGAAGCATTAAAAAACCCTTTATCATAAATTGGCTACTTCATGTTAAAAAGCCAACATGTTTTGACCCAACACAAGGTCTTCATCAGGGTGTAATATGGTTTGTCTTTATTTCGATAGGCCAGTGAACACTGACAAGCGTGTTCAGAGAGAGATGGGATGGGATAGGGAAATGACCACAGGTTGTCCCTGAACCGGGCTTCCTGCTGGTACCCAAACACAAACATGGCACTTATGCTACAGAGCCATAGCTAATCGCTAGCATAATAACAGAATAAAGTAATAGATATCTGCAGCGTAATTGGACAAGTTATGAGCTGTGTTGTGTTAATTAGGTGGTGCAAAAGAGTACCACTTTTATTTGACAACCCACTCTAATAAGTATAAATCCATCCATGTGGCTCCTGATGAGGATCTAGTTCCAATGACCTTAATGAGGGGAATAGAATTCATGTAATTCAATGTACAAGGTAAACATACTAATCCCATATTTTTGTGCCTGTCTGTAGTCATCGAAAGTACAGGCAAAGCTGAGATGGTTAGGGCTGAGAAAGTCTAAGCTGGAACAGGAAATGACTTTTTTTTGGTTTCTGTTCTTGGGACAAATGTGTATTTTCAAGGTCAAAAGAGAAACGTAGTAGTAGTACACTCTTAATGATGTGCACCTAGCAAACAGCCATGATCAAAAGTGAGCCATTCGATTCAAGTCACAGATTTTGGCCAGTAGGGAGAGTTCTGTGTGCCTGTGCATGTGTGTGTATGCATGTGCATGTGTGCAAACAATGCTGGTTTGGAATGAGGGGAGCAAGGGACCATATAGAGATAGGTAGGGGAGAGTGTATCCTTGACCCTCTGATAAATGAGACTGTATATTGTATGTCTGTGCTCTTGTCTCTGTGTTATGTGTGAGTGTGTGTGTGTTTGAGAGAGAGTATGTGAGAGACAGAAAGAGAGAGAGAGAGAGCATATGAGTGTGTTTGGGTGTTAGCTCACAGATGTGATTAGCAATAAATAAAAACAGAAAAAACTAATACACCTGAAAATATATCAACCACAAAAATTAAAATGAACAATACCTTGTATCGTTCGTTTAAAGAAGGCCTTGCACGCCTCGCAGGAGGCTACGCCATAGTGGTAACCCGAGGCGATGTCGCCGCACACCAGACACAGGCGCTTTGGGATGGAGTTGAGCATGTACTCGCACTTGATGGGGGAGTCCTCCATGATGGAGCTAGAGCAGTCATCGTAGCGCTTGCGGCAGGCACCATTGGGGCCCAGGCCGGCTGGAGTGAACATGGGAGGAGAGTCCAGGCCATTGGGGTGTCCGGCCAGGCCGCTGCCATAACCTCCGCTGGCATCCGAGTTGCCGCTTGGGCTGTGGTGACTTACTGTGTCTATGAGGGAGGAGGGACTGGAGGGCTCTGTTTTAATGTAGGAACCACAGCTGGAGGCCAGGTGCCTCTCATCAGCGGACATTCTGTTCAGCAGCCTGAGATGGGGATGATGGGGGAGGGTGGGGGGTGGGAAAGAACACAGTAGATTCTAGAATTAAGAGGAGACTAAGACAGTATGTGGAGCTGCAGATATGGATGAAACACATTAGACATACAGAGAGTAAAACCCAATTGTTTCACATTGCCGAGTGCTGTCAGTAAGTAGTAGCTGTAAATTTTGTTTTCCTGTGTCCCCCAATTAGTTAGCACACAGCAGCCTCAAAGAACAGAGATATGGACTGATTGACTTTGGATTTTTCCTTTAATAGTATTGTATTTAATAGTATTGACTAGATACAAAGCCCAAATATAGGCAGGTCAGCACTGACCATGTTGCTACATAATACCATTAGCTTATGCTAATACCTTATTAAGGTCCATTGTGTTAGAGGGGGAGGACACAAAAGAGAAGCAAAAAACATGACATAATAGATCTTAAAGTGTCTCTTATCGTTGTACACAACCTGTTATGAATGGACAAATCTGGTGAATAAAAGTTACTGATGTAGTATAATATGAATCATGGAATGACCATCACCTTTTTATGTTTTCATTCATATGTCTCCTTCCTCATTACAATTCTGTTTTTGATTGGCTATTGGTGCCCATTTTGTTGAGTGAGACAAGTGGTCCAGTGATGCTACTGTTCTAATGCACTTCCTACACATAAACCTAACAATTTTTTAGTTGTTGAGTTATTTCACAAAACCATTTGGTTAAGGTGGGTAGTGGCATTGTTGTACAACCACATAGTGCATAAACATTGGTCAATATTACAGGGATGGAACGTGAATCGTGAAACAACACACCAATTATGGCATGAATTAGTATAAGGACTAAAAAGACCAACTGAACATCATGTGGTAAACTAAGGCACTTCAGGCAAATCAAAACAAGAGATACCACTGGACAGAGGAGCAATTCAGATAGGCTAAAGGAAGTCAGATATCATATCCACTCCGTCTCTCTGTGTGCTACACTGCCTGTCACTATCTGATTTAATCGTAAGGATGGGCGACGGCAGGTCCTAGGGTGAAAGGTCAACCTTATTTTCTCACCCCGGCTTTCTCCGACCATGGGGATAGGGTCAATGTGTCAAATTAAATCTCATTCCAGGGTTTCTGTCCTTTTTGTCTGTCATGTATATTCATCAGATCTCTAGGTTCAAGCCATCTCTGAAAATGGCTAAAATAAATAATAAAAAAATGCCCCCTGTTAAATCCAGTGACCTTGAGGAATAAACCCTTTGCGAAAGCACTCTGGGCTTCCCCCTTCTTATTCCAGTATCGCCATTACTACCCAGAATGCAACTAGATGGTGGTCTAAAATCAGCTCACTGAGGGCAAAGTTGGTGACCCACGGGCATCTTAACTCACCTTTTTTCAGGGCAGAAAAGACAGGAGAGGAAAGACTGTGCCAATTATTTTGTCCGACATTTAGCCATTCAGTCACATTTATTTTATTTATTTTCCAGCAACCAAACTCCACCCCTTCCATTTCCAAAAAGAGACAAGCTGACTTTATAAAGAGCAGACATTTAAGAAAGACAGTCAGAATAAATAAAAAGATAAAACACATTGGCAGGAAGAAAAGAAAGTAAATGTTTAAACTGAAAAAGCACCTCAAGAAACAAAAACAAAATTAAACTAAATGAATTAAATACTATTGTTCTATTTTTCTGTCTATCAATGCTGGTTTTCTTAATCCAGCAATTTGTCAATATGTAGAGTCCAGTTTGGCTTCTATTAGCATCTGTATACTATTGTCTGTCATAGGGAGAGGGCCTCACTCATCTGTAAGGAAGACTTTGCTACAGTCAAAATAATAATAGAATTTAAAATGTTTGACAAGTTTGGTAATGTAACAACTTGACTGCCCAACAGAAAACAGGTTTCTATACCCCATGAAAAATTCTTAGGACGAACAAGAATAGACATTTTGACAAATTCCAAACAAATGTGCTTGTGTGATTTGGAATGGGATGTCATTAAAGTCGCTGTGGGTGAAAATGGCAGGTCTCCCAATACCTTTGTCCATTTATTGTGTCTGCAGGTCAACAACCATGTAAATGAAGAGGGATGAGCCCAGACAAAGCTCTGACTATAGTACATCTGCCCTCTCCTATAAATGCTATTGGTTTAATGGCCATCTTGGGAATATGGGAGGGTTCTCAGTCTGGCAATTTAAAAATGTCCTGTCCTGTCTGTGGATAGGTAGTGTGTAAATATGCCTCTGGGCTTGTGTGTGGATATCAGAAAGGGAGACAGAGAAAATGCATTTGCTTATAATGTAGGATAAGCTTAGAGAGAAAAGACACTCCCTCAACCCCCCATGGGGACCCATTTTAATCATTTTCAGCAACTGGACAGTAATTCTGGATTCGCTCATTCATTAGTCCCCATATAGGGTGATCTATATATGAAAAGACACAGAGGGGAACTCTTTGTCGCACAGATCATCAGTTCTTTTTACAGATCTGACAGAGATTTAAAATCAGATGATCTATGTGCACGCAAAATGAAAGTGTGCGAGAGTGGAGAAGAGAGAGGCCATGGAGACACTTAGGAACCACTGAGGAAAGGAAAACATCAAGAGGACACAAAGCTGACTATTTAGGTAGAGGAAGAGGAAAAAATGGAGAAGAAAACGTTGAAGAAGAGAGAAAACAGGGGAGTTAGTTATGAAAATAACAGAGCTGACTGACACACTGATACAGCGATGCGTGCCAATGGAGAATAGCCTGTAGCTAAATCAATAGTTTGTAAAGTTTGCATGCAGGCTGGGGAGTTGTTTGGTACTTGGCCGTCCCCAAGCTGGGGGTGGGGTGGGACACACACACACACACAGACACACACACACACACAGCCCTGTGGCCCAGCAATTAAGATCGCCAGCCCAGCTGAGAATTAAATTTAGCCCCTTACTCTTTCCTGGCCTACCACTACTACAGCAGTACTGCAGCCTTGGTAAAACCTATGAACTCACCTGACACAACGTTGTGAAAAATCCAGTGTTTTCCGCCAGTGAGATAACACTGTGACTAGACGCTGATTCTATCTATCACTCTCTCTCTCTCCTTCCTGTCTTCCGCTTTAAAGGGAAAAGATGTGGAGAACTAGGATGAGGCTGAGGCATGTTGCCAATAATCAAGTGTCTGTGGTCAGATGTGATTGCACTGCTTCAAATAATGACTTAATGAGCTTAACTAAAATGCAGAGCTAAGTCCTGTAAAACGACAGGGTGTATGAATGCAATAACTAACTTTGAGATTCCAAACTTAAGCTAAAAGACTCAGTTTGAGTCTTGTATCAATGTTTGCACAGAACTGGATAGCAGTTAAGGAGTTAATGCATAGCTGTGAAAACCCAGAGGTGAAAATCCCTCTTGATTTGAACTGTTCATATGGAAAAAGTAGTTCATTTCGTGTACAGCTCACACAAGGGAGGATTTTAATCATTTTTTTTTCTTTTTAACTCTGGAATTAATGTCTGCTTGAAAGGACCAGACAGATTTGGGAAGTCACTGCTAATGTTGCTAACTGAAATGATATGTGTCGAGCAAGGCCTGACCTGGATAATATGTAACAACTGATGCAAACTCTTGTTCGTTTCATAGTTGTAGACCTCTTTTCAAACTTAATTTCATGCTACAACAAAGAGTGCAGAAACAAGTCACAGTGTAAAATAAGGTTACAGAAAAACTGGTATCCCAGAAAGCTGGAAATATAAACTTGAATTTTTAAGCCAACTGTACTCAAAACCATGGATGAAAACTGTAATGAGGGGGTCAAGCAGCCCAGCACAGTGTTAATATGGACATCCCTTGTCACTTTATCAAATTGCTGTATTCATTCCCAGTTAGTTTTATGTCAACTGGTTGAAGATCAGCTAAGATATGAGCTCACATCCTGTTTACTGCTGCCACTCGGAAGTAAACAAAGCTTTTGTCAAGCATCAGAACACCACATTGAGTGTGCAACATTTTTTTTAGCCTGAACACTCTTGTGATGTTTTGGCTTTCACTTCAACTGAAACCTGATCATGACATTTTAATATTCTTTCAACCTTGCCACAAAAAAATGCAAATTATTATTGTTCTGGGTTTAAGACCTGTATGCTACGTATAGTGTAAATCACAGTAGTGATTGTGTGTTTGTGTGTGTGTGTGGAGGTGTGGGTGTGGTTGCATTCATTCATATGTGTGTGTTTGCATGTGTATGTGCATGCATGTCTAGTGTGTGTGTGTGTGTGTGTGTGTGTGTGTGTGTGTGTCAGAGGGAGAGAGAAAGAGCAAGAGAGATGGAGATGGCGTGGTGAGCAGAGGGACAGAGGGGAAGGAGTGATGCATGAAATTAGTTCATTAATCTTTGTCTCGTAAACTGCCCTTGTTGGGATGAGGGGTGCTCTACCTGCTTTGAAAAAAAGGGGCCGGCGCTCCCTCCCTGTTCAGTCATAAATTATGCCCTTCCCCCATGGGGATTCCCACAGGAGGGTGTCACATGGGGAAATGCACACCACTGAGCACTTGCGAGTTCATCGGCCGTGCTGTACAATTAAAGCATTGCTTAACGCAACAGTGTTTATGTGTCCGCCACTGGGTGTTCAACACACACACACACACACACACACAAACACCCAGATACACACACACATACACATATACACACAACTGCACATTGTGACAAATGCAGTGAACCTGCTAACTGGTGACCAACATAATTGATTTTCCAGCACACAAATCAAACATAAAAGGACTTGTATGACAAGAGAGAAGTTGATGAAGAGTGTGTTTGGGAAGAAGTTGTAGTGCATAGAAAGCTTTTTTTTCCCTAATTTTTCTGTGAATGTTGTAACCAGCTGTGCCACCTTTATCAGGACCTAAACTAGCCCGGCATTTACCATGGGAAGAACTTGTGAGATCATGAACAAGTTGTCCACACCATGAATAGGTGGGGGCCATACAAGACCTGCTATTCACCCTCTCTATAGATTGATTTTGCCATCAAACCCTTCTCGTATATGATATTCTCCAAACCACTTGTGCCATGCCGACATTCACACATCCCCTGCCAGTTATGAATTCATAAACCACTGTTTTTTGTTATTTTTATGTCAGTTTAATTTCTTTTAATGATGTCCCTTTTCATGCCAAATGAGTATTTCAGCTTTAAAGCTACAGTGTTAAGTGCTAAAATAATCTCTCTGTCTCTCTCTCACACACACACACACACACAAATAACCCTCCTGAGTACTGAAATAACTGTTTTCATTCAAATTGATCAAACTAGAAAAGCACTCGAAAAGCGCAGACCCCCGCCAAAAATGTAATCATCTGTTCTTTGCCCTAATACCCATGTTGTCCAAAAATTTCTTCCAAATCGGTGTGGTACTTTCCGAGTTATTTTGCACACCGACAGACAGACAGACAAACGCCCTAGGCGCCCTTGGCGGAGGTAATTAATGAATCTAATTGAAAATAAGTGCATCTAGGGTATGTTATTTCTAACACCAAATAGGGTATGAATTAGTAAAGCAGAATCTCGTATGACTCATGTTGTCTTTCGCAAGGTAAAACTTTAGCTGTGTGAACCTCAATGAGATTAAAAAGCTGTGGATTCCCTTGGGTCAATTAACTTTATATTCAAGAACTATAATGACCAAATAAAAGAAAGCAGAAATATTAAAGGATCTTTCCTCTCTCTTTTTAGAGTGATGGAAGGGAATTGAGGGTGGGTATCTGAGGGTAGGTGCAGTGTGTCGCTGGGGCTGGAAAGCGCCCTCTTTCTGTACTGCTGTCAGGAGAAATCAGAGCTACTATTAAGATGGACTGTTTTTATATTGATTGAATAAATAAACAAAGCTAAGCATCGAACCTAATGTTATTTCGCCTTTCAATTACTGTTCTGAAACATAACCTTCAAATGACTGCCTGTTCAATACCAATAACACTTGCTGGTAAGTGCTAACATCGTCTGTCCCACCATGTTCTGTGTGTGTGTTTTTTTTTATTTAGATTTCATTTCTCAGGTAAAAATTAGCGGACTTAACAAATGCTGTATAGCAGTCTAATTACTTCAAATACATATGAGAAAGCCACAAAAGCATTATTACCAATTGTTTGTGGGTTGACAGTCTACTATAAATTGAACATTGATTTGAATTGGAAAGAATTTACAAAGGCAAACATACGCTAGAACGACATGATGGATGCTTCATGGAAGGATGGATACCTAGTCATTTAATAGTCAGTGACAACTAGGTCCAGTATATAACCTTGCTCTTACACTGGATTATGAAGAATACAGTCTGTTAGCTACAGTGAACAGAAATGTGTGTGAATATTTTGTGTAATTTAATCTCAAGTCAATAAGAAATAACATGCACTGTATGCCTAATAAAAATATTCTGCACATCCAATAAAATCTTAACATAGAAACGTAGTCTACCGTAAACATGCATGTCTGTGTAGAAATATATCTATGGATTTAAATGTGTGTGTGTGTGTGCATGCATGTGTGTGTGTGTGTGTGTGTGTGTGTGTGTGTGTGTGTAAACTATGAGGGATATTCTTAACAGAATGAGTTACGATCCAGAAAGGCGGCCTTTCACTCCAGGAACACACAGCAGAAATGCTGACACTCCCTGTCAGTGATACCCTTCCAGGAGTCAGGAGGACACAAGGCACAAGTACCCAAGTATGCACTGCCCATTCCTGGCGCAGGCATTATCATTCCCCCCACCCCAACCCCTACCCCACCCCACCACCCACAGTCCCAAAGTCCTACACCCTCCTAATGGACCACAGTTTATTTTTAAACACACTGTCACATTGCAGGGATGATGCCAAGGTTACCTTTAGGCTAGGGAAAACATTAGAAAGGACTACCGTGTGTAGTGTATTAGTATATTAGGCTGTGGGGTGGGAGAGAATGAAAATTAAAGCCACCCAGAGAAGTAGGGAGATAGGGGAGTACAGCCACCCATAAGGAAAGCAAAACAAAACATATTCAGTAGCACAACAAACACCTATATGGATTGCTTTCATTACCACAGAAAGCAGTAAACAAAATGGCAACACTTCTGTAGCTTACTAACAGACACACCTGGCCTGGTCATCGGGATAGTAAAGCACAGATCACAGATGTTTTCTCTGCAAATAAATCAGTCTTTAACTGCAACTCATTTGGAGAGATGCTACTGGCGAAATTGCTGAATTGCTTTGTGAGGCCTCCTCTCTGCCTTCCTTCCCAACACAATACTGTAAGACAGTGGTTATGAATAGGAATATAAATGGGAGCATACTATCATCCTGGAATAATATAACACAAACATTAAAGAAAGTGAAGGAAAGAAGCATGTACATCTAACAGTGCAGTCTGATGAAGTACTGTATATTTGACGTCTTGACGAGTTACACTGGCTGTGTATGGTTGAGGCATAGTGGATAGTGACTTGAACTTCAAAGGAAGGAGGGACTAGCCTGTTGAGTGTTCTGAAGAAAGAGAGGCTCTAAAAGAGAGACACTGATGTGTAGACTAGCCTGTTAGCTGACAGTATGTGTTAAATGAATCACTCCTGTATTTAAATACCAGCTGCAATCAGCTCTGATACCCTCCTAACTCGGTTTCAAACATTATTCTTTGTGCATTAGATTATCAGCTTTCTAACATTACCAGAACATTACTTGGAATTCTACTTGCAAACACCCTCAAGCTGTCCATTCTTCCATCAACTTCCTCTCACTCAGAACTCATTTTGTGGTTGAGATCCATAGATCCCATAGAAATGCCCTAGCCGCACTGTTGCTAATGCAGCATCTTTAGTGTGCTTATAGCCAAAGCACAGTAGGGTTTTAAGCTGGGTGCTAAGCGGGAGTGGGCGGGGCGAGTTCTAAGGGCCGGGGAGAGTTCTAAGGGCGCACTGACAGGCGGGTCTAGAGGATATAATATTATAATCAATGTTTGAGTGAATATGAATTTTCTGTCAAAGGGCCCAAATTTTATTGCGGAGCCCTTGGTGGTTAGCATGTGTTAATAAGAAGAAAATTGAATAAAAGTAACCGCAGTTTGCTGTCTATCGTAACAAGCGGCATACTGCCCATTTTTATCTTATATACATTATATTCTGGAGTAAACGCACTTTGCATTAAACCCTTATTTATTGGAAATATCAGGACACCCTCTGGCAGGTGATACATTACAGATGCCGTGTCATATACTTGGTGGAAGCAACAGCACTAATTTGGACACATGAATCTTCATGGTAATTATACACATTGTATTGGGGCAGCCGTGGATTACTGGTTAGGGTTTTTTCAAACGGTCGATGGTCGAGCCCTAACCAGTGGACCCCTCACTGCTCCCCAGGTGCCGCTGTAGCAGGGAGTCCAGTGTGGGCAGGGCAGTGTGTGCTTCACCTCACTGTGTGTTGTACTGTGCTGTGTGTTTCACTAATTCACAATTGGGACAAATGCAGAGATTGAATACACTTGGCCAATAAGACTGATTCACTATTGTCTAATTAGGTTTTGACTTGTCATCGGTGGGTGCAGACAAACTAAGAGGAGGTTTGGGCATTGCCAGGCAACCAGCTCAGATTCAGTCAATTCACTGATGTTGTGGTTGAGGGTTTTTGTATTTAATTCGGTTTTTGTAAGGTCTGCATCCCAAAGTCTGTGTTTCAAAAAACGCATGGCATTTAGTAACAATGAATCAAGTGTCATTACTGTTCTTGATATGTGTCATGTCATGTTTATGACAGGTTTGTGTCACCCTTATGTAGACCCCTTCAAATAAAGTGTTACCAAAATATGTGGCAGCCTTATTAAGAGCTGTCGATAGACACATATTTCATGGGGTTAATGTTGATATTCCTATCTCCTGGTCTTTGAAATGCATTACCAGAATACACCTTGTGAACACAAATTCTACCAAAAATATAACTGTAATGATTAATTCATCCTGAAGCAACAAGAAGTGTTGTTGATACACAAGCTCATTGACTTTAACTGTCAATATGTCAAAAAACTGTCAACACTTTCTTTGCAGAGCAGACCATTAAGAAATATCTCTGCCTACGTAAATTACATCGGTGTGATTAAAGAATGCCATTGATATTATCAATGTAAATGGATTACAAGAGAATTCACCAGGTCTGCTGTCTTTGGGTTTTAACTGATAGAATACACAATGCAAGATAACTATCTAACTAACTTTATTTTATGTTCACTGAAATGAGACTAATTTCACTGAAGATAGGTGCCCAAGTGGTTCATATTCCATTGGAAAAAATGCTTAAAATGTTTGGGTATATGATATGACATTTGGGTATATGATTTGGGTATATCACTCTAGTTGACAGCCTTGATAACCACAACAGTCAGTTCAGACAACCACATGGAGATGCAGTCCTGAGGATGGGCTTCAGGAATTTAGGAATGTAATCGGAGAAAATAGTTCAATTTGCAGTTTTCAGGCATGGTGCCTGAATTCAGGCCTGGGCTGGATTGTTCAAAATGCGGAAATAGTGAATTTACAATATATGATGTCTTCAAAATGTCTAACTTTGGCCACAGAAATTTCCCTTGCCTTCCCTTGCCTGCATTTTGTACTTCAGCATCTTAACAACACCTTCATGTACCCATATTTCAAAGGAATTTAGTCTGCTATGCAGTGCTTACCAGAAATGAGAAGGGTCCAGAGAGGCCAAAGGACTGAGTAATCGCCCTAAAGTGTGGGACAACGACTTCCTGTTGATACAAGGAAATGCATTTAGAGACGGGGAAACAAAACTTCAACATTTAGCTTTTTTTCTTGCCCACAACAAAACATATGGTATAATCAATCTCTCAAGCCAACCCAGGATGTTTCCACTTTCTAATTTACGAGTAGTCCATTCAGAGATTTAGCACAGGAGGGAAGATGGAGGTGGGCACGTCAAGTGACAGGAAGATGAGGATAGTAAACTTGCCAATCCAAAAAGACGCATGGTAAGGCTCTGGCATGAGGGAAAGAAAGTAAAGAGACCCGGCCTAAGGAGATGGGAGGGGCCGATGGTGGCCTGCGCAGCAGCCATGGAAGGTAATGTATTCGAAAACCAAATTACCGTAAACCTGATCCCATCTGGGTAGTTTTCTGAGCTCAGCTTTGCTTGGGGTTACTGTGTGATACCATCACCATGAAGACAGCAAAAATCTGATTAACCTACTAGTACTGAAAACATGCAGTCAAAGACCAAAGAGCTTTTAACTTAGGACATGCTAATGCAATTTTGCTTCCTTGTTTTTCTGAAAATGTAATAGAATCGCAGATGCAAAGGAAAACAGCAAAACAGACCCAAGCAAGCCAAATGCAGCACTATAGATATGCATTGAAAATGTTCTCCATTTTCAGTGAAGAAAGGAGTCAAACAAATTGAAATCTAATTCATCACTGGGTGCTGGTTTCTCTGGGTGCACGACAGTAACAATCATTTCCTTGTAAAAATAACATTTGAAGAAAGGACAGAGAAGATGCAAATAGAATTACGTTAAACACAAAGTGCTGATGGCAGGAACTTGGAGGATAAAGTGAGAACAACGGCAGACCATGACTCACACATTGCAAAACTGACAATAGAAAGAAATTAATTTTACTTTCAGTAGGACAAATTATGCCAACAATTACTCCCCTTGTTTCTCTCAAAAATTACCGGATTTGTCAGTATTCATAAGAGGTAACTATGATCACTGTAATTATAATGACAGAAAACTCAGCATATATAAAATTGTCACTCCATTAAAACAGAAGCTGGTTAGATATGATTAGCACTCTCAGTAAACAAAGTGGCCAGGACTGCCCCACAGACCAGCAGAAACCAGGGCAATCGCTTCCCCCTGGGGGCAATCTATACACACCCAGGCAACCATCCCACTGTTTCCCCTCAGAGCGTGGTTAATGAAGAGGCAACAGACCTATTCCATTAAAGCCATCCTGTTACACATCTAAGCCTTCACAACACCCAGCTCCACTGAAATAACACACACATACACACACACTCATTGTCTCGTCCAGCATTTCAGAACATGCATATTCTGTCAGGTGCTGCTACGTGGTTTGTAACCCCATATAAACTACAACATCCTTTTACACCACTACACTACACCCACTAAATGCACCTGATTTTATTTACTCACTCATATATGGTAACACTTTAGATTAGGGTACACATATTCATCATTAACTAGCAGCTTATTACCATGCAAATTAATTATATACTAGCCATTTGTTAGTCATTACAAGTCACTTATTAATACCTTGTTCTACATGAGCTTATTCTACCTATAGTAGACCATTAACTATGGAATTTCTAGTCATTGCTTACTCATAGCAAAAAAAATGTTAATTGTAGTTTTGTGTTTTGTTCCTATGACCATCTTTTCTAAATATTATTGAAGGAATATAACTGTTCCTGTTATACTACTGCCTTATAAGCCCTAGTCCTAACAAAAGCATATTAAATATAAACATGCACATACAACTAGCTTGCTTACTATGAATACACAGTAATTCTTTGTTAATGGTTTACTGTGGGTAGTAAACTAATGCAGAATATGGTATTAATAACTGACTTGTAATGACTAACAAATGGCTAATATGTAACTAATTTGCATGTCAATAAGCTGCTAATTAATGGTGAATATGTGTACCCTAATCTAAAGTGTTACTGTATATATATTCCACGCAAACTGTCAGGTCCATAACGCCAGCAAAATGCCATGGTATTTGTATGATGTGAATGATTATGTGAAAAGTTTCATAAAATTTGTTCTACAACCAAGAAAAGTGACTGCTCAAATTTTATGTAATCATCATTCACATCATACCACACCATGGCATTGTGTTGGCATTGTTATGGATGTGACAGTTTTGCGTGCAGTTACCCATATATGTATATGTATGTATGTATGTTGCACTTTTTCTGATATTACTGAAAGGATTGAAAGGAGTTTAAGCATGCTGTGACTTTTTTACAGATAAAATTATGCAATATTCCACATGTAAGGCACACTTGTGATCATGTTTGCTAAAAACATGAAGGCTGATGGCGCTAAAGACTCTAAACGTTCATGGTTAGCTGACATAGACTGCACCTGTAAAGACTGTTATTCAACCATCTACTGACACTCGATTTTATTTCTGGCTAGTCAAAATTAAAACCCAACACACACGCACGCACATACACGGACAGGCAGACACACACACACACAATGTTACACACACAAAAAAAAACACTAATCAGAATCATTTTTATTTAGTTTAGTTTTAAGGCTTTCAACATCAGCCTTATACAATATTTAAAAAGATATATTTATGAATGCCATCATCAAAGGTCTATATTAAGTAAAATGTTTAAAATATATTATTTTAAAAATAAGCAAGTTTAAATTATTTGTAATTTGACAAATTGCTCAGGCAAGTTATTTTGTCAATGTTTTGTCAGTGACAATGTTTTTAACACATCAACAGAAACTTTTTGTTTGTTACTTATCAAGTGTATGACTCCACAGCTTTAGTTATCACACCACTATTCCAAATATTTTCAAAAATCTGGTATCTAAGACAATAACAGCACAACACACAGTCATTGTTTCTTGCCTGTCTGTCCTTTTTTGTATTTTATTAGAGATTTTTTTCCCCTTTACTTTTTAAATTGTATTTCCATGTGTCATATTTTGATTAAAACAACATTACTTGCAACATATTCTTTATTCAAAGCCAGAAATGTTGAACAGGTTTTTAATATAATGTTCATGCAAATGTATTTTATTGCTGCATAGACAGTTTTGCATAGCTGTGGCAACTTGTGTGACTGCAACAATCTGACCTGGTTGTTCGAATTAGTAACTACTGAAGCGCTCAAAACCATGGACTTATTTTTGGATTTAGTTTTAGTTTTGAAGCTGTTAGATCTGAGCTGTCAAAGAAGTTTGCAAAATCATCATGGTAAGCTATTTTAATAAAATGAATTTAATATGAGTTTATTATGATGCCTTCATGTGTTGCTTTCAAATCTCCCATAAATATTGTGATTGTCCTTATGTCGTGGTGTAAGAACATACAGTATGTGTGTGGGGGTGTGTGTGAAAATAATCTGTGGGCATAAAGTTCTAATACGTCATAATAAAAAAAAAGGCTGCTTAATAATTTCGGTAAATGTGCACAAGAAACACCAAGTGACACAAGTGAAACAGAGGTCACTAGGACACACAAACGGGAGCCGATAACTAGGTACTAGGTTAACCTGATTATTAAAGTAGATTGCTTTTTGTCTGGTTTCGGGAGTAATGAGCCGAGCCAAGCCAAGCATACTCTAGTTAACATTAAAGTTAAACATTAGAGTCTTTTCAAATACATCTCTTTTTCACTGAAGTTAGCCATGTCTATTTTATGAGTATTTTATGTTAATTACAGGTGTCATGTCTCAATACACACAGGTGAAATGTCTCAATACACATAATCAAATATGCTTTTAGTATTAGAAATCTTACATTAATTATTTCTTACATTATCCAACTTTTATGTCATTTATACTGCCTTTCTCCTCATTAAAGTAACACAGTGTGGGAAAATATTGGGCAAATAAGCGGGTAACATAGGCCTAGCTAATAGTTCCAAAATGCACTTGTAGAAATGTATACATTTATGGCTTTAGCACTGAAAAATATAAAAAAATGTATTACTCACTTCTGTTAAATTACTTGCCAATTTGTGATACAAATCACCCTCTGGGAAATAAAAAGTAATGGGTATGTGTATAAAATGGAAATACAACCAACACAAATTAGTTAAAAATGACCAGATACAATAATGCTGTCAACTGAACAAACTTCATTGCCTGCTTGTGGACAACCACTGTCTCACTGCCCCACAAGGAGCCTCACTCTCTCAAAACCCGCAACTGCCCCAGATTGGGCTAACTTTTGTGGATGTGATACCGTGTCTTGGCCAGGATGCTGCTTACTTGGCCAGCCTGTCAGGGTCACCACCCGGTTGCATTTGTCCCACAAACACTGAGGCATGTAATTCATCCCTGCCAATCCCCATGAGATGCACTTAATCTTATGTGCTCTGATTTATTCTACCTCGGCAAAATGGTATGGAAAAGTGAGTAGTCTAAAACCAGCTGTTTGGAAGCTTGTATGTTTTCTTTTCCTGCTCATTTCAGCTTTACTCTTTCAAAGAGAAAGAATCCAAGAGAGAATAAAAAAGCAAGCAAGCAATAAAAAATGATAGGGGTCCCTGAACTTCTCAAGCTATGCATTTAATGCAAGATGTAAAAACTGTCACAATTATTAACCTGCTCCCAAACTGAAATTTTCTGTAAACAGATAACTTGCACCTGCGGTTAGCACCTGCACTGTCCTCAGCAAGACTACAATATCTGGCTTAATTTATCTACAAAGTCATACAGTGACAGTTCCTATAAGTTTGCATGAAACACTACCTCAGTGTCACAGCAGGCTTGAACTTCAAACTGAGCTGGGGTTAGATGCAACGTTAGATGCAGACAAAGTACCACTCTATAACGAAAGCTGAAAAAAAGTGTCCAGAAGAAGCTATAATTTCCTATGCGCTCTGCAATGGCAGGCCCTCATGAAAAAACACACATCTGAAAGAGTCTTGCTAAAGGAAAAAAGAAAAACTGAGTGCGCGTGTGAACAAGTATTGAACTATAGGGGAAAATAATAAACAACAAAAGCATAATAAACACACCAATAAACAGACAAAAGAGAAAAGAACAGAGAGCTGCACCTACTGGTTATGATAGTTGAGAGGATCAGGGATGCAAAGTTCTGAAATGTCCATCAGTCCAGGTTTAACATTCCAGGAATGAGAGTCGGAAAGAGGAAAAGCACTCAGACCAGCTTCTTCCCACAAAACGCACGTTGTGCCCTTTCACTGGCCCCAGCCAGGAAAACAAAACACCTCCAGCACGTTGCCAACCCCCCCGATCTGTACAGGTATGTCAGACAATATGTAGGAGTGCATGTGTCTGAGAGGGGTGTGAGCGCGCGCGCCTTTTGGTGTGAGTATGAGTGAGCCAATCTATGGTTCTCTGTAAGTGTGTGTGTGTATGAGACAGAGGGGAGAGAGAGAGAGAGAGAGAGGGAGAGAGATAGAGAGAGGAGTGACACAAGGAAAGGAAAGTAAGAAGGGAGGGGGGATGCAAGACAGAGAGAGAAAAGGACAGAGTAGAGAGAGAGAGAAAGAGAAAGAGAGAGAGAGCTCAGATGGGGTGACCGTGAGAGAGCGAGAAAGAGGAATGACTCTCCCCATGGTAAGGATAGGGCTCTTTAAGACTGAAGAGTTTGATGAATATGGAGCAGCTGCTGTCCGCTGGCTCTGGGGGGTGGGGGTGGGGCTTAAAGAGACAGAGAGGGCTGGCTCATTGGAGGGGGAGGGGAGAGAAAGAGAGAGGGAGGGGACTCGTGCTCTCTCAAACAACCCCGCTACATGAATCCACGTGCATACACATTTTACACAAGCCACAGACACAAAAAAACTGATTCTGGAAATAAAGTCTTCAAAGCACTGACATCAGCTCACATTTTGCAGAGCTATTTTTGTAATGATAGCTTTGCTTTCCTTGATTTGTTAAATAACTTGAACACTGAAGCAAAAGTGTTAAAGGCATCTTTGGAAACCAAGCTGTTAATGCTAAAATAGATTCAGATAATACTCAATTATAATTTTCATTTTTCATAAATCTAACATCTGCTTCCACAACCACAACATCATGTGAATAAATAGTTTACACAAAGACTGTTCACACAATTTTTTTTACATTTACTTTCACTTTGTGTATTAAAATTTGACAAGAAGCATTTGTCCTAATGGATTGTCAGTCACAATCATGAGAAGGGCTAGAAAACAACTTTCCTGTCCACACAAATCAAAATAGGACACAAACAAAATGCCCCCCCCAGGAGATATAGGTATTCCTATGGTAGTGACAGCATGGGCATGGGTGGCTTTTTATTATGTCTAGGATTGATGGAAAAAGTGTATCAGTAAATTGAGTCAGTAAGTCTTCATTAGTTATCAGTGTCTTTACTGTGGATAGCCTATGCCTCACCGTTTATTGATCACTGTAAGTAA
The DNA here is from genome assembly GCA_027481765.1 of Tenualosa thibaudeaui. Lineage (NCBI taxonomy): Eukaryota > Metazoa > Chordata > Actinopteri > Clupeiformes > Clupeidae > Tenualosa > Tenualosa thibaudeaui. The sequence continues at coordinate 18,823,173 of JAIFZK010000013.1, forward strand.
ATACAGTATGCAGTGTAGCCTACCCACACAACCTTATCATGCAATATTATCTACTTGAAGCTGAAGCACAGAAGTTCTGTGTTGAAATCTTTAGCATAATTTTTTGCATGCAAGACACATGAGAATAATAAGAGATGTAGGGAAACATGCATATGAGTTATTGTGTTGTTTCACTTTCACTGATTCTATGTGCTACAGAATGATGCCCCATTACCGCAGGACGATATGCAAGTCAGACGATCCAACTTTTTTCTATTCACCATCTTACATTTCCATAATCAATACTAAAACAAGCACATAATCCCTATTGATCATCACAGTTCCACTGATGCACAACAATAAGACCGGCAAGTTCCTTTTAAAAATACAAAATCAAGTTATTTACTGTTATGCATGTCAGTTGAATTACAATGGACATGTAGGGATCAAAAATCGCATCAAAGTGTAAAATCAATAATAGTCTCTTTAATAATTATATTTATAAAATATTTAATAAAAATAAATCCAATCAAATATTCAAATTAGAGAATAAAGCCATGAGATACCAGACAAAATCAATAAGCAAGGCTCCAATTTCTTGTTTTTTAATTAGACTGTCTACCTCATGGTATTGGATTATTCATTACCTCTACCATATTTAAATGTATAATTAGAAGAAATATTCACATGGCTACCATTTCCCTTTGACATAGCATATAGGCTAGCCTATATGTGCATTTTATGTATAATTGTACACAGGTAGGCTGGAGATTTACTGAGACTAAATTGTGATTTCCTGATGTATACAAAATTTGGTCTGATGAATAAACCTGTTTTCTCTCTCTCTCTCTCTCTCTGTGTGTGCATGCGTGCACACACACATTCTTTTCTAGTCAACTATTAACCCCACCTGCTCAAGGCTTTGTCAAGTCTTCCTAATATAATTGTTATTCAAATATGGTATAATATTAGTCTGGAAATCCACATACAGTGCAGTTCACTGTATATCGTAACACGAGGGCTGTTTGACATGCTCCCTTCTAATTTTGCCTCTCAAAATCGTGATTAAAGAAGATGTCCTATACTAATAATCCACTATAGTGTGTCTACAGTGTAAATTGTCGTGGCGTTGTTCGCTGAAGAATTTGGCTGAAGACGGACACCGTTCAGACAGTTTCACTGAGACAGGATGTCTTCTTCCCCGAAACACCTGTCCAGTTTTGCTAACGCTTATAGTTCTTGAAGCAGAAGCGATATTTCTCAAGTTTGTTTCTATTTATGTTCCATTTAATTGTAGCCTTTATCTGTCAGCGTAAAAAACTGACGCATATGAGATGGGTGGCCTGTGTCCATTTTAAACCTGGCCAAGCTTCAGGTAGGCTACAACTTTGCCTTTTTCTGTTACAACGTATCTGAAACAATTGACTACGGAGGGCTGGGGGCTTCCGACCTATTAGTCCACGACTTGACAGAGTTTTGAAAAACTATTTGGCCAACAATAAACGGAACTTTCTGTGACTAAATGTAGCCTAATTGTAGGGGCACTGAAAAAGACTAACAAACTTTTTTCTGAACCGACATAGCCCACAGTCTTCACCAAGTGTTATGGAGAAATGTATTAATGTATAGGCTAGTGAATTTTAAATAGGCCTAACTCGTCATGGCAAAGAGGTTCGTGGACTCGTAAATGTGGGAAATATTTACCTTTTTAAACACACAGCACATACAAGAATCCGCATGTATTGCCTATAAAAGGTTGAAGGGTCCTCTGTCGCGCTACCACACTGCAGGCAACCGGCTCCTCCTCCAGGCTTCGCATTCTGTCCCAGTCCATTCAGACAACCGAGTGAGTTCTGTCAGAGGGGCGCATAGCAATATCTTGCTACACTGCCTTGAGCATGGTGGTAGCCTAGTTTTGCGTACAAAAACTGTTCATCTGAGCGCATACTCTTTACCACGGCGCGGTTAGTCCGATTAAATTTTCTCAATGAAGACAACTGTGACAAGTGAAACACTGTAGAAATCCTGATTACCAGCGTGATTCCGGAAAAGGTCAGATGACTTCCAAGGGTAATGAATAAATTATAAGACAACAGTCTTGTCGCTTCTGAAGGTTGAGATAATGGCACCCCTATCACGGTAGCCTACAGTCCAGCCCTACATAAGAGGATGCAGACAAAAGATATTTTTAACAAATGGTAGCGAAACTGTCCCCCCGTTCCCCTAGATAAAATATAGGCCCTTTTGATAGGCCACGCATAGGCCTACGTTAAAGTGTGTTTTTTTTCCTTACTGCTCCAAGTCATTAATTCGTTGGTGCGCGTATCACTTTGCAGGTTCACTGTTCACTCATATAATTTTATACACATGGCATGCTGATCCTTTTAAATCTTTCAGGAAAAAGTATTCACACCACCAAAATAGCATTTTCCTGTAAAATTACTCCAAAACGTGCGCTAGAGGGAGCATTGCCTCAGAGGAAACGTAGACTGTGAAGTGGTCACGGAGATTGTAATTTATTTGCATTTATTTGCATCATATACCCTTTGGATGTGTTATTTTTTTCTTAAATTTAGTCATTCGTGTTCATTCTAGTGGGGTTAATATTTGTAGAATGTATTTATTGATAGAACAGTGAGGAGTAGACAGGGAAGGACTGTGAGAGAAATAGGGAGATTGGGCATTGACAAATGTCTCCAGGCCAGTCTCGGATCTGGGTCCTCCTCATGAGTTGTGGACCTGTTGCCCTTGTGGTATGCCCCTTATCTGAAATGTAGTTGATGTGAGATGATCCCGCTAGTGAAGTGTCATTCAGAATCAGTGTGTGTGATGGTTCTTTCTGGCAGAAATTAGAGTTGTAAAAATCCTGTAGAATTTTTTTTTTCCTGTAGAAAGGGGGGTAAACCACCTGTCTGTAAACAGTGCTTAGATTTGTTTGTCCAGAGTGCCCAAAGCGAGAACCAATTAACATCAACAAGCCAGTACCATTTTTTGGAAAGGAGGAAGACATGAAAAAAAGGGCTCAGGACCAAAACATGTTGCATTGATCTTTGCTGTCACATTATGTGTCTTACCATGTATCCCTCCTGCAGATATTGTGTCAGGAATCATGTTATGAAGAGTATCTATGAAAATACAGATTAATTTAGCAGTGAGTTAAGAGTGAGCGTCAGCAGCTGCCACTCATCTTTGCATGCAGATATGTTACACCAATTTACCTTTCACACTGCCATTTTGTTTTTTACATGGGAGTAAACTTACTTCCCGTCATTGGCTACCTATATCAATCAGTTCTTGTTTGTTAAAACAATGTCTGTAACAATCAGTGATGTGGGCCTGTTATGATACATGACACAGAGAAATGGGGTGGTATAGAATATGTGGTTAAATGAGCAATGATGTTATCTGAAGTGTGGGTGGTTCAATCTGTGCAAAATAGGCCCACTGTATGTATAGTGCATATTGTATCATGGTTGTGTAATGTTGAGTACAGTGATGCTAGTGGTGCAATGGTGTGAAGTTCAACAGGGTCACAGACTCAGGGAATACCCTCTTTCAAAGCCTGCTGGTCTCCTATTTGAAGTCAGGATGGTATAGGTCCATAATCAAGTTAAGAGTGATGCTTGATTATAGTTCATGTTTTAGTTTCTCTCGAAAGCATTATAAGCCTAGGCCTAGGTGGACCATTTCCCAAGACATATTTCTTAACTTCTCTCCATGCTTTACTCCTGCAACTCCTGTTAAACTCCCAATTTTACCTGTTCTCCCCTTGGTGGTTCATTAACTGTTAAGACTCATTCTTGCTTACATGTGATTTTCACAAAATGCTCAGATTTTGTATAAAAATATGTGTTCGGTGCATTCTGAGATTTCCATGTGACACCAAACCAATCATATACTTCTGCAAACTCCTGGACAGCTTTCCAAAAACTGTGACCTAGTCACCCACATTCCCAGCTGGTAGGCCTATTCATGAAAATAAAAAGTATTTGATTAGTCCTTGCATCCTGGTCATTTCAAATTGTGTCAGGCCATCTGGTGAACTCTGATGATGTACCAACCATGTTTTTACTTGCAAGTCTTCAAAAGGCATGGAACAAGAGCACTAGCTAGGGCATTGGAGCACATCTTTTGTCACACCTTTTTTTCAGTCTTTCTTAAAGACCCCATCATTTTCAATATGCTTAGTCATGTGTAGACTACAATATTTGCCATTATGTATAATTCAACTCTGTTTTTCTGGTCTAAAATAATGTTATTTTAATTATTTGTTACTTATTTGAAGACGATCCAGATTACAGTTATCTGTCTGTGTTTATATTTCAAAATTCAGGTTGATGTTTTTCTTCTTCTATGCATTTTCATGGTTCATGTTTTTACATCGATTGTGCATGATGTCTGAGTGCAGCAACCCCTCCCACCTAGAATCATAAGCATGCCTGTCTCATTGAAATGTTTGTGGTGTCTTTAAAGCCTACCACTAAGTTTAGATCTAGCCCTCTCAAAGCCTACCCTTTTGCCTCAGTAAGCTGGGGAATTGCATGGGTCAAACTCTCATTTCCTCATCAAACACTAAGTGAGTGATTTGGAATATTTATGAGGGCTCCAATTTAAGTTAAACATTGAACAAAATAATTCAATTGAATTTATATGGTTGAAAGAATTAAAATCCCTATTGGGGGGCTGTTTGGTAAGAGGGTGAAATTAAACAAGGAACGATCCTTGGATAAAAGCTGCAGTGCTGGGGGAGAAATGAGCGGTCTGTCTGGAAGTGACTGTTACTGACCAGTGGGAGCTGGAATGCAGGTTTATGCCATTTTTTGATACAGACATGCCAAATTTTTCTTAAATTTGTAAATCAAATAATAAACATTTTCTAGGGAAGACTTCAAAGACTACATTGACTAAAATGCTGAATTCGACCTATGCTCTAGATCTTTACCCAAAAAATACTAAATTCATTCATAAAGTATGTGTATGTGTTATTATGGCATTTTTAGATTAATACTTTTTTTTAAAAAGTTGAAATATACAGTATTAAAGATTTCAAGGCTTGTCGGACACCAATATAGCTGTGTCTTTATAGCCTCAAGTTTCCTATTTAGGTCCGAAGGACGCAAGAAGGGGGGATGCTGAGATTGGTCTTGGTGACCTCTGGTTAAATAGCGTGGCTTTGCGCAGATGTTTCCAAAAGTGGTTGGGCAGTGATTAGCTGACACTGCGTGTCTGTTTTGCAAGCTGTGCTATTGTGGCATGGGGATGGTCAAGCCAAAGACAGGAATGAAGATATTGATTGCTTTTACTACAATGACTGATGCAATACAAGCTATTTTTGGTATTGAAGGGAATTCACTGCCTCTGGTGACTGAATTATGTGACGTGGGTAAGCTCCTCAAGATACCATAGCCAATACTGAACCATAATACTGTAAAGCTCTATTGTAAATCATCAATAGCGTAAGCTGAAGTAGACAGGCAGAAGTGCCACTCATCAGTGTAACTGGGTTATCAACAGATAGTAATGATAGAAAATAGGATGCACCTCCCATAGATACTAGGCAAGACTAAGACCCTTAACATTTAATCTGAGCAGCAACAAGGAGCCCGTGAAGGTCAATCAGATGAGTGACATGCATCATCTCTGACTCGGCTACAGTCTGTGCCGTGTGTGCGGTCTCACTACAAATGCAGATATGACCCTCTACAAACACTCTAATAGGTCCTAAAAGGTTTTATAAAAAAAAAACCAAATAAACAAAGTAGTAAAAAAATTTATATAACGTCAAATAGCTTTAATGAACTAATGCGAAGTGTTAGTTTGGAATGTTAAAATGTAAACCAAGTGGGAATAGCTATGATGCTCGAAATCATGCTCTCTTGAAACGATTGTTGAAGCAATGCTTAAAAGTTTGGGAACCACAGTTCTTGTGGGTAAAATAGCAAAACATTAAGCTAGAAGCAGCATGCTGGAGGAATGTAAGGTGGACATCAAAATAATTAATAACCCGGTAGAGTTTCTTGACAAGAGACAACAGGCTGGACCCAAAATATAACGTAGACACTATTGACAGCAGCAGAAAGACCTGACCCTTCACCTGGAGAATGTAATGCATGCAGTTCTGAAAACAGTCAATGAGAAATGGTCACCTTTACCTCTCCTGCTTACGTAAATGGTCACATGGTACTTCAAGGTATCCTATGGAAGATTTTTTGCCAACAGAGCTCCCCCTAGAGTCAGATCTTTCGTAACTTACACCACCATCTTAAATTCTCAACAATACATGTGGATTTGTTCTCGAACCTTTGTTTGTGTTTTTCGGCAAGGTGCAAATGGCTTCACAACAGGGGGAGATGAGAGAGCCTACTTTCACTCCTTAAGCAGTCATTTAACCATCAGAATGACTAGTACCTGGTAAGTTGACTTAAATTCTTGCATAGCGTAGCTTTAAAGAGAGAATGTTTGTGACCAGATACATTTAATTTCTGTTCAAAAAGAAAGTTGTATTGGCATGTAGGTGAAGATACTTGATTTGGTCATATATTCTTCATTTCTATTACTAACTGGAATGCTAGTACGTTTTGGTTATCTAAAGATGCAGTGCACCTTGGGATTTAGAAGGGATATCTCTAGTCCTTTTATCTAAGAGTTTACTGCTGATATTCAGCACCTGTTGTTGCTCTCATAGATCAAGCACTGTGTGACTACTGTCTATGAATTGGAGTCATAAGACCTGCCTGTAGTACATGTGTGCCTGTGGTCTATAACTGATTGGGAAGATTGACTCTCAAATTAAGTCATTAGTTATGCACATCCAGTCATCATCGAACCTGTTAATAAGACTCACATATAACCCTCCTGGCATGTACACAAATGAACAAAACCAGAAAAAACAAAATAGTGGCCATGGTCTGGGGCAAAATAACCGTGGTGGGGGGGTTCTGAGGAAAATCCAAAGGATTTACACAATGTTTTGTCAGGCACTTTCGGCTCCAATCAGCACCTGAACAGGTTCATGACGGGTAGCTGGAGAAGGAATAATTCATGTTGAAGAAGAAATTAAAGGCAAAGTTAGGCTAATATCTGTTATTAACCCTGCATGGGTTGCTGTTGTAAAGTGATCTCAGTGTGTAACAAGGGCCCCACTGTCAGGGCTCCAGGGCACGATACACCACAGCTCTTCCCTCAGGAGAAGCTAACTTATTAAAATAATGTATTAGCCCACCAGATTACTGCTGCCTGCGGCAAAGGCAATTATCCATTCCCAAATCCCCAGGCAGAGTTCTCCCCTCACACCCACAAGAGAAGAGAACGCAAAGAGAGCCAGACAGAACACACTCAGTGAAAAAGCCTATTAATTAGCAGCGCTTCTACTGTGGGTAGATCCACAGTGCTACCACAGAAAAAGAGCAAGAGTGACATAGAGGTAGAGACAGACAGATAGAAAGTGACAGGAAGGACTGATGGGCTATTTGCAGAACAGTTATTAATGATCTGAATCAGTTCTCTTAGAAAAGTAGAGATTTAGAAAAATAAGATGAAGATTGAGTGTGAGGTGGAGCTTGTGGGTAACAAGGAAAATGGAGGAAATCTAATTTAAACTCACACACACATGCACATCTCACACACAAAGACACATACACACTAACACACATGCATGCCCATCTCACACACACATACAACACATATACTCCAACCCCCATCGCCAAACTTGTGTGAACCTGGGTAAATCTGTGAGTTTTAATTTGCCAAGAAGAGCCATTTCTAATTTGCCATATCTCAAGTGCTATTCCAATGTGGGCGGGGGGTTCTGTATGAGAAAATGAGAATGATTGCTGATTGCATTGGTGATAAATGACACAGCCACTCTTTGAAAAAGTTTAGCAACTGCATGTAAAATTAGTGTTTCCAAGACAAAATATGCTTGCTGTATTTCAGAAAAGATTCGATAGGAGATTAATGTATCAACATCCTAAGTGGTTGTAACTGTGGCTGTTGGTGATCCAGATATGAGCTCAGTTAGGTCTATTGAATCTGCTGTGCAAAATCAGTGTGTTCACAGAATCCTGCATTCACACCAATATGCTTTGACTGAGTTATTGTCTTTTAGAAGACCCACTGTGCTAATGGCATTGACACATTTGAAATATGATGTAGTGGCTGATGAACTGTTGGCAGCCATGTTTGTTCTGGGCCACCTGTTTAACTCTGTAACTGAAAAGAAAGAGTGTAAATTGTGTTTGCTCTAGCAGTCAGTCACATGCGTTTCTTTCAGTCACTTCCTAGTAATACTAGTTGACTACCGTCTATTTTACCATTCTTTACCACTGAGTTGAACAGTGAACTGGGTGGTCAGTAGCATGTATATCAACTTAGCTGCTGCTGATTAAGCTGGTACAATAGCTGTGCTGCCCCAGTTCTGTAGCTGTATACACCTATATAAACTTATCTCGATTCTGCAATTGTTAGTGCAACCACTGAACAGTAACCAATTTAATTAATCAATGTTGACATTCAAGTGTATCAGTGTTTCATGCTTTGGAACACAGTAAACATGGCATGTTTTAGGCTTGTAGCTGATATGGTATGTTCAAAACTGTGTTGGGACGCATACTTTAAGAGAACATAGAATGTCCACCTTCCAGTCTGTTGAGCTTTTGAGAAGGTTTGGAGTTGAGTCAAGTCAAGCAAGAATGCAAATTACATTGGCCCTGTATGAAAAATTATGGGAGTTAGTGTAATGGTAGCTTATAGCTGTGAGTAAAACTACCTGCTGACAGATGATGGTGAGTCTAATGGAATCCAGTAACTGCGAGTAAACCTTATATATATATACACACACACACACACACACACACACACACACACACACACACACACACACAGACACTATCCCATCTGCAAATTATTAATTATTTAGCTGTTTGCAAGTTGCTGATGTGAATGTTAAAATAGGCTTTGTCAGGTACGTGTATAGAAGCCCATACTCTTTGAGGGAAGGCTGAGCACTCTGGGAGCTTGACACTGAGAGACATGGCATTTTGTTGAGCCTATATGAAAGGGGGGGTGTTGGGGGGGCCCGATGCAAGAGACTTGCACCTGGGACCGGCTTGACTACATTACGCCACCGATTATAGGGCGAATGAAGGTTCTCTCAGCTTCCTCTATGGTCTCTTGGCAATTACTGCCCTTGCGAGATGCCACAAATGTCTTACTGAACAACATAACCGAAAGTAACTCACGTATGAGCCATTTTATTACCTTGTCAGTCAACATAGCTCTGACATCACTGGTTACTATCCTTTGGTTTGTAAAGATACCCACACAACAAAAACGGTGAGTGTAAGGGAAAGCGCCATGGTTAAAAAAGCACAGGATACCTTAAAGGAGACAATATATACCTGGGGAATCACTTGGCAACTTGAACTGTTAATGGTATGAACTAAAAAAGTAGTTGGAGAGTGCAGACTTTCGACAAGGCAGTATAGGGGTCACTGACACAATACAAATTCTAGATGGTGTTCTGGATCACTACCAAAATTTAATCATCTGTTCCTTGTCCCAATACCAACGTTGTCCAAAAATGTCATCCAAATCTGTGCAGTACTTTTCGAGTTATTCTGTACACAAACAGACAGACAGTAAGACAGACAGACAGACAAACGGCAGAGAAAACATAACCACCTTGGTGGAGGTAATAAAGAAACTGCTTTCTTAGAAACACATCAGTGTGTTCTTGTTCTGATGAAATTAAGATTAATGGCAAACAATATTTGTGTGTGTGTGTCTGAAAAGGGAGCACGATATATCATATCATCATAAGACTAGGTAAAGGTCTGGGGGCAGCTGGCTGCTTTCTCTTTCTCCATGTCTTACTGTGCTGAGGTCATCCTTGTTGGTATCGCAAACACAGCAGTCACATTGTGCCACCATGCAGACAGATTGCTTACAATAACCATTAGGGGACCTTTTCACTTTTCATTGTCAGCAGTTCATGAGATAATTTTAACACCGTTCAAGAGTATAACCCCCCTAACAGGAAGATAAATATAAATAAGCCTGTTGTGAAAGTACTATATTGGGATGCCCTAATCCCATTTACAAGTCTTAATACAGCCAGCATAATGATATTAGACCACTGCATGGGCAGTTTGATTTGACGATGTTTTCTATTTTTAAAGTGAGGAATACTCAAACTAAAAGCTTTTGAGTGATTGCAAAGGGGATAAAAAAAGAGGAGGCTGGCTCTCATGCACACTACCTGTTTGGCACCTTCCCTACTGACGTGGGCACAGTCATTTTGAAATGGAAAATTCAGTTAAATCTGATGAGGCTTTGTCAGACTTCAGCGTAAAATCAAAAGCAGATCTGGATAAAACAAATTTTTACATCCACAGTTCTCAAGGAACAGACAGAGCAACTTTCATTCCACTAAATACCTAAGCACAGTACTTGCTAGTTATTGTGCCCCATATAGCCGCAATACACATTCTTCTGTCATTTTGAGAGGAAGACAGAGGGAAGTGAAATTCACAGTTTTCCCTACAGCGCAACTGTTCATTCATAAAAGTTCATAAAGTGTGCATGCTCATAATCTCTGCTTACATTTTTCTAGGATATTTGTTGACACCTGCTGGAAGAAATACAAAATTTCCATTATTTCCATTATAAACATTAAGGCTCCATAGGTGTTTATTGTGTATGAACACATCACACATAATTGAAAATACATTACTGGTACTTTAGATTAATTGAGGAATTTATGAATTTTTGACTGGAGCCATTCATTCAAATCTTTATCACACACAGGAACAAAACCACAGCAGTCCCTGTGTGAGTGCTCCTCTCAACATCAGTATGAGATACTAAGAGACATTTCAGGTGTCTGCAGGAAGAAGTATGCCCTCTCTACAGGATAGCATGTCTATGATGTCATTATTCTATATAGGAGAGTAACCCCTTAACCTTTGTTTTACATTGAGAGGGTATTTTCTGTTAGTTTACCATTTTCCATTTCCATTTTCAAAAAGACATATCTCAGATGTCAATCAAAATTTCAGGCATATTTGAGTAAAGCTAGAATTTGAATCAAGTCAAAGCATTTGCATGGCTACATTTAATCAATTTGTGGTGTTAACTGCTAGTGGGACATACATGTTTAGGGTTACAAAGAAATTACAAAGCAGTATACATTTGTGTATATGTCTTTTATAAATGATACTCCTGGTTCTTAGAACCACTTCATAAAACATCATTCATACAGTGTGTTTCCCTTTCCCTTATTCATTCATCCATATGAGTGGGAAAAAGTAATTACGAAGGAGATTTACTCCCAGTAATATTACTGAAAAAAGTTTATAGAAATCATAAACAATTAAACCATACCATATTAAACTGAATGCATTCTTTTTAATGATCAAAGGCGATCAACTTCTGTTTGTGCCCGGTATGATGATACCTAGATAATAATTCCAAAACAAAACCCTTGAGTCTTTTGCCAGTGTTTTACTGACTTGCATTCCAGCAGCCATGCCAATGCGTGTAATATTTCTAATTTGCCACGAAGCAACAAAACTGACACGAGAAGCCATAAATTCCCTTCTAATTCTAAATAATTCTGATTACATGGACGAGTAGTTTTCAATCAGAAAGATAATCTTGGTGATATATGGTGGGATAATTGGCTGTCTCCACGACGTAAATATTGTGTCGTTCTATTAATCTTGCTGAATGAGGTGTCAAACTGTCACTCATTCATCAAACTGAATTAGAAATTATAAGAAAAAAAAACAGCATGCAGTTCCAAGGAAGAGGCAGCATGTGTGAGTGTATGTGTGTGTGTGTGTGTGCATTTGTGTGTGTGTGTGTGTGTGTGATATTCCAAGGAAGAGGCAGCAAGTGTGAGTGTGTGTGTGTGCATGTGTGTGATATACGGCATCCATGTAACAGAACAAAATAACAAATTTGAGAGCAATGCATTATTTGTAGGAAAAAACATTAAAAACCACTAGAAAATATGAATAACATGCAATCTAATTAACAGATTTGGCCAAAACTCTTTGTGCTTTCTTTGCATTTGTTTTATAAAAAGACAAGATTTTGATTCTGATTAAAAATCTTGATATTTCATAGGAAAAAAAACGCTCTGAATTAAATCTCAAATATCAGTAATTTATCAGAAAAGGTCAATCTTAATAGAGTCCCCACTCTGCTTTTCATTGTCACATAATTCTCCTTCTGGAATTATGACCTGACGGAGACGGCTGACACTAATTGCTACCTATCGACTAATAATACGCATCTTGACTTTCAAAGGTAAACATGTGACTGAAAAGGTGAGGCTCCAGAACGGATATTGGTTTCCATGACATCATCACTGGTTGAAAGTCAAGTGAGTGTGACATCATGCCTGTGTGTGTGTGTGTGTGTGTGTGTGTGTGTGTGTGTGTGTGTGTGACATAGGCATGGCATTTAACCTCTTCATTTCTTTTGGCTCATTCTTTAGGCTTGGTTACAGTTCTGGGCAGAGGTCACTAATTTGCAAGTCACAAGTCTTAACGCTCAGATCCAAGTCAAGTCCCAAGTTGAGACTGGCCTGGTCAAGTCCAAATCGAAGTCAAAGCTGAGTCAAGTCAATTTTTTTTCCAAGTCCCTAACAACTCCCTAATGCTGGTATTTTAACATTCTGATTTCATCATATCAATCTAATTTACAGAGTACTAAAGGGGAATGGTGGGTTTCAATTTTCACAATGGAAATAAACCACCGACCTAAAAGTCAACAAAGCATCTTGAATTTAGTTATGTTTAAGTGCACATATGAGTTAGGTTAGGATGAGTGAGGATGGATGAGTGAGTGGGTGAGAGAAAGTATACTACAATTTTCCATTCATCACTTGTACTGCAATAAGCAATGTTTAATGAGCAGTATTAAACTAGATAATTTTGATACCTATTGTAGATCTTGTAAAACTAGATGATCTGTTAAACAATCGTAGCCTATTAAACAAAAATCACCAGGGGGCATTTTCTACAAATCGAACATACATTGCCTTCAACTTTAATGTGAGTATGAGCTAGTGAATAAGTGTGTGTGCGAGTGTGAGGGATTAAAGAGAGAAAGCGAGCAAGAAGGTGTGTGCGTGAGTGTGGGTGATAATAATAAGAGTCATAAAACAGTGATCATAACAATAGGATGGTAAAATGCTCAATGCATACCGTGCTGTTTTCATTGACAGTTGCAGGAATACAATTTATTCAAATGTCATTACATCTATGTTATCTGCAGCGCGAATGGTTTCACTTTCTCAAGCGCAAACGCACACACTAAACTTGTGCTTATACCACCACCTAAATGTGTTTCTTCTTCTGTTGTTTTTGTTCCAGTACAGCATTTAGATAAGTTGTTTTCATATGGTTCCGCCCACCAGCAGCTCTTTTTCTGCTAGAAGTGAATGAGATAGGGCTGTCTAGCTATCCTACGGGCAGGAAATATATAATTGTAAAAAGGCTAAATATATAAACCTGGATAGATTTATTTAGACCCAAAACATTACAAGTCATTACAAGCCACAGAGGCAAAGTCCGAGTTGAGTCTCGAGTCAATAGCAATCAAGTCTAAGTCAAGTTGCAAGCCTAATTTTGTCAAGTCAAGTCTGAAGTTATTAAAATAGTGACAAGTTGCAGCTTTTTTTGAGGGTGACAAACTTTTTCCACAATAGCACAGCTGTGGTGAGGCCTAGGTGGTCAGATAGATGGTAGAAAAGAAGTTCCAGCAGACTATGAATACTGAAGACAGTCACTGAGATAGACATTGGTAATTTTAATGAGGGCAGTCTGTGTGATGAAGAGCCTTGAAGCCATATTGGAGGAGTTCAACTTTTTGATACTGGTTGATGGCATTGGTCTACAACTGGCAGGGGAGGTTGGAGACTGGATGGGAGTTGTTGATTATCTGAAGACTGAACAGGATTGAAGTGACATCTATCTTTTTGTTTGAGTTTTTGGTAGCCAGGGGTCATTTCTACAAAAGGTCATTAGCTAACACCAATCACAATCTTGGTTTGTTAAATCCCAGTTGTTAATGTCCATTGCAATCGTAGTAGTTAAACCCTAGTTTTCTAGTTTTTTGACTGTGGTGTTTTAAGAGAAGGTAGTTCCAATGTTCATCGCAATCATGTTTGGAAAGTTTAGTTGTTAGAACGACTGCTTGAGAGTAGTATAGTTTACAGCATTGTAGATGGACATTTGCTGTTGTCAACTTTTCAAATGCATTAGTTTGTGTAACCCTACCAGAACACTCTCCAATTCAAGTATTTATAAGCTAGTTGTTAATTCTCAAACATTACTATATATATGATAAATGCTCTAGTATCTGTGTAGAATTATCCAAAATATTGTGCTTGACATTATTAATATAGGATAGTGTTTTGAATGATGCCACTTGCCATTTGTAACTGAACAATCACACGTTTTAGAGGCAGGCGTAAGTAGGTTGTTTGAACAAAAATCGCATCAAACCACCATCATTCAGGAATGACTGAAGCTAACTTTTGTAGAAATGAACCCCTTGCTAACGCAAGTAGGTGGTTGGTAGATACATCATATATCACCACAGATTTTCTGATTACCTATGTTTTCAGATTTAACAGTCAACATTTCTCATATCGTTTTACAAAATACCACATCATAAATCACAAACTTTTTAGTTTAAAACAGAAATAGTGATCGTTGTGTTAGCTCCACCACTGAATCAAAGTTCAGTTTCAAAGCACCTTGTCACGCATGCCTTCCCTCGGATTAGCTATTTGGAAAAATCGCCTGGATTTGTCACCCAATATTTGCATTAAATAGACAGCTTTTCTATTTTTTCCCCGCCCACCTGACGACGTCCTGCTAAATCGCTTCCACTTGTTGCCCATCACCGGCTTTCATTGAAAATGAACGGTAGCTTGTCGTGTTATGTTTGTGTTTGTTGTGTTGCCCGTGTGGCAAAGGGGCAAGGTTAGAGGCAGCATTACAGAAAGATGTACATAATTATTTATTATGTAATCATTTAATTATCTATAGATAAGAAAAGAGGAGTATGAATTCAAACTGCACTAAGAGAATGACAACATTTGTATCTTTGTTTAGACTATAAAAGTTCACAATTTATACAGTATACTGTACATGAAATACATGAAATATAGTTTTTGTATTTAGACACAAAACATCAAGGAAGACTTCACAGGCTGAATGGACATTTGTTGTTGTGATGCATCATAATTGTTTTCAGGCGCACTATTTTTTGTGACTGTAAAAAGATGAAATCATTTAGAGGGAAAGTGCATTCATTCAAAATAAACTTTCTAACAGAGTACCTTTTGTTATAACTCGTGGCACGTGTTGCCCCATGCTTGCCAGGTGTATAGGGTTGGGACACCCAGCCCCTCTGGTTTGGGGGTAAGGTGACTGTTGAAAGGCTCAGGGCAGGTCCATGAAAAGCGCCATTCACTTGGATCCTTGGTTAGCACAGTTGTGTACACATAAGCCTCCAGGCCTGATGAAAGCACACAAAAAAACAGAGGGGAACAGAAGAGAGGGTAAAAGAGTGCAAGCTGAAGGGTCAGTAGGGTGACCACATGAGATACAGACCAAATGTAGGACAAGCAGTTGGCTAGTTTGTGTGGGATGATATGGGACATGTTACCAACAGACAGATGGAACCTACAACGTTAATGTAATGTCTATATAACTAAATAACAAACACATTTGAATTTACTTTTTATGTCTATGTTTATTTCATTTACTTTTTAGCTTGTAAATATATGTGTGAATTTTATTTTCAAATTTACTGTCTGATTGTTGGCCATCACTTAAATCCTCTAGCAATGGATGTAAGCCAGGCTTTTAGACAACAAACTAGGCTGCTACTTTTCAACATTTGTAGACTATGGCACGTTTGGTCATGTGTGTTTTTTAAAAAAAACATTCATGTTATGTTGTTATTATTTACCATTAAAACTGAATTAGAAGTGACATGTAAAATGTAAAACAATGTAAAACAGGCCACTTGGTTTCAATAAGATTATATTTTTTCAGGCTGAGAAGGGGAAAAGAGGTTAGAATGAGGAAGCTGAAAATATACAGGTAGGATCAGTTGCACACTGGAGCAGGTGTTGTGGCTGAGTCAGGATACAGAGGATATTGCAACTCAACAGATTTGGGCCACTCAGTAGATCTCCCCCTGTCTCTTGTGAAACCCAAGAACACTGGTCTTGATAAGTTGCACAGGATGCACAGTATGCATTACAGATTGCAATAAAGGGCCAATAAATAAGAATGAAATCATACATTTATGACAAGCACGACTTAATATCATAACAAACATCATTCCCAAAACAAACACAGGTAACAGTATAGTTAGTTTGCATTAAACTCTGAATTAACACCGGATTGACACTCCCACGGGATCTTATTTCAGCAAGAGATTCATTTCCATGCCCTGCTCTTCCCCTCTACCCTCTTCAGACACTGGCACATCCCTGAGATCATCCTCTGATTTCTGTATCTGCAGTTCAAAGCCTGATGACTAATTTATCTGTGAGTAGGACAGTTGAAGAGGAAGCAACTGTCAGTGGCCTCTCAGCATGCTGAGTATACTGAGCTCTCCTCTGACAGCTGGCAACACAAAATGATATCTCTACACCAGTGTGGCAAAAAGTCACTGACATGGAGTTGGTGCTCTATGAGGGCTGCATGCAAGATCACTAATGAAGCGGATCACTGATTATTTTCTTGCTGCTTTATTCTCTCTCTCTCTCTCTTTTTTTCTTTGTTTCTCATCAGCTTCTATAACTTTATCCTGAGGGAGGGTTACATTATTCCATTCTAATGCAGTAAATGACAGCCAAGATGTTGCCAAAGACAGACAACAAAAACATCCTAGCTTACAGACAGACTTGACATCAATGCTTTAATCGATTGAGCACAAAATAATTTCTACCAAGAAGAGTTTCTGAAGTATTGAAAGTTAAGGATTTAGAATGTATTTTTAAAGACTACAAATTTATTATCCAAATCTGAGATGGTGCTTTGGACACCTGTAGCTGAAATGACACAGAAAGACTCAACATTTATTAGATGTAATGAACCGCTCCTCTTAAAATCGTGATAATAATCACCTGCACTACAGTTGTCAAGAGCAATTATTTCTCAAGCATCTCCTCCGGAATGCTTAGCCTCTGTTTCTTAATCAGCTAATTACAGATTAATATGGCTGCTGATTCATACATTTGCAGGACAACAGATGAATAGATGTTTACCTATCATCCCTTTTTAAATGTTTCTGCAAGCAAAGGCCACTGAAGGACACAAGGAAAGATAAATAATTTTACTTTATATAGATGTAGATATATCTGTTAGAAGTGCTGTCAATTGAATTTAATCTCATAAAATCTGAAATGTCATCACAAAAAAACTTTATTGAAACATCTGTTTAAATTGTGCTTCAATACATTTCTATGGAAAATTTTACCACTAAACATCAAAGCAGACTATGATGCTGGAATATTTGGAAATTGAGTTTTGATATATTCTTTCTACATATATTTCAAACATTTACTAGACATATGTGCAAAGTACAATTTGGAGAAATAACAGACTATGTTTTTGTTTAACAGTAATGGCTGCAAGCTACAATTTCACTTGGACACTTGGACTCCTGACAGCTCAAGTCAAGCGGGAGGTTATTTGGAAATCGCTAGGCTCCCTACAGTCTACAGGTGGAGGTAAGAAAATGTGCACAATCACGATCATAGCCCATCGCCCATGGGACTCATGGGATTTCATTAAGGCACTATTAATGCATTAATATTGACAACCCTATTTGTTTGTAAACATTATTTTTTGTGAGCACGGTGTGAACTAGAGGAAGAAGAATTCCATTTTGGGCCGAATGAAACTGAGACTGGACATTAGTAATAAAGATGCGACTTTTAAATTTGAACTTTCTATAAGCACGACATCATTCGGTCTTTCCTTAAGTGCCCAAGTGTGGATGCTGTCCTTAAAAATCTGCCAAGTTTTAAGCTACATTTCAGATGTGGTCTATTGTTGCATATTGTACTTTCCAATGAATCAGGACGGAACAATCTGGATTCTCCAGAGAAAGTAGTCAGACATACTGTATGTTTTTATCGTAAGTGTCACAGATTTATTTGAAGGTAATCTGAAAAGCACAAAAAAAGAAGAGAAAATGTTTTAACCTTGTTGTTTAGAGTTAGGGGTGAACATGTGGTACACTAGGATGATAGTGCTGTACTGGACCATACAGTATGGATCCATGAATGCAAAATGAGCTCCTTAAAGTCCCTTAACTAGTAATTAATAATCTAGAAGCCTAAAAATAACCTGATTTGTTCTCAAAACAATTTAAAATGCAGTAAATAATGATACTGAGATCAGAGATGATATCATTGAGAACAGAAGTCTGGTTTGTGCAGAACAATGGCTGGTTGGTGGGCAGTCGGTGGGATGGAGGTGGCGAGTCTGAAGGACACTGGAGGGGAGAGAGAGAGAGCGAGGGGACACCGGAGCATGAGCGCATCACGTGAGGGCAAAATAGTGCAGTGGGCTGCAGTTCTGTCAGCAGAAGTGATGGCTGAGCACCAGTGTTATTTGTCTTGCATTGCCATATGGCCCTCACAATAGCCTGGGCATTAATGAGAGAAGGTGGGAACACCGAGCAGCAGAGCCTTTAGCATGGGTGATCGGTCACCACACAGGAAGAGAGAGAGGGAAAGAAAAGAAAGAGATATATGCATGGTCACAGTGAATGACACAGAATAAAAATGTTTAGAATATGATATTATACGATCTGGGGGAGATGAAGCTTTAGTAAATGAGAAATAATTATCACTACAGAGAAAGAACAAGTACAAGCAATGGCAGCACTGTGACAGTGACAATAGCCCTTTATAGCCAATCTGAAACTGAAAAGTGGTGTGACCATTTAATATAAACACAGGGCACAACTGATGCGTTCTTTCACAGCCTGCTTCAACACAGTCTTGTAAGTGCTAAAGGGATTGATAAGGCAGACTCGGCTACAGCTGGGTACTTCTACTCCAATAAAAGATGTGCTATGGACAAATTCTTTCTCTAGTGTTGGTATAAGGCTTAAACACAGGGCTTAGCTTAGAAGAGTTTATACAAACTATATCCTCTTCCAATAAAGAATTAGTCATCTTCTCCAACATGCACCAATTTTCAGCATGAGGAATATTTGGTATGCTTTTATTTAAGATATTTTTACTGTCCTTTAGATTGAAGGTATCCTTTTTGCACTTTAATCACTGTTAACCTTAAATACATTACCCATATTATTATTATTATCAGTAGTAGTAGTACACTGATGATGTTTCATGCATTTGGCATACATTTCAGCAGAAAGTGAGGCACTGCAAGGTCAAATGCGTGCTCACACACACCAGCAAAAAAAATACAACATTTGAGACGCTGAGCATCATAGCACGTTATGACAACTACAGAACAACAATAAAGCACAGATTCTATTTAACTAAGAATCTCTTTAACTCTTCCCCATCCCTCTTCCATGGTTGGAACATGGACAAGGGTCTTAAGAGGACAGTGGGGCCAATCTTTTGTATGATGGGTGTTGAGCAATTGGCACAGTGAGGTGAAGGACAGTGAGGTGGCAAGTCACTAAGGTACTCCGTCACGCTGCTCTGTGAAATAAATTGATGCAATCTGTATTCCCATTAAACCATCTACTGTTTTTACATTTCATCTCCTACAAAGAAATGAATTATGGACCCCAGGAATGTGTTCTGTGCAGAAATAATTCTGTGATCCTCAGTAAATCAAGGTTTTCTTTAAACCTTGAGACGATCTACAGTGAGGCTCCTTCAACGTGACCAACTGACAAAATGTTGTTTAAATATGAATTACTGAATTCTGGATAAGACGTGCACTTCTGCATGCACAGGCAAGATTTATGCTTATGATTGCCATGAAATCAGATTACCTGTAAATAAACTGATATGGACTCTCGACCTACATCTGGTATTTCAAAAGAGAATTCACAGGAAACCTCAAATAGACTGTCTTGCTAGCGTGGATGGTCATCTTTGCATGAATTGCTCACAGTGGTTTGGTGACCGACTATACTCTCCACTAAAAGAGCAGAGCACACTTACTCATTTTGTTTTTTCTAAGCATGACCACCATTGACCCTAAACACAGAGGTATAACGTCATGCATTGTGCTCTCTGTGGACCTGTCAGCCACTTATATGTGAAGGCCATGCCTCTCACAGTCAAGGTGTAGTGACAACTGTTAAATCAGAGGCTGTCTGCTGTCACATGGGCTAATGAGATTAGCAAAGCCATCAATGCTCATTAGCACAACATGATGGCCTCTTCTTAGCACTGCCTACATGGAGAGCCGTGGCGAAGGCTAAACGCAAGAAAATGCAGTTCACCTCTCAAATTTCAGAAACAGTTTATCCACCTCTTAATTTAGTTTATGCACTAAATGCATCTTTTAACATTCAAAATCCCACTGCATTATCCACACATACCATTTTCTACCACTGATATTGTAATACAAACATTGGACAAACTTTCATTGTCAAACGTGCATGCCTTTCAAAGTCCACTTTACAATGATCACAGTTTACCTACTTCAACACCCTGTGACTTTGGACATCATTTCACTTTGTGCAAAGCCCCTGGATTCCCTCAACTGGCATACGTTTGCTTCCTCATGGGCAGATACTTTTTGGGAAATTTAAAAATACTGGCATGCCAGAGCCCTCTGTTCACTAATTGTCCTGTTAAAAAAATTGTCAGAAGGAGACCTAAGCTAATGGAGAGATCCCTGACTGTGCTGTAGCAAAATGTGATACTGAACGTAAGCACGAGGCGACGTAAGCCTTAAAATTTAAGGCAATTTTGTTTTCATTTATTTATAACTTAATTTAATAATTAAAATAATTGAAATGTAAGCGTTAGAAAATAATTAAATTGCTGAACCATGTATCACAAATCCCTGCATCATGCAGCACATTCTACTGATAACACTGTGAAATAGTGTCTTAGACATATTGATTTAGAGGAAGGGTCAAGCTTTTCATATTCATCTATGGGGTCAGACCTTTAAGAACCAGTATGATTCCAAATGTATAAACATCCGAGATCAAATTACTTTAATGTTCTGTCTTGTCATGTTTTATAAGGAAATTACTGTTAGAGACTGGGGATTGGGGTTGACAAAACAGGAAAAAATATACACATAGTCCTCTACATCCACCTAAGTTACAAATATAGTTAGAGGGCAGGGGCTACAGTCAGATCGAAGCTTATGACTGACACACCCAATGTAATTGAATAGTCCCACGCTTGCACACGTACAGAGATGCATGCACACACACAAACACACACATACACAGACACACACACCGTCAATTTCAATCTACTCTACTTTACCTTTCTCTTTCCAATGGCAAGATATATAGACAAAACACATCTGTAGATGAAACAAGTCAGAAATACTTGGCTTTGTGAATATATGCCAAATACAACTGACTTGCATCAGAGGTCAGCTGTCCTTTAACGCCAGTTACACCAATGTCTGTCTAAACAGATGTCTGTCAACTGACATGCATCACTGGCACCTTTCTTTTAGCTGTTGTCTTTGTGGTGATGCACTAACATGTTATTTTAGTAATTACTTATTTCATTAATTACTTATTTCAAATGTCCATATAACTTTTCAGTTTCCATCTTCTGTGATCAGATCACAGTCATCTTTTACCAATCCTACTGTCACTTGGCTTTTCTGCTTGATTATGGAAAGTGTCTGATCAAACAATGCTTCTATTTGCTCTTATAATATTTATGATTGAGAAAACTAAGATCTCTTTGAAAACTAAGATCTCTTTGACAAGTCTTTTTCACCTACAAAATGGTGGAAACTGGTTGAATTAATTTGGAATAACCCCGTAGCATTTCATGACCTTGGCATCTGAATGATTTTATTTGTCATGACAGCAGGTCATGAAAGTACAGGTGATCAGTGTATAAGATCCACTTTGTGTGAAATGACAAATACTAACAACTACGGCCTCACTGCTCTCTGCCCAGTAGCCATGATGGTTGACCTTCGACAGTTAGGGTAAATCGTCCTCTGATGTAAGACAAACTCTTTGCTGATGTCCAACTAAGACAGCTGACTCAAGCTGTATCTCTTTAACCAGATGTCCTACCATTGCCTTACTTCAAACACCATAGAGGCAGATGTTTTGGGGAGCTATATTTTCCCCAGAGAATTGCCTACCCACTCTCCTCCCTCCACAGTGGTCTGCACTGGATGGGCTGAGCATCTGGAATGTTCTTCCAATTGGTGTAAGGCAAGCAACCATCCCTCCTCCTGGCTACAGGGCTCCATCAACAAGCACTAATCTGCTCATCTTCATCTGTTAGCTTGTCATAGAGAAAACACACACCCACTTTATTGGCAGAAGGTTCATTTAACACTCATTTAACAGATGCACTACAGGAAAATGTATTTCCTTCAGATGCAACATGTGCTCAAATCAGTTTCATGCTTTCAATCAGCCATTATACATTGGACAAAAAATGTAAAAGACCTTAATTTTTGCTATAGCTGTGCCATTTGTTCCTCAACATAGAAAAGAAACCACATCACTGCATGTATTGTCCCCTCTTTGTACTTGACATCCTACAGAAACCTAGTATGTTGAGTGAACCAAGCCAAACCTGTTTGCACATTTATATTTACTCAGTGTCAATTCTCAAAATCACTACAAATCCAGTATACAGTACATTTAGCTACATTTCATATGTAGAAGATGATCTGCTCAAAGTACAAGTGAAACCTCTGAGAACAAACATCCATTGAGATGCCCCCTGAATGACTTCTGAGATGTCAGGAGAAATGTTAGTTTAGGTGAAGAGCCACTGACTTGTTCAGTGACAGCCTCATAGTAAAGAAACAATGATGGAAGTCTGAAGCGGTGAGGAAGGGTCTAGGACAGTTGCGATAACAGGGTTATTCACTCCAAATCATTGCTCTCTTCCATGGGTGTTTTGATTAAGGGGTTATTCAAGGCTGCCTGGCCATGTGAAATTGGATTAGTTTCAGGGATTTATTGAAATGAAACTTCAGCAAGTCACTTCTGACAGAATTCTGCAGAACCAAATTAAGGAAATGAATGCAATGTCTAAGGTGCAGGACAAAATCCTTAAAAACCTCCCCTTATCTATAATGAGCATAAAGTTTGTATAGTTGCTGCATAAAGAACAAAGGTTTCCCTATAAATCAGCGCACAGGAGATGTACAGACTGTACATTAGGTGGCCTACTCCAGTCAGCAGGTTTGAGTCCAAACAAACATTTCCATCTGGAGATGTGAACAGCTGCTTCTCACATGAATGAGATGAGGCTGAAGTAATGTCTGGTCAGTGAGGGGGTGTTTATGTATTCTATGCCTAAAGGGTATTTGAAGGGGGGTGGAGGGTTGGGGGCATCACTTAAAACAGCAGTTTGACCTTCCGCTACCGTCACAAGGAGTGGTCTGCTAGAAGACGTATACAGCTGTTTATACAGTTGTCCAAGGCTAAGGGCAGAAAGATGCTCCAGCAGCTGGCGCATGAAGTCTCCAGAACGAGCATGTCATATTTGGCTATCTAAAGCTGGACCATACTTCTTTGCCCGATGTGGCTTTCTCAAAAAATAATTTCTGGAAACAAAACCATGTTCAAAGTTTTTTTATTATACTAACTCAGTAATTCTGTCAGACAGGCGTACTCCCCACCAACCTCCAAAACATTGAGCGCTGAGTGGGAGCAGGTGAAGTAAGATGATTGACAGCATATCAAAGTGTTTCCTGGATCTATTTACTAACAGACATGAAATTAATTTTTCCATAAAATAGTCAATGCAGTGCTGATAGACCACACAGTGAAACAGATATTAAAGAGGATGATGTAAGAGGTTGCTTTGTCCAAGGTTTCCATTAGTCAGATTCAAAACCAAGACAACCTGAGGTTGTATACTCACATGATACTGAAAACAAAACATACAGGAACTGTCTTCAACATACACGCACACACACAATGGGTACTTAAGGTTTGATTTCTATTCATAGGCTAGGGCAACACCATCTTCCCAGAAAGTAAACGTATGCCTATTTGAGACTAGTCAGACTCTTTACACATAGTGAAGCGTGAGAGTTGGGTCCACCAGGCTACAGCTTATGAGTTAGATGCAGTGAATTTAAAAATGACCTCATGAAAAAATATGATTCCTGTTTCATCTTGAGGATGAGGAGGATAGTAGGAGAGCCAAAAAGTTCAGTAAAGTTTAGAGAATTACAGTAACCGCAGAAAGTCTGAATCCACAGGTCTTCATGCAGATTCTACAGCTACAGCTACTGTCCCAGTCAGAGACAGTACTCTCCTAAAAAGTAAAAAGTAAAAAACTCCTGCTGCAATACTGGAAGAATGACACTTGGTCCCATCAGGGTGATCCTGAGTTTTTTTCTGACATTGTCCAGCCCAAGGAAATGCTATCAGTGCCACATATATTTGCAGGTAGCACAAGAAGAGTCAGGCTTGCATTCAATAGTCTAAAAAGTTGTGGATTTTGTTCCCAATTGCCACTGTTTTGCCCTTGAGTAAGGCACTGAGTTGCAAACTGGCCAAGACATAATTGATGTATGTGAGTTGCTTTTGAATAAACGTGCCAGCAGAATTAATGAAAAAAAAAATAAATAAAATAAATAAATAAATAAATAAATAAATAAATATATATACATGACAACACCCCTGCAATAAAGTTGGTTATCAAGAAACCAACTGCCCCTCAGCAGACACCGATGGCCTTCTCAGATTCCCGTGCAGATGATTCAGCCCCTCCAGCTGAGCAGACAGCCCTACCAGATGCCCCTACAGACATCCCAGACTTTCCAGTGGCTGCCTATATGACGATATCAGCCCTGGCAGATGTTTCTGTGTTACTCCAGACCATCATCCAGCTGCACCTCCAAAGCAAAGAGTGAGAGTAATGCCGCAGCGGAACCCCAATCACCTGGCTGGCCTACCTCTCAGGGTTCAACTGGTGGTGTGGGCACTTCACCTGGTATTCACAGAGGCCAGACAATGGCCAGCACTTTCGCCTCCCATTCCACAGTGCTGTGAGTTTTCGTTTCGAGTCCGGGGCAAGTGCAGGGCTGGTTAGTGTGGGATAACACAGGTTACACGCGTATCTACGAGTCTGTTTTTTTCTGTTCTGCTGGTGGCTTAGAAAAAAATGTACCTAATAAAACTGTGTGTATGTGTGAATAAAGTGTGTGTGTGTGTGTTACATTATGAAAAGATAGAATGAAT
Organism: Tenualosa thibaudeaui; assembly: GCA_027481765.1. Lineage (NCBI taxonomy): Eukaryota > Metazoa > Chordata > Actinopteri > Clupeiformes > Clupeidae > Tenualosa > Tenualosa thibaudeaui. The sequence continues at coordinate 18,848,562 of JAIFZK010000013.1, forward strand.
CGAGGTCAAAAGTTTCGTGAAAATGAGCAAAAAGTCTACTTCAATCACTGCCATCTTCCAATTAATAATGAATCATCTCCCCACTGGGCTTATGACTTTGTGGTACTACCACCTTATCAGCCCCCTCCAGATTTTGCCTGTCTCGCAAGGCGCCCTGACTACCGAGCCTTGGGTTTCTGCAAGTCAGGGGCCCAGGGGACCTGTGAGCTCTGGAGCCGTCATTGTTCAAGGCAAGCTGGCATGCCAATGGATAGGCCAGTTTCACAGTAGTTCTTTTCTCTTTTGTTCTTTTTTTTGGACCCAAGGGAAAAGGACCCTCTGAATAAGAGCGGCACTTAACATATTTTATTAAACAATATGGCACAGTGAAGAGATTATCCTGATCACATGTTCACTAAACATTCAACCATCCACCCATCTATGGTTATTCAATAATCAAAAAACACTTATCTTAATGTTTTTTTCTTTAAATTATGAAAGACATGAGACTCTGTTCTATTTCTAAGTGTAATATAACTTCCTGAAACTGATTTGGATATACTATAGTTATATTGCAAACAGCAAGTGGTAAAAGACAGTGAAGTTTATATATAAGGTAATATTTACCAGAAATCAATTGAATGAATGAATTAGCTGCACTGTGTTTGTAAGAAAATGTAACCTACATCCTGAGGAACACCCAGAAACAACTAGAGTTGTAAACATTTGAGCCCGACAGTCAATCAAATTTCACCTGTTTCTTTCTTTGACCTTTCTATAGCTAGACTGCTAGCATTTATTGCCTGAAATGGTGAAGCTCGTAGTAGCGCTGGTGTAGTACCTCTGCTCAGTATTATATTTTGCTACATTACTATGTCAGGCTAATCTGGGAAGGCATCGAATTCCACAACCTAGAACATTTTGTTGACCAACCAGCGAACAGGCTGTAATCCGGAGCACAACATACGTCATAACCAAACGTTAGAGACTGATTAAAGGCAGCAGTTTAATGCTTTGTTCAAACAAAGTGCCCACCCTCTGGAATGGAAAATAAATGTACACCTATGATATATGCCAGACGTTTTGCAGGCAGATGTTGTTTGCTTTAATTATGATTATGATGTGTTAAGTGTTTACTTCTTAAGAGACTACTGAAGTCCCAGATAAATCATTCATGCTTCACAGTGCTTGTGATCCAAACCACTGATCTCTATCTGTGATCACAGTGCTCACTGAGAATTGAGCATTTCTGTGCTTTTGGAGACATACTTTTGGAGGAAGTCTGAATAAAGGCGTCAGATTAAAAATAATAATAAATAAATGTAATAATAATAATGATAACAACAACAATAATAAATTCTTTTTCCAGGAACTTCTACCCTATCCAAGTCTAAATTGTTATTGTCCATATGGTCATGGATCATTTTCTGTTCTGAAATGTGAATATAATCCTTAATGACAAAAGCATACTTCAAATTCATTGGTTTAAACTTCAGGTGTATTTCCATTACCCCCATTACTTCATGTAGCAAGTATACTTATATTAATGAACTAGGAGTAAGTGTGCTTACAAATAAGGGTATTTTAATACTTCTTTTGATACCTTTAATACTTCTTCAGACTAAATTAAGCCTCTTTTCAGTATATGAGGGAAAATATGTTGTTCTTGTAAAAGGTTTTAAATACAGTTGTTCACTGTGTCCCCCTTGTCATAAAAAGCACCACCCAATTCCAAGGCTTCATTTGACAAGCTATGGAGGAGACAGGGAGACATCTACTGCATTGGGACCTCTGATGTCTCAAAAGGATATTGACCAAAAACATGCCTTTGTTAAGATGGTTCTTCAAACAATGTCTTACCCAGGTACACAATTTCAGAGACAAATTCCCCTCAATTCAATCATATATCCATAAGATATGATTACTTATGGTCTCTACTTGAAAGAACTATAGACTATTTACTGTTTTGGTCTTAAGCAGAAATATGGGAATTTCAATCTGAACATTGGAATACATTTGATCTGAAGATAATGGCATTTGTTCACTCTGCAATTGAAAAATACAGCATAGGTAGCACAATGAATGGGGTTAAACAGAGTTATCTTCCTCAAGCAGAGTGTCACAGGGGATACAGACTTGCACCTGAAAAAATGAGGTGATTACTCCATCCCATTTGAGTTGGCCTCCTTATCATCTCTTAAAAAGATGTCAGCCTCGCTCTCTACGTTGCTCCAAACGTTTATCAGTGTCTTGGATCCTACTTGATGAAAATTGAAGGGCTTAGGCTGAATTTCAATTACAATTATTGTGTAATGCAGAAGAGGAGTTATAATGTATACTGGTTAATAGATCTATTTCTGTAGTGATAACCAACATAGCTGTTGTCTATGAAATAAGAAGGCTCAATTTGTATGCAAGTGTTGTTTGAGCAGACTTTATGCATGACCTTGTTAAACTTTTGAAATGTAAAAGACAAGGAGGGAGTTTCAAGATGTATGCTAATTACACCCCCCCACACACACACACTCACACACACATTCCTCTTTCATAGCCACCCTTCTCACACAGAGCTGACACACCTCTGGGGTAAAGACATTGATTAAAGTTACTTAGAAGAGGTCCTGTGCTGGCAGCAGTGAGTCATTAGAAATGCCACTAAACATTTTAAATAATACTATAATTTTCCTGTCAGCTAAGAATTTTTTAACCTATTCAAAAAAACCTGTTCTTTTAAAATATATAATTAAGCTACATTAGTAACATGTGGTCATCTAAATCTACTTTGAATGGCTCCATCATCACCTTTAGTTGACAGCGCAGTAAGCATAAATCTACCAAATGTTCAGACCAATATGAACCTTTATGTGTACACTGTTCAGTTAGACTGATTTTCTGTCAAGCTCTTATATTTGATCATTGCATTGATGTAGGGTGTTAACAAGACAGTATGAAAGTGCTATGCTTAATACTTTGATTAATACTGTAAGTCAAAGGAGCTATGTTGTTGACTGGTATTTAGCAGACACTTTTATCCAAAGTGACACAGACTCGTAATGTGGGGGGTTGGAAATTGAATCCAATTTGAGCAATGTAACTGGTGCTGCACCACTATATATAATTCTTTAGGTTAAAGGAGCTGTGTAAAGTAGGCTACTTTTGCTCAAAGCATGACCTATAAACAGCAACAGGATGTGGAGAAACATACACAAAAAAGTACTCCATGAGAACTATACATAGCTCTTTTAAGCCATTCAGATGTCACGATCATTTGTGATTTATTGATGCATCATCTAGGACAGTGGCATATGTTAATTTTCTCTGAATGACCTGTAGTATGTATATTTGAGAGATGAACCTAGATTACATTTAGGATTGTATCTATCCCACACTTTTGTAAACGAGGCCTCTGATCTTCAATGGTCACCTAAAACCCGTACTGCATGTTCTGCCTTGACCTGCCCTCAGGATTGTCACAGTGTCCCATTTGTCTGAGGAGGAAATTATTATTGGACATTAAGGTGTTTTTGAAAGGTGTGTGGGGCAAGTGAGCCTCTCCTGTGTTCTCTTGCTCACTGTGGTGGCTGACAGATTTAGTGTATTCCATAATGCACAAGTCTGTTTTTATTACGCTTGCTCTGGGAGCCCTATTTCATCAAGTGGATTATTCAGCCACTGGACAAGAAAGAGAGAAATACTCCCCCCCCCCCCCCCCCCCATATGCTGGAGGTATATTTCATTCAATCAAATGCTAGGGCAGTTGGGTGATAGGGAGAAAAAAATGTGCAGCCTCCATCACCATTCTTAAAAAATAATGCTGCCAACTTTATAAGTAGAAGGAATGATGGACAAACGCAAAGATGGAACAAGTTTAATGATGGTCAGATTCCCTGTGGGAAATTGGAAAACTGACAGAGAGAGTCAGCCTTTTTGATGTAATATATACTGTCCAGCTTAGTATTTAGTGCTATCATCGGGGCTGTAGTGGTTGTTGGAGTCCCCCCACTTCTTGAACGAGGCTATTTTTCATTTTTTTAATATTAGGCATTCATTATAACATCATCATCGTGTACCTCCACTACAAAAAATCCCCACTACACCTCTGGCTATCATCAAGAGTGAATCCCAGGGTAGGTGCTGGATGGGTGGGGTGTGGTCATTCGAAAATGTGCAGGGTTAAGTCATTTTCTCCGGCAAGTTGAGCGTATAATGAAGGCCAGTCAGCGTGGAGGGGTAATAGTGCCAGCACCAGTTAGTCTTCATTTATTATGCCAAATCTCATGATTTTGGCATCACTGCGCCGGGTTCACACCGCTAGACAACATATCGTTTCATTTACACAAGATAATGAAAGCAGAGAATGGCGAGGACAAAACAATTTACCTGCTGACACGGAAAGAGGTGATTTGTGAACACAGGTTAGTGCAAGACCGAGTATGGAAGAAAGGGAACGACAAAAAACAAACGGAGAGGTGAAAGGTCAGGGAAGCAGGGAGAATGGTTAACTGAAATATGACAGTGGGGGGGGGGGTTGGGGGTACTAGCAGCAGACACGGCCATTCTCTTGTGATCAAAGGCAATGACAATGGCCGCAAAGACTGCAAAGAGACCAGCAGAGGTCATAGAGACAAACTAAAATACATTATAGCCACTGCTCTTATGTTCACTTCTATCTTACAGGGTAAGACCCACTCGACCTACTCAAATGTCCTGTCCGATTTTTAATTACACAATGTTGTATCCTTTTGTTTTGGTTTTAGATGTTTTTTTTGTCTGCCTGCCTTGAATATGACCACAACTGCAAACCAATTTCCTGTCAGGGACAATAGATATTTAGACTTTAACTATCTTTAAACATACAGAAATAGTTGACCAATGTCTGTCTGCTTTTCTGAAAAATTATGATAGTTTTCATTTAATACCACTGAATATATGTAGCAAATGCCACAATAATGACTTCACCACAGGTAGACTCAAGGTAGATTCAAACTGTTAACTGGTTCTAATTTGCTGCCACTTTCCAGTAGGCCTATAACAGGTTTACCTAGTGATGATGCAATATGATACCAGTTAATAGCTGAGGGAGTACTCAGTTTTCCAAACATCATGGCCTCCTGCAGCTATCTACAGAGTCTGATTCAAATACTATGGTAAATTCTGAGCATCTCTCTCTCTCTCTCTCTCTCTCTCTCTCTCTCTCTATATATATATATATATATATATATATATATATATATATATATATATATATATATTTCTATGTATAGTTTTTGAAGATTGTCAATGGTGGGTGTGCATGTGTAATATGTTATTATTCACGTTTCAACATGTAAAGATTAACCCCTGATAGGAGTACAGGCAGATCAGCAGTGAGGGAGTGGCTATCAAGCTAGCAGATAAGCGCTAGCTATCAAGCAAGAGTGCACAAAATGTAATATTAAGAGAAAATGCTAAGTGATTAAATGCCCTTCCTGGTAAGTCAGATGTACATTACTTTGTGTTGTTATGTCATTTAATGATTCTTTTTATGTATATTTATTTTACCTTTCCTTAGCTATTGTCCTTTTGTGAGTGTATTGATTGTTATTTACAAATCTTGTTTTTGGTTATGTAAAGCACATTGATTTGTACATTGTGTAAACTTGCCTTGTCACACGTGGCTGTCAGATATGGATACAGTACGCATTTGTAGTCTGCTGTGTTCTGTGCATTCATCTGCCAAAGCTTGGCCAGGGCACTGAGGAGCTAGAGGAAGTGTCACTCACCGCAGGCATGCTGGGAAGACCCGGAATCTCCAGCTTCCTGCTACACTGGGTATCACAACAAATCAGACACCTTAACACCCCCCACCTCTGTCTCAGTACAGTGCCCAACTCCAGCTATCAACATACATATTCACACACACAGCATACACTGTTGGCTAATTTTAACAGTGGGGGCAAAATCACTGTGATTTATCAAAAGCTTCAGACTTTCGGTGAATCAAACGACTACCTCTGTTCAGCCCTGGGGTAATGGGGAACTGCATCCTGACAGTTCTTCAGGCTCTAACATTGGTCTTGGTATGTCACATCTCTGAGGGCCTTCCTCAACTGTTGCTGCACAACACAAGTTGCTTTTAGAACTGTATTGACAAACAACAGAAAAAAACACAGCATAGAAATTATTATTACAGCATTTTTATGTAGCTTTTTTGTCTGTGTAGATAATCACACATAATAATTGTGCATTATCATACAAAAAATATATTTAATCCAAAACATAAATATTATCAGATCCAATAATGAAATGTAAATACATTTTAACTAAATTCGTGGTAGGGGTATAGGAATGTAGTAAAGTGAAACACCTGAAAATTCATTTCACTAACTCAGCCCTGAGGCTTCTTTGATGTTGATGTTGAATCCTAAAAGCAAATCAATGAAAGAAGTCTGATAGCCTGGCAACTTTGTATTGTTTGGCACTGGTAACTTTTCCCCCATACCTACTATTAAAACTCCTTACATATTTACACCAAGTTTAACCATTCTACATTTTTTCCTACACCAGTTCTGTGTAACAGATCTAGTGGCATATAAGTACATTTACACTCATGGAAAGACACATTTGAAAACACTGGCTTATTTCAGGCAACTGGACCAGGCTAACCAACCAATACAGATAAACACTGCCCTCTAGCAGACCAGAAATTATACACAAAGAAATTCAAGAAATTAGACTGATGTGGATAAATGATAAAGGTAAAAGGTAAAAGGTAAAAATGTGTGTTTGGTCATCATGCTGACGTATTTCTAAAGTATTGCTCATTCCCTACAGCTTAATATTTTGTACATTTAATAGTTTTTTTTTGTCTGTAGTCATTCAACAATGATGTGTGCACTTCCTAGTGTCATTTTGCAATTTTAATTATGTTAACAATTAATTTATAAATTATATATTTTAGCAATTAATTATGGCAAGGAAATGCCATTGACCTCAAACAGATTAGAGATATGCCTGCTTTCAGCTAAACAAACAAATAACGTATTTTATTTTGCACTTTCTGCAACACATAGTGAATATATTGCACAGCATTCTGTACTGCCATTCAGCACAGTACCATACTTAAGAAATGGTCAGACCTACTAAAATTAACCAGTGCAGGAACACAGAAAAGTCAATCCCAAAAGTAGTCTATCACGTTTAAGTGTAAAGCAGCAAAATTGTTGGGCCTAAGCACATAGACACTGTTCATAGATCCTGACCACACACACACACACGAACACACACACACTCTTGCACACGCAAAGGCAGGTACACACACGCACACACAATCGACAGTGTAGGTGTTGAGCAGTCTGATTTTGACATCATCCCCTCCTCAACTCTAAACATGCCATTTTAATTTCTGCGCTCTGATTAGCTGGTGATTGCCTGACAGACTCCTCCACCCAGGCCTGTACTCAGCCGCAGTCCCAACATGCAGCTCAATCATGGCCAATTAGCCCGTCCCAAAACACTCTCCCTTATTAGACCACTCATAATCGACTCATTGTGTACAGATTTGCCGAAATAAATCACTCCAGAGGCAGTCTCTCTCTCTCTCTCGTTCTCATTTTACACACAGACACACACACAAAGCAAGATAGAGAGAGAGAGAGAGAGAGAGAGGAAGAGAAACAGGGAGGGAGAGAGAAAGCGAAAGAGACTTTTCTATGCTGTGCACAGAGGATCAGACAATTGGTCTCATTGACCATTCTTAAGAAGAAATTTGTTCATGAAGCTCATTTCTACAGATTATGTTGACTGTTCAGATGTTTTCTTATTTGAAATTCATTCAGTGAAAACATAATCTACACACTCTTAAGCACATTTGTCTGTGGACATGTTAAAAGAATGGGCTGTTTTTATAGAATTTACAGTTTTACCATATTATGGGTTTAGATACAGTAATTTCCTGAATACAGGCCAAACTGTGCATCAACCTAAGAACAGTGTTTTATGTAAAAAAATAAAGCTGTGTAATGACCCCACCCTTATATCAACCTCATCCATGTATTAACCGCAGTTAACTAAACATTACTTATAATAAATCAGAATTAGATCATGTCATGAGAAAAAAAGTATTCCCATTCCCATTCCCATTTGGTTAATAATAATGAGGGCATCTACTCATTATTATTATCAACTATATCAACTATTATCAACTATAACATCAACTATATTATCAAAATATATAATGTAATTCTACTTTTAAAAATAATGTCATCATGGTCTTCAAACAATTATTGAATTGACAGAAGTTTCTACATTTTGTATACTATATTATTTGTAATTTGGGGGGGGGGGGGGGGGGCTATATTCAGATCAGATGGCGAAGAGCAACAGGAAGTGAGCGGGATTGGGAAATCGACCATCGGTCGGACCTGAACCTGGATACCACACAGGCACTCGGTCCAGCCGATGCCACATCACCCCCCTGGGTGTGCTCTCGCTCTCTTCCATTACTACTCATGGTCACTCCAAAGAAGAATGAGGAATAGTTTTGGGGACTGGTGGCTGGTGTCCTTGTCCAAAGAGCATAGTGAATTACATTAAATGGTCATCTGATATTTATTGCAAGTTTGTACATGAAGCTCAGATACTGGCGTCGGGTCACTCTCAATGCTTACGGACACTGTTATTGCATTCAGTCACACCATAGCTTTGGGTTTCATGTGTTCATTTTTTTTATCCATTTAAGAGGATAACGTACTACACAAGGTTTCGTTTTCAACATTTCAGTTTATGTCATGAAAAAACATTTGTTTTTGTGGAATCTTGCACATGTTCAGAGACAGAGACAAAAACAATACCTTCTGGTGGAAGTAATGACTATCGCTATTTGACATTTTACCTTATGAACTGTACTTTACATTTGTTCAAAAGTCCCCCAATTGGGCAGTTTATTAGGCCATCAACATACTTGTTTAGGTACACATTTTTGATACACTGCTCAGCTAAAGCAGGCAAATAAGCATGATGCATTTGCCAGTGGCAGGACTACGAACAGGCAGGCAGGAAACAGTCTGTCTGATGGAGATAGCTGAAGTGAGTGAGCAAGAGTGAGGTCACTTTGAGAAGCTGGGCATCAGCACATGCCAAGCACCACTCTCTCTCCCTCTCCAATAATCCCCACTAATGCTGTGAAGTTTAAGCCAGACATCTGAAAAGGGTCAGTTATCCATGATCACAGGGCCATAATCTGAATGGGCTGCCCACACCACAAACCCCACAAGAAACTGTGGTCCTGAGCCAGCAAGAGGGGTGGTGAGCGTGGCCATCCCTGAGAGAGACAGCTAGAGGTTGTCTGTACATGGATGGGCATTTCACAGCTCAGCAGGGGAGGGAGAAAGGGGTATCAAAGCAGCTGCTCATGACATATGGACAGAATTCATTAAGGGTTGGCTAGATATGTCAATATGGAGGTAAAGTAAGAGACTAAGAAGGTGAGAGTGAAAGAAATAAATGACAAGTGAGAGTGAAGGGAAAAGAGTGGTGTCTAAAGTGGGCAGCAAAGCGTAATAAATTAAGGTATATTTGGGAACTACCATATGCAACATAGAACAACCACTGCAAGGTGTACAGAGAGCATTACTTGAGCTAACTGGAAAATGTTCACACTTGTTGCAAATAATATGATGACACAATCATCACCAGGTAGTTCAAAGTGCAGGTCACGGGTGCACAGTACAGGGAGGTGGGGTTAACCAGTAGAGGAACGAAACTAAGGTTGAGGAGGAAGAGCGATTAGTAATCCTGTAATCTAAACCATATAATCTGAATTTTGATTTTTTTCTTTTTAATCAAAACCTTTCTAAAACTGTATTTACTAAATAACAAATGTTGAACATTATTTGGCTGTAGCTGCACATCCTGATCACAATGTTTTCTATTTTTAACGTAATGTGTAATGATTCAGTTTAGTTTGGTAGTGTTTGGTGATTGACTTTGACAGAGGAGTCATGGGTTTTTAGTGAATGTAGTATCATATAGGCCTATTGTCTATGGAGGCCCATGTTACTTTGCTAATTAGCAAGTATAAAACTCAAAATTCAGCTTGGGAACAGGGCAAATTGAATTTGGCACACATTAATCATGTTTAAAAGCTAGATCACCAACTTCTGAAAAAAAAAGCCTTTAGGATGCATATTTCACAAAAACAGTTCGGAGGTGAAGCCGCCTTTTTTACTCTAGGTTGTGTGTGATTACCCACAGAGGAATGGAGAGATCAAAAGCATGGACAGGTAGTTGAATAGGCTAGAGTGTTGACAGAGACAGGGACCAGATGGGGTTTTGTTGCACCCCAGGAAACTATTTTGTGAAAAGTAGGCACAGGTCAAGATGCAGTTCAACGCTTTTTGATGCCAGTGCACTAAGACTGGTATATTTGATTAGGGTTCCTGGGGGAGGGGGTACTAATATGCTGAGTGTGTAGTTTCGGTGGTGGGGAGGACAAAGAGTCACATTGCGTGACTTATGAATATGAAACAGAGCAGCTCAGACAGCCCTCTTTAAAAAATAAATAAATGAAATACAATGAATAAAAACAGACAACTCTTGTTAGTTGATAACATGTATAATATTTTGTAATTCACTTCATGATTTCACAGGTGACATCTAAAGAGACGTCTACTGCAAGACGTCTACTGTCATTTTGTATTTCTTCTGGTTTTAAAAGATCTATTTTATGCATATTTCCTGATAATAATAAAACTGGCTAATGTTGACCTCATTTGCTGTGGTATATGTTCCCTAGAAGCTGTAATTCCTGGATTCCAATCTGAGTAGGCCTATATTACACCAATAATTAAAATTTTGAAAATACCAATAAGATGTTAAATGTTAACTGTATATCTGTCTAACAACTGCAATCAAGCTCAAGAACTAATATGAAAGAATAATATAACTTATAACTGTAAGCATAAGATAACTTGCAGGCCTAATTATGCAAAAAGTGTCAGCCATGAGGCTTTTATAAGGGCATGTAGAGGCAGAGACATCGCCTACAAAAGTCCTCCCATAGACATGTATTGTGGCTGTTTGTAATGTAAAGATGGCAGAGTTGAGAAACTGGAAGCAGCCAATCACATTGTTGGACGCGGTATGACTGACAGTTAACCTTTTGTTTACTATCTACGTCACCAAGGTGATGGCCATGCTGTCTTTGTTAGCTTTATTTGAGCGATCTACAGGTAAATTTAGACACCGTGCAATTCAGATTTAAACAAGGACTCACACAATACATTTTTAACTCAGTACAACCCGCCGTTCTGGAGTTTTGGATGTCTCCCCTTTCATTTTGATAGGGCCTGGTCTTGTAATCCCAAAAGCTGCCTGAAGGCGTTTCAAGATGGTGGCTGAGTGAGAGGACATGCCTTGCTTTTACAGGTTTTGCTCTTACAGTCTGTCTTATTTTTCTGTTGAGGGCATCCCAAAGGTTGGTCAACATAAAAGACTCTTTTACGAGTCATGATGAATATCACAGCAAAATTGAGTTCTGAGTACTTGAGTACTAGAGTGGGAGTAAGGAGAAAGTCTGGGTAAAAGATACTTTAGACCCTTCTGCCTAGGTCTTTCTCAAATAGTCACACGGCAGGGAAGGAAGATGTAGAGTTCGGAAAGGAGCAATGGACCTTTCCTTGCCCAAAGCGCGCCACCAATAGACATGTATCAGAATGCAACTATAGAGCAAAATGGTTCATATTTGCATTTTCTGGACTGGCCATTTTCAAAATGGGCACAGCCTTTATCTACTGTATGTTGCAATCACTCACAGGTGACCTCCTCTGAGTCTAAATACCATGGGTATGGGCATGGGCGTGGGCATGAGTTGCCCACCAGTACAATATACATCTACTAAACTGGATAGTGTAACAACCAGTCAGGGCAACAAACAGCAAAACAGCATCTCTGGTCTCCACTGAGAAACAAAAAGTTTGTCACACAGATTGAATTTGAACCAAACATTCTTTAGAATGCAGCTCACTGACCCTGCTTTGACTGACGTTTCAGATGTGGATCAGAAGTACAAAATCTGTTACCACTGACAGTATTTAAAAAAGGTAAACAGCAGGCATTACACAGACGTATTACACGGCTCTTCATAATGCTGTAAAATGCCCCATTCACTTCAATGGGACCTCCCAACATTCTAGTCTGATATTTCTTTCTAATAGACCGTTGCTATGTATAACAGACCACTGTTAAGGAAAGTAAAATAGAATGTTGCCATAACCAATCAGCTGATCTATAAGGTAACAGACTACTTTTTTCGCGGAAGCTATTATCCATCTTAATCATTAAAATTAGCATGAAAGCAATGATAAACATGCTTCGTTGTCATGTTATTGATGTTTTCAATAGATCCCCTTGTCATGTTATTGATGTATTCAATAGATCCCTTCATAGTGATTCAAGAACCCTCCAGACACGTTGGGCACCTGCATTACACTGTTGGGAGTTATTCCATGATAATGACTGCCTCACAGAACGTTATCCCTTAAATATTGGGTAGGCCCATTCAAAGACAGTGGAACACACTGCAGCATTGCTAAGCACCATGTAGCAAAGTGCAAAACCTGCCTCCTCTTGACAATTATTTTCCAGTCACCTGCCAGTCAAATCACACTGTTGTTTTAGACCTGCTCTCCATTTTGGTTAATTCTCCACCTGGCAAATATTAAAGGCACTTAGCAGCCTAACAAGCACAAACCAGATTTGACACTGACCAAATAAAACAATGGCCAATAAAAGACAAAAATATACAGATTTTTTTTTTCAAGAATATAAATGTCTGTCTCCCCTCTGGGGCAAACGTGTCAAAGATAACATCAAATGCTACTTCTCTTAAGTCCATAGCAACTTTTCTCAAATGTTTCTAGGTGGGTAGGTGAGCTTTTTTGAGCATGTAAAACAGCAAACAAAGGAAAAATCTGGGGTCAGTCAGCCCATATCCCTGTTCTATAAGACCAACAGCATTTGGTACAACATAGATCAAATTTGTGAACTGCCAACTTACATTATTTGATGGGGGCACAGGAAAACTAAACTTCCTTGCCCTCATCAGCTAGCGTTGGCTGTCGTTTTGCTATTTGGTACCAGATTCGTTGGAAAAGTGAAACAGGGCTACAGGTTAATTCAGATAATCCCTTTCAAATGTTTTAGTGGATAAAAGGTTGGAGATGCCTAGTTTGCACGATTCAGACCTACTTTTTAGGCTATACAAGGAAAGTCTCTGGTTATCTGTATATTTCGCGTACTATCTAACCTAATGTTGGCTTGGTATCCTTTCCAAGTATTGCATGATAAAGAATAAACAGGATAATACATATTTTTCTTTTCCTTTTCACACCTTCTGTACTCCAGCGCAAATTTTCTTTCGTGGTAATATTTATGATTTTAACGAAGGTAATATTTTTTTCTTTTTCATAGATTTTTCCTTTTCTTCTTTTTACTCCTCCACTGTGTTGTCCTTTGCAAGGATTGGCACCGTGATCTGTCCTGTTGCGTTTTGCCAATTAAAGCCGTTTCCCACTGTTCTGTGTGGCGGGCGGGCTGCTACTGGCCCCCCAACTCCTGCCAGGGCATGCCATGACTTTCGACCCCACACAGATGGGCCCGCAGGCAGGCGCATACTCCTGGAGCTTAGCCCACAGATGCTCAGAGTGGCAGAGTGGACATGCAGGTCAGCACTCCAGCCACCAGAGGGATGGAGAGGAGACCAGAAGCTGACAGGGCCCGAATGCTGTGGTAGCAGGGGGTAGAGATGGCGAGGAGACAGAAAAGAGAGGAATGAAATAGGTGGGTGGGGTGTGGGTGTGGGTGGAGGTTATATTTTTTAATTGTCACAGGAAAGCAGAGAAGATCTAGTGAGAATTGTGATGGGCTCATATTGGATATCTGTGCGGTCTGTGCTGTCTGTGTGTGTGTGTGTGTGTGAGAGAGAGAGAGAGACAGAGAGAGGAAGAGAAAGAGAGAGGAAGAGAGACAGTGTGAGAGAGAGTTGGACTTGGGTGTCAATTTCTCTGTTTGGCCAAAGCCCCACCAACACACACTCTCACACACAGCAGGAAGAGATGCCGCCTCGGCCGCTGAATATTCATGGCCGCCTGGCCACTGTGACAGGAGGCAGCTCTGAGGAGCATGTCGAAGAGACAGAGGGAGGTGGAGGGGCAGCATGCGTGCAGAGGGAGGGAGGGACGATGGGAACTGAATGCAAATTTCCATATTACATTAACCAAACAATACAAACAGACAATTTGATAAAGTCTGACATGTATAGACTAAGGGTTCTCAAACTTTTCGGGACCAGAGACCCCTGGGGGTCTGTGTGTGTGTGTGAGTGTGTGTGTGTGTTTGTGTGGTTTCCAAGGATCCTCTGAGAAATGTAACACAGACTAAGAATATACCTATTAGTTGCACTCTTAAATGCTGTACTGAGCTAATTATCTTTTCACCTATATACTTAAGGCCTGTTCCTGTTTTTAATTTTAAGAATTCCTTGTGTAACTGTGTGTGGCAAACTTGTGTGCAACCAAGCCTCATTCGCATCATTTTGATTTCAGGGCTTCATTCATAATGCATTTTGATTTCCTGTCACTTATCTTTAAAAAAGAAAAACAGACACTACTGTCTAAATTTTGCTATTCATTCAGGAGGAGTACTTTATTGTACTCATGATTAGGTTAGTGAATTATAACTGACATGATGAGTCATGATCATAAAAGACTTTCTAACATTAAAGGAGAAATCCTGTGTGAGTCAATCAATAGCCCTGTTGTCCGAGGTCACCTAGTGCTGTCTGTCGGAAAAAGAACCAGAAAATTTTATACAACATAGACCGAATAGCGAACCGGTAGCTAATATTAACTGAATGGGGCATAAAAAAATGGAACTGAAACTAGGTTTCTGTGCCCTATTCGGTTAGTGTCAGTTTTCATTATTCGGTCTATGTTGCATCAAATTGTTTTGCTTTGACAGTTCTCATTGTCTTTCAGCAACAGAGCTATGGATTGATTCACACCGGATTTCTCCTTTAATATGGATTGAGAGCATTGATGTAAAGGTCTGGATTCAGAGTTCTTCCACATATTTGTTCCAAGCATTCACTTAACAAGCTGAGTCTAATTAGCACCTAGATTAGAATCCTGAGACAGGCAGACCAATTAGTGGAGTTACCTGTGTTGATTGCACAGATAGAACCAATACATGGTAAGACTTTTACATTTTAAAGCTAGACTTTGACTAGATCTACTCTGGTTGGGAGTAGGACACATTATGTTTGTTTTATGAGCCCCTTTTATTTGCCATTTTATGCTATACCACAACTTAAATAAACAATTTTATTACAATAAAATTATTTTGAGGACCCCAACTTCAAGAACCATTAGTTGGAAAATTTCTTCTGTCTGCCGTTATACAACTGGTGTGCTCCTATCCTTTGGTACTAAACTGTGTAGTCTGTTCCTCTGAGTCTCCATGACTGTGCTTAAAAATACATCAGTAACATAGTTATAAAGCTTATAGTTATAAGGCTTATCCACTTTTGAATGGAACAAATGTAACTTGTGTTTTTTCTGTTTCCAAAACTGAAAAAAATCACTGGCTGTATTGTTGTGTAAATGCAGAGTATAAATACAACATACAAAACATCTTGTCAAGATAAAAAAGTGGAGCAACCATCGTTGCTGGAAAACACACAAAAATACCAGGCAATGTTGATTGTAGATGATGTAATGTGTTTGTGTATTCTCCAGACTTCAAGAGCCATCTGCAGGACCTGGATAAGGTGTTTGCATGGTACAACACTGAGAAGGTCATCACACAGTATCAAGTTTAATCGTTTCTCAGCTTTGTTAACTATTACTGCTGCTTCCTCTAAAGGGCCATCACTGACAAATTTAAAGAGACACTAGCCAAGATTTTATGTTGTTTTTAGGCCAATTTTACCAACTGCATAGTCACTTGGATTGTTAAATCATTACGTGGTGAATGAAGGATCTCTCGGCTCCCTCTACAGCCTCTTTGTAAATTTACAGCATTTACAAGATGCCACCATTGTCTTGCTGCAGGACGAAACAGAAAGTACCTCACTTATGAGCCTTATTAGGGCTGGGTAATTAATTGAAAAATTAATCGAACCGACAATCACAACCGTTAATTAACAATGATCAAGCACTTGACTACTAATCGCCGTTTATTATTACTGTTATTATTATTTATTTTGTAAACTTTTTCTTATTAATCTGTGCATTCCACTGTGTGTGTTCATGTACTGTTCCTTGAAAGCATTTTTGTTTATTTTCTAACTCTTCTTTTTTTCATTTTTGTTGTTAAATGTAATATTAAATAAGCCCCTAGACTTTTGTTGTTGGCGTTTTATGTTTCAATCAATGTGTAGATGTATTAACTGTACATCTATTGAAAAAAACTAAGAGCTAATCTAAATGTATAGTCAGAGTTAATCAAAACTCTAGTTAAAGTTTATTAATGCTCAAAAGGACTTTCAGGATCTGTGCATCATCAACCCCAAAGGTAATAACACAAATGATGTGTATGTACTACTGGAATTCTTCCTATCTGCCTTGTTGATGACTAAAAAATCAAGAGTAGGCCTAAATATTTTTTCAGGATACTAATGTCTCACAAACACCTTGTTTGCGTGCCATTGTTAAAAACCCCCTACCACTGCTCATTGAAAAAAAAACAGAACAGAACAGAACAGATAAAGTCCCTTCCCTGCCCTTGGTGTGTGTCCTACATTACTCTCTGTTTTTCCTTCCCAAATACTTGAGTAGACCTATGCCACAGACATGATGAAAAAATGTGCTGGTAAAAAGTTGTTAAGGATAAAATTTCAGACTTCAATGGTTCATCAATAAACTTGCATTTTCCATTGGCATAAAATGATCTATAAGATCAGCAAATCCTTGGATTTTACTGCTGGGATTAGAGTCGAAGGACAAGTGGAGATTGAGCACAAAGAGTGACATTGAACAAGGGGACGGAGAGGTCTTCACTTACTCCACAGGGTGTTGAGAACGTAGGATCAATGCAGTCTTTTATTTACAATCCCATCCCATCTCCATCTTTATGAGGCGTCTCTCTCTCTCGCTCTGTCTCTTTCGTCAACTCAGAATGTGACACCAGTGAGATGAGTTGATCACTTGCCAATCTCAGATTTGCCTAAAAAACAAAGAGTGGAGATAAACTTAATAGGAAAATGGTTTCACATCATTACTGATTTTTTTTCCACAAGACGTTAAGGGGGTGTTTTTTGGCATTTTTTCAGCATTGCATTCTTATGAACCACTAGTGCTAGTGCTGCTCTACACAACTGCAAACATATCAAAAGTCATTTTGAGAAAATGAGAGAGAAGCCTACCACATATTTTTTGTTCATTTCTTTCCACAAAGGTAGTGTGGATTTTTCATAATAATACAAAGGTGTACAGGTAATCCTGGACTTGACTTTCAGTTCAGTCAAATATTGTTTTCCTTGGACTTGATACTGAAGTTATTAATATTATTGTCATTTATTTTTTGTTTTGGCATCTGATATCATTTATCTGATCTGATTATCAATTACAGAGAAGGAGAGGTTGTGTATCAGTTTGCCTTTAATATTGTCGTAAATACATTTGCATATCCACATTTATTTATTTGTTTCTGAATTCATTAGACTATGCTATATTCTTATAAGTGCAAATTAATTTCCTCTGTAATAAAGTGCTATACACTGCTGGTATGCCTGTGTGGTGCTGTTTTGGTGCTGCATAAACTTATTCTGAACACTGTCACATAATTGTAATATGGTGCCCATGTAAACACAGTCCATGTCAGTTTCCAGGAAGCCAGGTATAAGTAAAAAGCTTTTTTTTACAGTGTACTCAGAGGACAGATAGCGAATCAGGCAAATCGGGGTTATTTGTTAAATGTTACAAGAAGTGTTGCCTGTTTGAAATTGCTTAGAATCACTTCCCCATTCCATCTGAGAATTTGAATAAGCAATGCTTTCACTTTTTCTCTTTTAGTAGATCTTCTAGCTTACACAAAACATGGTGAACCCACAGATGGATAGCTGAAAGACAGAAGGGATCTTAGACTGTCTGAAATCACAGCAGATAGATGGGCAAGTGAAACTGGCAACTGTTAATGAAGAGAATTATCTTTCCAAGAAGGAAACATTCTTGTGTGAAAAGTCAATTTGACTCAGGATCACTCAGAAGCCACAGAACCCAACTGTTTAGTAAAACTATCAGTGAAGTATTTAATCATCTGGAGTAATGAGCCATGACAGGTGAGATTGCAAATATGACTGCAGTACTTTTTTTTTTTTTTTTGAAGTTCAATTTGTAGCTTGGGAAACACTGCCCTCCTGTGACAGACAGTAGAACATTCAAATAAAATCATGTTTTCAGCTCTTCCTCGAGTGCCCCCTCAGATAACACAGCTAACAACCTAACAACCTCCCCATATTCTGTACTTAACTTACTGATATTGCACTTAAGTTAAGTGCACCCTGATCCTATGTTGTTAAATAGTGTTATTTAAGGTTTCCTACGTAGCTTGAATGTTAATCCTCTTTTTGCAAGTCACGTTGGATAAAAGTGTCTAAATGTAGTAATGAAAATGTTACACACAGCAGAACTCCACTTTCATGTCACAAAATGCTGACATGATTTATATACCTGTGTAATGAGTTGATAAAGTAGGTGAGTCATTTTGTAAATGCAACCTAATACAAATGCTATTTATGCACTAGGCTTACTGATATGCTATTCAGGTACACATACATTCATAACTGTCAACTATATGATCTCTGCCATTTCATGTTGTGTTCATTGTTTTGGTTGACATGAGGACACTAGAACAATACCATTTTCTAACCATGTATTGACGTTATTGTAGGCCTACAACAAATTTGTGCATTGTCTCTTATTGAGCTTCTAACACTGCATTATTGGCCATCTCCAATGGAATAAATGTTTATTCCTGACTAATGTGTTGTACCTCTTTATTAAGTGACTGCCAAACATTCATGACCTTATTAACCAGTAATTTCAACGGATTGACTGCTTAGTAAAGTAGTGTTGTGCTTTTCGTTTGCTTTATTTCTAGATGTTTGCCCTACCCAACAATCCTCAAACCCAAAGTTCAATAGTTTGCCTGTCTTTCACTACATATTCTCCAATATTAGTCCTTACCAAGACATCTGTGGTCTCTTTGAATATCAAAACCGCCATTGTATTGCAGTTTTACAGTTCTGCCTGCACTGGGCTACAGACTGCATGAAGTACTGCATCTTAGTGCAGAAATGCAATATTTTGGTCAAAGACACAGTAGTGCAGAAGTGCTACAGTGATATACTGGCTACTTAAAAAAGGGGCAGATTATTGGATTTGGCCACTTTGAATGGTAGACTAAAAGAGGATGAAAGTGAAACTGGCATCCAAGCATGCCTTGAATCAGCTATGCAATACTGTTGGTGTTCGTAGTTGGTGTTTTGGCAGGTATATGTGTGTTCTATCTTGTCAGATTTTGAGCAAGACTGCTAAACTGATTCTACACACCCTGATTAGGAGAGGAGTCAAATCTTTGCCCTGCTGAGTCGTTAGGGACATGTGACGTCAGGGATTTGCCTTAACAGATATGGTTAACGTTGTAGATAGCTAGTGCGAGGGGGGCCCATTGAACAAGACTGGCACCCTAAATTGTCTTGCTTGATCAACAATCGGGTACGTACAACGAATTAATAAAGATTAGACATTTACGCTTTTCTGTCGATCACCTGTTTTGGGGACGCTAAACTTCCCTTACGTTACCTAGCGACCATGTATTAGCATGGCTACAGTCAGGTAAGTCACTGATAACTTGGCTGGCGACTGCTAGCTATCCTAAGTTCATTTAACAATTCAAACGTTCAGCTAACGCCAGTTGTTTTTAGTTAACTTACACCATATGTCGTTAAAATATCCAAGCTATCGTCAAACTTACAATTTTATGTCATGTTTTCACTTTGATATCAGCTAACGTTGCCGCTATCTAAGAAACGTTAAGTGGAGTAACCTATAAGGTTAAGATGCTTTGAGCAGGTTTTGGTTACTAGCTAACATGGCTGTAAATTTAACGCCATATGGATTAACATTAACGCTAAACATCTCTTACATGGTAGCTAGCTGGTAGTAGCAGTTTCATGTAACAACTTGTTTACCTGCATTGGCTTCTGTTGTTTTCTAAATTCTATGAAATGATTAAGCTAAATACTAACGTTACGTTGTGTTGTCGACGTTATTTCATAACCGAACTGCTATGAACCGGCTGATGGGGAAGTTAACACCAGAGCCAGTTTACGGACGTCGGTGTTTCCCTTATCCTTTTCTGTAGTCTGTGCCTATTATAAACTTTACTGTGCATATACTTTTTGGGGGAGTTTGTATGATACTTGGCGCGATGGCCTGTCATGTGGCCTGTGTGCAAACCATTGAGACACTTTTTGAAAAGTTGTGCCCACTGTTTTTTTGATGAATTATTGGAGATGTATTAAAGAGAGGCTAACGTTAAAATATATAGTAATAATAGTGAGCGTTTGTATTTGTAGACCTTGTGCTTGCGTGTGCTGTGGGGTTTGAATTTTATGTTAAGGCTACTGAAACACTGTAATTTCCCTTTGGGATGATTCATCCACCCAGCCATCCATCCAAGTTTTAGACCCAAGTTGAAGTTAAGCAGTCAGCAGAAAGACTCCAGTAAATAAACCACAACACAACACAGCATATATTGTTTGATTACTTCATAAGTGCTGCAGGCTAGGCTGGCTCTCTGAACAAAGTGTCACATTGTGGCCACATGATGTCTTTAAAATGAGAATTTTCCCTTCCAAATTACAAATAATTTATTATATAATAATAATTTAAGTAGTCGTGTATTAATTGTTAATTAACTAATTATTATTTTCTTTCCTAATTGTAGTAAACACAGGATAATAAGAAATGTAGGCTACACATTTTCAGCTGCAGGCACACAACAAAGAAGACATGCTGGCAGTGGCCGATGACATAGAGGAGTCCTCACTGGATGATGAACTAGAGTAAGTTTTATGCTCTCTACTAATTTGTTGAGGCTGGTAAAGGTCATATAGAATTTGTGAATAGCTTTTGTGATGTCAAAATAGAATGTATTCCAATTTGATTGATAAAAAATAAGCAAAAATGCAATTTTACCACCCCAGTTTTCAACTTTACATTTAGGAAGGGAATTGAAACGGTCCGTTTTGTCTAAATAGCCCCCTTAGCAATGACGGGCGAACTATACATTAATGCTCTTATATACAATGTCACTGAATTTTGACATTACAACTGACTGTGCCATTGGGCCTCTTTCCTGCTGTGCATAAGGGAACATATTTGTATTTCTTGGAGTGGAATCGGCAAGAAAACTCCTATTCTGCTGTTCTATGCTGAGGCCCTTGTGATCAAAGATGGCAGCATCCGTAGTATTGGTGGTAATGTATGATTTTTTTCCCTACAGGCACATAGATTGAGGTATCATTTGCACATTGTAGGCCTTATGCTCTGGTCATTATTTTGTCTGGCTAAATTACAATTTCATTGTTCAATTGCAGAGCGGTATAACTTGGCTTTCAAGATTGTTCGTACAGAAAGTCGCCTAGTGCGTGGAATACTTACCAACCATGGATTCCATGAGGTAACATGCTCTCTATAGAATGAATTCTTTAACCTCAGAAATGACACAGAATCTACGAAAGTCATAGTTGGAGATGTTGGGGAAGTACACATGCAATAGACAGTTCTTTGAAAGTGTACAGCCAAAGAAATACCACACATGTTCTGGGGATATCTGGGTAGCTTTGTAATGACGCATTTACTGTCATATAGAATTGCAGTTATGTTTTCTTAAAATAATAAGAAATAATAATACAAAATGCCTTTTCTGTAGTATGTTAGTATACTGCTTAAATTGGAATACTGTATAGTATACATTCAAAACTATGTAGAATAACAATATAATAATTTAACAATATAAAAGGCATACATATTGGTGTGTTGCCACAGGTCCATCCCAACAGTAATGATTTCAACGTCATGTGGACAGGATCTCATCTGAAGCCTTACCTGCTTAGGGGTCTTCAGCCCTATCAGAAGGTCAACCACTTTCCAAGGTGTGTAAAAATGCTATGCTAGGTTACAACTGTCGAAGTGTGTCTGGAGCCAGACACTAAACCCCAAAGTGCTCCTGATGAGCAGGTTGGTGCCTTCCAGGGCAGCCTCCACCACTGGTGTGTGTGGGTGTGAGTGTGAATGGGTGAATGTAAGGCAAATTGTAAAGCGCTTGTAGGAGTGTAAAAGCACTAGACAAATGCAGTACATTTACCATTTTACAACTGGCCTTTTCTCATTGACACTGGAACTCAGAAGTTTAAAAGTTATGTAATTTGATTTTGACAGAGCATAGTAAATCTGCTGCCCTAATGGCTTGTTTTAGATCAGTCTAGTTATGTCATTGAAGAAAAGGCTTACCTTTTTCTGTCATGATATCTGTGCAAACAGCATTAGTCAGTGATAGCTAGACTGAAAAGACAAAGTGACGCAAGATTGAGTTGTCCTATTTAAAAAAATGTAGAAAATGAGCTCAGTCAGGTGTTAATTTTTTTGTCAGGTGTGATAAATTTTCTGTTATTTTTTTCTTGTCTAGGTCATATGAGTTGACGCGGAAGGACCGACTATACAAAAATATCCAGCGTATGCAACATGCACATGGATACGACAACTTCCACTTTATTCCACAGACCTTCATGCTCCCATCAGAGTACCAGGAGTTCTGCAGTGAGTTATTCATTCCTTAACTCTATTGCTCATTATTCATTTATAGATACATAGATGAATGGGTATAGTAAACAATAAGCTGAAAAAACTGTCAGTGAAACACAGGACTTTCACTGGAAGCAGTATTGTTGCTGATGCCAAATGTGTCACAAGGTCAGCAAAAGCTAACTATAGGTAGATTTTACAAATCAAGAATCATCTGTAAAGGGTCTCATAGCTAATAGCATAGCATAAATCAGATATTGTAAGCACAACACCACTACTACTGATTTTGCAATAGAAAGTTTATTTCTGTCAATCTAGTCGGCCTATAACCTTTTCCTGTTTTTATTATTATTTGAGTCTTATCTGTCCCTGTTTATTTGACAGACACCTTTTCTAAGGACAAGGGACCTTGGATCATCAAGCCAGTAGCCTCTTCCCGCGGCAGGGGCATTTACTTGGTTAGCAATGTAAGTCTGAACAATACAGTTGGTACTCATCTGTTTACCATATGTTTAATTACGTGAACTTAAAGCGATAGTTCGGAGTATTTCCAACCATAGTCCTGTTGTTTGAGCTCACCGTGTGCTGCCAGTAGGAAGAAGAACAAGATAACTTGGTACAACACAGACTGGATATCAAACCGGCAGTTTATGTGAACTAAATGGCACCAAGTTCACTTTTAGTGTCATCTCTTATAGTACCATTCAGTTACTGTAAGCTGACGGTTTGCTATAAGTCTTGTAATTTCTGTCGGTTTCCCAATCACTACACTGTGGCCTGTATCTCAAGCCTTCACAATCATGTATTATGCTTTACAGCAGTGTCAATTTCATCACTGCTTAAAAGCTAAGAAAGCTCACTGGCTCTGTAGCTAAAATTAGTTCCTATTATGTTACCTTGAGATTAAGTATATAATAGTAAGTATAAGCGTATCATGTAAGTGAGAACTCTCAATATAAGTGAGTCTATAGTGAAAATGTAGTGCATGTAGGGAAAATACCACAGCAACAGTTGAGTTATTCAGACTAACATTACATTTCCCTCTTTGGCCTTTTGGGGGCACTATAGTGCAGTGCCCATTTTACCCTGAATATCA
Organism: Tenualosa thibaudeaui; assembly: GCA_027481765.1. Taxonomy (NCBI): domain Eukaryota; kingdom Metazoa; phylum Chordata; class Actinopteri; order Clupeiformes; family Clupeidae; genus Tenualosa; species Tenualosa thibaudeaui. The sequence goes on from JAIFZK010000013.1 coordinate 18,872,484, forward strand.
CAATTCCCTTTGAAGCATTTGAAATTAACCCAAAGTATGCAGAACTGCCTACAGAGAAAAGGGTATAAGGCTGGGTAGTACACATAAGAATAATAGAGAGAGGTGTTTGTTGCCTTCAACCACATAGCTGCTGTTGGAGGCAAGCCAAAAAGGCAAGCTGATGGCAGAGGTGCTCCCAGAATGCCTTGTTTTGCTTGCCTAGACCTGAGGTGTGGGTGGCCGCTGTGTGACCTGATTTACATTACCTCTGATCAGTAACAAACCATTCTTCATATACATAGGCTTTCTGTTCTGTATGTATTGTGTTTATGCGTTAAATGAATTCATACAATCTTGTGTTGCATAGCTCACTACAACAGGCAGGATCTTAATAATTATGTAATGTAGACATTTACTTAATATTTAATGTATTCACTGTGTCCTAACCCATTCACAGCCCAGCCAGATCTCATTGGATGAGAACATTCTGGTGTCCCGTTACATCAACAACCCACTGCTCATTGATGGTGAGTTTGACGGTTGTCTCACTGGTGTCAGAATATGTAGGCGTTTCTCGCCAAGTGCCTTTCTAACAAAGTACAAATTGTTTCACATTTGTCAAATTCATATTTGATGTGCTTGTTTACAATATTATTATTTTTTAATATTTGTTCATACGAGCCTGTCATAAACATGACGTATCATAAACATTTATGGCACTTCATTGGCATGACATAACTTACTTTTGTTTTTTGGATTACATGAGGGACAGCTTCATGGACATCTAGAATTCACACTAAACTTGCACTCTCTGCTCAGGCTGGCTAAAAACGTACAACATCTTTCAAGTTTTCACGTAAGAATGGTGCCCTGTTTTAAATATAACAGGCTTTACCTCAGTGCATGTACACACCATGTACATGTGATTTTTAATTTAAAATCATTGGTGGGTCTTAGCATGTGGTGACTTGTCAAGAGCTGTTCATGCTGCATTGCATATTGTGTCGTAACAGTCATGGCTTGTGGATGAATGCAGTGTCAAGTGTCTTTTTGCGCTATGGTCACCATGGCATCCCTCTGCACATCTCCATATCACTGCTTCCACACTTTATAACCTGATACCCTTAAGTGGCACACAATTAGAACTGGTTTTCTTATCTTTTTTTATAGTGCGTGTGTCGATCATGTGTATGCGAATGTGGCTCATGCGTATGTGGTTTTATGGATGCTGCGGGATGCTTGAATTTCCTATAGGATGGAAAAAGCATTATCTTATTTTGTGAACAACACAATAGCATCTAATGGTATCTCCTGGTCTTACTTGTAGACTTCAAGTTTGATGTGCGACTGTATGTACTTGTCACTTCCTATGACCCTGTCATCGTTTATCTCTATGAAGAAGGACTTGCCAGGTAAGACGTGTTTAATCAACAATTATTACAGTGCATGCAGAGCAGAGACATTTGTGCACAAAAATTGCACATTGAAAAAAAACATTTTTAAAACATTTGCATGCACTCTGTAATTCCTGGGAATTGCAAGTCTAGTTGTTAATATTAGCTTCATCAAAATAAAATTCAAAAATGTATGTCACAAACTAGACATACCCAGTCATTTAGTACCTTTACTACAGCAATTACAGTACGTGATGAAGCCTTGGTTGTCCAGAGTCAATCATATTTAGTCCACATATTTGATTTTTAATATGCAGTATCCACTGGCTCTGTTAAAGTGGAATGTGTGTACGATACTCTCCTTTTTAAAAAAATTTGATATTTTTATTTTGTAGGTTCGCCACAGTGAAATATGAACACAACACAAAGAACATCAAGAATCAGTTTATGCATCTTACTAATTACAGTGTTAACAAGAAGAGTAGTGATTATGTCAGGTAAGCAAGAACACCAGGCAGGTGTGTTTAATCTTATAGCAAAGTCATTCTTAATGTGTTAGGATGAATCCATCCATCTATCCAGTTGGACTTAAAGCAACATTTTGGAGTAATTTCTAAAAGTTCTGACCCTTGATTGTGATTAGCTGAATCAAGTTTGATGGCTGAATGTGGGGGCTACCCAAATGTTACAACAGACAGTGCAGACCCTGTGTTTTGTTCCATGCAGTTGTGATGACCCTGATGTGGAGGATTATGGCAACAAATGGAGTATGAGTGCAATGCTGCGCTATTTGAAGCAACAGGGGATGAATACCAGATGTAAGTGGGTGGGAGGCTTGATGTTGCACAGATGCTAGTGCTAGTTACAACATAGAATAGGACGTTACCCTTTGTTTATCACCTGGAGAAATTAAATGCTGTTTTCTGATTGGCTGACAGAGTGTCTGTTATTCCCAGATAATGAGACACCTGTGACGTAGATCTAGTAAAAAATGTAATCACTGTTCCATATCATTGCGCTTTTGAATGGTAACTATAACAACCATAGTTAACGACAGTTGAACTTGCAAGCAACAATGGAATCAGCTGTTATCAACCTCCCTGTGGTCAGTAACCAAAGAAAATTGTACAGCAACCGAACAGGTTAGTTGTCTATACGCATGAGTTGCAATCCGGTGATGAGTGGGATAACGGCCTTTGAGGTGTCTAAATCTAGGGAAATAATGGACTCTGCCTTCTGTGTCGCGCTGTTCTTTGCCCACGCCTCGTCCATTATTCCCCCATATCGACACACCTCGGCAGTTGTTATCCCTAACGTAACTGAGTTCAGAGTTCTAGAAGACACAAATTTAGTCTCTTTCACATTTGTGTTATGATGCAAGCACTTCTCTGGTCACTGTGCCCCTTCACTTGGGTTTTAGTTGTTAGATCATAGAGATGTTGTTCAAAGATAGACCTCATTATTTTACAGTGCTGATGGGGCAGATAGAGGACCTAGTGATTAAAGCGTTGCTGAGTGTGGAACTGCATGTAGCCAATGCCTGCAAGATGTCAATCCCCTACAGGACCAATTGCTTTGGTAAGATCCACAGTGTACTTTTTTTATTGTTGTTTGTCCTGTGACCTAGGAACCTACGCTGATGCCAATGCAGTCTGGGTGAAACTCGGTTCCAATATGACACCAGTAACCAGACCAAACGTGCCAAATCCACATTTGTTTATCTAAATATCTGCCTTCTGTTGTTCCAACGTAATGTGGAACATGGATCACTGCCGTTCACAGGCCTTGACTGCACCAGCAACTGCAGTTAAAAGCTAACATGAACACAAGGAAAGATTCACACAGCTAAACATGAAGTAGATGGATGCACCATGTTCAACAGCTTGCCACATAACCTATATCACAGAGCTCTAGTGTAAATCTAGTGTCTAGCGAACTATTCACTAATTACCACAACGCATACTATGTTACATGGAGTTTACACTAAAATCTCCATTGCATGCTAACTGTCCATGAAGTCCAGCCACAGCCATTAAAAAGTGGGTGCTTATAAACATACCCCTAGTCATCAAGTTTGCATTTTTGTACTCATGTGTTTTGTATGCAGAACTCTATGGCTTTGATGTGCTCATTGATTCCAACCTTAAACCTTGGCTCCTGGAAGTGAACCTCTCTCCTTCTCTAGCGTGGTGAGTGACGTTGATCTGTGTAAGATGTATTGTGCCTATATGTTAAATCAAGTAATCTATATGATGTAGCATAATGCCTTAGTGATATATCCGTTAACATTGTTGGAATTGCTAGGCAGTACCTGTTGCTCAACCCGTAGCACTGTTGTTCAAGGTCCAAGTGCTGTCAGTAGGAAAAAGAAAGAGACAGAATAGCATAGCAGCAGCTACTGTAACACCAACTGAATGGGGCAATGAAATTGAAAATGAGTTTCTTTGCCCCTTTCAGTTAGTGTTAGGTGCCAGCTCGCCGTTTCAGCAGAAAGTAAACCAGTCCATCTGGCTTTTCAACAGCTGCCTAGCCCGATCTCCGGCTATCATCTAATTTATATACTGTATCTAATGCATTTTTTAGGTAGTAGGAGGTAGCCTAATATAATGGATTTGTTTCTTGTATTCTAGTGATACTCCTCTAGATTTGAAGATCAAGGCCAGTATGATTTCTGACATGTTTTCTCTCGTTGGTAAGATCATGATTTCTGTAGTTGGAACTTGACTTTCCACACAGTTGACATTTGTCTACAATAGATGACTGGTCTTTTTATGTTTTTACCCATCAGGAGTTGTATGTCAAGATCCTTTGATGCGACAGCCTAGACTTGATCGAACAGGACAAGAGTCAAGTCTCAAGTGCCAGACCCAGAGATCTCAGGTAAGGACCACCTGGATACAGGCACACACTCCATTTAGTGTAAACACTCTGGAACTAAGAACAGCTATCCAATGTAAAACCCATGACCGGTTTCCTGAAGCCTTCTTAACGCTTAAGGCACTTACACATGATCACTGTTAAATGTCTCTGATGCGCATTGGCCAGTTGTTTTTTTGTGGAGAGGCCCAACCCCCTTATTTTTTATCTCGGTGTCATGTTTTGTCTTTTAACGTGATGCTCAAAGTTAAAATTTGTTGAACTTTGACCCCGTTGGTGCTGACCTTTAAGCTTTGCTGCAGTGTTTTTAGCATAAGCAAACTCGCAGGCTATTTCTTTTATGTTACGGCTCTTGCAGCCTCTGGTATATTAGTCAAATGCAAAATTTTCATTTTGGATCAAGTATCGCGGCAAACACAAGCAAAGCTTTTTAATGGTAGTGTGTAAAGGACTTAAGTAGTTCTTGAGTTATACCTTGCCATATACTGTAAAACTACTTGGCATTAAGAAGGCTTTGGGAAACTGGCTCCAGATCAGTTTCACCTGATCTTTGACAGTGACAGTGTCTCCAGAAGATTGAATTGTGTTCATGTCTGTCACAGTATCAATTTATCAATGAAGCTTTTATTTGTTATTCAGATTTGCAATACACGTAACTACAGTATACAGACACAAGACCACTATTATTCATCCCACTGCTTCACCCCACGTGATAAACCAAGAAGTATAACAGTATCACCAACACGAATCCTTTCTTCTTCCAAAGGACTTTGTGAAATCCTTTGACAAAGAAATTACCTTCCAAAAAGTAGATGAGTGCCTCATGATAAGTGCATATAAAGCATAATATGAGCAATTCAGGTGATGAATTTGATTTTGTCAAAGTAACAATGCACTTATATATCGTTTCCAATGACAGAGGCCTTATTCTACCAGCAGCTCGGAGAAAGGACAGAGCAAGAAGGAGAGTCTTGGAGACGGCACGCTCAGCCTAACATTGGAAGAGGTATGCAGTTATGCTTTGCTGGAATAAAATAATCTGCCAACATGCACTGTTTTGATCTGTGACCACTTCTAATAGTTTTCCTATATTTATGGCAGTAGACTTTAAGATTAGTGCCTTACGTTCTTTTCTTGTGTTTTTGGACAGGCAAAGGTACTGAGGAGAATACAGGAAGAATACGAAAGGAGAGGTGGATTCATACGCATTTTTCCCACTTCAGACACTTGGGATCTCTACAGGTAAGGAAAACTAATCTGTATATTGTCTGTATGTATCTGTCTTGAAATATACAAATGTATAGCTATATGTATATGCCTTTGTATTTACTCATTTTCTAGCGGTTATCTGGAGTACAAGACAAATATGAACTCCATGCTGGCCAACAAATTGTTCCCAGGAAGGTGAGATCCTGCTCATTCCGAGTAGATGGAAGATAGGAATATTTTCTCATTTTCCAGAAAGCTCTCCTTGTCTCTGTGAAGGTATATGGTTTTTTTCCAGAAAGTTAAGAGAAAGCACTGGCACAGCTAACACTGCAATAAGAGCTGCTCTTTTCTGTCAGGTTTTTGCTCAGTAGCACCTTAAATGAGCGGTCCTTTTGGATGTTTCTCAGTTAGAAATTCTACAGTGGTAGGAATTGTCTGGTGTGAAGGATTCGTTGTTTCCATATGACTGTGACTCCCAAGGATCTCACCTTTTATTTTCTCCTGCACTTCAGGTATGGGAAATCAGCCATGGCTTCTAGATCACGGTTAGTGTTCCAGATGTCCACTACATGCAGAAGCACTCATTCAGACACACACACACAAACACACTTTCTTTTACAGTTCTTTTACACACTTTCTTTTAATCAGATGCCTTTGTAATTCATTTACAGTGGTCATGATCTGTATGTGTGTTTTTCAGTAGCAGAGTTAGTGCAGATGCTGCCGTGGATAGTGATGGCCGCCCGTCAGATCATGTGCTGCAATATGAGAGGAAGCTGCTTAGCCTTGAGGCCCGGAACTTAAGAAGACACACAGCCAAGAGAAGCACAGGCAAACGGAGAGGAGCTGGTTAGTTTCATTCATGGCTGAGTAGCGTAGCATCATTGTTGCAAGAGTTTGTTGAGGCTGCAAAAGTTGCCTTGACATTTGTCGCCAGTTTGTGGCAGTAATTGCTAAAATATTGTGACAACAATTTTGAAAACAATGAGCTGAAGATATATAGCTGAAGATGTGCCATAAGATGGGCAGCTCACAAGAGGAATGAAACCAAGCAGGACAGAAGATAGAGTTAAAACTTCCTCAAGGGAGTTCAGACTTTGTTTCAAGGTTATAACAGTGGTCCTTGTGTAAGCTACTGGGTTCTGTCATTTCCATTGGGATCAATAGAGTAACTATCTATCTATCTTTTTGTTTATTCTGAAATTTGAGAAAGGCAACCAGACTACCCCTGATGGTGAACTGCTTGTGTGTCTGTTTACCTGTTGGTAGACTCCAGCCCGCTTTTCCTCTTATGGCCTGTTCAAAATCTGTTCCAACTTGCCTGATGTTCTGTCACTCTTAACTCTAGCCATGAGAGGCAGGGATAACTCCGTTGTGAGCAGTGGAGATGAGGAGGGTGAGGAGGCTGAAGATCTGCCGTCTGTGGAGGATGATGAGAAGAGGAGGGCCTCTATTCCACATTCCCAGAAATCCCAGGATGAACAAAGGGCCCTCGCCCTTGGTGCACATTTATCAGGAGATGCCTCAGCTGCCTCAAGCAAACCGCATTTCAACCTGCTTTATGTCCTTCAGCAGGGCAGGCAGCTCAGGTCAGACATTAGCTCTGGCTAGCTCAGGGAGATTCATTTGATTCTTCCACGTTATTATTATTATTGTTGTTGTTGTTGTTATTATTATGTCAATTTTGTTGATCTCCTTTTGGCCTTTTCTGTCTCTCACCCTGCTGTTACTACAGTAAAGTGCAGGCTCGGATGGCCTTTTCTTGCTATCTTCAGCGTGTGCAGAAAAGACTGTTAGCTGAGAGCAAAATTAACTGTGTATCAACGTGGCCAGAAAAGGACAATGATCAAATGGTAAACAATGTTCCATTATTAATTCATTTTGAATATTCAGTGAATTTTATCCTTATGTAAAGCCATTGTGTGCTGAATCATATTTTTCTCTACAAGCGTCTTTCAATGTGAAGGACTTTTACCTCATGAAAATTTGGGCTAAAAATGAAAATGACCTAGAAATGGCAACCAAATGTGAGGACAACCATTTTGGTGTAATGGCAAAAAAGCATGTACTCTATTGCCCAGATATACACTGAGTACATAGTATGTTCTTTACGTAGCTTCATACTCTACCTTTAGGAAATCGTTTTATGCTTCAAGAGACATTAACAGTTGATATCCATTATTCTACCCATTTTGATCCTTTTTCCTCCTTCCACTTTGTGTTGGAACTTCCTATGTGGATGCTTCACTGGAGATTCATAGGCAAGCCAAGAGTGTATTTTTTTTTTTTTTAAATTAAGCGCTAAGCCCCCTTGACTGCACATAATACTACTCATGATACCACACACTTGATTTTTGGCATGATATAATTGTGCATTAATGATAACCAGAAGTTCAAACACAAAATAAACAAACAGAGAATAGGGTGAATTGCAAAACAACAGAGCTCGGAAGGATACGTCATTGTTAGGAATGGTTAGTTCCCAGTACGGGAATGGGCCTATTTTACTGGCAAAAACTCATAGTGTTGTTAACAGCCACAACATGTGCATAGCCCTAGCCAAAAGGGTAGTGGATAAGGTGTGGCGAAAGAAACTAGTAGACCAAGTCAGGCTAAAGGTCATTAGTATCCTTCTTACTCATGCCTATGTTTACCTGCATGACTAACCCTTTGTTCTTTTGTAGGAACTAATCATCCGCTTTTTGAAACGAGCTGCTAGCAATCTTCAGGAAGACATGAAGATGGATCTACCCAGTACCCAGTTACCTCTGCAGGACCGCTGTCGGATCCTCTCACACCAGCTGGGGGAGTTCATACGCTGCTACAACAAGGCACTGTGTCACTTAGTTTTCTATTCAAATGCATTTTAGGCTTTTAAAACCTTATCGCATGATTTTACTGATTTTTTTATATTAATGTTAATTAAGCTCCTCAATTGCCATGGCACCCTTGGTAAAGATAAGATGAGTAAAAAGTGCTTTGAAAATTTAATACTTTGGTGAATTAGCTTCATCTTAATCTTGCACTGAAAAAAAGAGAAAATCTCCCCAAAATATCCAGGAGATTCTCATCATTTATTTTGTGTTTCTCTTTCATGTCAATGACCAAAGGAGACACAACATATGGTTCAGAACCTAGGCTTAGAGAAGATTGACGATGTAGAACGCTGCATAAATCCAAGTATATTCCAAGACTTCATTGCGAAGGCCTGGTTGGTGTCCTGTATTACACCTCATCTGTTTGTGATTGATCAAACATATTTCAACCTTTTCATTATAGAAGAATAACAGCAGGGTTACACTTTTTGTTATCCATTTGCACTTCACTCTGTTCTAGTGAAAGTGACTTAGAGGAAGTGTTGACCTTCTACACCCAGAAAAACAAATCAGCCAATGTGTTTTTGGGAACCAAATGCCACAACTCTAAACTAGAACATAATGGAGTCTCTTGTCCTGGCTCGGGAGAACCAGCGAAGGTTAACCCTGCAAAGTGTGAGTAATTTAAAGATGGTGTGATTTGTTAAAATAGGAGGTGTTTGAAAAAAATCACATAAAAACATAGAAGTGGTTCTCAAGGTCACACCCAAGGTCCCCCACCGTTTGTAGTAAAACAGCAGTGAATGATTGATAACCCTCAGTCATGAGTATATTTGAGAATAAAAAACACAGTCTAGTTTGCAGAGGGGAGAATTAACTATTATGATAATCTTGTGTATGAGTTTCAGTAGAAGTTTGTAGGGAGACGTAGGGAGTAAATCATTATCAGAAGTCACTCTAGCACTGGGCCCTGTGGAGCTGTTTGGTGAGATAGCCTATGAAGCTTTCTGACATTAGTTGGTCACTTGTATTTTTTTTTAAATAACCTGATGCAGGTCTGTGGACAGAGACATTACATTAACATTATTTAGTATAATTGTGTGGCGAGATTTGATAAGGTGTCGGAATTGCTTTGAATTGGAATGTGTCAGTGGTGCCTTTTAGACAACTATTCTCAACTGCTCCCATCGTTTCCTTCTGCTATCAAGGGTCCATGATGCCTTCTGCTGTTGATGAAGTCCAGACTGGAGATATCCAAACAGATGCAGCCCAAAGGGAAAATGTCTTTGAGAATGGAATTCTCCAGAGAAACAGTGGCCTTCAAAGGGATGTTAATGTAATTCAGGTTCAGCCTCACAATTTCACCATCAGTGAAACACGAACTGCTGCACCAATAAGTGAAATGAAAAATATGGAACTTTTATCAACCAAATCTTTAGATTTCAGAACTGCTAAGTCACACACAAGAACTGTGGAAGTTACTGAATCTGATGTTTTAACATCCAGCAATGCTCCACACAAAACCTTGGTGTCCTCCATTTCAGCCTTAAACTGTGATGAATCAAACTCCCATCTTTGTTCGTCTCTACCTCAGGCCCAAAGTGACCCTCATTCTCACTCTCAACCAATCAAAACCTGTTCCCAACCTCTACCACATTCCATCAATCATGCTGAAAATGGCCTCTATAGCCCTGATTCCTCCATGCTTAACAGTGAATCTACACAGGCAATGTGCTCCAGCCCAGTGTCAACGCCTGGTTCACTGCAGGCAGTGAAGTCCACTACCACTTCTGTCCCTGCCACCACATTGTCCATCCCCAGCACTTTACCCGTGTATAATAAGAGTACCTCTTACTCAGGCTCCACATTTTCAGGTAATCATCTTTTCCTTGGGTTTTCCAACATTTTCTCTTGCTTGTAAGACAAGTGTGAGGATCTTATTGCAAAGGGAGACTGCACAGTACACCGAGTTGATGAACTTGTTGTCATCCAGCAATACAGCCATACTGCTCAAAATCACTGTGTGTTGTTGTTAAGAAGAGGAACGAGTAAATTTGATACAAGAACTAAATAACGATATGGCAGCTAATGCTAACTAATGAGAGCAACTTACATTTGTCAACTATGAATTACAATTAATTGCAATTTAGCAATTTAGGGTTAAGTGCCTTGCTCAAAGGCACAATGCCACCACCGCCCTGCATAACAACTTCCATGATATGCACTATATCTGGCTAGAAACTGCAATAGAAAAATACATTTTCTAATGTTTTTTTTCTCCACATTCATGAACAAAATGTGCTTATGTGACCTTTTTTTTCTTTCCTTTTCCCTCCAGAAAAGCTGTCAGACAGATCAAAGATCAGTGTGAAAAAGTCCACCCCGGGCTCAGCAGGTGGATTACTGAAAGATCTGGATTCTCTGTCGCCTCCTAATTATCAGCAAGCCATCACATCAGCTTTGCAAAATCTGGTGGCGAGGCAGGCAGCACAACACCACTCGACGACCAGCCACAACACTATGATGACACAAAACGTGAGTGCTTCTTTTGAGGTTAAAGATTCAGATGGTGATATAATTGACTATATATGACACACTGCCACACAATGTCCAGTTCTATAATTAGAGGGGTCTAGCCAAGGTCACCAGTGGTTTTAAATGTGAGAATGGTAATGCACTCACCTTTCATAACTGTAGAGTGTTGAAGACGCTGAAGATAGCTGGTGATGAGTCTAATGAAGCTAAGGCTAGCCTAATTAGGAAAAGAGGATAAAAGTGGAGTGAGACGCAAAAATGTTTGTTAAGTTCTGTGTTCTATTTTTGCAAGGGGGAGGGGGGAAAATCCCCCTTTATGCAGACCAGAGTTGAACCCTCATATGGCAATATAGAAGATTATTGAAAAGTTTATATTCGTAACGTTGTGACACTTCCACTTATGCAAACCAGAACTATTCATGTTTGCTCCCATTGTAACACATTATGTTGCACTATCTTGGTCAGTATTCAATGATCTTTGGCCTAAAGGTGCATTCATGGGAGTTTCTGATGTCAAAGCGGCTACATCACTCTTGATTGGTCATGACCTTCAAAACATCAGAAACTTCCTAGTATCCCGTGAACTCAGTGTTAGGCTAGGGCCAATATGAGCTTGGTTTAGCAACAGCTAATCATGTTATGCTAATGTAGCTCTGGAACTCATCAGCTTGCTTATCTTGTGAAGGTAAATATCCCGATGCGTCATGGACGGCAGAATGCATTTCTGGTCCAGGCGCAGTAGTGGTCTCATCTGTCAGGGTTCAGAAAGTCGGACCCAAACACAGAATCAGAGATAAGAATGATTTATTCAGTCCTTGCAAACCAGGGATTCAGGAAAAGCAGAGAGCATCCAAAAGGTACAAAAACATAAATCCAGGGAAAAAGCAGAGAGCATGAAAGGTTAAAAAAAAACACAAATCCAAGGCAAACGCAGAGAACAGGCGAGACAGACAGGTCAAAACAAGATTACTATCACAATTTGTAGGTCAGGTAACTCGGACAACGATCAGAGACAGAACAGAGGAATCACGGGGAATAAATACTGTGGGAAGGGGAGCGGGAACCAATGAGGGACACAGACATAATGAGAAACACAATAATTAGAAACAGGTGGGTGACAAGAGATACAGAAACAGATGTAGAACCCCAAAGCATCCAGCAGATGGGGCCAGACCAGGGACGAAAACAGGGAATCCTGACATCATCTCTCTCTTGCAAGTGACTTTGGATAAAAGCCAAGCTAACACAAGCAATATTATAGCAGTAACACTGCATAGAAGACCTTGAGTATCACCAATCACCAAAAAGTTTTGGCCGATAGAAATTCTAAAAGGGCTCATTTCACTGCTTTGTGTAAAAAGTTAAAAACTTTAAAAAATTTTATAATTTTGGATTTTCTAACTTCCTTTGCAGTTGACCAGCCTAAATCTTGCCAGTGGGGCTCTTAGAAAAAATAGTTTCCACCTCAGCCAAAGTCTTCAGAATTGGCCGAAAAGTCTGTACTCAGACAGTGGCTTTTACAGTTCTTCAAGGTAAGTGCAAACTGGTCTTCATTACTTTTATATTACAGAATTCTGATAAGCAACACACTTACTTTATATCTGAAATGTAGAATTTGATATTGCTGTGCTAATATGTTGGTGAACAGTATGTTTCTTTATTATTTGAATAGTATTTTTGCTGGTTTTGTTTGCCATAAATGGCATGTCTTAAAAGTAAAAGCACTTCAGGTAAACTTCAGGTATCCCTATTCAAATGTATGCTATTTAAGCCATACTCAAAGTATTAACTTAAGACACTCCAAAAAGTGGTATATTAAAATGAACTAATAAAGTTATCTATCTGAGTGGGTTATATGTCATGAACTTATATGTCATGAATTCTGGATATGACATACCTTTCTGACTCATGCAGTCATAAGGCCCCGCAGGAATGCTCGACCAAATGGGGCACCCAGCTAAGAAGCATGCAGCCTCAAGACAGCTCCCAGTCTTCCACCGGTAGCTACCAGCTTCATTTTGCCATTCAGCAGTTGCAACAACAGAAGCAAAAGTCCAGTCAGTTGCTGTGTCAGAGCCGCAGTCGACACCAGGTGATGCCCTCTGTAATACAACATGTAATATACACTATATCACAAAAGTGAGTACACCCGGTGTAAAAAAGTGAGGGTGATGCCATACACACAAGCTGATCTTGGTCCCATGTGCTGAAGACAAGTTCAAGCACATAGATTCCTGGAACCATGTGCTGTAGTCTGATGAGACTAAGATAAACTTGCTCAGGCGTGTGTGGTGGCACCCTGGTAAGCACCAAGACAACTGTTCCTTACCTACAGTCAAGCATGGTGGTGGTATCATCATGGTCTAGGGCTGCATGAGTGCTCTGGCACTGGGGAACTGTAGTTCATAGAGGAAAAACATGAATTCCAAGCACAGCATGATGCCATCTTTTCAGAACCTGGGCCACATGCATGACATGGCAGTTTTACGACATTATAATGACCCTAAATAAACCAAGATGACAACTGCCAGTATGGACAGACAGATATGTAATAGTGCCTACATACAATATTGCAGGACTACACAGATTCAGTCACCCACTCACACACGCACTCACACACACAGCTACACACACACACGCGTGCACACTCTTGTTCAGCAGTCTGACTGCCTGTGGGAAGAAGCTCTTCCCCATTCTGGAGGTGCGGGCAATGATACTGCGGAACCTTCTGCCAGATGGTAGTAAGGTGAATAGTCCATGGGAGGGATGGGTAGTGTCTTTGGCAATGTTCTTGGCTTTCTGCAGACAGCGGGGGCTGTAAATGTCTAAGAGGGGGGGCAGAGAGACTCCAGTGATCTTTTCGGCTGTCCTCACAATCCGCTACAGGGCCTTACGGTCTGCAGCGGTGCAGTTGCTGAACCACATAGTGATGGCGCCGCTGAGGATGCTCTCAATCGTCCCTCTGTAGAAGTGGGAGTGGGAGAGGATTACAGTAGAAACCAATGAAGCTCTGGTGAACTTCAAGCCCATAGAGATTAAGGCAGTGCATAATAATGGTGCTCACAAAACATATTAACTGTTTGGGCACAATTTCAACATGTTTCCTGTAAGGTGTACTCACCTTTGTTGCCAGCTGGTGATGACATTAATGGCTGTATGTTTAGTTATTTTCAGGGGACAGTAAATCTATAGTGCTATACAAGCTGGACAATGACTCATTTAAGGTGTACCAAACATAGTATTATCCAATGAAAAGATATGACAGAATATTTGCAAAAATGTGAGAGGTGTACTCACTTTTGTGATACTACTGTAACAGTGTTAATACTGTATAGGAAAATGTTGATAACAAATGTCATCAGAGGTTTTTTTTGTGAACAAAATGTAACAAACTTAAGACATACTGAATGTTCAAAAACAAAAATGTACCTAAATGTACTTGAAATGAGACAAATGTGTGACATGAACTTGAAGGGCATTGAATTTTGAGGTCAGAGTCATGGTGCTGTAACAGTAGGGCTTTTCATGCCTACAGTAGCTAAGAGAAGAAGTAACTAGGTTGTTAAAGTTAAGGTAGGCAATGCGGAGCAATATAACACTTTGTGTCCTGCAGCAAATATCTTCTTACAAACTGTTAGCTCTCCAGTCTCTTACTATTCCAGTAGAAAAAAGCAAGCTCAGTAAATGGGTAAACCAAGAGAAATGTGGGCGGTGTCCCCAAAGCAAACAAAACACTGTGTAGCGTCAGAGAGGGTGGAAGCAGAGCATTGTTGTAATATTCAGTGATCTTTGTTAGCATCTCACAAAGGCAAGGCAAGGTAGTTTTATTTGTATAGCACATTTCTTATATCAAGGCATTTCAATGTGCTTTACAAAAAAATAGTAAATAGACCTTCAATGAAATCATACAAAGTGCATGCCAACAAAAGATAAAAGACTTTCAATAAAATCACAAATTTAATGAGGGATTAAGATTAGATTAAGAAAAGAAAAAAAATCAATTTGGAAAAATATATAATTAAAAAATAAATATATAAAAAATAAAATGTATTTAAATAAAAATAAATAAATAAATAAAAAATGAAACCCATGTATAAACAAGTTAATGGTATGCTTCACAGAAGAGCTCAGTCTTTAGTTTGGACTTAAAAAGGGAAACTGTGGGTGCATGTTTTATCTCTTCTGGAAGATGGTTCCAGAGTCTAGC